>CM038007.1:2620833-3850000 GCA_021234005.1 Nephelium lappaceum
GTTTGTGGAAGAAGTTGGGTTGTGATTTGGAAAAATATGGGAGTGTTTTTACTTTGCAGGAATTTTGGAAATATTGAATTTACAAACGTTATATTGTCGAATTTTCATTTGGAAAAAAAAAAATCCAATCTTGTTTAAAGTAAGGAGATTTTAAGGATTCGCTCCACGGATTCCTTTTAAGCCAATTGGAAAGGTTTAAGAGGATTACATTGGGGTGCCAGGCAGGGCCCTCCGGATATGAGTATGATATGGTTCGGATTGGGTCCTGTCGCTCATCCTTTAATTCGAGCCCTTGTCATAAGTTATCCATTGATGTTCAAAAGATCCATATGCTTTCTTTCTTGGTTTCCATCAAAAGCTCCATGGATTCAAACTTGAGAGAGAGAGATTCATGGGTTGTTTTCTCAACTTGGCTTGTGTATTTGGAATTTTTCCTTTGTTTGTATCCATGTATTTCACGTTGTGTGTGGGATGATGATGGATTTTGATTATTAATATTAATAGATTTTATTATTATTGTTCGAAGATAGTATGTATGTTGAGTAGGGATTTTAGAACTTAATGCTTGTATATGATTAGCCATCATATACATTATTTGAATTTGTGTGTTGAGACCAGAAGGAATAACACATAAAGTGCTCGATAAGATGCCTGCATTAGGTTAGGAAAGGGAAATAGGCCACTCGTGAGTGCTAGAGTAACTGCTGAGTATCTCATAAAAATATCAATCTGAGCTAGGTAGTAGATTATTTTGAATCTAATGAGCTCTTGTTCATTCAATAGCCATCGAAAGATAGGTGTTCGTGGACTTAACCATGTTCAATGCATAATCAGAAGAGATATATTGAGAGGATTGATGATAAACTAACGACAAATACAACCCATAAATCTTCGATGCTTTGATAATTAATTTTTATATCTAAGTGAAATCCAAAATCTTAACATCTTTTACTTGTTTTTATTTGTTTATCTTTATCTAGGACTAGTTTGGTGATCTTTATGTATATATTTAGATATATATAGAGAGAGAGAGAGAGAGAGATTGATTGATTGGCTATATTAATTGAAGTCTTAATTTAAATTTGTCGAACATATAGCTCTTACAACGAAAACTATGATTTCACATACACGTACAATTCTGTAAACTACGGAAGTATGATTTTGGTATATGCTACGGAATAAATTATTTTAGTTACTCACTTTTTACGACAACGACAATTGATAATTATCAAAAACAATGAAGTGTATGGTGATAAATCATTTGTATAAAGCTATGCATCCAACATACAAACGTTGCGTCTATATCAAAACATTTGTACACGTTTTATCTGATCAAAAGCCATTTATGCATGTCCAGACAATAAGAAGGAAAAAATATCAGACCATTCATTCAAATGTTACAAATTTGTACGAACTTTGTAGGACCATCTCCATTATTAACAATTGGACCACCACGACACGTATCACCATAAAATTTACGTTTTAATATTCCTATACGATTTTTATTTGGGATAATCCCAGTTTCCCCCCTATAGTTTAATGTAATCACTAATTACCCCACTGTAGTTTCTGAAAATCCCATTTTACCCCTTCTATCAACTCTGTTAGTGAAAGAGGAATCTGTGTGTGAAAGGACTAAATTGCCCCTCAATATTTAAAAAGAATATTTAAAATAATCAAAATAGTTTTAAAAAAATATTTAAAATGAAATTAAAAAAAAAAAAAAGTCGCCGAAAATCCATCTGGAAACCCAGAATCCAGAACACACAATCAACACAAATCATTAACTCATCTCATAAGCAAATCATAACCCAAATCAAACAAGAATTCAACCAAACCATCATCAAAATCCAACCAACTCATGCCATCGCCAATCCAGTGCCAAGGAACTAGACCTTATGCAAAGCACCTTTTTCACATAGAGCAGTGTTCCAGATCATAAGGGAGGCTAATATTTTCTTCACCCACCGTGATAAAGGTCGTTGGCTCAACCCTATGTCCAACATCTTGACTGATCACTTACTCATCCTAATCAGAGGCCTATACCCCAACCAATCATAGACCATATCAAGCCCTTACTCTAGATCATGAAATGCTCCATACATAAAGGGCATCTCATAAAAAAAAAAAAACCGTCACTGTCACCTATTTCGTGTTGATCAAACCCAGAGCCTATGGGTTTCGTCGGAAACCCATAGATCGAAGCTGGGTTTCCATCGAAACCCAGATCCGATCGCGAAAACCCAGAGTCTCTGGGTTTCCGCTATCGGATTTGGGTTTTGACGGAAACCCAGCTTCGATCTATGGGTTTCCGACGAAACCCATTGATTGAAGCTGGGTTTCCGTCGAAACCCAGATCCGATCGCGAAAACCCAGAGTCTCTAGGTTTTCGCGATTGGATCTGGGTTTCCAACGGAAACCCAGCTTCGATTTATGGGTTTCCGATGGAAACCCAGAGCCTATGGGTTTCGTCGGAAACCCATAGATCGAAGCTGGGTTTCCGACGAAACCCAGTTTGGGTACTGCCGAGGGAGAGAGAAGAAGAAGAAGAAGAAGAAAAAGAAGAGAGAGAGAGATGAATAAGAAGAAGAAGAGAGAGAGGAAGAAAGAGAGTGAGATATGAAGAGAGAGAGGGAGATTTTTTTAAATTTAAAATTTTTTTTAATAGTTTCGATCAAAATGGACGGTGGAGATTTTTTTCAATTTTTTAAATATTAAATTATTATTTTATTAAATATTTATATTTTATTTTATTTGGACAGTTTTGCCCTTCCATATTAACGGTCAACTGTTAACTTTTAACGTCCAATTTGACAGTAAGGGGTTTTTTGGATATTTTAATAAACTACCGGGGGTTTTTTATCCATTTTGTAAATCAAGAGGGGGGATATTAGCGATATTTTAAAGCAAGGGGAGATTTTGGCTATTTCATCAAACTACAGGGGGGAAATTGGGATTATCCCTTTTTATTTCATATTCTTTCAACTTTTTATTTCTTAAAAATTTACTGAATTTAACAATGAAAATATGAGTTTTGGAATTGGATTTGCGAGAGAAGACAGTGCTTTTATGGCCTCCAATGGTCTCTTCCACCACTGCCCTTGGAGGTGGTTTTTTTTTTTTTTTCCAGTATTTTAATATATTATTTTCTATTATTTTGCTCTTTTGAATTATTTTCGTTATTTTTATAGTAGTTTATTTTGTTTATCAAAATTAATTTTGTAATTAAGTGTCAGTTTCAAAAATTTCAATAAGTGTATTTCTATTTAGCACGATTTTTACCGAAAGATACTCATAGCCCAAGAAGTTTAAGTCAAATACATGTGAAAGATAAATTGTGAAATTTCAAACAAAATAAAAGTGTATCGTGAATTCTCAATTAAAAAGCAGTTTTATAAAATTTAGTAAATAATTCATGATTATTTAAATTATTTATAAAACCACGCCGAACTATTTTTATCATATACAAATTAAACATAGTTAAATTGTTTGTGTTTTATTATTTGACCGAACTTACACAGAGAAAAATAAAAAAAAAAAATCTACAAACCAAAAATTTAAACCTGCAGGACTCGTTTGATTTTAAAAAGAAGAAAGTTATATGCAATAAAAAGATAAATTACTTGTACCTAATAAAAGACAAGCAACTGCATTTCATTTACAATTTAGATAGATAGTATACTACTCTTTATATTTGTGATTAAAATTTCAAGTCTTAGTATGTGCATTTAACAACATATATGTAGAATTTTTTTAAATCGTTATTGAGAGATTCTTCCGATATTATAAAAGTAGATGATATTAAATTTCAATAGGTTCTCGTAAACTCTAAGTACTAATATTAATAGATTTTAATTATATTATCATTATAGAAAATAATAACAAAACAAGTAGCTATTTTATGATTTCTTTGTCATTATATATATATATATCAGAGTTTTTATGGTCAGTACATCTTAACTTTTAAATTGATTGAACTACTAGTCTAAATTATTTACTGCATTATCTCTTCTAGAAACATTTTACTCTCCTATTTAATTTAAATGTAATAAATTGTTAATATTAGTGGTCTTAACAATTTAAAATTAAGGATGTACTTGAAGGGGAAATTTGATTTTAATATGAATGCAGAAACATGGATTTCAAAATTTTTTCAAAAACCAAACATATTCAATCGATGCTAGTAATAACAACTCAATAATTAATTAATAAGATCTAATCTTACCTTGTATGAATATTGAATTAATCCCTTTTAATTTAAAGATTTTTCACCACCTGATCTTACTTATTATGACTCTTCACAAAAAAAATTGTGTGTGGGCATAATCCTTTTGAAGACTCTATTAAAATAGATGGTTATATGGTGATTTATAATCAATGAAAATTTTTTTGATTCAAGTAGCCAAAAAAAAAAAATTCTCCTTTGTCGATTTCCAATCATAAAACATTCTTTTATAATAGTAAACTAGGGTTTTTTTTTTTTTTTTTCAATTTAACAAGGAAATTAATTTTCTATTTAAATTGAAAGGCTTAGTTCATATCCAATATAGAATCAAATTCCTTATTGGATTAGAATTCTGTTCTTTTAATTTAATATGGAATATAATTCTTATTAAATTAAAACTCTTTTAATATAATTTAATATGGAATCTAATTCCAATTAAAATTATTATTTCGATTAATTGATTAAATGATTTTCATTAAATTAAATGATTCTAAATTATTAATAATTTAATGATACCATTTAAAATTGAACCCATGACCTTTATAAATAATTAAATAATTAACAATTAATTAAATAATTATAAATATTTAAATAATCAAATTATTTAAATAATTCGTGAACGTGTCCATAAAATTTTTATGTACACTTGTAATTGGACAATCCAATTATATTCTTCAATTTGTTTCTTTATGTGGTTGTGAGCTAGTAAGAGGACCAAACAGACTTACAATTTGAGCTCCAATAACACCGAAATTATTAATTAAACGCTTTAATTAATAATTTATTATTATTAACCTTAAAGTTACTTCACTAAAAACTTAAAGTTGTACTATTAAAATTGTATATGTTTTACACAATCTGAATTTTTAGTGTCCATTGATTTAATTATTTCATATAGCTCGATCCTCCACGAGTAGTTCACAATTAAAGCTAGGTTATTAAAATCCGTTATATCTCTCTAATTATATCTTGTTCTATTAAGTACCATTGATTCTCTAATTAACAATATATCCATAACAACTTATGAATTTATTTTTCCATTTATTTGTAAACAGAAAGTCGAGCGCTCTTATTGTTCAAGACCCGAATCAACACTTAAGGGAACTACTCATCTATTTCTCACAAGACTAAGTGGATTCCATTATTGTGTAAAATGTTCCCAGCCACTTATTAAATCACATCTCCAAAGTACGAAGTTTATTGACCGTAAATCTATAACAGTCTCACCCATGTAAATCAAAAGATAAGACTCAACAAATAGTAGTCCATAAAACACTCAGGATTAAGATCAATTCATATATGATCATCTAGTCGATAAATTAGAATTTCTTTGTTTAACGGATATTAATAAGAAATTCATTTTTATCGTGGTCAAATCCTATATAATCTCTATTATATAAGTGCCTCCATTTTCATGTCGCCACATAAATAATTCCGGATAGGATCATATTATTAAATACGAAATGGACCGCAGTTGTAGATTTACCACAAACAAAGTATCCAGTTTTTGTTTGCTTTTTACAAACTCTTTAGATTACAAATCTCAAACTAAATCCTCTTATATATAACACTTATATGCTTAGTTTGAGACTACATAAGTATTCATGGATGTTGCATGATATTCGTATGAAACAAACATTTCATAAATACACATTAATTTGAATAATATAAACTTTATTTATTTATTATTTATTTAAACATTTATAAATTATAAGCTCTTAGGGTACAAAACCTAACAGTACTAACTATAGAAATTATATATATATATATAAATTTGAGGATATTTATGCACTCAAATTTTATGTCCTCAAATTTATATTTCAAGACCACTAATTTAAACGGCATATTTTCAACGGAACCTACCACTATGAT
Source organism: Nephelium lappaceum (assembly GCA_021234005.1). Taxonomy (NCBI): domain Eukaryota; kingdom Viridiplantae; phylum Streptophyta; class Magnoliopsida; order Sapindales; family Sapindaceae; genus Nephelium; species Nephelium lappaceum. The sequence goes on from CM038007.1 coordinate 2,626,931, forward strand.
AGAATCCACTGAAAATATGTGGTTATAATTCTACAATTATAACATTCTTAAATTTTTATTTCAGAATTATAAATTATAATCACTTATATATATATATATATATATATAACACATTCAAAACATTTATTAGCCATCGTTTGCGTTAATTACCGAGAGAATGATCATAATCATTTTTCTCTTTTGTCCAGAAGAAATGTTTTATAATTTGTAGATGTAGGTGTAAAACTATGGCGTGATGACAAAAGAAAGAAAAAGCAAGACGCGTTTCCAATAACTTTCAATCTCCATAAAATGTCTTGGAAATTAGTACACAATATTTGGATTCTTCATGATAATGGATGGGTACCATTTTATCGTAATTTGATGTTAAGAAACTCTAAATACGCTCTTTTAATATAATTTTTTTATATTATTTGTTTAATATATAATATTTTATATTTTATGATATAAATTATATATATATAAACAAAATTTATAATAAAATTTATATCCAAAGAATATTATTTATACATATGTTTTATATATATAAAAAAATATATATCTTTATAAAAAATTTTAAAAAAAAAAAGAAAAATTGTGTCCAGCAGTTCTCTTAACTTCTTGCACTCGAGTAGGTGATCCAATTATATCTACGATGGGTCTTTGTAATGGATGGGTCTTTTGCAATCCAATCGATACTAAAATTTATAAAACCCACACTTTCATTTTATAGTAAACGGTATGAAGGATCGTCCCATAAGCTAAAAAGTTAAAAACATAATGCATACAATATATGTCTATTGAATACACAATATATATCAAACACACAATACGTATTTATCGAACACATGATATGTATCAAACACACTTTTATGCTAAAACCGATAGCAACTTAATAACTGAATATATATATATATACAAATTAGAATAGAAAATTACAAAATAAAAAATAGATAATATGGTCGAAACATTTATAAGTCAATTTTACATATGAAAATAGATGTACGACTAAACCAGATAGTACACAAGTTATGAAGCATTTTATGCTCGTAACAAATATTTTATTTTTAACATATATTTCATTTTCTCGAAAAAAGGAAAAAAAAAAAAAAAGAAAACATATGTTTTATTTTTTAACACCATATTATCATCTAAAGTCTCTAAGTTTTGCAACTAATAAAATAAGATTCTTTCAAGTTCAAGAAAACTTTTTGGGGTCTTCAATTTATTATTTGAATGTACTTTTCCAAAATGAATAATTGATCCATGATTATGTCAGAACCGTTGATAGACTATAATAAGTTTTAATCAAAAAGTAAGATTTGTGTTCGTCACACTAAGTCATAAAAAAAATAATGAAAGCATGTTATGTAGGTTTGTTTTTTCTAAATAAAAAAACAATAAACATCTCTCTAAAGTATGAACCTAATGAAAGACCCAAATCCAAATAGATCCAGAAAATAAATTGAGATCAAAATGAAATATATAAATTGATTCAATTTAAGTACAAGCCCAAAAGATAATTTTATTGGACTTATTAAAAAACCCAATTAAAGTGCTAAAAATAGTTCAATCAATTATTTATGAAGCTTAAAGTTTAAGTGACACAAATTGAAAACTAGTGTAGCTCATTTTTTATTAAATACACTTATTTATTTTTAAACATAAAAGATATATGCACAAAGAGGTGTAAAAGGAAAAAGTTTATAGCAAAAGACTGAGTGTAAAATAAAAATTTATAAGATAAATTTTGAGATAAATTGAGTGGAACCGGTCCACAAACATAAGTAAATAAATTGAATTCACATGAGCAGTGAGGCGGTGAGCGAGTAATAAAAGAGTAAATAAAAATAAATAAATAAAAAATCAACGAAACAAAGTCAAAGAGTGAATGAGAGAGTGACTAGTGGCAAAATACTTTAATGAAAACAATGGATAAGTGCCATTCGGTCAAGCTTGATGAGCAAATTGGAACATGAAAGAAAAGAGAGGCATGAGGGCAAGCGGGCCCAAAGATTGATAAAGATAGAGGATATGAGAGCAAGTGGGCATTTTTTTTTTTTTAGACAAAAAAAAAGAGTGAGTGTGTTGTGGCGGTGGAGTGCCCATCATTTATAATTGAGATTAGTGAACCGGTGCGTGCAATTAGAAGCACATTGAAAACACTAAAATCAGAGAGCAGAAAAGGAAGAGAAAGGATAAAAGGTGAAGCCGAGAAAAAAATGTTTAAATGAAATATTTGGTTATTAAATTTATCTAGCTAAGTAATTTTATTTTGATGAGATTTAGAATCCAATTTTTGTAAATTCTAAATTAAGTTTTATATGATTTTAGGGTAGATCCAAGGTGATAAGAAATTAGATAGAAACTTATTTTAGATCCAAAAATAAGCAGAGGATTTATGTGAGGGGATTGTTTTTTATTTTAAATTAATTTATTCGATCTTGATCATTTATATTTCAGTTTTTATTATTTATTGGAAAGAAATTATTTGTTTAGTTAATTAATTTTATAGATTATGTTTTATGATTGAAATGAGAATTTATTACGTATCAGTAAATATGCATATGTATTAGATTTTTCAATCAGAATTTTATGTTTTTAGTTTGAATTTATTATAACAAATGTTTTGAATATTTTTAGTAATACTATGTTAATATTTTCAAGAAAGAATATTTGTTATATTTTGATTTAAGTATATTAAGAATTATGTATGTTTACATATGGAAATTGTTTAAGATTTGAAAAGAAACTAAAAATATTTTTAGAACACCAAGGTTGTATCCTCCCCTCTAATTGTGAGATAGACTACACATGTGTGAGTCCCAGATTTGCCCTACATATGTATGACAGATGTCAAGAGTCATTTAGTTGTTAGGAGAGTCATTGAGTCTCTCAGCACATATGTGGCAGATGTTATCCCTCGCTCTATGTGTGTGTTGAGTATTTCCACCACATATGACAGATTTTCCTAAGTACTAGTTAGTGTAGATTTTCATATTACAGCTATTATATTTTGAGTTTGATCAGTACAAAAAGAGATCTCCAGAAAAGTTTACAGATTATAGATTTTTAGATTTTATATTATTAAAGTTATAAAGATGATTTATATAGAAGTTTTTAATTTTACTACGAGATCATATTTAAATTTAGTTTTATTGTTTTAGATATGAATTTATATAAATCATTGAAAAGTATTTATTATTACAAGAAATGTATTATAATTTATTTAGAAATATTCTTAGAAAAGTTATATTGTAGATTTGTGCAAATTATTACAGATTGTGAGAAGAGTTACATGGTGATGACAAATACATTAATAATATTTTTAAGTAAAAACATTTTTATATCAGTGTATATTATTTTTAATTATTCAGATTTCGTAAATGTGTTTCTAGAATATTTTTATAGATGAAATATCCTTTTTCAGATATTTTGTGAATATTCTAATTATTCAGTACATGAGTTCAACACGGGAAACGTATAGATTTTTTATTTGTTCAATATATGTTTTGATCAAAGTGACCATCAGATTTAAGATGATTATTTTAAAGGATTTTCGGTAAATCTAAATTTCAATCGGAAAAGACCCTAGCTTTCATAGGAATTCTTTCGGACTTGAGAGAAGAGTCAGGATGAGTCCTGTCACCTAAAATCGTTGTCGCTTGTAGATATTGAATATCTTCTATATTGGTGTATCAAAGCTAAAGTCAAGGGGTTCGATATAATTTCCCCTAGTTTTAAATCGAAAGGGATTTTGCCATTATTTTCAAAATCAATGGTACTGATAATATTCACATGTATAATTATGAAAGCATCTCCAATACAATTATCAATTTGTGTTAAATTTCTTATCAGATAGGATGGATATATAATGACACCAAAAAATTCTCCTCAATACAATTATTTGAACCAAATATAGAGCTGATGTGGCAAAAAGAAAAAAATAGAAAATACAAAGATGAGTTTCTTAATTAAGAAACTCTCTTAAAAATACTGCCTAGAATTTCTTACTCTTTCTAACCTATGAAAAACAATTAAATTTATCTCATTTTTCTCTCATTTTAATTGTAAAATATAAACGAAGAAAGAGAAAAACATATTTATTATGATGATTGGTCAAAAGTTCATATATATTTTGCTTTAAATAATTGTATTGGAGAAGAAAATATGTATATATATATAATTACATAAATATGACACAATCTACAATACACTTAGGGTATTCATACACTTGACAAAAAAAATGATTGTATTTTAAAATTGCTAAAAATCAACATGTCTGATTAATCAGTAAATATGATTTCGTTTGTCGATTGTAGTAAATGTGATTTGACTCATTTAGTTATAATAAATTATAATCAACAACAATCACATTTTTGTTTGTTAAGTGTATCGATGCCTCATATGTATCAAAGGGATATATATATATATATATATGTCAACGTGAATTTATATCAAAAACAATTATTTTTTTTTTTTTGAAATTATTAAAAATAGTTATTGATATATAATAAATATAAACTAAAAAATGTAAAATAATATTGAAAGGGCTATGATAAAATAAAAATCGTTTGTATGGCAATGTTTAAAACGTGAATTGTGAAACGACGGAAAACAACAAGTTTGAGGATAAGGATTATTATAGCACCATGTGCCGTGGTGGTCCAATTTTTAATAATGGAAAGAGTTCAAGAAAGTTGATACAAATTTCAAATATATGAATGACTGGTCCGACTTTATTCATTTCATTGTCTGGACATATATAAATGGCTTTTGATAATATTAGACGTGTACATGTGCGATGTTTCGATATAGACACAATGTATGGTCACCGCATATTTTTATCCATTTGCAGGGGATTTGCAGACAATGATTGTGTCTATATCAAAACAATTGCACACAGTTCATGGACCATCTCCATTATTAATAATCCTTATCTTCAAATCTTGTTGTTTTCCTTTGTTAAACAATTCACGCCTTAAACCTTTTTTTTTTTTTTTAACCAATTCACGCTTTAAAAATTGCTATATGATTTTCATCATATTTATACATAAACTTGGGGAAATTATTCCGAACCCCTTGACATTAGCCTTGATACACCTAGACAAAAGAGATTTAGTATCTACAGCTACACCTACGCAATTAAGCAAAATTTGTTAACAACAGATATTGATATGCACATTTTATTGGATTTAAAAATAAGTTTGAACTTGAGTTGGAAATTGGTGTGAAAATGTATGAATTTAGGAATTGGATTTGTGAGAGAAGGCAGTGCTTTTATGGCCTCCATTTTTAAACGAGTGGAATTGTTGTTTGGGATAATTCCAATTTCTCCTTGTTGTTTGATGTAATCGCTAATTACTCCCCTATAGTTTGTAACAATCTCATTTTAGCCCTTCTGTTAACCTTGTTAGTAGAAAGTGAATTCTGACAATGATAATACAAGAAACGACTACACTACCTCTCTATTATAATAATAAAAAAAATAAAAAATGTATTTTAATAAAAATAAATTTAAAATGTTATTAAAAATATTAATAATTTTTTTAAAAAAAATAATATGAGATTTCCACATCATTTTAAAAAAATCAAAAATAAAATAAAATAAAATAAAACTTTAAAAAAGTGAAACAAAAGCTCAAAAAAAAAAAAATCGTTTTGGGGAAGAGGTCCAGATTGGATGTCTATCGTCCATAAAAAACGATGGACGGTAGAGATTGGATCTCCACCTCTAACTGATCATCATCAACACAACATCATTATCATCCCATTCAACACCATCATCACCATATCAACATCATCAACAGCAACAAAAAATTATCACCATCATCAACATCAACATAATTTTTAACGAAACAAATTTCAACCAAATGGTTGAAGATGACAAATGAAAAAAATTTAAAACAATTCAAGGTTTCAAAACATAAACAATAACATAGATATGGGTTTCCCAAAATTTTTTTTAAAAAAAATCAAAAAATTGAGAATGAGGATATCGATGAGATTGGAGCTGAGGACTTTGTTGTTAAAGAGGTCGACGATAAGGATACAAGGGTTGATGAAGAAGACAAGGTCGGAGGAGTAGAGAGAGAGCCAGTGGGAGGAGGAAAGGTCAACGGTGATCTCAAAGGGTGGTTGGGTAGGAGGGGGGAGGGCGGAGGGGGAGGGAGGAGGAGGTGGCATTTTAGGGATGGGGAGGAAGAGAGGAGGATTGTGCTTTCGATGGAGAGTGGAGGAGGAGGAGAGAGTCGATCAGTTTAGGGAGGGAGAGGCCAAAGAAGAAGAAGATCGAAAAAGAAGAAGATGATGATGATGAGAAGATGAGAAAATAAGTAATAGAAAATGGACGCTGAGCATATTATTAATAATTTTTTTCAAATTTTTTTTTTTTAACTTTTTTGGCTTTTCAAAAATGATTGCCACTATCCATCAACATGATGGACAATGAAGATCTCATAATAAATTTTTTAAAAAATTAATAATATTTTTCTTTATTTTTAATTAAATTTTAAATATATTTTTATTAATTTTTAAAAAATTACCTTTTAATTATTTTAAAAAATTTAAGTTTACACGTGGCACTCTTCTATTTGTTTAAAATTTTTAATTTATTTTGCAATAAATTGACGATTTTGTCTTTCTTGGTTAACAGTTAAATATTGACTTTTAACATTCAAATTGACGATAAAAAGTTTTTTGTTGACTATTTTTATAAAAGATAGGCATTTTTTTTTTTTAGTACTTTTGTAAACTACAGGGCGTCCTTAGTAATTTCTAAAGTCAGGGGGTTGTTTGGCTATCATCAAACTACAGGGGGGAAATTAAAATTATCCCTTGTTATTTTGACATTTTACTTTGTCTATCAAATTTTATGTTATTAATTTTTAATAATTATTTTTCAATAATCTACCATTGAGTGCAATGTTTTAAATGTAGAATATTGAAACTTTTCCACAAGATTTTGTCAAGTCCAAAGCTTAGGGACTTCAATATAATTTTTTCTTTCAAACTATTCACTAAAAACCTTTTGTAATTTTTCCTTTCAAACAAATTATTAATGCATTTGAATAGGGATGGATATCCATAGACTAGATTCCACCTGCCTAAAACTGAACCAAATATACAACCAGTCAAGATCCAACCATTGAACCAAACATACAACCAGTCAAGATAATAATTTGTTTGTAATTTTTCTTTTCAAACTATTCGAATCCATTAATAAATTATTAATGTAATTTATGATATGGGAAAGAATATGGTCTATGTAAAATGAGTGACTCTATTCTAAAATTGCTAATCGAGTAATAATATATGGTTCCCTATTAAAATGCCAAGGCTTCAACAAAAATAAGCAACCCATTCATGTCAAAATCATCAGGTAACATTTTAGTGTTACTTCTACATCTTGAATACATACAGAAAATGGGTACCGGTCCTTTACCAGATATTAAAAATATTAATCTCAAAATCTTCGTGTAACGGGCCAGCCCACCCTTCACATCCTGTATCCTTCAGGCGCGACTGCCGGACCTAGATTGTGCCCTTCAAGCCCCGCTTCCTTTAAGCTCACCTATACTTGCAGCTCAGTTGGTACTCACCATGCTTCCCAAATAACTAAATGCCTTTGGTCTTGGGTTCTAGTGGTGGGAGAGGTGATAGAAAACCCCTAGAAGGCAGGGAGATAATACTTGTCTAGGTGGGCCTGAAGGAAGCAGGGCTTGAAGGGTACCATCTGGGGCGGGCAGTTGCACCTGAAGGACGCGAAGTGTAAAGGGTGGGCTGGGCCGTTACACTTTGGACATGGACAAGGGAATTTTCAGCAGTGTAAGCCAAGCTACAAAATTATACTAAAACTATCTTGGTGTATCAAGGCTAAAGTCAAGGGGTTCAATATAATTTCCCCTAGTTTTAAATCGAGAGAAATTTTGCCATTATTTTCAAAATCAAGGGTACTGATAATATCCACATATATAATTATGAAAGCATCTCCAATACAATTATCAATTTGTTTTAAATTTCTTATCAGATAGGATGGATAGATAATGACACCAAAAAATTCTCCTTAATACAATTATTTGATCCAAATATAGAGCTGATGTGGCCAAAAGAAAAAAAAAAAATAGAGAATACAGAGATGAGTTTCTCAATTAAGAAACTCTCTTAAAAATACTGACTAGGATTTCTTACTCTTTCTAACCTATGAAAAACAATTAAATTTATCTCCTTTTTCTCTCCTTTTAATTGTAAAATATAAAAGGAGAAAGAGAAAAACATATTTCTTATGATGATTGGTCAAAAGTTGATAATATTTTGCTTTAAATAATTGTATTAGAGAAGAAAGATGTATATATATATATATATATATATTTACATATATATGACACATTTTACAATACACTTAGGGTATTCATACACTTGACAAAAAAAAAATGATTATATTCTAAAATTGCTAAATATCAACATGTCTGATTAATCTGTAAATATAATTTCGTCTGTCGATTGTTGTAAATGTAATTTGACTCTTTTAGTTATAATCAAATATAATAAATTATAATCAGCAACAATCACATTTTTGTTTGTTAAGTGTATCGATGCCTCATTGTATAAAAGGGATATATAAATATATATATATATGTCAATGTGAATTTATATCAAAAAAGTTATTATTATTATTATTTTTTTTTTGAAATTATTAAAAATAGTTATTGATATATGATAAATATAAACTAAAAAATGTAAAATAATATTGAAAGGGCTATGATAAAATAAAAATCGTTTGTATAGCAATGTTTAAAACGTGAATTGTGAAACGACGGAAAACAACAAGTTTGAGGATAAGGATTATTATAGCACCATGTGTCGTGGTGGTCCAATTTTTAATAATGGAAAGAGTCCAAGAAAGTTGATACAAATTTCAAATATATGAATGAATGGTCCGACTTTATTCATTTCATTGTCTGGACATATATAAATGGCTTTTGATAATATTAGACGTGTACATGTGCGATGTTTCGATATAGACACAATGTATGGTCACCGCATATTTTTATCCATTTGCAGGGGATTCGCAGACAATGATTGTGTCTATATCAAAACAATTGCACACAGTTCATGGACCATCTCCATTATTAATAATCCTTATCTTCAAATGTTGTTTTCCTTTGTTACACAATTCATGCCTTAAACTTTTTTTTTTTTTTAACCAATTCACGCTTTAAAAATTGCTATACGATTTTCATCATATTTATACATAAACGAGGGGAAATTATTCCAAACCCCTTGACGTTAGCCTTCATACACCTAGACAGAAGAGATTCAGTATCTACAGCTACACCTATGTAATTAAGCAAAATTTGTTAACAACAAATATTGATATACACATCTTATTGGATTTAAAATAAGTTTGAACTTGAGTTGGAAATTGGTGTGAAAATGTACGTGTTTAGGAGTTGGATTTGTGAGAGAAGGCGGTACTTTTATGGCCTCCATTTTTAAACAAATGGAATTGTTATTTAGGATAATTTCAATTTCCCCTTGTTGTTTGATGTAATCGCTAATTACTCCCCTATAGTTTGTAACAATCTCATTTTAGCCCTTCTTTTAGCCTTGTTAGTAGAAAGTGAATTCTGACAATGATAATACGTGAAATGACTACACTACCTCTCTATTACAATAATAAAAAAAAATAAAAATATATTTTAATAAAAATAAACTTAAAATGTTATTAAGAATATTAATAATTAAAAAAAATTAATATCAGATTTCCACATCATTTAAAAAAAATCAAAAATAAAATAAAATAAAATAAACCTTCAAAAAAGTGAAACAAAAGCTCAAAAAAAAAAAAAAAAATCATTTTGGGGTAAAGGTCCAGATTTGATGTCCATCGTCCATAAAAAATGATGGACGGTAGAGATTGGATCTCCACCTTTAACTGATCATCATCAACACAACATCATTATCATCTCATTCAACACCATCATCACCATATCAACATCATCAACAACAAAAAAAAATTATCACCATCATTAACATCAACATAATTTTTAACAAAACAAATTTCAACCAGATGGTTGAAGATGACAAATGAAAAAATTTAAAACAATTCTAGGTTTCAAAACACAAACAACAACATAGATCTGAGTTTCCCAAAATAAAAAAAAAATAAAAATAAAAATAAAAAAATTGAGAATGAGGATACCGATGAGATTGGAGCTGAGGACTCTGTTGTTAAATAGGTCAACAATGAGGATACAAGGTGACAGACCCCTTTCCCTAGGCGATCTGTTGGCACCCTACGGTGACCCTCCAGCTAGCCCTTTCGCTCAACTAAAGGATCCCCCGCAGAGCTAAGATATATTCTTTCTGAACCTTTTCAAAAACAACGGAAACGAGGGGAAATTTTTTGTTTTTATTTTAAACCTTTACAAAATATTTTATAAAAATTTGGGCAGCATCCCATTTGTTTTTCGGACTTTGCCACCCTGTAAATTATAAATTTTAACACTTCTAAAATATCACAAAACATTTCCCCCAAACTACAGAGCCTCAGACTCTCATTTATCAACACAACCACAACCACAATTTCATATTTCAATTTATCAACTAAATCATACGTCATGCATCAATTTTCTTCAGAAACACAATTTAAATTCATAAAAGGATATTTACAAAATCATGTAGGGATAATAAAATATATACATCTCTTAATATCAAACAAAAATAGAAACAAGTAATCACATCAGCACTATCGCCGCGACTGCTTCTCAGGAGAATCCGCAACTATGGTACCTATGCCTGGGGAGGTTTATTTAAAAATACAGAAAATATTGGGTGGCTTTAAAAGCTCAGTAAGTGTTATATAATGTTATTTGAAATCACATTTTCTATAAAAACCTCCCAAAAACATTTTTTTTTTAATTCAAATCAATTCCATTTATTTTAAAACAAGTTTCATGCATTAATATTATAAAACACATCTTACACGATTTTCAATTTCATAAAGGGATCTCTTATGGTTGCGGGGTTTTTATTCTAAAACCCTTTTTCTTTTATAAAACCGGAAATGGTCCGACTTCGTTCGAAGGTGTCCAGCCAACCAATCCGGCCCCCGCCAACCTATAGTGACCCGTGCCTCATGGCACCCTATTATAGAGCGAAATCCTACATCGCTCTGTCCGGTTCATGTAGCGGAATTCTACATCGCTATAGAGCGGAACTCTGTCTCGCTCGGATAAGCTAGCTAATAATATACCGTTCACGTGCATTGGGCTAATCTCTCGGACATCTAACTGACATGACACCTTACGGGTATCTCCCGCGGTTAGTATAGTTAGTGACATACTGACTGAAACGCCCCAATCCGGACGGCCACTAGGCTCCTATCCGAATGGTACGCCCGGGCACCCCAACGAATCCCTCTAAGCCCATCTTGATGGGGAAGAAGGCATTCGAGGAGCGAACCCTCTTAACTTGAAACTTAACTTTAGCGGAAGCAAAATCTTTTCAATCTAAAGTTGAAATAGTTTGAGTTGGTTTGACAGTATTCTTTTGGTCAATTTTAAAACTAAAAACCGGCAGCATAACAACTGTAATTTGGATAAACCAAAAACCTGGAAATCAATTTAAACACTTCAAACTATAATCACATCCAACCCAACTTCTCACAAATTCAGTTTATCAACATAATCACAAAGATTTAAAAGCTTCAAAGTCAAAATATAAATATGTACTTTTAAATCTAGTAAGCTTGGTTTTTCAAGCACAAAATAATACTCTTTTACACAATTCAAAAGATATCACTCTTTTGATGCAAAATATACAAAATATATGCAATATAAAACTCAAAATATGCTTAATACATTATTCAATATGCAACTGCCAGTAATTGCGCCCACTTGAATGCGAAAGAGGGAGGCTTCAATCGTCTTCACCCACACGAGTACCTGAGGAGGTTTTTATAAACAATTTGAAGAGTGAGCTATAAAGCTCAGTGAGTGCAATAGTTTATAAACTTAGCTTTTCTTTTCAAAAATTTCCTCCTTAGAAAACTTTTATAAAAGTTTCTATTTCTTAAACATTTAAAGCTTAAATCTCATTCAATTGCATAGCATTAATATAAACAATTTATAATAACTTGTAAAGCATAAATCTGAACATGCTTAAAATAACTGAACTTTATAAAAGCACCATTCGTATCCCTAATCTCTGGACCACACGGCGACTTAGCTAAGGCCGCAGGTGTGGTAGGTCACAAGGCGATGTATCTGACATCCACCGCAACCAACTCTCTGAGACCTCTCAGCAACTACGTGCGGAATGCTGCATCGCTAACCGTAGTGCGAGACCATATCCCACAAAGTAGGGGCGACACACTCACTCATAACTCTAACCACACAGTTAGTGACTCAATTCCCCCAACCCTTGCCTTACTAAGTGGGATATACCGTACGGGTCTGAACTCGATAAACTGGTGGGTACTTATGGCATTTGAAAACTTGCTTTTTTGTAATGCTATGCCTTACAAATCTTTATTCTTGGTGCACAAGCACAAAAGCTTTAACTTGAAAGCTTTAAACTTGAGTCCTTGGACTCATTTACTTTACAAATACAATACATGTATTTAAATAGAATAACTTATACATGCAAAAGCATAAATTTAGCTTATAAATGCAAAAGCATAAAATCACTTTAGAAAACTTTTTTGAAAGTGCACTCACCTTAAACTTGGGCTTAATTTGGATGAGTTTCAAACGCCCTCTCGCGATCTAGTCGGATGCTCTTCACCTACACAACATATATATTCATAAATTTACGTTTACGTCAACTTCTGGAAACTTGAAATAATAAAAATTACATAATCCTCCTTAAGTGACCCTTTTTAGGCGTAACTCTCAATTTTCGTTTCCTTAATTTAATCTTTGACTTTTATTAATCCCAAAACGCCTAATTAAACTCATTAGGGTCATCCAAACTCTCAACGGACGCCATATGGGCCAATTTACAAAATTGCCCTTCGAACTAGTTTAGCGCACGTTTTGGTTTTTCTCTAAATCTTTGGTTTTCTAAACTCCCAATATGCTTAAATCCACTTAGTTTTCAACTCGTTTTCACTCAAAAACAACCAACAAACAAATCATAATGAGATCCATTTCGAATCAACTTAAATCACCAACGAAATCATCAATTTCAAACTTAAATAACTCACCCCTTTTTCTTTCGCATTGACTTAGCTTTGGGACTTATTTTGGGGTGGTTTTGGACTGGTTCTGATAGCAGATCTGGGCTGGATTGAACTGATTTTTCTTCCTCTTTCTCCTCCTCTCTTTCTCTCTCTCTTTCCCTCTCAGTTCGCTGCGATTCACGGCTGAAATCGCCGCCGTTCTGCTGTCTCTGTCGCGCGGGTGGAGGGCTGTTTTCAAGCTGAAAATCAGCTCAGATGCAGCTGAAATGGAGAAGAATCAGTTGGGTTCTGCACGCAGGACTGCAGGTGACTCGACAGCAGCTCGCCACTGCCTTTTTCCTCGCCGATCGGAGCTGATTCGCGGCTGTTCTGCTCGACTTTCAGCGCTGGTTCTGGTCGGGTTCCGCGCTCGATGACAGCTCGCCGTTTCTGCTCCGTCGGAGATCGGTTCTACACGGCAGCAACGTCGACCGTGGTCTGCTCGTTCGTCGCCGGCGTCACTCCTTCTCTCTTCTTCTTTTCTTCTTCTTTCTTTCTTCTTCTTCTTTCTTTCTTCTTCTTCTTCGCGTTTTCGCGAGAGCTGCGGGTCTGATCTGTTTTTATATTTCTGTGTTGACTTGAAAGTCAACCACCATATTCTTTGGCTTCTAATTTCCTCCTCAAAACTCTCAATAATTGCACTTACGCCCTATAAAATCTCATTCTCTTCCCTTAGCTTTTAGCTAAATCATACTATGACCACAATTTTAAATTTTATTTTCAACTTAGTCCCTTATTTCCTTAAAATTTACTCGATTTCATTTACCATTTTAACTTCCAGTTAAATCTTCAATTGAGTTTAAATCAAATCTTATGAGTTCTCTATGACCTTAAATCTTTCCATAAATCATTTAGGGTCTCAAATAAACACTTAGGGACTATTCCTGAGAAATCCGTATAATATAAAAATAGGGGGTTTACACTGACACTACTAACTCTACCAATGCACGCTTCAAGTACTCAACCCAGACCGGTAATAATATGATACTCTCTGGGTAAGCCATAGGTTTTCTTTTCATCTTTATAAAATTACAATCTCTTTCATATATATAATTCAAAACGAGAAATCATTGTTTTAATGAAAACACAAAACCATATTATCTGTTACCGTGTCATTTATCATTTAAATCATATTTCGCTTTCATCAAAATATTCAAACATGCATGAAACATTCATTCATAAATCAAGTAACACAAAACGCATTAAAAATCAGTTTGACACTCACCTTAGCTATCACTTCCGAACAGCTCTCCGGAAGGTTCTAAACTGCTCCTTATCGCTCTTCCCTTACTTCACCAGCTTGTTCGTCACCTATACAACATATATATACATAAAATTTACGTTCACGTCAACTTCTGAAAACTTAAAATAATTAAAACTGCATAATCGCCCCTAAATGACCATTTTTAGGCGTAATTTCCATTTTTGGTTCCCTAATTTAAATCTTCGACTTTTATTAATCTCAATACGCCTAATTAAACTCATTAGGGTCATCCGAACTCTCAACGGACGCCATATGGGCCAATTTATGAAATTGCCCTTCAAACTAGCTAGTTTATTGCGATTTGATTTCTCTTCAAATCTTTGATCTCTTCTTAGTTTCCTAAGCTCCCAATATGCATAAATCCACTTATTTTTCAACTTATTTTTACTCAAAATCAATCAATAACCAAATCATAATAAAATCCATTTCAAACTCAACTTAAATTGTCAATAAAAATCATCAACGCGAATCAATTTCAAATTGAATAACTTACCCCTTTTTTCTTCTCGCGTTAACTTCGCTTTGAGACTGTTTTTGGTGATAGATCTGGGCTGGGTTCAAGCTAGTTTTCTTCTTCCTTTCTTCCCTCACGCGATCCCTCTCTCTCGCGACTGATTTCTTTTCTTTTCTCCTCGTTCTGCCGCTTATCTGTGCGAGCGCGAAGGGCTGGTTCTAGTTGCGTTTGCAGCTGGATTTGAGCTGGGTATGGCGAGCTTGAAGGACTGGTTCAGCTGGGCTGGGTTCCGCAGATCGGCGCAGCTCGAACGGCAGCTCATCGTCGTTCTCTTCCGCTCTCTACCTCGTGCGATCTGCTGCAGTTCTGGTGGAGCTTGGCTGGTCGATCGGCGAGCTGCATGGCGATCGGGCTAAGCTGCTCGGTCGGACAAGCTGGATTAACGTCGATCTTGCGCGACCGGGTCTGATCTGTAGGTCGGAGAGCTCGATCAGCTTCGGTTCTAGTTTGCGCGGTCATTGACTTCGGTCTGGTTTGCTTCAGCTCGAGCTCGGCGATGGTGCTGCTCGGCGGTTGGTTTCAGCGAGCTCGATCGACGGCGAGATCTTCTTCCTCTTCTTCCCTTCTTCTTCTTTCTTCTCTTCTTCTTTCTTCTTCTCTTCTTTCTCTTCTTTTCTCTCTTCTGGTTCGGCGAGTTGACTGGGTTGATTGATTTCTGTTTTTATTTTTTGGTGAGTCAACCCACTATTCTTGACTTCCATTTTCCTCCACAATCAATTATAAAAATGACGGTCACGTCCTGATAAAATTGCGGTCTTACCTTAGCTTTTAACTTAATTTTACTTTGACCACAATTATTAATATTTATCTTCGATTTAGTCCCTTATTTCCTTAAATATTTACTCGGTTTCATTCACCATTTTATCTTTCTGTTTAATCTCCAATCTAATTTAATTCAATCTCTATCGGTTCTCTATGACCTTAAGCGTTTCCATAAACCATTTAGAGTCTCTAATCAATACTTAGGGACTATTCCTAAGAAATCTGTCAAATCAAATTTGAGGGCTTACACAAGAGGTGATAAAGAAGACAAGGTCGAAGGAGTAGAGGGAGAGCTAGTGGGAGGAGGAAAGGTCAATGGTGATCTCGGAGGGTGGTTGGGTGGGGAGGGGGGTGGAGCGGGAAGTGGCATTTTAGGGATGAGGAGGAAGAGAGGAGGATTGTGCTTTCCGATGGACAGTGGAAAAGGAGGAGAGAGTCGATGTTGATTAGTTTGGGGAGGGAGAGGCCAAAGAAGAATAAGATGGAAAAAGAAGAAGATGATGATGATAAGAAGATGAGAAAAGAAGCAATAGAAAATGGACGCTGAACATATTATTAATATTTTTTTTCATTTTTTTTTTTACCTTTTTTGGTTTTTCAAAAATGATTGCCACTATCCATCAACATGATGGACAGTGAGGATCTCATAATAATTTTTTTTAAAAAAATTATTAATATTTTTCTTTATTTTTAATTGAATTTTAAATTTATTTTTATTAAGTTTAAAGAAATTACCTTTATAATTATTTTAAAAAATTTAAGTTTACACGTGGCACTCTTCTTTTTGTTTAAAATTTTTAATTTATTTTGCAATAGATTGACGATTTTGTCTTTCTTGGTTAATAGTTAAATATTGACTTTTAACATTCAAGTTGACAACAAAGGGTTTTTTTTTACTATTTTTATAAACGATAGGGGTTTTTTCTTACTACTTTTGTAAACTATAGGGTGTCCTTAGTAATTTCTAAAGTCAGGGGTTTGTTTGGCTATTATCAAACTACAGGGCGGAAATTAAAATTATCCCTTGTTATTTTGACATTTTAATTTGTCTATCAAAATTTTTATGTTATTGATTTTTAATAATTATTTTTCAATAATCTACCATTGAGTGCAATGTTTTAAATATAGAATATTGAAACTTTTCCACATGATTTTGTCAAGTCCAAAGCTTAGGGACTTCAATATAATTTTTTCTTTCAAACTATTCACTAAAACCCCTTTCTAATTTTTCCTTTCAAACAAATTATTAATGCATTTGAATGGGGATGGATATCCATAGACTAGATTCCACCTAACTAAAACCGAACCAAATATACAACCAGTCAAGATCCAACCATTGAACCAAACATACAACCAGTCAAGATAATAAATTGTTTGTAATTTTTCCTTTCAAACTATTCGAATCCATTAATAAATTATTAATGTAATTTATGATATGGGAAAGAATATGGTCTATGCAAAATGAGTGACTATAATCTAAAATTGCTAATAGAGTTATAATATATGGTTCCCTATTAAAATGTCAAGGCTTCAACAAAAATAAGCAACCAATTCATATCAAAATCATTAGGTAACATTTTAGCATTACTTCTACATCCTGAATACATACAGAAAATGGGTATTGCTCCTTTACCAAATATTAAAAATATTAATCTCAAAATCTTTGTGTAATGGGCCAGCCCACTCTTCACGTCCTGTATCTTTCAAGCGCGATTGCCCTGCCTAGATGGTGCCCTTCAAGCCCCGCTTCCTTCAGGCTCACCTATACCTACAGCTCAGTTGGTACTCACCATGCTTCCCAAATAACTAAATTCCTTTGGTCTTGGGTTCGAGTGGTGGAGGAGGCGATAGAAAACCCCGAGAAGGCAGGGATACAATACCTATCTAGGTGGGCCTGAAGGAAGCGGGGCTTGAAAGGTACCATCTGGGTCGGGCAATTGCGCCTGAAGGGCGCGGAGCGTAAATGGTGGGCTGGGCCGTTACACTTTAGGCATGGACAAGGGAATTTTCAATAGTGTAAGCCAAGCTACAAAATTATACTAAAACAATCTGCCTCCAAAGCATCTCTCCGTAAATTTAATTTTACCATCACCCTTTTCAAGTGTCTCTCAAGCAACCACTCTGATGCTATTCACATGTGCATCTTATATAGGCCCAATCATAAGTTCATAAGAAGCACAAGCTATATATAGGGAGATAACTCAAACCTAACCACTGAACCAAATACACAACATGTCAAGATCTAACCAATTCTACCTTACTAAAACTGAGACATAACAAGTTCTCTAATTGATATAAACCCTTTCCAATAGTTTTCTAGTAAATTAAATCATGCTTCTTTTCAACTGCTTAATGCACTAAAGCTCACTTTATTTCTGGTTGTGCTTCTTTTCAACTGCTTAATGCACTAAAGCTCACTTTATTTCGGGTTCGAGTGGTGGAGGAGGCGATAGAAAACCCCGAGAAGGCAGGGATACAATACCTATCTAGGTGGGCCTGAAGGAAGCGGGGCTTGAAAGGTACCATCTGGGTCGGGCAATTGCGCCTGAAGGGCGCGGAGCGTAAATGGTGGGCTGGGCCGTTACACTTTAGGCATGGACAAGGGAATTTTCAATAGTGTAAGCCAAGCTACAAAATTATACTAAAACAATCTGCCTCCAAAGCATCTCTCCGTAAATTTAATTTTACCATCACCCTTTTCAAGTGTCTCTCAAGCAACCACTCTGATGCTATTCACATGTGCATCTTATATAGGCCCAATCATAAGTTCATAAGAAGCACAAGCTATATATAGGGAGATAACTCAAACCTAACCACTGAACCAAATACACAACATGTCAAGATCTAACCAATTCTACCTTACTAAAACTGAGACATAACAAGTTCTCTAATTGATATAAACCCTTTCCAATAGTTTTCTAGTAAATTAAATCATGCTTCTTTTCAACTGCTTAATGCACTAAAGCTCACTTTATTTCTGGTTGTGCTTCATGAAATGATCCATATTTGGTAAGACTATTCCATCATACGAAAAAGAAAACAATCTTCACTTATTCTCCACATCATTTCGGTTCAAAAATCTTTAGCTTGAAAATTTTAATTAACTTCTTTTGATCACGTCACCATTGTTTAATAACTCAATCGGGTAAGCCAAGTTCTTGGTGAGTACTCTCAGATCGGCACTTTACTAATCCGAGAACCCCTAAATTGGGGGTCCTACTCTGGTCAAGTGAGTACTCGGTCGAGTTGGCCAAGTACTCCAGCCAACTGTACCAACTCAGCTTACATGGCCAAACTTGCAAAAAATGACAAAATGGATTCGTTTATTAACAACTAGTTCATCCAAATGTGAAAGAAATTGGAGAATTTTTGGGTGGATAAGTGCTATATACATAACTTATTTTTAATGTTTTAAATTATAATTATTTATAAATTTATTTAATTTCAATTTTTAAATCATATGTAGAAAATAGTAAGAAAAGGAATAGACTGCTTGTGAGTCGATCAAGCAATTTAGTCTTTGTCAAGTTCAATTAAAAATTAACAAGCAAGAAGAAAAGGTAGATTGAGAAGAATGTTGATGTGCTACTAGTAACTAATGCTGATGTTACTAATGCATAAGGCTGGTTTTCTCTAGCTAGTGATGATGATGAAGTAGGGTCCAGTTCGGAGCAAACGAGACAACTTAGTGAAGATGATTCTAATTCTGAATGGGAGAAGGGGGAAGAGGAGAAAGAGAACATTGATTTAGAGTTTGAGTCTGGTCATGAACAAGTTGGGTAGACTTCTATGGAGGTGAAGAGTGGTTTCAACCTACCGACCTTAGTTTACTTTTTTCTTACCTTTCTACTTGATTCCATTTAGTTGTTTAGACTTTGGACTTTTTCTTTTTAGTTGCTAATTGGTAGTTGTTTTGTTATCATTTACATGTTATATATAATGTTGATTATTGAAAGAAGGAACGAAGATCCTAACTCATTGAGATGTGATAGACTTTTGAAGTGTTGTTACTTTTGTGTATCACAGGGTGAAGTTATTGAAAAAATAGTTTTATATTGTCGAAATTTTTAAGGCATCTAGTATATTGTAATTGTATGATTATGCTAAAGTGGATTTTGAGATTGTATGAGATATGTTTGATGATGTTTTGTGATAATATGATTGTATTTTGATCCTATGGAAAATTTTTTAAGTTTTCTTACAAGTTTAACTAAGTTTGACTGTCAATTAATGATTTGACCTTTGATCGACAATCAAACCAAATATTCACCAAGTACTCTTTCCGAGTAACCAAAAACTCGCTACTTCCTGCCTCATTAGTCGAGTAACGAGTTTTGAAACTTTGCACTTCACATATTTCAACTATACAAAATGCCTAATAAATTGCTAAGGATATTGTAATCAAACTAGTTGTGTAAACCTTCGATTTATATATTTACGATTTTCCTAGTGATAGTCCCTAGCTAGGTAACGATTTGAGACCCTAAATGGTCAATAAAAGTGTCTACGGTTGTAGAAAACATTTAAAGATTTATTTAAACCCAATTGGAGAATAAATGGATGGGTAAAATGGTAAATGACATTAAGCAATTATTAAATGTGATAAGGGACTAAATTAAAAATAAGTTTTAATATTTGGGATCAAATCAAAATTTAGCTAAAAGTTGAGGGATGAAAATGAAATTTTACAGGGATATGACCATCATTTTTGGAATTGTTTATGGAAAAAGTGTGAGAAACTCACACAAGTTACACAAAATTGAAGCATAAAACATGACTGAAGCAAAACCGAAATTTAAGATAGAAACGCAAAGGAGAGAGGCCGAGAGAAGTGAGTGAGCGAGAGGGAGAGAGCAAGAGAAGGAGACTTGCTCAGCTAACGAAGAAGAAGAAGAAGGAGACCAGCAATTCCGCCCAAACCAATCCAGCCATGACTCACCAGAAAATCAAAACAAAAAAAGACACAGAAGAAAAAGAAGAAACCGTGAAAATGAGGTGATTTCAGCCAAAGCTAGAGGGGGAAGAAGATCAAGCCTCCAAGCCATCTTTAACCACCAAACTCAAGTCATTTCACACACAAAACAAGTACAGAAATGTGACAAACCAGAAGTGAAACAGAGAAGGCAGAAAATGAGAGAAGAGACCAAGAAAGAACGGGTGTATTCGGCCATGTGAGGGATGAGGTAGATCAAGCAACTTCAAGCCATTTTCGAGCTTCCAACCAAGTCTCCAAACTCACCTAAGTTAGAGAACCAAGTTAGAGGAAGAAACCAAGGTGAAGGGAGGTAAGTGTTTCAATTTCAAAATTGTTTATGTTGATGTTGTGTTGGAGATTTTATTGA
Organism: Nephelium lappaceum; assembly: GCA_021234005.1. Taxonomy (NCBI): domain Eukaryota; kingdom Viridiplantae; phylum Streptophyta; class Magnoliopsida; order Sapindales; family Sapindaceae; genus Nephelium; species Nephelium lappaceum. Next base: position 2,648,017 of record CM038007.1, read on the forward strand.
GTTTTGATGTGGGTTTTTATGGATTGTGTGAGTTAAATAATTAGTGACAAAAACAAGAGTATGTTATGTAGAAATCATTGAGGTTTGAGATGTTAGGGTTGTGTTGGAAAAACTTTAAAGTTTGAATGAAGATTTGTTTGATTTAAATATGTGTAGACAATGTGTTTGATGAAATGTTTGAGTGAATTTTGATAAGAAAATGGAATGAAATATGTTTAGTTTGTGTTAGGCCATTAAAGGCCATAGTGAGGGGTATGTAATGCCATTGGAATTTGAAGGTTGTAGGCATGATTCCTTGTGGAATTCAAGCTAGAAAAGCTTATGGCAAGCTTGTAAAAATGTGAGAAAACAATATAGATAATTTTTCAAAGTTTTCACCCAATGAAGAGCATTTTCGATTTTCATTAAATGCCACTTCTTATATGCATTCTAATGACCCTAACAAGTTTAATTAGATGTGTTGAGGTTATTCCAAGTGAAAAATTAAATTTAGAAATCAAAACTAAGAAAACGCCCGAAATTAGTAATAAAACAATGCATTTTTAGCCTAAAATGCCTACCCGATGGACGTTTCCTTCCGTACCGACACTTGGACCAACTAAGGGTGAGTTAGGAAGGTGTTTGGAGCGAAAATGGAATGAAGAAAAGCCTCGAGTAGGGATGTGAATAGTGTTCAGCCTAAAGGGATTAAAATCGGACATTTTTCATTTCGGGCCTTCGAACACGATTCCGTTAGTACCAGAATATCCCTAGGTGATAATAAATAGGTTCCAGGTGAAGAAAATGGAATTTGAAACCCTAGAATCAATAAAGAAACCAAAAAGGATGTTTACGCGTAAAAAGGATCAATTAGGGGTATTCGTGTAATTTTAGTTATTTCGAGTTTTTAGAAGTTGACGCGAACATAAATTTACATATACATATATTGTGTAGGTGACGAGGACACACAGGGATCGAGATAAGAGAAGTAGAGGCTCCGTACGTACCGTTTGAAGTTTTTCATTTTTGTGAGTGTTTTTTTTTTTTTTAAAGATTTTAAATGTATTTTAAATTTGTTGAGTTTGATTTGATGAAATTATTTGGTTACTTGAAATTATTTTAAATGCGTTAATATATGCATGAGTTATAGCTTGAAATGAGGATTTTGATTATATATATATATTGTTGTTAAGCTTTTAGTATTATGAATTAAATAGTTTAAAAGCTTATGTTACGATATAATTACAAAAACCAAGTTTTCAAGTTTGAATTAAGAAAAGAAAGAAATAGCATTTTCAAAGCCATTAGTATATCCTTAGAGATTTAAAGAAAAGATTAAACCTGGTTGATCTATTCCATATCAGTTGACACAGTCCTGGGGAGCGATGATTCACTAATTTGGTGGAGACAAAGTGTCATAGTCTGTCAATCGAGTCGCCTGTGGGGTGGTGTTTCACTTGTTATGATTAGCGCTGGGAAATTCCGTACATAGTCGCGAGACGTCTAAGAGTTGTCACGGTTATTTGGAATTGTTATTTGGGATAATTCCAATTTCCCCTTGTTATTTGATGTAATCGCTAATTACCCCCCTATAGTTTGTAACAATATCATTTTAGCCCTTCTGTTAATCTTGTTAGTAGAAAGTGAATTCTGATAATGATTATACGTGAAACGACTACACTACCTCTCTACTATAATAATAAAAAAAATAAAAAATATATTTTAATAAAAATAATTTAAAATGTTATTAAAAATATTAATAATTTTTAAAAAAAAAATTAATATGAGATTTCCACATCATTTAGAAAAAATAAAAAATAAAATAAACCTTCATAAAAGTGAAACAAAAAATCCAAAAAATAAAATCGTTTTGAGGTAAAGATCCAGAATGGATGTCCATCGTCCATAAAAAATGATGGACGATGGAGATCCAATCTCCACCTCTAACTGATCATCATCAACACAACATCATTATCATCCCATTCAACACCATCATCACCATATCAACATCATCAAAAGCAACAAAAAATTATCACCATCATCAACATCAACATAATTTTTAACGAAACAAATTTCAACCAAATGGTTGAAGATGACAAATGAGAAACTTTTAAACAATTCTAGGTTTCAAAACATAAACAAAAACATAGATCTGGGTTTCCCAAAATTAAAAAAAAAAAAATCAAAAAATTGAGAATGAGGATACCAATGAGATTGGAGCTGAGGACTCTGATGTTAGAGAGGTCGACGATGAGGATACAAAGGTTGATGAAGAAGACAAGGTCGGAGGAGTAGAGAGAGCTAGTGGGAAGAGGAAAGGTCAACGGTTATCTTGAAGGGTGGTTTGGTGCGAGGGGGGAGGGGGGAGGGCAGAGGAGGTGGCATTTTAGAGATGGGGAGGAAGAGAGGAGGACTGTGCTTTCCGATGGAGAGTGGAGGAGGAGGAGAGAGTCGAACAGTTTAGGGAGGGAGAGACCAAAGAAGAAGAAGATGGAAAAAGAAGAAGATGATGATGATGAGAAGATGAGAAGATGAGAAAAGAAACAATAGAAAATAGACGCTAAACATATTATTAATATTTTTTTTCATTTTTTTTTTTTACTTTTCTGGTTTTTCAAAAATGATTGCAACTATCCATCAACATGATGGACAGTGAGGATCTCATAATAATTTTTTTTTAAAAATTATTAATATTTTTCTTTATTTTTAATTAAATTTCAAATTTATTTTTATTAAATTTAAAAAAATTACCTTTTTTATTATTTTAAAACATTTAAGTTTACATGTGACACTTTTCTATATTGTTTAAAATTTTTAATTTATTTTGCAATAAATTGACAATTTTGTATTTCTTGGTTAACAGTTAAATATCGACTTTTAACATTCAAATTGACGACAAAAGGGTTTTGTTAACTATTTTTATAAACGATAGGGGTTTTTTTTTTTAACTACTTTTGTAAACTACAGGGCGTCCTTAGAAATTTTTAAAGTTAGGGGGTTTTTTGGCTATTATCAAACTACAGGGGGGGAATTAAAATTATGCCTTGTTATTTTGACATTTTAATTTGTCTATCAAATTTTATGTTATTGATTTTTAATAATTATTGTTCAATAATCTACCATTGAGTGCAATGTTTTAAATATAGAATATTGAAACTTTTCCACATGATTTTGTCAAGTCCAAAGCTTAGGGACTTCAATATAATTTTTTCTTTCAAACTATTCACTAAAAACCTTTTGTAATTTTTCCTTTCAAACAAATTATTAATGCATTTGAATGGGGATGGATATCCATAGACCGGATTCAACCTTACTAAAACTGAACCAAATATACGACCAGTCAAGATCCAACCATTGAACCAAACATACAACCAGTCAAGATAATAATTTGTTTGTAATTTTTCCTTTCAAACTATGCGAATCCATTAATAAATTATTAATGTAATTTATGATATGGGAAAGAATATGGTCTATGCAAAATGAGTGACTGTGACTGTATTCTAAAATTGCTAATGGAGTAATAATATATGGTTCCCTATTAAAATGCCAAGGCTTCAACAAAAATAAGCAACCCATTCATGTCAAAATCATCAGGTAACATTTTAGCATTACTTCTACATCCTGAATACATATAGAAAATGGGTACTGGTCCTTTACCAGATATTAAAAATATTAATCTCAAAATCTTTGTGTAACGGGCCAGCCCACCCTTCACGTCTTGCATCTTTCAGGCACAACTGCCCTGCCTAGATGGTGTTTTTCAAGCCCCGTTCCCTTTAGGCTCACGTATACTTGTAGCTCAGTTAGTACTCACCATGCTTCCTAAATAACTAAATGCCTTTGGTCTTGGGTTCGAGTGGTAGGGGAGGCGATAGAAAACCCTTAGAAGGTAGGGATACAATACGTGTCTAGATGGGCTTGAAGGAAGCGAGGCTTGAAAGGTACCTTCTGGCCTGGTAGTTGCGTCTGAAGGACGCGAAGCGTAAATGGTGGGTTGGGCCGTTACACTTTGGACATGGACAAGGGAATTTTCAACAGTGTAAGCCAAGCTACAAAATTATACTAAAACAATCTACCTCCAAAGCATATCTTCATAAATTTAATTTTACCATCACCCTTTCTTCAAGTGTCTCTCAAGCAACCACTCTGATGCTATTCACATGTGCATCATATATAGGCCTAATCATAAGTTCATAAGAAGCACATGCTATATATAGGGAGATAACTCAAACCCAACCACTGAACCAAATAGACAACATGTCAAGATCCAACCAATTCTACCTTACTAAAATTGAGACATAACAAGTTCTCTAATTGATATAAACCCTTTCCAACAGTTTTGTAGTAAATTAAATCATGCTTCTTTTCAACTGCTTAATGCACTAAAGCTCACTTTATTTCTGGTTGTGCTTCATGACATGATCCATATTTGGTAAGACTATTCCATCATACGAAAAAAAAAAACCAATCTTCACTTATTCTCCACATCATTTTGGTTCAAAAATCTTTAGCTTGAAAATTTTAATTAACTTCTTTTGATCACGTCACCATTGTTTAATGACTCAATCGGGTAGGCCAAGTTCTTGATGAGTACTCTCAGATTGGCACTTTACTAATCCGAGAACCCCTAAATTGGGGGTCCGACTCCGGTCAAGTAAGTACTCGGTCAAGTTGGCCAAGTACTCGAGCCAACTCTACCAACTCAGCTTACATGGCCAAACTTGCAAAAAATGACAAAATGGATTCTTTTATTGACAACTAGTTCATCCAGATGTGAAAGAAATTGAAGAATTTTTGGGTGGATAAGTGCTACATACATAACTTATTTTTAATGTTTTAAATTTTAATTATTTATTAATTTATTTAATTTCAATTTTTAAATCATATGTAGAAAACACTAAGAAAAGGAATAGACTGCTTGTGAGTCGATCAAACAATTTAGTCTTTGTCAAGTTCAATTAAAAATTAACAAGCAAGAAGAAAAGGTAGATTGAGAAGAATGTTGATGTGTTACTAGTAACTAATGCTGATGTTACTAATGCATAAGGATGGTTTTCTCCAGCTGGTGATAATGATGAAGTAGGGTCCAGTTCGGAGCAAATGAGACAACTTAGTGAAGATGATTTTGATTCTGAAGGGGAAGAGGGGAAGGAGAACATTGATTTAGAGTTTGAGTCTAATCATGAACAAGTTGTGAAAGACTTCTATGAAGGTGAAGAGTGGTTTGGTTTCAACCTAGCGGCCTTAGATTACTTTTTTCTTACCTTTCTACTTGATTCTATTTAGTTGTTTAGACTTTGGACTTTCTCTTTTTAGTTGCTCGTTGGTAGTTGTTATGTTATCATTTACATGTTATATATAACATTGAATATGTTTAAGATTGAAAGAAGGAACGAAGATCCTAAGTCGTTGAGATGTGATCGACTTTTGAAGTGTTGTTACTTTTGTGTATCACAGGGTGAAATTATTGAAAAAATAGTTTTATGTTGTCAAAATTTTTAAGGCATCTAGTATATTGTAATTGTATGATTATGCTAAAGTGGCTTTTGAGATTGTATGAGATATGTTTGAGGTTTTTTTGTCATAATATGATTGTATTTTGATCCCATGGAAAATTTTTTAAGTTTTTTTACAGGTTTAACCAAGTTTGACTATCGATTAATGATTTGACCGTTGATCGACAATCAAACCAAATATTCGCCAAGTACTCTTTCCGAGTAACCAAAAACTCGCTACTTCCTGCCTTATCCATCAAGTAATGAGTTTTGAAACTTTGCACATAACATATTTCCACTATACAAAATGTCTAATAAATTGCTAAGAGTATTGTAATCAAACTAGTTGTGTAAAACCTCGATTTATATATTTACGATTTTCCTAGTAATAGTCACTCAGTAACGATTTGAGACCCTAAATGGTCAATGAAAGTGTCTAAGGTTGTAAAGAGCATTTAGAGATTTATTTAAACCCAATTGGAGAATAAATGGCTGGGTAAAATGGTAAATGGCATTAAGTAATTATTAAATGTGATAAGGGACTAAATTAAAAACAAGTTTTAATATTTCGGATCAAATCAGAATTTAGCTAAAAGTTGAGGGATGAAAATGAAATTTTACAGGGATAAGACCGTCATTTTTGGAATTGTTTATGGAAAAAGTGTGAGAAACTCACACAAGTTACACAAAATTGAAGCATAAAACATGATCAAAGCAAAACCGAAACAGAAGATAGAAACGCAAAGGAGAGAGGCCGAGAGAAGTGAGTGAGCGAGAGGGAGAGAGTAAGAGAAGGAGACTTGCTCAGCCAAGGAATAAGAAGAAGAATGAGACCAGCCATTTCGCCCAAACCAATGCAGTCGTGACTGACCAGAAAATCAAAACAAAAAAAGAAGTAGAAGAAGAAAAATAAACCGTGAGAATGAGGTGATTTCGGCCAAAGCTAGAGGAGGAAGAAGATCAAGCCTGCAAGCCATCTTTAACCACCAAACTCAAGCCATTTCACACACAAAACAAGTACAGAAATGTGACAAACCAGAAATGAAACAGAGAAGGCAGAAAATGAGAGAAGAGACCAAGAAAGAACGAGTGTATTCGGCCATGAGAGGGAGGAGGTAGATCAAGCAACTTCAAGCCATTTTCGAGCTTCCAACCAAGTCTCCAAGCTCACCTAAGTTAGAGGAAGAAACCAAGGTGAAGGGAGGTAAGTGTTTCAATTTCAAAATTGTTTATGTTGATGTTGTCCTGGAGATTTTATTGAGTTTTGATATGGGTTTTTATGGATTGTGTGAGTTAAATAATTAGTGACAAAAACAAGAGTATGTTCTATAGAAATCATTGAGGTTTGAGATGTTAAGGTTGTGTTGGAAAAACTTTAAAGTTTGAATGAAGATTTGTTTGATTTAAATCTGTGTAGACAATGTGTTTGATGAAATGTTTGAGTGAATTTTGACAAGAAAATGGAATGAAATAAGTTTAGTTTGTGTTAGGCCATTAAAGGCCATAGTGAGGGGTATGTAATGGCATTGGAATTTGAAGGTTTTAGGCATGATGTAGAATTCATGCTAGAAAAGCTTATGCCAAGCTTGTAAAAATGTGAGGAAACAATATAGATAATTTTTCAAAGTTTTCACCCAATGAAGAGCATTTTCGATTTTCATGAAATGCCACTTCATATATTCATTCTAATGACCCTAACGAGTTTAATTAGATGTGTTGAGGTTATTAAAGTGAAAAATTAAATTTAGAAATCAAAACTAAGAAAACGCCCGACATTAGTAATGAAAACAATGCATTTTAAGCCTAAAATGCCTACCTAGTGGTCGTTTCCTTCCATATCGACACTTGGACTGACTAAGGGTGAGTTAGGAAGGTGTTCGAAGCGAAAATGGAATGAAGAAAAGCCCCGATAGGGATGTGAATAGTGTTCGCCCTCAAAGGATTAAAATCGAACGTTTTTCGTTTTAGGCCTCCGAACACGATTCCGTTAGCACCAGAATGTCCCTAAGTGATAATAAATAGGTTTTAGATGAAGAAAATAGAATTTGGAACCCTAGAATCAATAAAGAAACCAAAAAGGATGTTTACGCGTAAAAATGATCAATTGGGGGTTTTCATGTAATTTTAGTTATTTTGAGTTTCCAGAAGTTGACACGAATGTAAATTTACATATACATATATTGTTTAGGTGATGAGGACACGCGGAGATCGAGACGAGAGGAGTAGAGGCTCCGTACGCCCCGTTTGAAGTTTTTCATTTTTGTGAGTGTTTTTTTTTTGTTAAAGATTTTAAATGTATTTTAAAATTGTTTAGTTTGATTTGATGAAATTATTTGCTTACTTGAAATTATTTTAAATGCGTTAATATATGCATGAGTTATAGCTTGAAATGAGGATTTTGATTTTATATATATATTGTTGTTAAGCTTTTAGTATTATGAATTAAATAGTTTAAAAGGTTATGTTACGATATAATTACAAAAACCAAGTTTTCAAGTTTGAATTAAGAAAAGAAAGAAATAGTTTTTTCAAAGCCATTAGTATATCCTTAGAGATTTTAAGAAAAGATGAAACTCGGCCGGTCTATTCCATATCAATTGGCACAGTCCTGGGGAGGGATGATTCACTAACCTGATGGAGACAAAGTGTCCTAGTTTGTCAATCGAGTCGCCTCTACTGATGTGGGGTGGTGTTTCGCGTGTTATGGTTAGCGCTAGGAAATTCCGCACATAGTCGCGACATGTCTTAGAGTTGTCACGGTTGGTCCTCTATGTTGGAGCATTCTTCGTACAGAGGCCATGTGACCCCAGAGTTAGGGATACTATGGTGTTTTTGAAAGTTACCAAGAAATAGTTTTGAATGGAAAGTAAATTTGAAAAGAAAAGAAATTTTATGATTGCTTATACTTATATAAATTTTCATGTTGATATTGAGCTTAAGAAATTAATATTTGAAATGCTTAGAGAAATAAAGAATTATTTTTAAATGTTTTTCGAGGAGGACGTTTAGAAATCATATTTTTAAACTAAAGATAAATTAGCACTCACTAAGCTTCTAATTTATTATTTTTCTGTTTTTATACAAAAACCTCCTTAGGTACTTTCAGCAGGTAGCCGAGTAGTGGTATCACCTCCAGCGGGCGAGATAGCACAACACGATGCCATTTTTTGCAGCTTATTTTCACATTAGTCCTATTCACATGTAAACACCTTTTGAATTATATAAATAATTTGTAGTTTTGTAAATATATGTTCGTAATTGTGTTTAAATTGTTTTTGAATTAAATGTGGTTTACAAATTGTGTTTTGGATTTTATCAAGTTTGATTTGGAAATTTAATGCATGTTTGTGGCCTATGGGCAACCAGAAGTTGGGTTGGTATTAAATATTAGTCGAAGTGTTGATTTTTATAAACAGGTTTTTCTGGAATGTAAAAAATGCAGTCATTATACTACCGAAATTTCGTTAGAAAGTAAGTTTAAAAATCGAAAAAATTTCTACCCCTTTTTAATTTTTAAAGAAAAACTAACCCAAAAATGTTTCAAAAGTATTAGAAAGTTTAGGGTTCGCTCCACGGGTTTCGCTTAGCTCGACAAGTCGAGTCTAAGAGAGATCTGTTGGGGTGTCCGACGTGACCTACCGGATTAGAGCTAGAGATATACGGGAAGAGTCGCGTCAAGTTGACTCCCACATAAAACAAAGTTCAATTGATTAGATCCCCATAAACCAAAACCCTAGATTGGAAGTTTCCAACCCATATCGCAAATGCAGGCAAAAGCATCACCTCTAAATTAATAACAAAACCACATAATCATGTCAAGATTCAACCAAAAAATAAACACAAAATCTAACATGAAATTCTCTTAATGGGCTGCCTCCCCGTTGCTCCACAACATGAATTTCGCAAAAGAAAGGCATTAGAAACAAAACCAAAAAAAAAAAAAAAAAAAAAAAAAGAAACCCACCTCCAGAAAATAATAAAGCACATAAAAGAACTAGAAAATTAGTAGTTTTTGAAGAACAAGATTGGTTATTTGAAAAAAAAAAGTAAAAAAAAAAAAAAAAGGGATAGAGAAGATTAGTGAAGAGTTGGTTTTGTTTAATATAAAATCTACATAAGCCAAATTATATGTATGATGCTTTGGAAAACATTATTTTGAGAAAATAAATGATTATGAAATTGAAGAACCAAAAGTTTTCGGCCAGATTTTTAGAATTGGAGAGTTTTGTGGATTTTTATTTTATTATTATTTATTTTTATCTTATACTATATATTTAATAATAATAATTTATGAATAATGATATATTACTAAGTGATTAACTTACATAGCATTTAATTATAAAATACTATAATAGATAGCTTTTTCATTGGACAACAAAAAGAATGCTATCATTTGGATGCTATAAAATCCATGATTTGTTGTAGTATCAAGAAAAGAAAATAAAATAGCAGCCAATTAAAAGCTAGCCTCAGCTTGCATATGAGGGGGAGTGTTAGATAGTTAAATATGTGAAGTGGAAAAAAAAAAAGGAGAGATGAATAAAAAGGTTTGTGTGTGTGTGTGTAATACCTTTTCCTAATTATATTTTTTATGTAGGATTATCATATACTACTTCTCACGAAAACATAAGAAATACATCAATTATAAAAAAGTGACATATCATTGAGAAAATTCAATTAATAATTAGAGAAAATTACAATTTAACTTTCCAAATCCAAAATATGCTTAGGCAAAGCAAACATTTTAGTTTTATTACAAATTATCCATCCACCATTAGCCAAGTCTGTTTACGTCAATTGCTTGAGGGGTAAATTTGTCTTTTGATCTTATTTACTTTATTTTTGTTTTTTTTTAGTAAGTTTTAAAAACTTAAAATAAATTAGATAAAAAAAAAAATCATTAGATCTATTGTCCATCTTAATATGCACAACAGAGATTAATTTAAAAATAAAAATAAAAAATTGAAAACAAAAAAAAAAAAAATAATTCATCAGATCTCTACTATCTTCTTCAGATGGATGGTGGAAATTAATTTAAAAAAATTAAAAATTAAATAAAAATTAAAAAATTAATCTCCACCCAATTCATTTTCCATATCCTCCATCACCCAGTTCATCAATAACCTTTAATATCATCCATCCATCATCATCATAAACATATCATCATCATCACCATCGTTAACCTTTCTCATATCAATCTCTCTCTCTCTTGACACCTTTATCTCTCCATCTTCTCTGGCACCGATGACCTCTTTTTTTCTCTTCTCCCCTTTTCTCTCTCTCCCCCCTCTTTATTATCTTTTTCTATCTCGAAATTGGGTTTCCAAGTGACTAGAAATCTAGAAGAAAACTGGGTTTCCAATTGCCTTGAAACCTAAATTTGGGTTTCTAGGTGATTGAAAACCCAACATCATTAATCATCAAACTAAAAAACAAACCCATAATCTATCTTTTCAAACCCAACTTGTCATCTCTAAACCCCCCCTCCCAAAAAAAAAAAAACTCAAAATCTGGTTTTGAAATTGAATCTATCATCAAACATTATCAGCAATCTCCCACAAAAACCATCATCAATCAGCAGACCAACATCATCAATCATCAATCCAAAATACAACTGAAATGGTTAGAGTGAGAAGAGAGCGAAACAAAGGCACGCCCCTCTGCTTGGAGATGGGTCACCATTGTCGATATCAGCAATAGAGAATTGAATTCAATGATAGATCTGTATATCCATCCTCAACTCGTTTTTAACACTTTTTTTTTTTTCTTTTTCACATCAATCAATCTCTACCATCCATCTTAGAGATGAATGGTGGAGATCCATTTTTTTTAATAATATATACATTTTTGTTTTTTCCATTTTAACATATTTTTTAATTTTTTTTTTAAATTTTAAATTTTATAGTTTCTTTTTGAAAATAAAAAGATGATGATATTTTTGTCATTACATAAGGGTATTGCGGTCTTTTATCTAGATCTATAATGTTGCCTATCAAAACTAATGAACCTAGGATAACAGTGAGTGGGTAATTTATAATAAAACTAAAAAGTTTGCTCCGTTTGAGCATATTTTGGAATTAGGTAGCTAAATTATAATTTACTCTAATTATTAATTCTCTTTGGATAAAATTTAGTTTAATTATATGTCTCTCTCTTTCATCTCCCTTCTTTCTCATGCTTGTTTCTTTCTTTTGCTTTCTCTCTTTCTCTTGTTTCTCTCTCTTCAGTGCATCCTTTTTCTCTCACACTTTTTTTTTTTTTTTTTTAATTTTTAAAGAGGTGTTTTTTATTTTAGGAGTTGAGTAAAAAATTTTATAGTGGTATGTCCAATTTAAATAGTCGAAAAATGTCCTTTTAAAAAATTTGGGAAAAATAACTAAAGATAAAGTCCAATCTTGTTGAAGGAGATGCAGCGATGAAGTGGAGACTCTCCCAAACCTACATCATGCATTGAATGTAGTTTGATGTAAAATAGGAAATGAATTCTGAACTCTCATATATATATATATATATATATATAATCTAGAGTTCAATTTGCATAAGGTCAAGGAACCCTAATAATATAAATAGGATATTTCAGGTAGAGAAAAAGGGACGACTTTTTAGCCTTTGAAAGCCTTACAAAACCCTTAGTTCATTGGCTTCTTTCGCAAGTAATAACATAATCATGGACGTAAGTTTTGTTCTATACAGTCAAAGCAAGTTAAAAATTCTCACCTCGATTTTATTTTTATTTCTCTTTATTATTATGTCATTATTACTCTTAATCGTCTATTGATTACATTCACATTCGCATTAATTGGGGGTTGACAGGTTTCTTATCATATCAACAATATACATATATATATATATATAGAGAGAGAGAGAGATTGATTGGCTATATTAATTGAAGTCTTAATTTAAATTTGTTGAACATATAGCTCTTACAACGTAAACTATGATTTTTACAATTCTGTAAACTATGGAAGTGTGATTATGGTATATGCCAAGGAATAAATTATTTGTCACTCTCACTTTTTATAACAGTGACAATTGATAATTATCAAAATAATGAAGTGTATGGTGATAAATCATTCGTACAAATCCCTGCAAATCTATAAAGCTATGCGGCCAACATACAAGCGTTGCGTCTATATCAAAACATTTTGCACACGTTTTATATGATCAAAAGTCATTTATACATGTCCAGACAATGAAAATGAAAAATATCAGACCACCATTCAAATGTTTCAAATTTGTACCAACGTTTAGTGGACCATCTCCATTATTAATGACTGGACCACCACGACACCTATCACTATAATAATCCTTATCTTCAAATCTTGTATTTTTCCTTCGTTACATAATTCACGTTTTAAATATTCCTATACAATTTTTATTTCATATTCTTTCCACTTTTTATTTCTTAAAAATTTCCACGTTTTAACTGTAGTGGACCTCATATATTAATATATTTAATGTAATATCACAAATTGAAGCCGCCACTCAGCTCTGATTACTGACTCTATAAATTGAAGCCACTAAGCTTTGTTTTTAAGACACAAAAAGGAAGCCTAAAAATATTAACAAATGAAGAGTTCACTTATAGCACTTTCCTTCCTTTTCCTTTCATTTCTCCAAACCCATTATTGGGAGCTCCGCAACCATTGTATGACATCTCTGGTGACGAAGTCGTCACCGGCACCCAATATCACATCGTCTCGGCGATTTGGGGAGCCGGCGGTGGCGGTCTCAATCTCCGCTCAGGTAGAAACAGTCCATGTCCCCTGGATGTCTTCCAAGAAGGTAGCGACCTCCGATGGGGCAGTCCAGTGTTATTATTCCCTGCTAATTACACTGGAGAGAAAGGTACTGTTGTCTATGAATCCACTGATCTGAACGTCCAATTCAATGTCCATCCTCCTACTTGCAACCGGGATTCTACCGTGTGGAAAGTTGACAATTACGATGACAAAAGGGGAGCATGGTTCATTACCACTGATGGAGTTAAAGGAAACCCTGGACCTCAAACCCTACAAAACTGGTTCAAGTTCGAGACATTTAGCGAGCCTCTCAGGTCATACCAGATTGTTCACTGTCCATCAGTTTGCGAGACTTGCGTAAACTTATGCAGCAATGTGAGCATCGAAACCGAAAGGCGTCTGGCTCTGAGTCAATCACCCTTCCTTGCAGGTTTTCAGTTCAGGAAGGTTTCAGATGTTCAAGATCACAGGGAAAGGCTTAATGCAATAATCTAAGTAAAACTGTTTAGTGCTGTTGATCAAAATACTGCAAGTATGCAGTGTTGTTGATAATAAATAATGGACTAAGTTCCTTTTGATATGCATATTAATTATTTGTGTCATAAACTTCTTTTATTATAGTGGAAAAACTTTGTGCAGCAAGATCCACCTATCACCTTGCATTCTGCTTTGATATTTTAAGGGGGTACATTGTGGATCCCACTATTACAAAGTTTGATACACAAGCAATACATTTTAAAAATCATATACAGTACTACAGTCAAATTATTTAATTTGGTTCTTAAAGTCTCACGTGTGATGTTATAGAATTGAATATTATTTTACTTGCTGAAGTAAGAAATTCTGCTAGTTAAACACCAAGTTATAAGCAGCAAATGCTTCGTTAAATTTCACATACATACTATTATGCAGTGGTGTTAATAATAAATTATGCCATTAGAAGTAGTCTTGAAAATCGTCAAATTGTTATAATTATATAGACTAAGAAGGAAAGTGAATGTCCATTAATTCATGATAATATCATTCATCTTTTCATCGTCTCATTAGTTTTATCATCATGATATGTTTTATTATTTTATTTAAGATCATTATTTTTCATTTCATAACCACCATTTTGTAATTTAATTAAAGAGGTTACATTCAGAGCCCTCACTCTTTTAATTGTGTACTTGAAAATGGTTGTAGGCTATGGATGAAAATTGATTAATTAATAAAAGTTCTTCTCTCTTTTGTGGCTACATTCTTTTCTTTCTTCTATAATTTTAAGGAGAACTTTATTGTAATTCCTGTGTTCTTTTGGTAAAGTTACTTTTTTTAATTGTGAATGCGTTTATGTCTCTCATGATCCCTCATGTTTCGAATATTCATCATTTTAGTCCCTCTTACCAGAATTTTAACTTTCAAAGCTAACATAAAATACATATTGACTATTTTACCGTTAATGTAAAATTACTAGATTACCCTTTATAAAAATTAATAAAATAAAATAAAATAACTTTAAATCTCAACCATCCATCAAGTTATGATGGATAGTAGAGATTTAATTTAAAAATTAAAAATTAAATTAAAAAATATATATTTAAAACGTAAGGAAAAAAAAAAAAAGATCATAACTCATCATAGCCCTCTAAAAAAATAAAAAATAAAAAAACTTCCAAAAAATTGAAAACTCAATAAAACAAATTTTCAACATTGAACACAAAATTCAATAACATGCTACTTGTGAACATGAAGAACACAAATCTTCTTCCTTGAGAAGCTATGTAAAGTCCAAAACAACTTCTGGCTCTTCTCAACACTCTCCCCTACCATCGTAAATATACTCTTCCCCTCCTCTTCCACCGCCTTAACTCACTCGTCTTCGATCACCTTGAAGCTCTCTATCTACCATCATAATCGAATCAGTTCTTATCTTCGACAAGTTTTTGTCTTGAACTTAGTGAGTCAGGTTACAAAGTCGCGTACCACTTCTATGTTAAGAAGTCAAGTAAGTGCCCTTCAACTTCTTGGTTTTCTTTTTTTCATGTGTTTGGTTGCTGAGAAAGTTATTGCGGAAGAGACTTAAAATCATTTAGCTAACAAAGTTGTTTGGTTGCGTTGGTGGTATGCATGTCAAAGTTGAGGAATTGGGGTTCGCGATGAAGGTGTTTCATGAAAGTCTTGAGAGGAATAAAAGTGAGTGTTTTGTTGCGGGTTTTGGTTAATGGGTGTTGTTGCTGCCGTCTTCCTCATTGCCTCCGACGGTCGTTGACGCGACCTGATCCCGGATACCTCTAGCTCTAATCCGATAGGTTACGTCAAGCACCCCAACGGATCTCTCTTAGACTCGACTTGTCAGGTTAAACGAAACCCGTGAAGCGAATCGTATACCTTTTAATACTTTCTAAAACATTGTTGGGTTGGTTTTCTTTAAAAGCTAAAAAGGCGTTAGAATTTTTTTTTTTTTTCAATTTTTCAACTTATTTTATAACAAAATTTCAGCAGTATAACATCTGTATTTTTGACATTCCAGAAAAATCTGTTTACAAAAAAATTAGCACTTCGACTAAAATTCATCACCAACCCAACTTCTGGTTGTCTGTAGGCCTTAAAAAAGCATTTAATTTCCAAATAAACTTGATAAAAATCCAAACACAATTTGTAAACCACATTTAAATCAAAAATAATTTAAACGCAATCATGAACTAAAAATTACAAATTACAAATTACTTATACAATTCAAAAAGGGTGTTTACATGTAAATATAATTGATGCAAAATAAACTGCTCAAAATGGCATCGTGTCACGCTGTCTCGCCCGTTGGAGGTAATATCATTGCTCAACTACCTATTAAGAGTACCTGAGGAGGTATTTTTGTATAAAACAAAAAAATAATGAGCTAGAAGCTCAGTGAGTGCTAATTATTTTTAGTTTAAAAATCTGATTTCTAAACGTCCTTCTCAAAAAATATTTAAAAACAAATTTTTCATTTCTTTAAACATTTCAAATCTTAACTTCTCAAGCTCAATATAAACATAAGCATTTATATATAAGCGCAAACATGCATTACATCCAAAGTCTCGTAACTTAAAATCATATGTAGTTGAATAACTGTCATAAAATTTATTTTTCTTTCAAATTTACTTTTCTTTCAAAACTATTTCTTGATATCCTTTGAAAACATCATAGTACCCCTAACTCTGGGGTCACGTGGCCTCTGTACGAGGAACGCTCCAACGTAGGGACCAACCGTGATAGCTCTGAGACATCTCGTGGCTATGTGCGAAATTTTCCAACGCTAACCATAACACGAGAAACACTGCCCCACATCAGCAAAAGCGACTCGACTGACAGACTTGACACTAATGGAATCACGTTTGGAGACCCGAAATGAAAATCATCCAATTTCAACCCCTTTAGGCCGAACACTATTCATAGCCCTACTCAGGGCTTTTCTTCGTTCTGTTTTCACTCCGAATACCTCCCCAACTCACCTTCTAATCAGTCCAAGTGTCGATATGGAAAGAAACGGACATCGGGTAAGCGTTTTAGGCTAAAAATGCATTGTTTTCGCTACTAATTTTGGGTGTTTTCTTGGTTTTGATTTCTAAATTTAATCTTTCACTTTTAATAACCTCAACATGTCTAATTAAATTAGTTAGGGTCATCTGAACACTCAACGGACGTAATATAAGTTCATTTATGGAATCGCCCTTCGAACTAGTACATTGAGCGTTTGATTTTCTCTTTAAAGTTTTGGTGTTTTTCCTTGGTTTCCTAGGCCTCCAATAAACTCAAAATGACATCCGTTTCGTTAAACTTTTCATCAGACCATTTTGCCACTATAATAAACTTAAATTTCCAATTTAACCTTAAACTAAAACTTTCAAACTTTAACACCAAAATTCCACTTTTAATTACCCAACAAATCAACAACACAAATCATTTCAAAACAACCAACACCAATACTAGTTTATGGCAGCCCCTTACACACTCAAATCTTACTTTTTTTCAATATCAATTCATTTGGTTTTTAACTCATTTTTACTCACAAACAACCAACAAACAAATCATAACAAAACCCACATCAAAACCAACTTAAATCACCAACAAAACATCAACAATAACAACTTTAAAACTTGAACAACTTACCCCCTTTTTTCTTCCTTACGGGTTCATCTCCTTCCCCTTCGTTTTAGCTTCGTTCTGAACTGGTTTGGGGTTGTTTTGTTGGCTGATCTGGTGCGTGAAGGTTGGGTTTTGGGCTAGTCTTTTTCCTGCTTCTTCTTCTTCGCCCGCTTTCTCTCTTCCTCGGTCGGATTTCCCTTCTTCTTCCTCGATTTGTCGTCTCTGCTTTGGTGCCTGTTCGGCCGCGTTTGGGTCTAGTTTGGTGTCGGTTTCAAACTAGAAATGGCATGGATCAACTAGGTTTCCTTCTTCCTCTCCTCCCTCACGCGATCCCTCTCTCTCTAGCTCAATCTCCTTTCTTCTCTCTTCGTTCTGTCATTTGGTTTGTGAGTGCGTGCGGTCGTTTTGGTCGCGTTTTGCGTTGGCTTCTGGTCTGGTTTGGCGAGCTTGGTGTCAGGTTCTTGGTGGTTAGGATGGTAGCTCGGTTCTTCTTCTTCTTCTTCTTCTTCTTTTTCTTCTCTCGCGTGACTGTCTTCGGCTCCGTTTTTGCTCACTATTTTTAGCTTCAATTTTGTGCTTCAATCAACTTTTGTGTTCATGTTTTCCTCCACAAACAACTTCAATAAAGCCGGTCATGTCCTAAGAAAATTTCGCTCTCATCCCTTAGGTTTTAGCTTAATACTAGTTTGAATCTTATCTCCAATTTAGTCTCTTATCACATTAAATGATTACTCAATTTCATTTATCATTTTATCTTTTCGTTTAATCTCCAATTGGGTTTAAATAAATCTCTAAGGGTTCTCTATGACCTTAGGCACTTTCATTGATCATTTAGAGTCTCAAATCGTTACCTGGGGACTATTACTGAGAAATCCGTAAAATTAAAAATAGAGGGTTTACAGTTGTCGTCTCTTGTAGTAGCCAGTCATTAATGACGACCTTGTGGTGCTTGAAAAGGCACTAGTTTTGTTGGTTTCTCATTCTGATTTCAATGGTTTGTAATTTGCGTCAAGAACAGGTGTTGATTCACAACATTTTGTCATGAGTTGAATATGACTTCGAAGATCTGGGCAACAACCTAGATGAAAATCTAGGTTGTTTTTCAACCCAAACTACAACTAAACATGTCTGATTAATCAGTAAATGTGATTTTGTTTGTCAATTATTGTAAATATGATCTGACTTATTTAATTATAATCAAATATAATAAAAATATAATAAATTATAATTAGCAACAATCACTTATGTTTTTTTGTTAAATGTATAGATACCCCAAGTTTACCAAGAGGATATATATGTATACATCAATGTGAATTTATATTTAAAAAGTTATTATTATTATTTTTTTGAAATTATTAAAAAAGTTATTGATATATATAAACTAAAAAATACATAATAATATTGAAAGGGCTATGATAAAATGAAAATCGTTTGTATGGAAATCGTTTGTTTGATACATCAATAACATATATATATATATATATATATATATAGGGAGAAAGAGAGAGAGAGATTGATTGGCTATATTAATTGAAGTCTTAATTTACATCAATAACATATATATATATATATATATAGCTCTTACAACGTAAACTATGATTTGTACAATTCTGTAAACTATGGAAGTATATGACTATGGTATATACTACGGAATAAATTATTTTAGTCACTCTCACTTTTTATGACAGTGACAATTGATAATTATAAAAAACAATGAAGTGTATGGTGATAAATCGTTCGTATAAAGCTATGCGTCCAACATTCAAACGTTGCGTCTATATCAAAACATTTGCACACGTTTTGTTTGATCAAAAGCCATTTATACATGTCCAGACAATGAAAATGAAAAATATCAGACCACCATTCAAATGTTTCAAATTTGTACCAACGTTTAGTGGACCATCTCCATTATTAATGACTGGACCACCACGACACCTATCACTATAATAATCCTTATCTTCAAATCTTGTATTTTTCCTTCGTTACATAATTCAAGTTTTAAATATTCCTATACAATTTTTATTTCATATTCTTTCCACTTTTTATTTCTTAAAAATTTACTGAATTTAACAATAAAAATATGGCACATTTTATTGGATTTAAATATAAGTTTGAATTTGGGTTGGAAATGGGTGTGAAAATGTATGAGTTTTGGCATTGGGTTTGTGAGAGAAGACAGTACTATATTTATAAAATTTAATAAATAATTCATGATTATTTAAGTTATCTATAAAACCACGCCGTACTATTTTTATCATATACAAATGAAACATAGTCATCTGTAACTCGTATCTCAGAAAAATTTTATATAATTTAAAATTGATCATAACCCAGGTTCGAGTTATCCAATCATAATTTATACAATTTTAAAATGATCATGAGATAATGTACATGTACCTTTCTTATCTTCACGTAATTGTAGTGGACCTCATATATTATTAAATCTAATGTAACATCACAAATTGAAGCCGCCTCTCAGCTCTGATTACTGACTCTATAAATTGAAGCCACTAAGCTTTGTTTTTAAGACACAAAAAAGAAGCCTACAAATATTAACAAATGAAGAGTTCACTTATAGCACTTTCCTTCCTTTTCCTTTCATGTCTCCCAAACCCATTATTGGGAGCTCCGCAACCATTGTATGACATCTCTGGGGATGAAGTCGTCACCGGCACCCCATATCACATCATCTCGGCGATTTGGGGAGCCGGCGGTGGCGGTGTCAATTTCCGCTCAGGTAGAAACAGTCCATGTCCCCTGGATGTCTTCCAAGAAGGTCGCGACTTCCTATTGGGCAGTCCAGTTTTATTATTCCCTGCTAATTACACTGGAGAGAAAGGTACTGTTGTCTATGAATCCACTGATCTGAACGTCCAATTCAATGTCCATCCTCCTACTTGCAACCAGGATTCTACCGTGTGGAAAGTTGACAACTACGATGACAAAAGGGGAGCATGGTTCATTACCACTGATGGAGTTAAAGGAAACCCTGGACCTCAAACCCTACAAAACTGGTTCAAGTTCGAGAAATTTAGCGAGCCTCTTAGGTCATACCAGATTGTTCACTGTCCATCAGTTTGCGAGTCTTGCGTAAAATTATGCAGCAATGTGAGCATCCAAACCGAAAGGCGTCTGGCTCTGAGTGAATCGCCCTTCCTTGCAGGTTTTGTGTTCAAGAAGGTTTCAGATGTTCAAGATCATAGGGAAAGGCTTAATGCACTAATTTAAGTAAAACTATGTAGTGTTGTTGATAAAAATACTGCAATTATGCAGTGTTGTTGATAATAAATAAAGGACTAGGTTCCTTTTTATATGCATATTAATTATTTGTGTCATAAACTTCTTTTATTATAATGGAAAAACTGTGTAGCAAGATCCACGTATCACCATGCATCCTGCTTTGATATTTTAAGGGGATACTTGGTGGATCCCACTATTATAAACTTTGATATACAAGCAATACATTTGAAAAATCACATACAGTACTACAATCAAATTATTTAATTTGGTTCTTAAAGTCTCACATGTGATGTTATAGAATTGAATATTATTTTACTTGCTGAAGTAAGAAATTCTCCCAGTTAAACACCAAGTTATAAGCAGCAAATGCTTCGTTAAATTTCACATACATACTATTATGCAGTGCATGTTGATAATAAATTATGCCATTAGAAGTAGTCTTGAAAATCGTCAAATTGTTATAATTATATAGACTTAGAAGGAAAGTGAATCTCCATTACTTCATGATAATAACATTCATCTTTTCATCATCATATATGATATATTTTATTATTTTATTTATGATCATTATTTTTCATTTCATAACCACCATTTTGTAATTTAATTAAAGAGGTTAAATTTAGAGCCCTCACTCTTTTAATTGTGTACTTGAAAATGGTTGTAGGCTATGGATGATAATTGATTAATAAAAGATCTTCTCCTTTTGTGGCTACATTCTTTTCTTTCTTCTATAATTTTAGGGAGAACTTGATTTTAATTCCTGTTTTTTGGGAAAGTTACTTTTTTTAATTGCCAATGTTTTCATGTCTCTCATGATCTCTCAAGTTTCGAATATTCATAATTTTAGTCCCTTTGACCAGAATTTTAACTTTCAAAGCTAACATAAAATACGTATTGACTATTTTACCCTTAATCTAAAATTACCAGATTACCCTTTATAAAAATTAATTAAAAAAAAAAACTTTAAATCTCAACCATCCATCAAGTTATGATGGATAGTAGAGATTTAATTTAAAAATTAAAAATTATATATTTAAAATTAAGGAAAAAAAGAAAGATCATGACCCATCATAGCCCTCTAAAAAAATAAAAAATAAAAAAACTTCCAAAATATTGAAAACTCAATAAAGCAAATTAATTCAACATTGAACATAAAATTCAGCAACATGCTGCTTGTGAACATGAAGAACACAAATCTTCTTCCTTGAGAAGCTATGTAAAGTCCAAAACAACTTCTGGCTCTTCTCAACACTCTCCCCTACCATCGTAAATATACTCTTCCCCTCCTCCTCCACCGCCTTAACTCGCTCGTCTTCAATCACCTTGAAGCTCTCTATCTACCATCAGAATCGAATCAGTTCTTATCATCGAAAAGTTTTTGTCTCGAATGCAGTGAGTCAGGTCACAAAGTCGTGTGCCACTTCCATGTTAAGAAGTCGAGTAAGTGCTCTTCAACTTCTTGGTTTTCTCTTTTTCATGTGTTTGGTTGCTGAGAAAGTTATTGCGGAAGGGACTTAGAATCATTTTGCTAAGAAAGTTGTTTGGTTGCGTTGGTGGATATGCATGTCAAAGTTGAGGAATTGGGGTTCGCGATGAAGGTGTTTAATGAAAGTCCTGAGAGGAATAAAAGTGAAAGTGTTGTGTTGTGGGTTTTGGTTAATGGGTGTTGTTGCCACCGTCTTCCTCCTTGCCTCCGACGGTCGTCATCTCTTGCAGTAGCCAGTCGTTGGTGACGACCCTGTGGTGCTTGAAAAGGCACTAGTTTTGTTGGTTTCTCATT
The DNA here is from genome assembly GCA_021234005.1 of Nephelium lappaceum. Taxonomy (NCBI): domain Eukaryota; kingdom Viridiplantae; phylum Streptophyta; class Magnoliopsida; order Sapindales; family Sapindaceae; genus Nephelium; species Nephelium lappaceum. The sequence goes on from CM038007.1 coordinate 2,670,360, forward strand.
CTGATTTCAGTGGTTTGTAATTTGGGTCAAGAACAGATGTTGATTCACAACATTTTGTCATGAGTTGAATATTACTTGGAAGATCTGGGCAACAACCTAGATGAAAATCTGGGTTGTTTTTCATTTTTAGTTTTTAATTTTTCTCTTTTTTTACAACAATTTATTTTTTTTATTTTTTTTATATATTTAATAATTTATTGTATGGACCGATGATCACAATTCTTTTTCATATTTTATTTTTAATATTTAATTTCTAAATTTATTAAAATGACTAAGATAACTCTCCCTTTATATGGTTGACTAACAGTTGACCAATGGAAAGGGCTAACATGATAAATATTTGAAACATAAATGACCATCAGAGGCATAAACACATTCGTAATTAAAAATAAGAAATTTCCCAAAAATGTAGGGATCCAAATGAAGTTCTCCCGTAATTTTAAGTTTTAGCTATTATGTTTTTCTTTGTTCCTATTATTTGGTAACAAATTATTAGCATGAATCACTAACCATTATTTGTTTTAAGTTTTAGCAAGATTCAAAAGCTTTTTGCTTGAAGACAAGATGTTATATGATCAAGGCTTGATACATGATAAGAGATGAATCTATTAGTGAAACCAAGAGTTAGAGAAAAATTGCAATGTATTTCTCTCTTTAATTTTGGTCTACAAAATATTGATTTATATTATTTTTTCTTGCTAGTTTTGTTCTCAATATGTATTTAGGTTGTCAAGAAATAAATATATAAACTATTTGATAGCATTGCAACCCAAATGTCATAGAATTGAATAGCTAAAACTATAAGTGGAACCTAGAATTTTGAAGATTCAAATCTCAATTCACGAAAACATGAAGTTTTGGATTTCAACTAATTAGAACCAAAAGTTTTACATAATTTCATTATGGTTAAGACATGAAGTTTTGTACCAATTCCAATTGAAACCAAAATGCATTCAATATAATCATTATTTTAACCTAAAGTTCTAAAGATACATATGACATTCATGAACCTAAGTTATGCGAAAAAAAAAAGGGAGAAATAAATATTTTTGCAAATTATTTTTATGTAACATGGATGAGAACCACTTGGGAATGAAAGAATGTTTTTCTCTAAGATTATGTTTTTCTTTCCTTGATGATTCTATTACTATTTCTTTCTAATTTTATTTACATTATTCATTGGGTTACTCAGTGACGGACCTAGAAAATTTGTTAAGGAGGGACACATGAACGAGGGGATGAAAACATTAAAAAAAAAAAAAAAAATTATTAATTAAATAAGACTAAACCATATGTATTCATTAGAAAACATAATTTCATTTTAAGTTTGCAACAAAAAGGAAAATATTTGAATTTATAATTAATAACAATAAATTTATACAATAAGAATTGATTGATACATATTATTAGTCATGTTCTGAATTTTTAAACTTCTAATTTTTGTTGATTCTAAATAAAGTATAGTATAAAGTAAAAAAACAAATATAAAAAAAGTTGAATCATAACAATAAATGGATAATTTTAATGTAATAACTTAAATGTTGAGATTTTAGGATTTATTGATGGATGTATATTAAAGTTAAGTTATTAAAAATAAATAAATTAAAATGTAATAAATTTAGTAGGCTAACCTAGTAACTAATAACATGCCAAGGGAAAATGAAGAGATGTAAAGTTAAGATGAATATATCTATATATATATTGAGTAAAAGAGCAAATTATAATTTAACTACTCAGTTCAAACTCTATTTCAAACAGAGCAACTACTTCACTTTTATTACAATTGACCCCCATGCCGTTAGTGGATCTCCATTATACTTAATTGATTAAGGGATAAAATTATCTTTTGATGTTATTTTTTTTTATTTTTTAAAAAATAAATTTTAAAAATTTTAAAATAAATTAAATAAAAAAATTTTTAATCAAATCTCCACCATTCATTTTAAGATGGACGGTGGAGATTAATTTGTAAAAAAATTAAAAAATTATTTTTTATAAAATCAAATAATTAACTAAAATTTTTTTAATCATATCTCCACAGTTCATATTAAGATGGACGGAGGAGATTAATTTAAAAAAAAAAATTAAAAGATGAAATAAAAATTAAAAGTCCTCTCTCTTAGCCCTGTCTCTCTCTCTCTTTCATCTCTCTGGCTTCTTTTCTTCCTTCGCCACCACCGTCCCTACCATTGTCGTCCATCTTCCTTTTCTTATTTTTCTTCTTTTCTTCTTCTTCTTCTCTTCTCCTTGGTTCGAATCAAACCTAGAAATCTAGGTTCAATTTCATTCAAACCCAGAAATCTGGGTTCGATTTCTGGGTGGGTTCATTTGAACCCAAAAATCGAACCCAAATTTCTAGGTTCGATTCTTGGGTTCAAATGAAATCGAACTCAGAAATCTAGGTTTGACTTCTTTTTATCGATTTTTGGGTGGGTTCGTTCAAAACCAGAAATCAAACCCAGATTCTGTGTAGAACCCCAAACTTTTAGTTTATGATTTATAGTGAATTTACAGATGAATAGTAATATTTTCGAGTAGATAGTATCTTCGGGTGAATAGTATTCGATGAATAGTAAAATTTTGAGACGGACCCTGAAAAATCAAAAATATTTAGAATGATTAGTACGACCCAATAAAACTAAAATGGAGTAAAAATGAGTTCGTTTGGGTAGTTTCCGAAAGTTACCCGACGAAAACGCCCTTATGGACAGGATTGTGAATACTGTTGACCTAAACTCCGTTTAAACTTTTTTCAAAGTCATGGATTGAGTCCTAAGAGATCTAATTAGAGTATTGTAAAGTCAATTTGATGAATGGGTGATCATAGAATTAATTTGAAATTTATTTCGGAATGAATTATAAATGGTATTAAGTGAATAGTAAGTATGACAAGGGACTAAAATGAAATAAGTTATCCTACTTGGGGTCAAAGTGGGATTAAGAGAAAGTGAAGTAAGGATCAAATTGAAACAAGTTTTCATGGAATGGGCCAAGATAGAATAATCAAGAGTTAAGGGCCAAAATCTAATTATAGAAAGTTCGTAAGTATAAATACAACCCTTAGTCAATTTTTTTAAGCCATTTCTTCTCATTTCACGCCACACACACACACAAACACACTAGGGCCGAGAGACAGAGAGAAATGGAGGAGAAGATTCGACCATGTATGGAGGAAGATGGATCATGATGTTTCAACCAATTTTTATGCCTCCAATCAAGATCTCAAGCTAAACCAAGCTAGAAGAACAAGTGTGTAGCAAGATCAAGCCAAAAATAGGTGAGTTATGTCATTTTTAAAGTTTTTCCATGAAGTTGGTGATGATGTTTTTGTGATGTTTGGGTTGGGATTTTGATATGGGTTTTTATGTATGATTGAAGTAAAATTTTATGAGACAAAAAGTAAGTGTAAATGGCATGGAAACTAAGCTAGGTTGATGTGTTAGGGTTTTGTTGGAACAAACAACTAAGTTAGATTAAGCTTGTTTTAATTAAATTTGATGTAGGTAAGGTGTTTGATGAAATGCTTGAATGAAATAAAATGCAAAAATTGAATGAAATGAATTGTTTAAGTGATAGGCCATGTAAGAGCATATTTAGGGAAGTATGGAACTAAGGTCATTTGATGATATTAAGCATGATTCTATGTTGAAATTGTGATAGGAAAACCCAAGAAAAGCTTATGGAAGTGTTGGAAATTAAATTAGATAAAATTCCAACTTGTGACCCATATGAAGGGCATTAATGGAAATCATGGAATACTACCTTATGTGTGTGTTTTCTTGCATTAAGTGAGTATGTATGAGTATGTATGACATTAGGGAAAAGAGAATTAAGATTTAGGATGGAAAAATGTGAAAATTGTATTGAAAAAGTGATGAAAAAAGGAGGTTTTTCTTAGGTTTGGACACCCATTTGTTGGAATTTTTCAAAACTGTTTTACGGGTGATCTAAATGTGAGTTAGGGAGATGAATGGAGTAAAAATGAGGTCAAGAGCAGCTCTAGAACGGGCTGTGAACAGTTCTCGGCCTAAAAGGGTACCAAAATTTTGACTTTTCGTTTTGGACTCCAAAAAATTATTTTGGGCATATGGGGATGCTCCTAGGTGTATATAAGTAAGGTTCATGCAAAGAAAATAGAATTTTAAAGTCTCGATTAAGTTGAAAATGAGTAGGAAAGTAAGTTGATAAAATAGTTTTCAAGTGAATTAATTGAGTTCTAAATAATGTAATGAGTTTTATATGGTTAAGTTTAGCCTATTCTGAGCGAATATGTGATGTGTAGGTGAATGACGAGTAAGCGGAACGAACAAAGGATGTTGAAGCTATTAATGCAAAGCTTGAATTAGGTGAGCACTACATTTAATTTTGAAGCATTTGCAATTGGATTTGGAAATTATAAGAATATATTTTATTATAAGTGCTATACATTGTTTGGAAATGTTTGTGATGGATTTATAAGTTCTTTAAGAAATTAAGTTCTAAGAAAATTTCCTAAGTGACTATTAAAGTAAGCTATATATATATATATGTTTATGGTTGTTTTTAAGTGATAAGCGTTTCATAAAAGTATGGTTATTATAGTATTCACAATGAACCTTTTGATTTTATGACTTTTGTATAGAAAATTTGTCATTTTAGCCTTCGAAATGAATATCTTGATTATATGACGATTTATATGGAAAGTTGTTAATTATGATTTTATAAGTAAAAGTTCATTTAAGAAATGAATTTTAAGTTTTAATTTTAAGTTCATTTTACAAAATTAAGCTATGTTTTATGTTTAAGGAAATAAAAGTGAGACTTATGGATTTTAAAAGATAACTAGTTTGTGCTCTTTACACTTAACGAAATTATTATGTATTTATTGCATTAAGAAAGATGATATTTTATGCTTTATGCACTTAGGAAATGAGATTTGATGTTTTATATACTTGGAAGTATAAGTTTTGTGTTTTATGCACTTGGACATTGGATTTTTATGCCTATTGCACTCCAATAAGTAAAGTTTGTGCTTTTGCACCAAATAAGAAAAATAAAATAAGTTTTCAAAGACCATAAGTATACCCGCCTTTGTAAGTTAAATTTTAGACCTGGTCGGTATATCTCACATTAATATAGCAAGTCCTAGGGGGATGCGTCACTAACTCAGGGAGGAAATTCAGTTTGTCATGTTGCCTCTACTTTTGTGGGACATTATCTCGTGTTATGGTTAGCAATGTAACATTCCACACATAACTACGATAAGTTTCCTATGAATTTCTATAAATATATGAGTTTTATGAATTTTCCATTCCAATGCCATGCATTGAGTTGAGATTTAAATTTTTATATGTTTTATAAATTACAATTTCTATAAGAAACTTTATGTGTAGGTGAACTCGAAATGCTACTAAATTTACGAGTTTTATATAAATTTTAATGCATATATGAGTTATAGATTTCATACGTATGCTTTGAAATTTGAATAAGATTTGTAATTTTTAAGTTTTAAATTTAAATAAAGTTTTAAGCATATATAACGCGACCCAACCCGGATACCTCTAACTTTGATCCGGTCGGTCACGTCGGGCACCCCAACGGATCCCTCCCAGACCCGACTCGTCGGGCTAAGCGAAACCCGTGGAGGGAACCCTAAACTCTTTCATACTTTCTGAAACATTGTTGGGTTGGGTTTTCTTTAAAAACTAAAAACGCGTAGGAAAAATTTTTATTTTTGAATTTAAATTCATTTTCGCAACTCATTTTTCTAACAAAATTTCGGCAGCATAACAGCTATATTTTTAACGTTCCCGAAAAACCTGTTTACAGAAAAACAACACTTCGACTAAAATTTATCACCAATCCAACTTCTGGTTGCCCGTAGGCCTCAATCATGCATTTGATTTCTAAATCAACTTAAATAAATTCAAACAATATTTAATAAATCTCATTTAAATCAAAAGCAATTTAAAAACAGTTATAAATGAATAATTGCAACTTTCAAATTACTTATACATTTCAAAAGATATTTACATGAAAATATAACTGCTGAAACAAAATGAGCTACTCAATGATGTCGTGTCGCATTGGCTCACCCGCTGGAGGTAATGCTACTGATCGGCTACCTGCTGAGAGTACCTGAGGAGGTTTTTATATAAAACAGAAAAATAATGAGCTAGAAGCTCAGTGAGTGATAATATTTCGTTTCTTTGAAAATCTGCTTTTTAAAACGTCCTCCTCTAAAAACGTTTGAAAACTACTTTTTGTTTCTAAAGCATTTCAAACTTAAATCTCTGAAATATCAACTTAAATAAGAGAATTCATATATGAGCACATGCACGTATTCAAATACAAAACTTACAACTGTAAATCATAAATAACTTTAATAGCAATTGTAAAATATCTTTTATTTCAAATAAGCTTTTCTTTTTTTTTAAAACTGTTTCCTGATATCTTTTGAAATTACCATAGTATCCCTAAATCTGGGGTCTCTCAAGTCTAACGGCTATGTGCGGAATTTCCCAGTGCTAACCATAGCTCGCCAGCTCGGAGACATCTCGCGGCTATGTGCGGAATTTCCCAGCGCTAACCATAGCTCGCCTACTCTGAGACATCTCGTGGCCATGTGCGGAATTTCCCAGCGCTAACCATAGCACACGAAACACTACCCCACATCAGTAATGGCGACTCGACTGACAGACTCTGACTCTTATCCCCCTGGTTAGTGACTTATCCCTCCCCAGGACTGTGCCAACTGAAGTGGGATAGACCGATCGGGTCTAAACTGCTCTGTAATCTCTGAAAATCCCTGAGGGAATACTTTCTGGTTTTGAAAACACTTTTCTCTTTTCTACTTTAACTTTCTGGTGCAAAAGCACGATTCTCTTTTCTGAGTGCGTAAAGCACTAAAATCTGATTTCTGAGTGCCATAAACACTAAAACTCATTTTCTGAGTGCATTAAGCACTAAAACTGATTTTCTCAATTCAAACTTGAAAACTTAGTTTCTGAAATCTCATTGCAACAACTTTATGTATATTTATGCATATAAAATCACATTCTCATTTCATGCTCATGCATAGATCAATGCGTTAAAATAAACTCAAGCAATTACTTATCAAATCAAATTGATAATTTGAAATACTTTTAAAATCTTTAAATAAAACTCACTCACAAAACTGATGACTGAAAATAGCGCGTGCGGAGCCCCTAATCCTCTCGTCTCGATCCTCGAGCGCTCTCGTCACCCCTTTTTCTATTGCGTTACTTCGCTTTTGGGATGGTTTTGGACTGATTTTGGGATGAATCTGAGTTGGGTTTGGGCTGTTTTCCTTCCTCTTTTCTTCCCCTCTCTTCCTCTCTCTCTTTCCTTCTCTGTTCGCCGTAACTTGCAGCTATTTTTCGGCGCCGTTCTGCTATCTCTGTCGCCGGATCTGCACGCAGATGAGGAGCTGATTTCAAGCTGAAAACAAGCTCAGATGCAGCTGAAATGGAGGAAAATCAAATGGGTTTTGCACGTAAGACTGCAGGTGACCGGACGGCAGCTCGCCACGGTCTTCTTCCTCGCCGATCAGCTCTTATTCGCGGCTGTTCTGCTCGGTTTTCAGTGCTGGTTCTGGTCGGACAGCTTCATCTCGCGTCGCGACTGCTGTTCGACGATCTTGCGGCTGGTCGGTCGGCAGTCGGCTGCTCGGTCGGCAGTCTTCTTCCTCCTCCGGCGTCGCGCGACAAGTCTTCTCTTCTCTTCTCTTCTTTTCTCTTCTCTTCTCTCTTTCTCTTTTCTTTTCTTCTCTCCTCTTCTCCGACAACTCACTCTCTCTCTCTTTAGATTTTTAGACAAAGTTTGGCTTTATGCTTTCCTCCCCAAACTATCCTCAAAATGACGGTCACGTCCTTTAAAAATATCGATCTCCTCCCTTGACTTTTAGCTTAATCCTACTTTGACCACAATTATTAAATCTTATTTTCAATTTAGTCCCTTATTTCTTTGAAAAATTATTCGATTTCATTCATCATTTTATCATTCCATTTAATCTCCAATCGAGTTTAATTCAATCCCTATGGGTTCTCTATAACCTTAAGCGTTTCCATAAACCAATTAGGGTCTCCAATAATTATTTAGGGACTATATTTGGGGAAATCCATAAAATCCAATTCGAGGGCTTACAATATATATAGGAAACTTTATGTAAAGATAAGTTCAAAAGGATATACAATTTATAAGTTTTATAGGAATTTTATACCCTTATGCGTTTATAGTTTTTATATATATGCTCTCCGATTTGAATAAAATTTACGTTTTAGAAATTTTAAGTTATATGGAATTTTATGTGTATATAAACTTTATATGCAATTTGATGCCTTTATGGGTTTTATAGTTTTATAAGCTTATGAGAGATTTTATACACATGTATTTTATGAGTTAGCACTCACATCTTATAATGAAATAAGCTTTTGAAATCTATAAGAAATTTCAAGAAATAGAAATGTATTTTGAAAAATATTTTAAAGAGGTATTTTAAGTAATAAAACATTTTAAGTTAAAAAGAAATATTTGCACTCACTAAGCTTCCATAGCCCATAGTTTTGTTTTTATGGTAAAAACTTCCTCAGGTATAAAAGTGGGTGACCGAGACGGAAGGGCTCCTCCAGAAAAGTTGATGGACACGGACACGACATTGTATTTGTATAAATACATTGCATACTTTGTATTTGAAAGAGATCATGTATATATATATTTTAAGTTGTAAATGAGTGGTCCAGATTTAATTATGATACAAAAGGTTTAGTTTTAAATCATTGTGTGACTTGCAATCTAGTTTGATTATTGATTTTATGCTTATGAATTTTAACGAAATGAATTTATGATTTAAAATATATATGTTTGTGAAAGAAGTTGGGTTAGGAAAATAAAAGTATATGGAAGTATATTTTTCCTTTGCAGGAATTTTGGGAATGTTAAAAACGCAACTGTTATACTGTTGAATTTTCTAATTGAAAAAAAAAAAAATCCAACCCATACTAATTTTCATAAAGAAGAAAAAAATTTTAAAGGTTAACTCCGCGAGTTTCTCTTAATCCATCTTGTAAGGTTAGGAGGGATCCGTTGGGATGTTAGGCAGGGCCCTCCTGACGTACGTATGGAAGGAATCGGATTGATTCCTGTCATTCTGGGTTTGAACGAACCCACCTAGAAATCGAATCCAGATTTCTGAGTTCGATTCATATGTATGAATCTGAGTTCAATTTTTTGGTGGGTTCATTCGAACCTAGATTAGGTTAAGTTTGATTGTTTTGAGTTGACTTTGAAGATTGGTTAATGATGGGTTGAGATTGAAGATGATTTTGAGATTGATTTAATGTTATTTTTTTTCCAATTCTTGAAGAAGATTTGGTGGTTCCAAATGACAGGTTTTTAATAAAGCAAGCTTAATGAAGATCTTTCTTTCTTTTTTCTTTTTTTCTCTTTTTTAAGTTTTTTGTTTATTATTTGTTGATGATTTTGTTTGTTATTTATTGATTGATGATGATGATTTTGTTAGGTATTTATTGATGAAGAATAGAGAACAACATTAATGAAATTTTTTAAATATTGTTGATGATTTTGTTTGTTATTTGTTGATTGATAATGTTGATTTTGTTTGCTATTTACTGATGAAGAATGAAGAACAACACTCGTTAAACTTTTTTAATTTAATTATTCAATTTTCTTTTCTAATTAACTTCTAGTTAATTTTTTTAATTTTTTTTTCTAATTAATCTCCAAGGGCATTTTGGTCTTTCCGCTATTTTTATGTTAATTTAATAGAGGTAGAAAAAATGTTAGGAGTAAAAAAAGTATGTATAAGAAAAGTAATGGAAATTAAATAATTATATTAAAACAAAAATAATAAATAATGATGTTAAAAAGGAAATAATAAAAATTTTAAAAACACACATAGATAGAAACATCAAAACTGTTTCAGCTAAAAGCATTATAATAATAACCAATAAAAAAATGACAAGAGCAGCTTTATTAAAAAAATAAAAAATAAAAAAACCAATCAACTGTCGAATGAAAATCAAAATATCTGTTACACTGCACTCTCCAACCTATTACACCCCATCGCACTCTAGTCTCTACAGCTAAGTTTTTAATTTTTGTTAAAATCTCAGTAGGGGCACGTGTCCCTATTGCTCATTAGGTGGGTCCAACCCTGGCGTTACTAATAAATAGAAAACAAAATAAAATAAATTTTATTGCAACCCCGAAGATTGCAAACATTATGGCCTCGTTTGTTACGCGGGATAGGATAAAATTATTTATATGGGATTGGATTGTATTGGATTGGATTGGATGAGATTGGATTAATTTAATTGTTATATCATGTTTGATGACACTAGGATAGGATAGGATGTAAATGAAATTTGACAAGGACTGAAATGAAAATTTTCAGATATTGGGAAATATACTTTCATTTTCTTCGTCGGATCCAGCCGCACACCACCACCTTCCTCCCTCTCTCATCACCCCTCCCACACCAAACTCATCCAAAACCCACACCGCTAGATGCGGCGTGATGGACGATGCAGACAATGGAGGCGTCGATGCCCTGGAACGACGACGAAAAGGACGCAAAACTCAGCTGAGCGGCGCGACGAACGATGCAAACGACGAAGGCGTCGATGCCCTAGAACGGCGACGAAAAAGACGCAAAACTCAACTGGTAATCGATCAGATCTCGGTCTCGTCGGTGGTGGAAGAGAGGGAAAAGAAAGAGAAGAATGGAGAGAAAAAGACGACCGAAGAAGAAAGCGATGACCGGAGAAGAACGACGATTCGATTGGAGAAAAAAGAGAACGATCGGTGAAAGCAAGAAGCAGTGGCGACGACGACGGTGACGTCGGAGCTGGAGGAGAGAAAGGAGACAAGGCGGTGGGATAAAATTAACCCACCTATTTGCGTGGGTTTCATTTATCCCAGTGGAGTGGGTTAAAACCACTGTTGGGAAAAGTTGGGATAATTTAGTGAGGAGTATCTGGTTGCGCCAAACATGGGATTGGACAAAAAATTTGTCCAATCCCAGTCCCATCCTACCTAACAAACAAGGCCTATGTGAATATATTAGTATTAATATTATTCTAATTAGGCTAGAAGCTTGGTTTAACGTATTACACCTCAAATATTGTAGATTATAATTTAAAGATCATAAAATCTATGTATATGTGCTGGCATCTTATGGCATATAACAATGTTTGACTGTTTTTGTTATCGTCACCATCGTATGGTTGTAGTTTAAGCAAACTTAAAAATTGATACTATCAGATTTTTCATGAAAGATAATGCAACAAGTCACTAACAATTGCTATAACAACTAACTCAATGTTATAACAACTTTGGGTATTCAACATTGTGCATGAAAAAGAGAAGAATTTTTGCTTTGATTTAATTATATGAATCAAGTAAGTTTTTATGGTTTTTCTCAATGTTAATTTAATATTTATCTAGTGAGAAAAATAATATATATATTTTCGTGAATAACTTTTCTAATTGGAGTTTCCTTTTATTAAAAGATATTTTATTTTTGGGATAAAATTCTTTGAAACATATTTTTGGAATTATCCCTTATATATATTTTTCTAGAATAAATCTTTTTGATTTATTCTTTGATCAAATTAGAGATATGTATTGACCAATATTGGAATTGATCTCTTGGATGAATCTTGTGATTATTTTAGAAATATATTTTTTTTCTAAAATGTTGACTTTTTAGTTTAGATAAAGATGTTGTGTTGAGAGACAATCTTTTTAGGAAAGTCTTTAGAAATATCCCTGTTTTTTTTTTTCTCTGCATGTTTTACATGTGAATCCAACTCTTTAATTGTAGATGTGGTTTGAGTAAATTGGTCTTTTGCTTCATAGATGAATCTAGACAATGTTAAGGATAGATGCGGTCAAAGCCATTAAATAGGAATGAAACTCTTATTTTTTAACTAATTTTATTTGAGTTATTTTATCTCTAATCATTATTGTTTTTGTTCAGATTTTTGAAAAAAGAGATGTTGCACAATAGCTTTGTAAAACTGAATCCAACTCATGGTTTAAAATTCATTTGCAGTAGGTTGTATGATTCAAGTTATAAGACAGGTTTTTTGCTTGCTGTTAATAAGTTGTTACAACTACTTCCAAAGTTGTTACAATAGCTAAGAGTTGCTATAACAACCTTATCTATAGGATTGATTGCGGAATATAGGGCAACTTTAATAGTTTGACTTGATTTCATGTTTTATGGGATTTGATTGATAAGGAGATTATTCTCATGATTATTTTCCACAAAAAATATCTATTTTCAACAAAAAATATATATTTTCATTATATATCTTTTAGGAATTATTAAGATATAGTTAATGAAATAAAATATGTTTTGACTTTATCCTTCTTTGGTAATAATCCTTTTGTTTCGTTGATAATCTTTGATTATTTTTGTAAGATGATAGGATCCATCCTGACTTCTTTCTCGAGTCAAAGAAAGTCTTGTGAAAACTGGGTTCTTTCTAATTGAAATATGGATTTATTGAAAATCCTTTAAAATAATCACCATAATTCTAATAATCACTTGATCAAAATATAAATTGAACAAATAAAAATCTGTATGTTTTTTGTATGGGACCCATGTACTGAATCAAAAAGAATATTCACAAAATATCTAAAAAGATATTTCTTCTATAAAACTATTATCTAGAAATACATTTATGAAATCTAGTTAATTAAAAATAATATACATAAATGTAAACTGTTAATCATCACGTGATCTTCCTCACGATATGCACTAATTAATTTGCACAAACCTGCCGCGAATACTTGAAAAATAGATTTTGTAAAAAAGTGAACATTAATGTCCAGTGAGTGGATATAACATTTCTAAAAACATTTTTAAATAAAACATAACATACTTCAAGTAATAATAAATACTTCTCAATTATTTATATAAATTCATATATGGAAATAAAACTGAATATAAAGCTCATATCTGAAAAATAAAACTGAATTTAAATATGATCTTATAGTAAGACTGAAATCTTCTATATAATCATCTTTATAACTTTAATATTATAAAATCTAAAAATCTATAATCTGTAAAACTTTTCAAGGAGTCTTTTTCTATAAATCTGGTTTCCTGAAAATCTCTTTTTACACTAATCAATTCAAAATATAATATCTGTAATCTGAAAATCTACACTAACTAATACTTAAGGAAATCTGTCATACATGATGGAAATACTTAACACACGGGTAGAACGAGAGATAACATCTACCATACACGTGCTGGGCGACTCAGTGACTCTCTCAAAAACTCAATGACTCTCCCGACATCTGCCATATACATGCTAGACAAATCTAGGAGTCACACATGTGTAGTCTATCTGACCGTTAGAGGGAATGGTACAATCTTGATGTTCTAAAAGTATTTTTATTTCGTTCTTAAAACTTTTCTCAATATCCATATAATTTTGGGTAACTATATCTCTTGAAACAAAAATCAATACTTTTTTCTTAAAACATAAAATCATATTATTTGAAATATTCTGAAATTTTTCTAATAATAACTCAAGCTGAAAATATAAAATTCATACTGGAATTTCTTATAGGTATACATAAATACAAATTTGTAATAAATTTTCATTTCAATCATAAAACATTATTCATAATGTATAAAATCAAATACCTAAACAAATACTTTATTTCCGATAAATACTAAAAATTGAAATATAAATAAATATAATTCAATCAATTTAATTTAAAATAAAACTATCCACTCACATAAGTCATTTGCTTATTTTTGAGTTTAAAATGGATCCTCATCTGATTTCTCATAACTTTGGATCCACCCTAAAATCACATAAAACTTAATTTAGAACTTATTGAAAAATAAACTACTTTTTTGGATTCTAAATCCCTTTGAAATAAAATTACTTATCTGGATAAATTTGGTAACCAAAATATTTCATTCAAGCATCCTAAATTTTTCTCCTAGTTTTTTTCTCCCTTTTTCTCTTCTTTTCTCGACTTCCTTATTTTCTTTCTTTTTCTTCTTCCTTTCTTTTTTTCCTGCTCATCCAATTTTTCTTTTTGTTTGTTCTGCCGTATGTCAACGTGTATATATACATAAAATTGCTCCGCCTTTGTCATGGTAATCCAATAGATTTATTTATTTTTCTCATTTATCACTTTGACTTTTCTTGTTTTTGCTTCTTTGTATGTTTCTTGCATCATGCAAAAGCATGACATTTGTCTTTCTCTTAAAAAAAACATATCACACTAACTCATCCTCTCATTTATTCTCGGCCAACATAATCTTTTGTCTCATTTGTCTTGTAAATTTTCATTTTACATCCCACCTTTTGCTATGATCTTTTTCCTTTTACACTCAACTTTCTTTATTTTTTTTTTTTAAATATCCCTTAAGTGAATATTTATCCAAATATCCATTTATTTCTAAAACTTAAACCAAACCAAATCAATAAAAATAAACTAGATTTCAATTAATCTCTCGGATCCACTTGGATTAGGGCCTTATAAAATATCTTGGAGTTAAAAAGATATGGTCAAAGCTAAAAAAATAGGATTTATTTCACTATATTTTAGCATATTTATTTATTGATTTATAACTAATTTTATTTGCTATTTTTTTAATCTATTTTACAATTGATTTTTTGCAAAGTCTTTTATAGGATAATTGTTGCACATATCTTGAATAAAAGTAGACCAATTCATTCATTATACACAAGCAAACAGCATGAGTGTTTGAAAGCTTCAAGCAGAATGCTTGTGTAGACTTTAGAGAATTTATTCTCTAAGTTATATGGGAGACTTAAGAAGTGTAAGCTTACTAAATCCTTTTTTTTTTCTTTTTTTTTTTATGCTTATTGGGAGAACAAGTTATTAGGTCTTAAAGAGAAGACAAGTTTGTTGCTCTTAAAGAGAATTCAAGAAACGTGAGTTCTTCAAGAGGAAGAACAATTTTGACCTAAAAAAGAGATAGTTTACAAAGTTTTATAAGGAGTTCAAGTTTGTTCTTTAGAAGGAAGAATAGATTAGCTTTTAGGAGAAGGTAGATTTGAGGCTGTTGAAGGGAGTTCAAGTAGTTGAAGATTATTAAAGTCGAGGGGATCTCGCGCAAGCTTGACTTCAGCTCCTCACATTTTTCTCTTTTTCTTCTTTTTCTTTTTCTTTCCATTTCGTTTCCTTCATTACTTTCTTTCTCTTGCATTTTACTTTTATTTTTTCATTTTCCATTTTTCCTATTTTTCATTGCAATGATGTTCAAAAGCATACTTTTTTAATGCATATGCTCTTGTACAGATCATATAAACACTAGCACTTTAATTCTCTTTTCCTCTTGCACCACTTAGCATGATTTGAAGCTCTAGGGTATGACTAACTTTAAAGCTTGATATGATCATTTAATAAGTGCAAACAAAGAAAAAGACTAAAAGTGTTTGGTTTCATAAGTTCACGATGTATTTCAAGGTAAAGAAGTAGGTAGTTATGAGGGAAAACAAAAATTGCCTATATTACTTCTAAGAAATCCATCCAATTAAAAACCAAAGCAACTGATGTTATTTATTATAATGATTGTTTTTTAGTGTCCAATTCAAAACTCATAGAGATAATTTATTAAGAACAAAGAAAAGAGTGTTTAAATAATATAAACAAATAAAATCTCTGAAAAAGAAATGTTTAAGATGCTCAAATACTCACGATGGGTAGTCTTTACTAATATTCCGTAATTCACACAAATATGGTATTCATCCACTCAATTAAATAAGATCATGAAATCTAAAAGTCTCAAATCATGTAAAGATGTTCATGGTTATTCCTTAGTGAAGATATCCAATAAAAAACATGCATTAGGAGTCTATTAATAAACAAAAAGTAACTAGTCAACTTGCTTAGGGTAGAGTTTAGACTTGGAAACACCAAAAATGTAATAATAATAATAAGGCACCACACCAACCCTAAACTAAAAATTGTCCTCAATGTTCAAATGTAAAGAATAAGTAGGAGAAAAGTGAAAGATGAGAACAAAAACAAAAATAAAGAAAAAGAAAGAAAATAACCAGATGGTTTGCCTCCCATCAAGTGCATTAGCTAACGTCTTGACTAGACGTCATGATTCTCCTCTAATCTTTTGAATTTGGAGGCACAATCAAAGTAGTACCTACTTAAGGCATCTCGCATGGCTTCTAATAAGGTTGAGTCTATGTCTATTCATCTTGAACCAACTCTTTTTGTTCTTAGGTGGTTTAATCTCATGATCCGGTGGCTTTTCAATGGATGGAACAAATCCATTAGTAGAAAAAGAATGAGATTCAAAAGGTGAGGGATAAAGTCGCTTGAAATCTTTGATTTGTTGTTAGTGTCAAAAGATGTAGCCAAATGATCGTATAATTGGGTTTGGATTTGACTTCCACAACTTCCATCTAGTGGTTTTTGTTATGATTTTTGCACCTCTTCTCGCCACTATTCCTTCCATTGTGTCTTCCATGAATATTTCATGATCTCTTATTCTTCTTTTCTTACCATTTTGATAGCAAAATAGGCACTAGGATCTTGAGGATATTTCATAGCATCAAGTATATTGAAATTCACCATTTCCTCATTCATTAACATGGCTAGTGTTCCTTCATGAACATTGATCATAGCTTTTGCAATTCCCATTAATAGTCTTCCAAGCATCAATGGTAAATCATCTCCTGGTATGGGAACACCCTCTATCTCGAACACAAGAAAATCTATTGGAAATATTAAATCATCCACCTTGACTAGCACATCTTCAAGTACTCCTCTAAGGTATCGAATTAATCGATTCGCAAGTTGTATGCTCACTGAGGTCCCCTTGAATTATCTAATTATTATGAATTAGATTTTCTAAATTGGAAATTAAATATTCTAATTAATAAAGAAATGTGTTTCCTTGTCAAATTAGAAAACCCTAAATTGATTAATATGAAAGGATGTTTTATATTAAAAATCAATTTGATCAAATTTTGACTTCATCCAATTTTCCTCACCCTAGTCGCGCATTATACAAAAGAACACACATAAACCCTAAAAATTTAAGGTTGGTTGCACACCATAGAAGGATGAAGAGGGATGGTTGACCCTTCTTGGTGTGTAGTCATTCATAAGTTTCTTTTGTTGTAGGTTTTCTTTTGATTAAAGAAAAATGAACATATTCTTCAAGATCCTACCCATATATGGTTTTTTGGCGAAGAGTCATAATAAGGAAGATCGAGTGACAAAGAATCTAAATGCACAAAAAAGACCAATTCATATCACATATCAAGTAAGATTCAATTTTATATTGTTTTGAATTATTGAATTATTATTGCTAGTATCGATTAGACAAGTTTTGTTTTGAAAAAAATTTTAAAGCCCATATTTCTGTATTTAATCTAAAATCGATTTTTCCTTTTATTTAGATCCTACAGTACTAGGAGCATTTTGGTTATGGTCGACACGCTTGGGGACTATGCTCCGAAAAGTCATCACATGAGACTACGTGGGCTATCATTTTGCACACTAAGGCGATTTAGGTCAACACGCCTTAATTGGAGTCCCGTCACCAGTATGAACCACTCTACTTCCTAAACCTATATATACATCCCTTGATTTCAAAGTACATCTCATCATTGTAGCACCAAGAACGCCTAGCCTTCTAGTAAGAATGTCTAAAATCAGGCTGATTGAAAGATTCTATTGTAGAGGCATCTATACAAACTTTCCTAACGAGAACTCCTCTAAGAACCTGTCCCACACTCGATATTATATCAAAGCCTTCCGTACTATAGTAAGCCAGTAGAGACCATCATCTGTACTTGTCGTTGCCTCAGGAATTATCTGCGAATCGTGCATATAATCGAATTCTTATAGCTGATCATCCATTTATAAGAAAGAAAAATAGTGAATAGATTAGAGCTAAATGAACCCAATATTGCAAACAATGTCTATATAAGAAATCGGGTTTAATGCCATCAAATGATAGGGTTTAATTATCTCATTGTACCTAGTTGGCAACCTAGTTTAATGGTCTTATTATACCCAATTACTCACCAATCGGGTTTAATGAAGCCATTAAACCTAGTTCTAATGTGGAAGATGATTGTTCATTGTCTTTGACATGACCAAGTTTAATGGCCTTATTAAACCCAATTTCATGTAGCAATCAAGTTTAATGAGGTCTTTAAACTCGGGCCATCTTCAACATTGCAACTCACCACAGTCTTTCATTTCTAAATTTATTTAACTATTATCAACCAAATCTAACCCTAAATATCAAAACCTAACAACCCAAACACAAAATAATAATAATAATAATAATAACAACTCAAACAATCACAATAAAACTAAAAAAATCACAACTAAAACACAAAAAATCACAAAGTCAAGCCAATGGTCGCTTACTACTCAAATGAAAGAGTTGGTCTACATCGACAGTGGTCAACGATAGTTGACAAACAGTTGGTGAATATCTGTGAAGATCGATGATGGTCCTCTTGCACTTCGGGTCACAAACAAGTCACAATTGGGTTTACTTGGGTTAAAACTAGATTGGAAATATTTACAACTGAGTTTCAACATCTTTATATGTCTAAGGGCAGTTTGGTATTTATCTATTCTTTTTTTTTTTTTTAGTTTTAAATGATAAGGGTATATGGATAAATTTGTGGTAAGGGCAATTTGGTAAATTTGGATATATGGTGCAATTAGTTTGTTTGAGAGGCTGAAAATATAATTTTTTTTGGGCTTGGGTAAAAACGAATTTTTGATGGTTAAACTGTTGGAATGAAAAAACAAAAATCAACAATTTGTTTTTCATAAAATTAAGGATTTTGCGGAACATTGAGTTTCAAAAACGTTTTTAGAAAACTCAAGAATCCAAGATCTATAAAACAATGAAATAAAAATAATATAAAGAAATAAAAATCATATTTTTACCTTCTGTATTGATCTCTGTGGATTGCTCACCACCTTGCCTTCCTTGATATATCTCGAAACCAAGAAACAAGCGAGTGGGCACAATTATATAGAATTGTGCTCACTTACTTTTTGATTTCTTTCTAAAAAAAAATCAAATTAAATCAATGATTATAAGAGGTGAGTGTTTGATTTTGGTTATACAAAGAACAAAGACACAAATTCTTGTTCTTTGTATTTGTTGAAAAAAACTTTTTCTTTTCTCTTGTTTTTTCTCAAAAACATCAACAACAACCAAAAACCTAGATGTAGAAAAGAAACTTTTTCTTTTTATAGGCAAACAATTAGGGTTTTAATTAATCAATATTAATATTGACCCTAATCTTATTATAATTAAACTTTTGCCCCATATAATATAATTAATTCAAAATTAATTCATATTATATTTTGAAATAGAACTTGTAACTTTTAATAAATTAATTCATAATTAATTTATACCAAAGTCACTAAGAATTGGATTCAAGACCTCTTATAAAATTAATTAAATAATTATTAATTCATAATTAATAATTAAATAATTTGAATAATCAATATTATTCAAATACCAAGTGAACACAAATTTTTGTTACTTATGTAACATGTGTAATTGGACGGTCCAATTACAATATTCTATATACACGTTTCTTATAGTAAAATGAGCTATCAAGGGGACCCGATGGACCTACAGTTTTGAGCTCCAATAATATTGGAATTATTAATTAAACTCTTTAATTAAATAATTCACTATTATTAATCTTAAAGTTACTCCACTAAAAACTTAAGATTGCACTCTCAAAATTGTAGATGTTTTTTATACAATCTGAAATTTTTCAGTGTCCATTGATTTAATCACTACATATGATTTGACCCTCCACAAATAGTTCATAATTAGAGCAAGGTCAAATGTCCGTTTTACCTCTCTAATTATTTCTTGATCCTTAAGTACCATTGATTCTCTAATGAACAATATATTCATAACAACTTATGAATTTATCTTTCTGTTTACATATAAACAGAAAGTTGAGCGCTCTTATTGTTCAAGACCTGAATCAACCCTTAAGGGAACTACTTTTCTACTTCTCGCAAGAAGGAGTGGATTTCACTATTGTATAGAATGTTCCCAGCTACTTATTAAATCATATCCCCAAAGTACGAAGTTATTGATCGGGTATCTACACCGATCTCACCCATGTAAATCAAAGGAAATAACTTAACAAGCAGGAGTTCATAATACACTCAAAATTAAGATCAATTCATATATGATCATCTGGTTGATAAATATAAATCTCTAAGGTTAACGGATATTATTTAGAGACTTATATTTATCGTGGTCCAGTCCTATATAATCTTTATTATATAAGGTGCCTCCATTTCCATGTCACCACATGAATAGTCTTGGATAAGACTATTGTATCAAATACGAAAGGGACCGCAGCTGTAGATTTACCACAAATGAAGTACCCAGCTTCGTTTGTTTTCTACGGACTCTTTAAATTACTTATCTCAAACTAAATCCACCTGTATATAACACTTATATACTTAGTTTGAAATTACATCAGTAATCAAGGATGTTTCTCATGATATATACGATTTTTGCAAAATATATAAATTGAATGAAATGAATATTTTATTAAAATTTATAAAACCGTTTACAATATTACAAGCTCTTAGGGCAGAAACCCCAACATAAACATGTTAATAGTAAAACGAATTTTACCATTCAAAAAGGAGTCATTTTTGTAATTCCCACGTAATGTTTTATGATTAAACGTGTTAATGGTTTGGATCAGTGATTTTTTCCATGGATGTTTGAAATAATTTAACAACTCATAAATTACATTTGACGTGTGTCAACGTATCATAACCTCAAGTCAAACATTATAATTTGGTCTTTTTCTATCAACTTAAGCTTTTGCGGTTGGTGATAACTTGCATGATATCAGAGTTTGGAGATCTCTGGTTCAAACTCTCTCCCCCCTCTTTATCTGAAAATCTTCTCGTTATACATGTTATACGGTAGAGGACATTTAACATGTGTCTATTATTTATTACCTATTCACGTTGCACATGAGAGGGTGTGTTAATATATCATAACCTTAAGTCTTAAATATTATAATTAGGTCATTTTTTATCAGCTTAAGCGACCTCAAATTTTAAATACTATAGTTGGGTCTTTTCCTATCAGTTTAAACTTTTGGGTCTAGCGGTAACTAATAACGTGAATGTATGTGAAAACAAAAATTGTAACACCTCATGCTCATCCTTTCACCAAACGAACTCAAGGGGAGCTACATGCATGTCCTTTTCTCAAAATCCAAAATGCAAAAACCATTTTATTTACTTTTTACTAAATCTTTAATTATAAAACCATATATTCATTTTATTTACTTCAAAACACAAAATTTAAAAAATTTTACAAAAACATTTAAACCATTTGATTTCATGCAGAAAAACTGCTAGAGTTTTCCCTGAAATTCATACTTTCCCAATCTGCTACAAATTCAATATTTTTATTTCCAACAGAATATTTTCCATAATCATATTCAATAACTAGAACCAAAGTCCGTTTGGCTCATTATTATCAATATACACAAAATTTAACAAACTATATTTGTAAACTCATTTTCTTTACAAAAATTCTCATTTTAAAACCAAATACATACATACATTCATGCACATTTATACAAATAGAAACTTTTATATACAAAACCAAATGTGATATATACCCAATATAATAAGGAAGGATGGATGTGACTATATCGACTCGCTGCAGATGTTTCTTCTCTTCAATCTTCGCCCTCTTGGCACAATCTCCTACCTACGAGCGAAAATTCCAATACGCTAAGTATAATTGCTTAGTGGGTGTACACTAAATTTGAAAATATAATTTTTTTTTAATACACAAATATCATATAGTAAAAATAACAAACATTTCAATTCAAATAATTGTAACAACTCATTATACATTTTCAAAAAAAACCGATTCTAGCATACAAATTCCACAACTTATCAAAAACAATTTTCGTTGCCCTTTGTAAACACTAATATGATACCATAGACTGGAAAATGGGCTCTCTAGTATCGGACACTTGGTGCCTACCCACTGGATTGCATTACACATATATAAAATCAATCATTTGGGACCAGACACTCTGTGTCTCTCAAGATCCCTAAATTAATGATTTTTTATTTTATTTCAAGCACAATGATGCAGTACTACTATAATATATTGGCATGCCAAACCCCAATCCCCACCTACCAATACTCAGGTTTACTAGGGCTCATATTATATTTCAAATAAATACATTATCATAATCACCATTTCGTTTCAATTAAAAAATTTCCAAAATCATTCCAACCAATTTCATTTAATATCCAATTTCACATTTAAATCATATAGTCATTCAAAAACACACACATTCAAACATAGCTAATAAATCAATTTAATTAAACCATCAAATCAAAACATTTTAAAATAGATTTATTCATATAATTGAAAACAAATTTCAAATAAAATGTACACCAACCTTTTTGCCATATTCCTTGAGTTATTACTGTTTAACGGGAGCTCAAACCTTTTCTTTTCCTTTTCCTTGGCTTCTTTGAGCTACCTTCTCACCTACATATCACATTATTGCTTAGAATACATAACATTTAACTTCACAAAACTCGTTAAATAACTTTTAACTTAAGTAATCCATAAAAGAACACTTTTCACAAAAAAAAACTTTCCTACTTGATTTCTACTTAACCAAAACTCTAAAATTCCAATTTTTTTTTTCATGAACCTTATTTATTCTCACCTAGAAACATCCCCATATGCTCGAAATAATTTTTTGAAGCCCGAAACGAAAAGTCAAATTTTTGACACCCCCTTTGACCGAATACTATTCATAGCCCTCTCCCTTAGTTTTCTTTCCTCAATTCTCGCTTCATTCATCTCCCTAACTCGCATTTAGGTCACCCATAAAATGGTTTTGAAAAAATTCCAACCATCGGATGGCGAAACCTACGAAAAACCCTTTTTTTCGACACTAATTTAGTTGCACTTTCACTATTTTTCATTCCTAATTTCATTTTTTTTTCTAATGTTATTCATACTCAGTTATACTCATTCAATGCATTTAAACACATACATGAAGTGGTATTATATAATAACCGACACTGCCCTTCATATGGACTTTACAATGAGAATGGTCTAAATTGATTTCCAACTTGCTTATAGGTTTCTCCAACATGTTTTCAACATAGAATTATACTTAAAAGGCTCACATTTCATTGGATTCCTATACCCCTCACTATGGCATCTCATGGTCCAACACACATCAAATCCATTTCCTTTAAATTTTTCATGTTATCTCATTGAAGCATTTCATCAAAACCACTTGTTTCATTCAAACACCAACTAAAATCAATTTTAGAATTTTTCCAACACAACCCCTACATAAAGGCTAAAGCAAATATATATATATATATATATATTTTATGCTTGTTTTAAGTGTTTAAGTATTCTATGATGTGTTTGTCATTTTAAGTATTTAAAAGAGCATTATTATGAATACCATGTTTTGTACGGAAAAGTTTAATTCCTATGATTTCATAAGTATGAATTTTATTTTGAAGAGAAATTTAAGTTTTATGTTTGACTACCGAATGAGTATGTTTTATGATGTTGTAAGGATATTTACGATTTCCTAAGTACAAGTTTTATTGAGGAAGTGAAATTTAAAGATTTAGTTTTAAGTTTTTAGCCTTTTCTTTTTATAAATGATGCTACGTTTTATGTTGTGTAAAAAAAAAGTATTTTGATTTCCCTATAACTGAAATTAAGTGGTTATTAATTTATAAGTTTTGCAATTTGCATGATTTATATAAGGGTTATTTAAATAAGAATTTTTTATGAATTTTTTATGTGTATGTTGCATTAATAGATATGATTTATATGAAGTTTTATTAAGTCCTTATTTAAATATGAATTTTTTATGTGTATGTTGCATTAATAGATATGATTTATATAAAGTTTTATTAAGTCCTTTTCTATGTTTATTAAAATCTAAGTTCCAATGAAGTTTTATATATATATATATATATGAGGTTTTAAGTACGATTAAGTATAAAATTATATTTTATGCTTTTGCCCTAAGTAAGAAAATAAAATGAATTTTCAAAAGTCATAAGTATACCCACATTTATAAGTAAGTTTTAGACTCGGTCGGTATATCCCACATTAGTATGGCAAGTTTGGGGGGGATGCGTCACTAACTAAGGGGGGATTTAAGTCTATCGTGTCGCCTCTCCTTTTGTGAGATATTATCTCGTCTTATGGTTAGTGATGTAACATACCGCACATAACTACGAGATGTCTTTATAAGTAAGTAAGTGTCATGGTTGGTGTCTGTTAAAACGTGACTTCCGTCGGTTAGCGTTGTCATAGCTTCCGTGTGGTTGTAAGTATTATGGGGTACGAATGGTGTTTTTCAAAAATTAACTAAGTATTTAAGGTATTTAAATCAAAGAAAGATGTTTTATATGTTTTAAACCTATTTTACAATTAAATGAAATTAAGCTTTGAGAAAATTTAAGGAATGGAAATCCATGTTATGCATTTTATAATCCATAAGTTTTCTGCAAAGTTTTATGAGCATATATGAATTTTATGGAAATTTCCATTTTAAGCTAAGTATGGAAAGGGAATTGAACCTTTATATGTTTTATGAACTACAATATGTATATAAAATTTATGTATGTATAATTTCATATTGATGCTCAATATGGAAGGCTTATGTATGACTAAGTTTAAAGGTTATTAAAAATTTTAAGTTTTATTTGAATTTTACGCTTATATGAGCGGTAATTTTCATATGTACGTTTGGCAATTTAAGGAGATTTGTATTTTTAAATCCCAAGTTCAATGAAGTTTATATATATATATATATATATGGATTTTTAAGCTTGTATGAATTCAGGATGATATGCAATTTATAAGTTCTAGATGAACTTTTATGTACTTGTACTATTATAATTTTCATGTATATTAATATAATCTATGTATGAGATTTATGTACGAAAGTATTTTATGAAGTTCGCACTCACACTTTACCATGAAATAAGTTTTAAAATTTATGAGAAATTTTAAGAATAAGAAATGAAATTTTAAAAAGGTTTTAAGGAGGTATTTTTAAGAAATAAAATATTTTAAGCTAAAAAGAAATACCTACACTCACTGAGCTCCCATAGCTCATCATTTTCTGTTGTTATGTCAAAAACCTCCACAAGTATGGATGTGGGTGACCGAGACGGAAGGGCTGTTCCAGAAGATTAAGTGAGCAATAACACGATAGTGCTTCTATATAGATACGTTGCATATTTTGTATCTGAAAAGAATCATGCATATATACATATTTTAAGTTGTAAATGAGTGGTCTAGATTTAATTATGATACAAAAGTTTTAGTTTTAAATCATTGTGAGACTTGCAATCTAGCTTGATTCTGTTTTTATACTTATGAATTTTAACGAAAGGGATTTATGATTTGAAATATATGTTTGAGGCAAAAGAAGTTGGTTGGAAAAATAAAAGCATATGGAAGTGTATTTTTCCCTTGCAGGTATTATAGGAATATAAAAAACGTAGCTGTTATGCTGTCAAATTTTCTATTTGAAAAAAAAAAACAAAAATAAAAAATCCAACCCATTCTAATTTTCCTAAATAAGAAAAGATTTAAGGGTTCGCTCCACGAGTTCCCCTTAGCCCATTAAATAGGGGTTAGGAGGGATCCGTTGAGGTGCCAAGCAGGGCCCTCCAGATATAAGTACGATAAGATTCGGATTGGGTCCTATCAACATGAGTGTAATTAAATGACAAACTTTAGGGCCAATTGTTTAAGACAAAGTCAAGCTATAAAAAGGGGAGAAGACACTAGAAATGAGTAGAAACTGCACGGGGCTGTTCAATTAATTTTCAATGCCTTTGATATAAATTCCAAGTTTATTTGAAGAATTATATGTGTTGGAATGACTTAAATTGAAGTTAGGAAAGGTTTGGTGAATAAATGATATGTTTATGGACTAGAAGAAAAGGGATGTATATGGATAATTAAAGAGGTTGTTTACTAAAGTAAATGATTGGGATAATGTATGTATCAATTGGTTTGGTTGTAAAAATTATTGAAACTAGAATATAAGATGTGTAGGGAAAATGGAGACGAGGAAGACGGATTAAGATCCGAACGTGACTAAATATGTGAGTGTCCTTATAAAATGTTTTTGCTATGATTTATTTTTAAATTCATGCTTTAATATATCAAGTTGTAAATTGATATCAAATGAATTTTAATTGGAATTGTTGCATGGATTATGGAAATGATTTATATGAAATGTGGCTTTAATGAAAAAGGAAATTGAAATTCAAAATGAAATTGACAACCTATGGTACTCCTGATAGTATTTTATATATATTCGGTCTCGGTTGAGTACCTCAAGTGTGCATTGGCCATGTCGGGAGAGTCTGTCACTAACAGAGAGCGAGACCATGTTTGTGTAGTCCTGTGAGTCGCCCAATGCACGTACAAGATATATTATTTGCTAGCTTCTATCCGAGCGATATAGAATTCCGCTTTGTAGCGTCGAATTCCTCTATGTAAAACCAGTTAGATGACCTAAACAATGTAGAATTTCGGGATGGCTCCAGCAATGCGGAATTCCGCTCCACTCTTAGGGTACCATGTGGTATGGACCAATAATGGTTGGCCTATTTTATAAAAAAAATTCTTCGAAAAGTATCATTGCCACTACTGTTTAAATGTTTTAATAGAAATGGAAACCATGCAACTTATTATTTGTAATTTAATTTATAAAGTATGAATTTTATTGTATTTTGATTGATTACTATTGTTATTAAGTGAATTATGAATTTCAGAGATACAAATTTTTCAATCATAGCACTTGATTATGTATAAATGTTTTAAAAAGATTTTTGGGAGGTAAATTGATAAAGTTAGATTTAATGGAAATTCATATGACACTCACTGGGCTATTAAAGCTCATCCATGTTTGATATTTTTGTAAATAAAACCTCCTCAGGAACAGGTATAGATATAGATACTTCGGTAGCGGGAACTATGAATCGTGATTAGATGAGTTGAGTTGATTGTGCTGTTTTGAAATATGAAACTCGTTATATGTAATTTTGAAATATGACATATAAAGATTTGTATATGAATTTTAGAATGTTATTTGAAATGACGTGAAAATTTGTTTGATTTTATATTTGAAATGGATTGAAATTTATTTATGCATGACTTATAAATTTAATTCAATATACCTTTCAAAATTGTATGCATGTTTGTGGTTGCTTGTGGATTGAGAAAATTGAGGGCCTGAGGCTCATAAGTTGAGAAAATGCTTGATTTTAGAAATGTTTATATTTTTTTATAAACTTTGTAGGGTGGCATAATTAGAAAAACAGCCGTCATGCTATCCAAATTTTTATAAATCTATTTGTAAAAGTGTAAATAGAAAAGAAAAATTTCCTATACGTTTCCGTATAAAAAGAGGTTTTTGAAAGGATAAACGACTTAACTTCACGGGAATCTTCCAACCGGATCAGGTATCCTCTAGAAAGCGACCATGAGCTTACCGGCAGGCTACCTAGGCAAAGGGGTCTGTCAATAATAAAGATGCTTTAAATATGCTAATAATGCATCTAGTATTCATAAAATAGGTTTACACTAACTTGTTTTCAATTTACTAGAACAACCTTCAAAAATTCTCCCTTGATTCCTTTGCTTCCTTCTCACCTATAAAACACATTCTAATTTAGAATCCTTCACCCTAATTATATGAAATCCATTCTAATAGCCCTAATTCAGCCAATTTAAATTTAGAATGCTAAGAACACTAAACTTCACATTCTTGACATAATTTGGACTAATATTATAACATTCTTTTCTTCCTATTTCTTTTTGCACAATCTTGCTTGAACACATGCTTAACACCATAAACACACATCAAAGTGGTTGAATTTCATTTTGAACACCATCAATCCACCCTACCCGAAATTCATCACACATTCAAATAAGTTTCTTTCATTTTCATGCCTCCAATGGCATTCAAATCATACTACAATTCATCTAACATCCTAACATCAACTTAATTGAAGTTCTTGCAATTTCTCTAAGAAACTAGTTTACTTACCTTGATCACTTCCTTGCCTAGCTGTTTCCTTTGAGCTTTCCTTTCAATTCCACACTTGAATATAAGATAATCTACTTATATACATACCAACAATTACATAAACTCATTAAATGATCATACCTCCAAAAACCATCAAATACCATAGAAAAATCAACTTACTTACCACTTTCTCTTCACTTATCCTTGCTCTAGCATCTACTAGTTGAAAGGAAAATTCGATTTTAATTCAAATGCGGAAACGTGAATTTTAAAATTTTCAAACAAAAACTTTCCCGATCGATGCTAGTAATAACTATTCAATAATTAAATTAATAAGATCGAATCTTACCTTGCATGAAGATTGAATTGATCCATTTTGATTCACAGATTCTTCACCACCTGATCTTCCTTTCTATGACTCTTCACAAAAGAAACTGTGTGTGGGCACAATCCTTTTGAAGATCCTTTTGAAGTAGATGGTTATTTGGTGATTTTTAATCAATGGAAATTTTTTATTCAAGTAGCCAAAAATTCTATCTACCATCATTATTATTCCCAATCATAAAAACATCTTTTTATATATATTGGTAAACTAGGGAACTTCCTATTTCACAAGGAATCCAAATTCCTATTTAAATTGAAAGACTTAATTCATATCCAATATGGAATCAAATTCCTTATTGGATTAGAATTCTATTCTTTTAATTTAATATGGAATCTAATTCCCATTAAATTAAAACTCTTTTAATATAATTTAAATGGAATCTTATTCCAATTAAAATTATTATTTCCATTAATTAATTAAATGATTATTTCATTAAATTAAATGATTCTAAATCATAATTAATTTAATGACATCATTTATAATTGAACTCATGACCTCTACAAATAATTAAATAATTAACCATTAATTAAATAATTATAAATATTTAAATAATCAAATTATTTAAATAATTTATGAACATGTACATAAATTTATATGTACACCAATAATCAGACAATCCAATTATATTCTTCAACTTGTTTCTTTATGTGGTTGTGAGCTAGCAAGGGGACCAAATGGACCTATAATTTGAGCTCCAATAATATCGGAATTATTAATTAAACTCTTTAATTAATAATTCACTATTATTAACCTTAGAGTTACTCCACTAAAAACTTAAGGTTGCACTCTCAAAATTGTAGATGTTTTACACAATCTGAATTTTCAGTGTCCATCGATTTAATCATTTCATATGATTCGATCCTCCACGAGTAGTTTATAATTAGAGCTAGGTTATTAAAATCCGTTATACCTCTCTAATTATATCTTGTTCCTTTAAGTACCATTGATTCTCTAATGAACAATATATCCATAACAACTTATGAATTTATCTTTCCATTTACTCATAAACAGAAAGTTGAGCGTTCTTATTGTTCAAGACCCGAATCAACACTTAAGAGAACTACTCATCTACTTCTCGCAAAAAGGAGTGGATTTCACTATTGTGTAGAATGTTCCCAGCCACTTATTAAATCACATCTCCAAAGTACGAAGCATATTGACCGTAAATCTATAACAGTCTCACCCATGTAAATCAAAAGACATGACCCAAAAAATAGGAGTCCATTAAACACTCAGGATTAAGATCAATCCATATATGATCATCTAATCGATAAATAAGAATTTCTTTGTTTAACGGACATTAATAAGAAACTCATTTTATTGAGGTCCAGTCCTATATAATCTCTATTATATAAGTGCCTCCATTTTCATATCGCCATATGAACAATCCCGGATAAGATCATCGTATCAAATACGAAATGGACCGCAGCTGTAGATTTACCACAAACAAAGTACCCAGCTTTGTTTGCTTTCTACGGACTCTTTTGATTACTAATCTCAAACTAAATCCTCTTGTATATAACACTTACATACTTAATTTGAGACTACATAAGTAATCATGGATGTTACATGATATTCGTATGAAGCAAACATTTCATAAATGCACATTAATTTGAATAAAATAAACTTTATTTATTTATTATTTATTTAAACGTTTACAAATTACAAGCTCTTAGGGCACAATGCCTAACAATCTCCCACTTGCCCTAGAGCAAATGAGACATATCTCGTAATCCTAGACCCTCTAGATGACCGTCAAACACTTTAGCTGTTAAGGTCTTTGTAAACGGATCAGCATGGTTGTCCTATGAAGCTATTTTCATCACCGACACATCTCCTCTATGTACTATCTCTCTAATGAGATGATATTTTCTTTCTATATGTTTCCACGCTTATGGCTTCTTGGTTCTTTCGAATTAGCCACTGCACCACTATTATCACAATAAAGTGTGATTGGCTTATCCATATTTGGAACAACTTCTAAATCTGTCAAGAACTTATGAAGCCAAACTGCTTCTTTAGCTACTTCACAAGCTGCTACATATTCTACTTCTATGGTGGAGTCAGCGATACAAGATTACTTAACACTCCTCCATACTATAGCCCCACCACCTAGGGTGAATACTGACCTAGATGTGGATTTTCGAGAATCCTTATCCGATTGAAAATCAGAATCTGTATATCCTGTTGGAATCAAATTCTCACCAGAATATACTAGCATATAGTTTCTCGTTCTCCGAAGATATTTGAGAACATATTTTACTGCCACCCAATGATCTAATCCTGGGTTAGATTGATAACGACTGACTACTCCTACTGAATAACATATGTCAAGTCTCCTGCATAGCATAGCATACATGAGACTGCCTACTGCAGAGGTATAGGGAATTCGTCTCATATCCTCAACTTCTTGAGGTGTCTTAGGACATTGTTCCTTAGACAAGTGAACTCCATGCCGAGAAGGTAAGTAACCTTTCTTGGAATTCTACATCGAATAACGTACAAGGATCTTATCAATGTATGATGCTTGAGATAATGCTAACAGTTTGTTCTTATGATCTCGTATGATTTGGATCCCAAGAACATAACTAGCCTCTCCCAAATCTTTCATTTGGAATTGGTTAGCAAGCTAGTTCTTTACATCAGATAATGCTCCTACATCATTCCCAATGAGTAGAATATCATCGACATAAAATACGAGGAAAACCACTTTCTTATCGATGATACGCTTGTATACACAAGGTTTATCGACATTTTGCTCAAAACCATAAGACTTGATCGAAGTATCAAATATAATGTTCTAAGATTGAGAAGCTTGCTTAAGTCCATAAATAGACCTTTGCAACTTGCAAACCTTTTGCTCTTGACCTTGGATTATGAATCCCTCTGGTTGCACCATATAGATGATTTCATCAAGATTGTCATTCAAGAATGCAGTTGGTGTGCTGTCGTGGGCAACCAAATTAAACCTATACTCCTAAAAATGTATATAGTGATGTGAGTAAGGATCGTTCCCACAGAGAGTATCTAGCTTAGTTTTATGCTACACGAACAAGGATGGGGAATAGGGATTTGAGTATAATAAAAACAATTTTAAGAAAAACAACTAAAGAGCAATTCAAATTAAAATATTAAAATCAATCAGAAGAACAAACGTTGTTCTAAGTCAACATCCACCTTCGGAATTTTATAACTGATCATCGATGCAAGTATATATCAATTCACACCTTAAATATTCATCGTTGGAACCATTTTTTTATTTTTCCTATCTCTCCTTAATTGCAATTAATTAGAAAACAGATGATCTAACCAATCCTAACTATTAAATAGCCCAAGACAAGCACTAAAGGTTTAATTTAATAGTAGCCTTAAGAATAAAAGAAATCGATGAAGCTAAACAACACAAGCTCAAGCGGTTGCATTTAATTTAGTTGAACATTCTTCCTAAAATCTAATAATTTCTGATGCAGCAATTCATTAAATTTTAGTTGCTTCACAAGTTAGAGAGATCAAACAATTACGGATTTGATATCTAACTTAGCAATAGATTGTAACGAATAATAAACTAGTAGGCCTCCTAGTAATTACACGAGACAATCATGAAAATAAGCATAGAAGAACATCCAATACCCAAGGCATAAATTGAACAATAAAAACAAATTAGATCTCACAATTTTATTGATTCCGAGGCTTCAGTTTCCTTCGACCAACTATAAAAATTAGCCAAGCATGGCCATCATAAAAACTTGAAGAAAACTATTAGAGATCAAGCAAGAAGAGATGCCAGACTAATGATTTCCCCCCTATTTTATACACGGCAATGCCCTTCTCAGAGACCAAAAATTTCTAATCAAATTAAACATTTTCCTAAAATAACAAAATTCAAATTTAACTAATTAAGGAAAATAATAAAAATAGCCTCAACACTAGAAGGAAAGTTGTGATTTCAGTTGGGATTTTCGTGCATCAGATTTGGAAGCTTCCAAAAATAAGTTGCTTCAAGTCAACCATCAAACTTGCAGGCTAAGTAACATTCCAGAACACCAACAGTGCAGGTGCGGTGATTTTAAGCCCGATTTTGACCTTGATGCAGCTAGTATCTCTCAAAACTCAAAACATGAAAGTTGTAGAACTCTTTCTTGTCTTTCCATAGCATTTTGAATCATCTCTATCGGAGCTCAGATGAGAGAGTTATGTCCAGATTACGAACTGATGTTGAAACTGTCTAAAATCGCCCAAAAAGCTCTGTTTTTCTCTTAATGTCTCCATTTGAATTCTAAATCAAAATATAAGAATAGTGAGTTCATTTAGGCACCAAATAAGCATAAGAGACTAAACATTAAAAGAGAAAAATGTGACATTCTACATTCTCATCAGCAGTCTTGACATCCATTTGCCATATCTCGTAATCGAGACATGCAGCTATGGATAGAAGAATACGAATGGATTTAAGCATGGCTACTGGCGAGAAAGTTTATTCATAGTCAACTCCTTCTTTTTGAGTATAACCTTTTGCCACTAGCCTAGCTTTGAAGGTCTCTACCTTCCCGTCCACTCCTCTCTTCCTTTTGTAGATCCATTTGCAACCTATAGGTTTTACCCCATCTGGTTGATCCACAAGTTCCCAGACTGAGTTTGAGTACATGGATCCTATCTCGAGATTTATAGCTTTAAGCCATTCTTCCTTATCAGAATCTTCCATTGCATCATTATATGTCAATGGATCATCTACACACTCATCAGAGATAACAATCTATGCCTCTCCGATATTTCTATAACAAATAGGTGATCTAATAACCCTTCCACTACGACGAGGTGGTAGATGATTCTGATGAAAGTCTGTCTGACGCTCAGACGTGGTTTTAACTATGTTATTATCAATAACTATTGTTGATTGGATACCGGTCGAACCATGCAATAACTCATCGAGTACAATTTTACTTCGAGGTTTATGTTCTTTTATGTTATTATCTTCAAGAAATGTAGCATTTGTCGATACAATTACTTTGTTATCTTGAGGATCATAAAAGAATCCGCCTCTAGTTTCTCTAGAGTAACCTACAAATAGGCAAACTTGTGAACGTGGTTCCAGCTTCCCAGTCTTATTTTTCAGCAAATGTGCTGAACACCCCCATATGCGAAAATGTTACAAACTAGTTTTGCAACCATTCCACAACTCTAAAGGTGTTTTAGGAATAGACTTTGAAGGAACTACATTCAGGATATATACTGTAGTTTGCAATGCATATCCCCAGAAAGAACT
Source organism: Nephelium lappaceum (assembly GCA_021234005.1). Taxonomy (NCBI): domain Eukaryota; kingdom Viridiplantae; phylum Streptophyta; class Magnoliopsida; order Sapindales; family Sapindaceae; genus Nephelium; species Nephelium lappaceum. Next base: position 2,704,159 of record CM038007.1, read on the forward strand.
ATTTAAAGATGAAAAACTAATCATAGATCTCATCATATCCTGCAGAGTACGATTTCTCCTTTCTGCAACACCATTTTGCTGCGGTGTTCCAAGAGCCATGAGTTGGGATATAATCCCATTCTCAATCAAGTAATCCTTGAACTCTATATCAAGGTACTCTCCTCCTTGATCTGATCGTAGAGCTTTCAATGTTTTACCTAATTGATTTTCAACTTCAGTTTTAAACTCTTTGAACTTTTCAAAAGTTTCAGACTTTCGTTGCATTAGGTAAACATATCCATATCTAGAATAATCATCAATGAATGTGACGAAATATTCATAACCACCTCTAGCTTTAACATTCATTGGCCCACAAACATCCGAATGTATAAGTTCTAGCGGTTCTTTGGCTCTATAACCTTTTGTCTTAAAATGTCTCTTACGGGTCGTTTGTTTTTTTGTATGAAGACTGAATAGTACTGCTGAAGACTGAAGACTGAATAATGATTGAAACCTGAAATCTGAATGACATGTTTGTTTTTTTTTTTTTTTACATCTGAATGTATAGTAATCTTGTTTGTTTTTTAAAGTTAAAATGTCTAAAAACTAATAATTTGACATTTATATCCTTTACTATTAGTTATTATGTAACTTTATTTAATATAATACAAACAATTATAATAAATTATTTAGCAAAAGCTAAAACACTTTTCTACATATATTAATAATATTTTTATTCATAATTAAAAAAGATTGATTATTATAGTAAAGTATTTTTTTAAAAAAATTATATATACATAAATAAATTATTATAGTAAAGTAAATTAAATAAAAATAAATAAAACGGTATTAAGTTGAATTACTATTGTTATATATTTAAATAAAAATAATATTGAAAGAAATATAATTAAAATGAATATGTATAATGTAAAATCAGGTCAAATTTGGAAATATGTTTATTGAAGTATTAAAAGAAATTTTTATAATGTAAAACTAGAACAAACTAGGAAATTTATTATTTTGGGAAGGATAAAATTGGAACAATAAATTTATAAAATCATCAAGTGATTTGGTATTCAGTGAAAAGTAAAAAAATGTAGCTTTTTATTTTCAGTGGTTTTAGGGTGGTTTTAAGTGGTTTGACCACTTAAAAAAACAAACAAAAATCACTTAATTAGCCTAATTCAACACTATTAAGTGTTAAGTGCAAAAAACAAACGACCCCTTAGTCATTTTACCTTCTAAACAGGATTCACAAACAAGTAAAGTGTCGATCTTTAACTCACTTAAAGTTCCACTTTTTACTAGTCTGTCTATTCTGTCAAGATTACTATGTCCAAGTTTTAGATGCCAAAGATAGGTATCATCATTAGAAGAAATCTTTTGTCGCTTTACTTTAGGTTTTTCAACTTTAAACAATTCAGCATTGAGCAGTGAATTACGTGTTAACGACCTTAACATGTAAATGTTGTTTTCTAATATTTCAGAACAAATATTCAAACCATTTCTAGAAATAATAACATCTTTATTACTAAAAGAAATTGAATAATTGTGCTCCAATAATCTAGAACCGAAATCAAATTTCTTCTAAAATTCGGAATATAATAAACATTGTTCAAAACAATAAAACAATTATTTGAAAATTGAAGTATGACTTCTCCCACTGCTCTAGCTGAAACGACATCCCCAGTGCCAACTCGCATGGTAAACTCGCCCTCATCAAGCTCCCTCCAAGAATCAATCAACTGTAAAGAAGAACAAACATGATTAGTGGCTCCTGAATCGATTATCCAGGTGAATAATTCATTCTCCACTAAGCAAGATTCAATGACAAGTAAATCATATTCACCTTTCATTTTCTTTTTGTTCTTGAGCTCTTCGAGGTACTTAGGACAATTCCTCTTCCAATGACCTTCCACATCACAATGAAAACATTTTCCTTTGGGTTTGGAAGCCTTAGAGCTCTTTTGCTTCTTCTTTTGGGTAACCTATTTCTTAGGCTTTGCCTTAGCCTTACTGGTGGTCCTTTTCCTCTTGTTCTTATTAGAAGTGGAAGTTTCAGCAACATTTGCTTCACCAGACTTAATCTTGTCCTTATTCATGGACTCATAAGTAGTGAGTTCATTGAGCAATTGAGTAATATTATACTGCAGTTTGTTCATAACATAATTGCTTTTAAACTGCATAAAACTCTTTGGGAGAGTTTGCAGTATCATGCTCACTTGGCTAGGCTCATCAATCACCCCACCATGAGTTTCAGCTGTATTAAAATAGGTCATCATGTTCAAGACATGCTCTCGAACTGATGTCTCTTCCTTCATCTTAGCAGTCATAGCAGCACAAACAACTTCATGTCGCTGCTGCTCAGAAGGTTGCCCAAACATCTCTTGTATTGACTCGATCATCTGAGATGCTGTAGTCATTGCCTCATGCTTCTTAGCAAGCACGTCGGACATTCCTGCTAACAGGTAGCAACAGGCCTTTTCATCAGCCTTAACCCAATTTTGGTAGGTTTCGCGTACATTACGCGTGGCATTTATAAGTGGCACAGGACGACACTCCTCCATTAAGACAAATTTTAGATCCTCACAGGCCAGAATGGCGTTCATATTATTTTTCCATTTAACATAGTTATCCCCATTCAGTTTATCATTGGCAAGTATGGTAATTAAAGGTGACGGCATTGCTGAAATAAATAAACAAAATATTTTATTCAAAATTTGCTTCATATGAATATCATAAATTTTAGCATAAAATTAAACATGATGCATGATACATGAATAATGAATCAGAAATACCCTAAAAAGAATTACTATACCACGATAATCTAACATGCCACAAATAAATGTCACCTTAGGGTAGGTCAAATATTTGTATGTTAGATTGAGAAAATCTCAGTCGAATAATATAACAGAATGACTCTTATTCCTATATTATCTGACTACCGCTTATTTCGGTCAAGAAATAAACTAACTAATTAATTTATTCCTTTGTAAGTGTAACCCGTCATTTCAGATCTCTCAGACTTAACTTGAGAATTGCCAACCTTAGGGTAGGACAATCCCAAAATACATCCAGAAATCTTATCCGTTAGGAAGTCAACCTTGATATTGACCCAAATGGACACCACCTTTAGGGGGACGAAAACAAAGCCGTCTCAAGGCGCCACTCAAATCTCACGGTGTTGAACTAATGATGGAGACCGTGGGATATATTGTCATATATCCCTCTCTCACTCACTATTTTAGGATTAGGGTTTTCTATTTAATATTCCTAATCATCATCTTAGATTATTAACGACTAACAAATATAATCTAAGTTATTAGGAATCAGTATGTTACTGGAATCATCATCCTATTAACACCTAATAAATTACCAGATTTTTTTAACTCTTAAAAATCTAATTTATTATGAAAGATCTAATCTATATAATCTAAACTCTTTAATTATGAAGATTAGATTTAATGTGAGATTATCCAATTTTAACTCTTAAAATCTAATCCACATTATAACTACCAATTATTTGAAATATATTTATTTTAATCACATTAAATGTAAGCCCTCAAGCGTAATTTTACGGATCTCCCCGGAAGTAGTCCCTAAATAATTATTGGAGATCCGAAATGGTCCATGAAAATGCCTAAGGGTATAGGGAACTTTTAGAGATCGATTTCGACTCGATTGGATATTAAATGGAAGGGTAAAATGGTGAATGAAATCGAATAATTTTTCAAGGAAATAAGGGACTAAATTGAAGATAAGTTTTAATAATTGTGGTCAAAGTGGAATTAAGCTAAAAGTTAAAGGAGGAGACTGATATTTTTAAGGGACGTGACCATCATTTTGAGGATATTTTGGGGAGGAAAATAGAAGCTAAAAAGTTTGTCTAAAAATAAAGAGAGAGAGTGAGGTTGTCGCTGACCAGAAAAAGAAGAGAAGAGAAAAGAAGGAAGAAGAAAGAAGAAGAAGAAGACAGCCGCGTGACGCTAGAGGGAGAGGACCGCCGACCAGCCACCGTCGCAGCGCCGACCGTCGCCAAGCTCGCCACACCTCGCCACAGAACCGAGCTGACCGAAGTGGAGCAGAACTCGACGTCACGACGCTGAAACGAAGCAGATCCACCTATCGCTGCCGGGCAACGCCAAACGGAGCAGAACTGTAGCGAACCAGACCTTGTCGCTGCCGCGACGACGTCGACGAGCACCTGTCACTGACCTGCACTAGATTGAGCTAAAACCTAGTTGAACGGCGGCCAAAACCACCTCATCCCGGGCGCGAAACCGCCGCCGATCGAAGACGAAGCTAGCCTCCAACCGCGGCGAAACTGAGAGGGAAAGAGAGAGGAGAAAGAGGAGAAGAAAACCCAGCTCAAACCAGCTCCAATCAAGTCCTTTTTCAGCTTGAAACCAAGCTCGAAATAGTGTTGTGAAGCGAGTTTGGCGAGGAAGGAAGAGAAGCTTGTGCGGAGGAAAAGAAAGAGAGAGGAGATCCAGCTCGAGCCCAGCCCAAACCAGTCCATTTACGCCTCCAAAACAGTCCCTAAATGAAGTCAAAGCGAAGAGAAATAGAGTGATTTCGTGAGGAAGAAAAGGGGTGAGTTGTTTAAGTTGAAATTGATGATTTTATTGTGGATTAAGTTGATTTCGAAGCGGATTTGTTTACGATTCGTTATTGGTTGGTTTTGAGTGAAAATAAGTTGATAAATAAATGGATTTACGTTTATTGGGAGCTTAAGGAATCAAGAAAATAGTGAAAAGTTAAAGATAAAGCGAATTCACGTGATAAACTAGTTTGAGGGGCGATTATGTAAATTGATAATTTCAAGTTTCTAGAGGTTTACGTGAACATAAATTTATGCTTCCATATGTTGTGTAGGTGACAAGGGAGCTCAAGGTTCGAGGCGAGATGATTAGGGGCTCCGTACGCGCCATTTTCAGTTATCAGTTTTGTGAGTAAACTTTATTTGAAAGATTATAAAAGTATTTGATATTATTAAGTTAATTTGATGAGTAACAACATGAAATTACTTTAATTGCATTGATATGAGCATGAGTTTTACTTGAAATGAGAATGCAAATTTATATACATTTAAATAGTTGCTGAAATGAAATTTCAGAAACTAAGTTTTCAAGCTTGAATTGAGAAAATCAGATTTTAGTGCTTTATGCACTCAGAAAAGAGATTTGTGCTTTTGCACCAGAAAGCTAAAACAGAAAAGAAAAGTGTTTTCAAACCCATAAGTATACCCTCAGAGATTACAGATCAGTTTAGACCCGATCGGTCTATCCCACTTCAGTTGGCACAGTCCTGGGTAGGGATAAGTTACTAACCTGGGGGAATAAGTGTCAGAGTTTGTCAGTTGAGTCGCCATTACTGATGTGGGGTAGTGTTTCGTGTGCTATGGTTAGCGTTGGGCAATTCCGCACATAGCCACGAGATGTCTTAGAGTAGGCGAGCTATGGTTAGTGCTGGGCAATTCCGCACATAGCCACGAGATGTCTTAGAACAGGCGAGCTATGGTTAGTGTTGGGCAATTCCACACATAGCCGCAAGAGTATAGACTTAGGGGTACTATGGTAATTTTGAAAGATATCGAGAAACAACTTTTAAAAGAAAAGCTTATTTGAGATAAAAGATATTTTAAAATTATTATTGAAGTTATTTAAGATTTACCGTTGTAAGTTTTGTATTGAAATACGTGCTTATGTTTATATATGAATTCTATTGTTTAAGTTGATGGTTAAAAGATTTAAATTGGAAATGCTTTAAAAACAATGAATAGTTTTCAATCGTTTTCAGAGGAGGACGTTTTGAAAAACAGATTTTCAAAGAAACGAATAATAATCACTCATTGAGCTTCTAGCTCATTATTTTTCTATTTTATATAAAAACCTCCTCAAGTACTCTCAGTAGGTAGCCGAGCAGTAGCATTACCTCCAGTGGGCGAGCCAGCGCGACACGACATCATTTGAGTAGCTCATTTTGTTTCAGCAGTTATATTTTCATGAAAATATCTTTTGAAATGTATAAGTAATTTAAAAGTTGTAATTATTTGTTTATAATCTGGTTTTAAACTGTTTTGATTCAAATGCGGTTTATTAAATGTCATTTGAATTTTCATAAGTTGATTTAACAATTAAATGCATGATTGAGGCCTACGGGCAATCAGAAGTTGGGTTGGTGTTGAAAATAGTTGAAGTGTTGTTTTTCTATAAACAGGTTTTTCGGGAACGTTAAAAATGCAGCCGTTATGCTATCGAAATTTTGTTAGAAAAGTGAGTTTTGAAAATGAATTTAAAATTAAAATTAAAAATTTTTCCTACGCGCTTTCAATTTTTAAAGAAAACCCAACCCAACGATGTTTCAAAAAGTATCAAAGAGTTTAGGGTTTGCTCCACGGTTTCGCTTAGCCCGACGAGTCGGGTCTGAGAGGGATCAGTTGTAACGCGACCCGACCCGGATACCTCTAACTCTGATCCGGTCGGTCACGCCGGGCACCCCAACGGATCCCTCTTAAACCCGACTCGTCGAGTTAAGCGAAACCCGTGGAGCGAACCCTAACCTCTCTGATATTTTCTGAAACATCGTTGGGTTGGGTTTTCTTTAAAAACCGAAAACACGTAGGAAAAATTTTTAATTTTAATTTTAAATTCATTTTCGAAACTCTTTTTTTCTAACAAAATTTCGGCAGCATAACAGCTGTATTTTTAACGTTCCCGAAAAAACCTGTTTACAAAAATATCAACACTTCGACTAAAATTTATCACCAACCCAACTTCTGGTTGCCCGTAGGCCTCAATCATGCATTTGATTTCTAAATCAACTTAAATAAATTCAAACAATATTTAATAAACCGCATTTCAATCAAAAGCAGTTTAAAAGCAATTACATACGAATAATTACAATGCATTTGTATATTTTAAAAGATATTTACATGAAAATCTAATGGATGAAACAAAATGGGCTTCTCAATGATGTCGTGTCGCGCTGGCTCGCCCGCTGGAGGTAATGCTACTGATCGGCTACCTGTTGAGAGTACCTGAGGAGGTTTTTATATAAAACAGAAAATAATGAGCTAAAAGCTCAGTGAGTGATAATTTATCTTTTCTTTGAAAATCTGTTTTTCAAAACGTCCTCCTCTGAAAACGTTTGAAAACTATTCTTTGTTTCTAAAACATTTCAAACTTAAATCTTTAAAACATCAATTTAAACATGAGAATTCATCTCTAAGCACATGCATGTATTTAAATACAAAACTTGCAACTATAAATCATAAATAACTTCAATGATAATTATAAAATATCTTTTATCTCAAATAAGCTTTTCTTTTAAAAGCTGTTTCTCGATATCTTTCAAAATTACCATAGTATCCCTAAATCTGGGGTCTCTCAAGTCTAACGGCTATGTGCGGAATTGCCCAGCGCTAACCATAGCTCGCCAGCTCGGAGACATCTCGCGGCTATGTGCGGAATTTCCCAGCGCTAACCATAGCTCGCCTACTCTGAGACATCTCGTGGCCATGTGCGGAATTGCCCAGCGCTAACCATAGCACACGAAACACTACCCCACATCAGTAATGGCGACTCGACTGACAGACTCTGACACTTATCCCCCTGGTTAGTGACTTATCCCTCCCCAGGACTGTGCCAACTGAAGTGGGATAGACCGATCGGGTCTAAACTGCTCTGTAATCTCTGAAAATCCCTGAGGGGATACTTTCTGGTTTTGAAAACACTTTTCTCTTTTCTGTTTTAATTTTCTGGTGCAAAAGCACAATTCTCTTTTTTGAGTGCGTAAAGCACTAAAATCTGATTTCTGAGTGCCATAAGCACTAAAACTCATTTTCTGAGTGCATTAAGCACTAAAACTGATTTTCTCAATTCAAACTTGAAAACTTAGTTTCTGAAATCTCATTGCAACAACTTTATATATATTTATGCATATAAAATCACATTCTCATTTCATGCTCATGCATATATCAATGCATTAAAATAAACTCAAGCAATTACTTATCAAATCAAATCTGATAATTTGAAATACTTTTAAAATCTTTAAATAAAACTCACTCACAAAACTGATGACTGAAAATAGCGTGTACGGAGCCCCTAATCCTCTCGCCTCGATCCTCGAGCTCCCTCGTCACCTACACAACATATGGAAGCATAAATTTACACTCACGTCAACTGGAAACTCCATATTACACAATCGTCCCTATATAATCCTTTTTACACGCAACTTTCCATTTTCGATTTCTAACTTTAATCTTTCGCTTTTAATAGCTGCAATATGCCTATTTAAACTCATTAGGATCGTCCGAATACTCAACGGACGCCATAAGGGTCAATTTACGAAATTGCCCTTTAAACTAGTTTATTGAGCGTTTTGGATTCTCTATAACTCTTTGATATTTTCTTGGTATTCTAACCTCTTTACCAACTTCAAATACTTATTTTTCAACTTGTTTTCACTCAAAAACAACCAATCAACAAATCACAACGAAATCCATCTCAAATCAACTTATACACCAACAAAAATCATCATTTTCAAACTTAAATAACTCACCCCTTTTTCTATTGCGTTACTTCGCTTTTGGGATGGTTTTGGACTGATTTTGGGATGGATCTGAGCTGGGTTTTGGGCTGGTTCCCTTCGTCTTTTCTTTCCCTCTCTTCCTCTCTCTCTTTCCCCCTTGGTTCTGCCGCGATTTGCGGCTGTTCTGGCCGTCGCTCGAAGCTGTCTCTGCCGCCGATCTGCACGCGTGGGAGCTGTTCTAACCGCTGGATCAGCTCCGTTTCAGCTCCATTCAGGTCTAGCTTGAGCTGATCTTGGTGCAGGTTGAGCTGGAGTAGCTTGTCGGCGTCTCCTCCGCGTAGATCGGAGCTGTCTCGTCGCGGTTTCAGCTTGGTCTTCAGCTTCGGTCGGTCACGGTTTTGCTGCAACTTGGCTTCAGTTCACGGCTGGACGGCGACGGCAGCAAGCTGGTCGGCGTTGGTGGCTTGGTCGGTCGGCACTCTTCCTTCTTCTCTTCTTCTTCTTCTTCTTTCTTCTCTCTTTTCTTTCTTCTTTCTTTCTTTCTTTCTTTCTTTCTTCTTGCGAGAGAGAAGCTTCTGGTTTTGCTTATTATTTTGAAAAGTCAACCATACATCTTGACTTCTATATTCCTCCACACAAGTCTCATTAATTCCACTTACACCCTAGAACAATTTTATTCTCTCCCTTAGATTTTAGCTTAATCTTACAACAACCACAATTATTAAAAGTTATTTTCACTTTAATCCATTTCTACCTTAAAAATTATTCAGTTTCATTTATCATTTTAACTTCTCGTTTAATCTCCAATTGGGTTTAAATCAATTCCAATGGGTTCTCTATGATCTTAAGCGTCTCCATAATTAATTTAGGGTCTCTAATCGACACTTAGGGACTGTTCCTGGGTATCCGTACAATAATAAAAATAGAGGGTTTACAAGTTGGGGTGCCCGGCATGACCTACTGGATCAGAGTTAGAGGTATTCGGGTTGGGTCGCGTCATTAAAACTATTTATATATTTCTAATTTGTGAACCTAGGATTTTCATCTAAAATCCTAACAAATTATGAAATTGGTATTTAATGTATTATTATCTCTATTTTAACTAATAAACTATTTAAATAGAAAAAATAAATAATAATACATGTATGTATGTCATGTTATAATGCAACGAGTAGGCATTTTCTATTCTATATGACATATTTTATGCATGATCATGTTATCAATAAATTATTCAATCATCACATGATAAACAATTAAAATAAATAACATGTGATTGACCGGGTTCTTTGGCTTTAACAACCTAAATCTAATTTTAGAGATTACAAAAATTAACCAAGGCATTCCTTGGCCTTCACTTGTAGTCTTCAAGAACTTCATAGTCTTCATGGGTCTTCATGGGCTCTTTATGGCTTATAATTAAATCTAATTTAATTATCAAGAACCTCCATCAAATAGATTGGATAACAAGCCCATTTCTTGATTTTAAAGCCATTAAAAATTATCCAAAACTAGTGGATAATTTTCAACAATTTTTCGATCGAAAACGGAAACCTGAAACTCGAGAAAATTCGAAAACAGACTGCATTTGGGACTGTTCGGAAATAGTCCAGCTTCTGCCCTATGAACCAGTCACATGCACAGCGAGCTCAACCACATCAGCTCGTCAAACGCAGCAGACTACCGTTCCACACTTGTGCACTGCAGTCCACCCGGACCATCGCTGTGCACTGCAGTCTAACTGCATCAGCACAGCACACTGCAGTGCAGCAACCGCACCAGCGCTGCGCACTGCAGTCCAGCTGCACCAGCACAGCACACTGCAGCGCAGCAATTCAGCCATGCACAAATTTATGCACCGCTGAACTTGACTGCGAATTAAGCTGTCACACAGCCCTTCGTACGCTGTCATCTGGTCGTGCATCAATCTGCAAATATATTCTAAACCGATTCCATATTCAATCGCAACTTTTTGCTCAATTTTCATGATAGAATTCAGCCCTGATGTTATCAATCTTCGCTTTTAAATCTCCGACAAAAATAAAAACTTTAATCTATGATTACAAGGAAATTAAATTGCTACAAACGGCTTACAAATTAATCAAATTAAATTAGCCAAAGAGCCATACAATTAACGATCAATCCATACAAACCCAATTCATCAATCATGAATATATATCAAACGATAATTTGTGCCTACTCTATGACATACAAAGAATCAATATCAAAAGAAAAATTCAATCATTATTGAATCAATTATTAAACTAGCGAAACCAGGCTCTGATACCAATTGAAGGGAAAAATTCGATTTTAATTCGAATGCGGAAACGTGAATTTTAAAATTTTCAAACAAAAACTTTCCCGATCGATGCTAGTAATAACTATTCAATAATTAAATTAATAAGATCGAATCTTACATTGCATGAAGATTGAATTGATCCCTTTTGATTTGCAGATTCTTCACCACCTAATCTTCCTTGCTATGACTCTTCACAAAAGAAACTGTGTGTGGGCACAATCCTTTTGAAGATCCTTTTAAAGTAGATGGTTATTTGGTGATTTTTAATCAATGAAAATTTTTGATTCAAGTAGCCAAAAATTCTATCTACCACCATTACTATTCCCAATCATAAAAATATCTTTTTATATATATTGGTAAACTAGAGCACTTCCTATTTAACAAGGAATCCAAATTCCTATTTAAATTGAAAGACTTAATTCATATCCAATATGGAATCAAATTCCTTATTGGATTAGAATTCTATTCTTTTAATTTAATATGGAATCTAATTCCCATTAAATTAAAACTCTTTTAATATAATTTAAATGGAATCTTATTCCAATTAAAATTATTATTTCCATTAATTAATTAAATGATTATTTCATTAAATTAAATGATTCTAAATCATAATTAATTTAATGACATCATTTATAATTGAACCCATGACCTCTACAAATAATTAAATAATTAACCATTAATTAAATAATTATAAATATTTAAATAATCAAATTATTTAAATAATTTTTGAACATGTACATAAATTTATATGTACACCAATAATCAGACAATCCAATTATATTCTTCAACTTGTTTCTTTATGTGGTTGTGAGCTAGCAAGGGGACCAAATAGACCTACAATTTGAGCTCCAATAATATCGGAATTATTAATTAAACTCTTTAATTAATAATTCACTATTATTAACCTTAGAGTTACTCCACTAAAAACTTAAGGTTGTACTCTCAAAATTGTAGATGTTTTACACAATCTGAATTTTCAGTGTCCATCGATTTAATCATTTCATATGATTCAATCCTCCACGAGTAGTTCATAATTAGAACTAGGTTATTAAAATCCGTTATACCTCTCTAATTATATCTTGTTCCTTTAAGTACCATTGATTCTCTAATGAACAATCCATAACAACTTATGAATTTATCTTTCCATTTACTCATAAACAGAAAGTTGAGCGCTCTTATTGTTCAAGACCCGAATCAACACTTAAGAGAACTACTCATCTACTTCTCGCAAGAAAGAGTGGATTCCACTATTGTGTAGAATGTTCCCAGCCACTTATTAAATCACATCTCCAAAGTACGAAGCATATTGACCGTAAATCTATAACAGTCTCACCCATGTAAAGCAAAAGATATGACCCAACAAATAAGAGTCCATTAAACACTCAGGATTAAGATCAATCCATATATGATCATCTAATCGATAAATAAGAATTTCTTTGTTTAACGGACATTAATAAGAAACTCATTTTATCGAGATCCAGTCCTATATAATAAGAAACTCATTTTATCGAGGTCCAGTCCTATATAATCTCTATTATATAAGTGCCTCCATTTTCATATTGCCATATAAACAATCCCGGATAAGATCATCGTATCAAATACGAAATGGACCGCAGCTGTAGATTTACCACAAACACAGTACCCAGTTTTGTTTGCTTTCTACGGACTCTTTTGATTACTAATTTCAAACTAAATTCTCTTGTATATAACACTTACATACTTAATTTGAGACTACATAAGTAATCATGGATGTTACATGATATTCGTATGAAGCAAACATTTCATAAATGCACATGAATTTGAATAAAATAAACTTTATTTATTTATTATTTATTTACACGTTTACAAATTACAAGCTCTTAGGGCACAATGCCTAACACTAGTATGAATCCACTTAGTTAAACATCAAAAACATGGAAAAAAAAAAAAAAAAAAAAAAAAACTTCCTTCATCCATACCTCCCTACCCTTAGATGAAATTTCTCTTTCCTCTCTCTCAATTTCCTTAGACGAAATTTTTGTTTCCTCTCTCTCAATTTCCTTTTCAATTTTCTTACCATCTCATGCACACTTTAACTTTATATAGGTTTCCTTTCAATTGACCAAATTGCCCTTGAACTATTCCCATAATATCAAACAAGTCCTTAGTTACATAATATGGCATGTGATTTGTCCATAAGCTAACTAATCATTCCACTAACTAAATCATGCAATTGATAGTTCTATGGTAACCAATTTAATCACCAATTTGATTTTGATTTGTCACTCTCTCATTGGCTAATACCTCATGACATGGATTGTGCTTCTTTGTGACAATTTCTTAGTGAATATCTACTTTGCCCCTTTTTTTTTCTTTTTTTCTTATGAATTGAATTCTCATTCATACCTAAATAAATTCCAAAAATATTTTATGGTCATTCAATCATCAAATTGACCATATAATACTCTAATTAGGTCTTTTATCTCTCAATTTCATGCTTTAAAAAAAAAAAATCAAATGGATGTAAAATCATCAACATTCATTATTCTCCAAAAAGCATAATTTCGTCCAAAAGTCTTCGGAGTTCTTAAAATCTACTTGAACAGACTCATTTTTTATCCGTTTCAATTTCCTTAGACTTTAATACCTATTTTAGAAATTTTCGATTTTCGGGGTCCGTCTCCTAAAAATCACTATTCATCCAATCACTATTCACCCGGAACCACTATTCATCAGAAAATTTTATTTCTCATAGAAAAAGAAAATTCTGGGTTTTACAACAAATATGAGTTAAAATTCTAATAATTGAATTTGAATTTTTAAATTTTTATAATAATCTAATTCATGAATTTTGAATTTTTAAATTTTTATTTATTACATCAAAATGTCCATTTGTAATCAATTATTCAATTTTTTTGTACACTTTGTTTCATTTATATATTTTTAATCTATTTAAAATTAATAAGTTACTTAAAAATTATTGAAGAAAAACATGTTTTAAACTTAAGTTTAAATATAAATTTTGGATGATTTGATAATATTTATTAATTGTTCAGGCCTATGTTTTGAAAGTAACATATAATTTTCATATAATACTCTAACTATAAATTAATTTGTAATTATGACAACGATATTTTTTGCTATCATTCAATATGGCTTAGTGGTAGAAAATCTTCATTCGACTTAGCAATCACCTAGGCTCGAATGGTCACACTATAAGTTGTATCCATGTAAACTAAAAATAACATTTTTTAAAAATAGATTATGAAAAGCTATATATGTGTGTATTACAAATTTTTGTTATCTTATCTTATCAGGATACATGATAGTGTCTAATAGCGAAATAATGGAGTAGTTGAGTTATTTATTGAAAATTTTAAAATTTTTCTAATATGAGTTCTTAGGGAAATTGGAAACCGTAATTTTTTTAAAAATAAAAATAAAAATAAAAAATTACACAGTCAAGTTGTCATCATTTTGAATAGACAAAAATATAATTGAAATGTGCCCCCTCTAACACAAATTTTTAGGTCTACTACTGGAAACTTGATTGACTCGCCACTCCCACCCAAGCTATGAAGTTCCCCTAATTATTTTTCCTATGGAACTTAATTTTTTTTTATTCCTTATTAGTTAATTTACAATACATATATTGGCTCATTAACAATAGCATTTCATCAAAAATTTTAAAAAGACTTAGAAGGTAATAATTATAATAAAAGAGTATATTTAGACATGCAATTAAACTAGGTGATATTCATCTGCTTATTGATGAGTTCAATTGAAGTAGTCAACAATTAAATGTTGACATGATTTTAACTGAAAAGGAAAAAAAAAAAAAAAAAACTTGACCTAATTTTAGGTGTAAACCCTCTATTTTTAATTTTATGGATTTCCTAGTAATAGTCCCTAGGTATCGATTTGATACCCTAAATGGTCAATGGAAATGCCTAAAATTGTAGGGAACCCTTAGAGATCGATTTAAACCCGATTGGAGATTAAAGGGAAGGGTAAAATGGTAAATGAAATCGAGTAATTATTTAATATGACTAGAGACTAAATTGAAGATAAGATTTAATAAATGTGGTCAAATTAGAATTAAGCTAAAAGTTAAGGGTGAGAATGAAATTTTCTCAAGATATAATTGGCATTTTTAGAGTTGTTTGTGGAGGAAAACATGAAAACAAAAGTGGATTGAAGCACAAAATGAAGCTCAAAATAGTGAGCAGAACCAAAACCGAAAACCGTCACGTGAGAGAAAGAAGAAGCAAGAAAGAAGAAGAAGAAGAAGAAGGACAAGCTGCCATCCCAACCATCTGCAGAACCCGATGCCAAGCTTGCCAAACCCGCCACCAAATCACTCCAAAATCAGCTACAAACACAAGCGCAAAACCGAGACAGAAACGACAGAACTGAAACAGATCGAGAGGGAGAGAGTGAGAGAGGAAGAGAGGAGAAGGAAGAGAGGAAGACCAGCCACCAATTCACCAGATCTACCACCATAATGGCCTTAAACCCGAAGCTAAAATAGAAACCAGTGCAGTCAACAAATAGAGGCGCGAGAGGGAAGTTTGGCCGAGAAAGAGAAAGGTTGCACGAAGGAGAAGAAGAGGAAGGTCGAGCCGCCTCACCCACCAAAACCCAGTCCAAAACAGCCCCAAACCAGTCCAGAACCAGTCCAAAACAAAGAGGAAGAAGGTGAGCTTGTGAGGAAGAAAAACGTGGGTAGGTTGTTCAAGTTTTGGAAGTTGTTTTTGTTGATGTTTTGTTGGTGATTTAAGTTGATTTTGAAGTGGGTTTTGTTACGATTTGTTTGTTGGGTGTTTGCGATTAAAAATGAGTTGAAAACCAAGTGAATCGATGTTGAAAAATTGAGATTTGATTGGTGTAAGTGGCTGCTATAGGTGAGTGTTGATGTTGGTGGTTTTGAAATGATTTGTGTTATTGATTTGTTGGATAATTAGTGAGTGAATTTTGATGTTAGAATTTGAGAGTTTTAGTTTAAGGTTAATTTGAAAATTTAAGGTTATTATAGGGGCAAAATGGTCCGATGAAAAGTTGAACGAAATGGACGTCATTTTGATGTTTATTAGAAGCTTAGGAAACTAAGAAAATACCAAAATCTCGAAGAGAAAAATCAAACGCTCAATATACTAGTTTGAAGGATGATTCCTTAAATTGACCCAATTTGCATCCGTTGAGAGTTTTGATAACCCTAACAAGTTTAATTAGACGTGTTGAGGTTATTAAAAGTCAAAGATTAAATTTAGAAATCAAAACCAAGAAAACGCTCAAAATTAGTAGCGAAAATAATGCGTGTTTAGCCTAAAACGCTTATCCGATGGTCGTTTCCTTTTGTACCGATACTTGGACTGATTAGAGGGTGAGTTGAGAAGGTGTTCGGAATGAAAACGAAATGAAGAAAAGCCCCGAGTAGGGCCATGAATAGTGTTCGGCCTAAAGGGGTTGAAATCTGATGATTTTCGTTTTGGGTCTCCGAACATGATTCTGTTAGTGCCAAAACGTCCCTAGATGATAATAAATAGATTCCAGGTAAAGAAAATGGAGTTCGAAATGTAGAATAAATAAAGAAATAAAAAAATAAAATTTACGCGTAAAAAGGGTCACTTGGGGGAAATTGTGAAATTTTAGTTATTTTGAGTTTTCAGAAGTTGACGCGAACGTAAATTTATATATACATATGTTGTGTAGATGACGAGGACGCGTGAACGTAAATTTATAGGGGCAAAATGGTCCGATGAAAAGTTGAACGAAATGGACGTCATTTTGATGTTTATTAGAAGCTTAGGAAACTAAGAAAATACCAAAATCTCGAAGAGAAAAATCAAACGCTCAATATACTAGTTTGAAGGATGATTCCTTAAATTGACCCAATTTGCATCCGTTGAGAGTTTTGATGACCCTAACAAGTTTAATTAGACGTGTTGAGGTTATTAAAAGTCAAAGATTAAATTTAGAAATCAAAACCAAGAAAACGCTCAAAATTAGTAGCGAAAATAATGCGTGTTTAGCCTAAAACGCTTATCCGATGGTCGTTTCCTTTTGTACCGATACTTGGACTGATTAGAGGGTGAGTTGAGAAGGTGTTCGGAATGAAAACGAAATGAAGAAAAGCCCCGAGTAGGGCCATGAATAGTGTTCGGCCTAAAGGGGTTGAAATCTGATGATTTTCGTTTTGGGTCTCCGAACATGATTCTGTTAGTGCCAAAACGTCCCTAGATGATAATAAATAGATTCCAGGTAAAGAAAATGGAGTTCGAAATGTAGAATAAATAAAGAAATAAAAAAATAAGATTTACGCGTAAAAAGGGTCACTTGGGGGAAATTGTGAAATTTTAGTTATTTTGAGTTTTCAGAAGTTGACGCGAACGTAAATTTATATATACATATGTTGTGTAGATGACGAGGACGCGCGGGGATCAAGATGAGAGGAATAGAGGCTCCGTACGCACCGTTTGCAGTTTTTCATTTTTGTGAATGAGTTTTATTTAAAGATTTTGAACACATTTCAAATTGTTGAGTTTGATTTGATAAATTATTTATTCACTTGAAATCATTTTAAATGCATTAATATATGCATGAGCTTATAGCTTGAAATGAGAATTTTGATTTTATATATATATGGTTGTTAAAATGAAATTTCAAAAGCCAAGTTTTCAAGTTGAGTTAAGAAAAGAAAGAAATAGTATTTTCAAAACCATTAGTATACTCTTAGAGATTTTCAGAAAAGATTTGACTCGGCCGGTTTATCCCACATCAGTTGACATAATCCTAGGGAGGGATAAGTCACTAACTTGGGGGGATAAAGTATTAGAGTCTGCCAGTCGAGTTGTCTTTGCTGATGTGGGGTGGTGATTCGCTTGTTATGGTTAGCACTGGGAAATTCCGTACATAGCCACGAGATGTCTCAGAGTTGTCACGGTTGGTCTTTTATGTTGGAGCATACCTCGTATAGAGGCCACGTGACCCCAGAGTTAGGGATACTATGGTGTTTTCAAAAAATATCAAAAATAGTTTTGAAAGAAAAGAAATTTTATGATAGTTATTCACCTACATATGATTTTAAGTTACGAGTTTTTGAATTTAATACATGTTTGCGCTTATATATAAATTCTTATGTTTATATTGAGTTTCATAAATTAAAGTTTGAAATTTTAAGCCCTCTAATTTAATTTTATGGGTTTCCCGGAAACAGTCCCTAAATAATTATTAGAGACCTTAAATGGTCAATTGAAGCACTTAGGATTATAGGGAACCCATAAGAATTGAATTAAACTCGATTGGAGATTAGACGAAAAGATAAAATGGTAAATGAAATCAAGTAAGTAATTAATGTGATAAGGGACTAAATTGAAGATAAGTTTTAATATTTGTGGTCAAAGTAAAATTGAGTTAAAATCTAAGGTATGAGAATGAAATATTTGAGGGACGAACTTGGTATTATAGGATTTGATTGTGGAGGAAAATAGAAGCCAAAGAGTTGGCTGACTCATAAAACATATCAGTGAGTAGAAAACAGAAGCTGTCGCATGAGAAGAAAAGAAGAAGAAAGAAGAAGAAGAGAAGAAGGAAGAAGAAAAAGCTGGCTTCCGACCAGTCACCGCCGACCAACCAGAACCACAAGGCGGAGACGACTCGAAGCTGAGCAGATCAACGGCAGAAGCAGACCCAAAACCAAGCAGAATCGCACGCAATCCCGACCTGCCATCAGACTCGATAGGCGTGGAAGGAGACGGCGATGAGCCGCTGTCCCGACTGAGCTCGTCGACCTGTAGAACCCAGCCACCATCGCCGCCTGAAACCAGCTCGAACCGCCATAGACCAGCCACAAAGCACGACCCAAAGCTGCCAAACCAGATCTATCGCCGCGAAACAACCCGATCGGAGCAAAACCAGCGATGGCGAGATGTCTTCACGACGACCACGAAGACTCGACGCGAAAACCAGTCGATCCACTCCCTTTTCAGCTGCAACCGACACCCCTTTTTAGCTCAAAACTAGTGTTGAACGTGGTGAAACGGAACCAAAGCAAAGGCAGTAAATCGGAGAAGAAAAAAAGAGAATCCAGCCGGGGAAGAGGAGCTCATGCGGAGGAGAAGAAAGAGGAAGGAGATTCAGCCCAAACTAGTCCAAATCAACCCCAAATCGAGCTCAACGCGAAGAAAAATAAAGTGATTTCGCAAGGGAAAAAAGGGGGTAAATTATTCAATTCGAAATTGGTTTGCGTTGATGATTTTTATTGGTGATTTAAGTTGAGTTCGAAATGGATCTTATTATGATTTGTTTGTTGGTTAATTTTGAGTAAAAGTAAGTTGAAAAATAAATGGATTTATATATATTGGGAGTTTAGAAAACTAAGAAAATATCAAAGATTTAAAGAGAATCAAATCGCGCGTTAAACTAGTTTGAAGGGCGATTTCGTTAATTGACCCTTATGGCGTCCGTTGAGTTTTCGGATGATTCTAATGAGTTTAATTAGGCGTATTGAGATTAATAAAAGTCGAAGATTAAATTAAGAAACCAAAAATGGAAGGTTACGCCTAAAAAGGGTCACTTAAGGACGATTCTGTAGTTTTAATTATTTCGAGTTTCCAGAAGTAGACGTGAACGTAAATTTTATGAATATATATGTTGTGTAGGTGACGAGCAAGCTAGTGGAGCAAGGGAAGAGCGATAGGGAGCATTTTGGAACCTTCCGGAGAGCTATTCAGAAGTGATAGCTAAGGTGAGTGTCAAAATAATTTTTAATATGTTGTTGTTGGTTTGAATTATGAATGAATGTTTCATGCATCTTTGAATATTTTGATAAAAGTGAAATATGATTTAAATGAATTGCACGATAACGAATGATATAGTTTTATATTTTCATTAAAATAATGATTATCGTTTTGAACAGTATATTGAATGGATTTTAGTTTTAAAAATGAGAAAAGTAAAACCTATGGCTTACCCAGAGAGTATCAGATTATTACCGGTCTGGGTTGAGTACCCGAAGCGTGCATTGGTAGAGTTAGTAGTGTCAGTATATCACTAACTATACTAACCGCGGGAGGTACCCGTAAAGTGGTCTTGTCAGTCAGATGTCCGAGAGCTTAGTCCAATGCATGTAAAGGGTATATTATTTGCTAGCTTACCCGAGCGAGACAGTGTTTTGCTCTGTAGCGATACAAGATTCCGCTACATGAACCGGACAGAGAGCGATGTAGGATTCCGCTCTATACTAGGATGCTATGTGGTATGGGTCACTATAGGTTAAAGGGAGCCGATTGGTTGGCAGGACACCTTCGAGCGGAGTTGGACCATTTTCGATTTTATAATGATGAAAGCAGCTGGTAGGCAGGATACCTACGAGCGGAGTCGGACCAGTGCGTTTCATCAGATGAAAGCGGTTGGTTGGCAGGACATCTTCGAGCAGAGTCGAACCATTTCGGTTTTATAATGATGAAAGCGGTTGGTTGGCAGGACACCTACGAGCGGAGTTGGACTAATGCGTTTCATCAGATGAAAGCAGCTGAGCGGAGTCGGACCAATTCGTTTCATAAAAAGAAAAAGGGTTTTAGAATAAAAACCCCGCAACCATAGGAGATCCGTTTATGAAATGGAAAACCGTGCAATATGTGTTTATAATATTAATGCATGAAACTCTATTTAAAATAAATGGATTTGAATTGAAATACTAAAACTGTTTTAGAGAGGTTTTTATAAAAAATGTGGTTTCAAATATATGATATGACACTCACTGGGCTTTTAAAGCTCACCAAACGTTTTCTGTATTTTTAAACAAAACTCTCCAGGCACAGGTACCATAGCTGCGGACTACCCCGAGACGTTACTAGACAGCCGCGGCGATAGTGCTGATGTGATTACCTATCCTTATAGTTTTGTTTGACTTTAAAAGATATTGTATATATTTTATTATATCCATGTGTATTGTAAATATTCTTTTGTGGATTTAAATTATGTTTTGAGAATAAATTGATGCATGACATGTGATTTTGTTGATAAAGAGTTTATAAATTAAAATGTGAAATTGTGGTTGTGGTTATGTTGAAAGGTGAGAGCCTAAGGCTCCGTAGTTTGGGGAAATTGTTTTGTGATGTTTTAGAAGTGTTAAAATTTATAAATTGCAGGGTGGCAAAGTCCGAAAAACAGATGGGATGCTGCCCAAATTTTTATAAAATATTTTGTAAAGGTTTGAAATGAAAATGAAAAATTTCCCCGCATTTCCGCTGTTTTCAAAAAGGTTTCAGGAAGAATACGGTTTAGCTCTGCGGAGATCGTTTAGTTGAGCGAAAGGGCTAGCTGAAGGGTCACCGTAAGGTGCTGGCAGTTTGCCTAAGGAAAGGGGTCTGTCAGAAATGCTTAAAGAAATAAAGAATTGTTTTTAAACGTTTTTCGAGGAGGACATTTAGAAATCAAATTCTTGAAATAAAGATAAATTAGCACTCACTAAACTTCTAGCTCATTATTTTTCTGTTTTTATACAAAAACCTTCTCAGATACTCTCAGCAGGTAGCCGAGCAGTGATATTACCTCCAGCGGGCGAGACAGCGCGACACGATGCCATTTTGAGCAGTTTATTTTGCATAAGTTATTTTTACATGTAAACCCCTTTCAAATTGTATAAATAATTTGTAATTATTTGTCCATCATTGCGTTTTAACTGTTTGGAATTAAATGCGGTTTACAAATTGAGGTTTAGATTTTATCAAGTTGATTTGGAAATTAAATGCATGTTTGAGGCCTACGGGCAACCAAAAGTTAGGTTGGTGATGAATTTCAGTCGAGGTGTTGATTTTTTATAAACAAGTTTTTCTGGAACATAAAAAATGCAGTGGTTATGTTGTTGAAATTTTATTAGAAAATAAGTTTAAAAAAAAAAAATTGTACACCTTTTCAGTTTTAAAGAAAATCAACCTAACAATGTTTTAGAAAGTATTAGAAAGTTTAGAGTTTGCTCCACGGGTTTCACTTAGCCCGACCAGTCGGGTCTAAGAGGGATCTGTTGGGATGCCTAGCGTCACCTACCAGATTAGAGCTAGAGGTATCTAGATCGGGTCGCGTCATTAGGCGTGGTGGATTTGTAGCTACACATACATTTTCACAAACTATTGTAGACATTTCCTCACAATAAATATGATGGAGAAAATACCAATTCAAATTAAGTTCTTGAATTTGTTTGTATCTTTATACATTACAATAAAAAATAGATAATATGGTCGAAACATTTATAAGTCAATTTTACGTATGCAGATAGATTTGCGACTAAACTAGATAGTACACAGATTATGAAGCATTTTATGCATGTAACAAATATTTTATTTTTAACATATATTTTATTTTCCCAAAAAAATAAAAAACATATGTTTTAGTTTTTAACACCATATTATCATCTAAAGTCTCTAAGTTTTGCAAATAATAGAATGAGATTCTTTCAAGTTCAAGAAAACTTTTTGGGGTCTTCAATTTATTATTCGAATGTACTTTTCCAAAATGAATAAATGATCCATGATTATGCCAGAACCTTGATAGACTCTAATAAGTTTTAATCAAAAAGTAAAATTTGTGTTCCTCACACTAACTCATAAAAAAATTAATGAATGCATATTATGTAGATTTATTTTTTTTCCAAATATAAAAACAATAAACATCTCTCCAAGGTACAAACCTAAAATTGCTCTCTCTTGTAGATACTGAATAACTTCTATATTGGTGTATCAAGGCTAAAGTCAGGGGGTTCAATATAATTTTCCCTAGTTTTAAATCAAGGGGGATTTTGCCATTATTTTCAAGATCAAGGGTATTGATAACATTCACATGTATAATTATTAAAGCATCTCTAATGCAATTATAAATTTAGGTTAAATTTCTTATCAGATAGGATTGATAGATAATGACACCAAAAAATTCTCCTTAATACAATTATTTAATCCAAATATAGAGTTGATGTGGCAAAAAAGGAAAAAATTAGAGAATATGGAGATGAATTTCTCAATTAAAAAACTCTCTTAAAAATACTAACTAGGATTTCTCACTTTTTCTAACCTATGAAAAACAGTTAAATTTATCTCATTTCTCTCTCCTTTTAATTGTAAAATATAGGAGAAAGAGAAAAAACATATTTCTTATGATGATTGATCAAAAGTTGATATATATTTTGTTTTAAATAATTATATTGGAGAAGAAAATATGCATATATATGTGACACATTCTACAATATACCTAGGATATCGATACATTTGACCAAAAAAAAAATGATTGCATTCTAAAATTATTAATTATAATTTATTATATCTGATTACAACTACAAATATCTGATTAATCAGTAAATATGATTTTATTTGTCGATTATTGTAAATGTGATCTGACTCATTTAATTATAATAAAATATAATAAAGATATAATAAATTACAATCAACAACAATCACTTATGTTTTTTGTTAAGTGTATCGATACCTCATGTATATCAAGAGAATATATATATAATTTATTATTATTATTTTGAAATTATTAAAAAGGTTATTGATATATCATAAATATAAACTAAAAAATACATAACAATATTGAAAGGGCTATGATAAAATGAAAATCGTTTGTATAGTAATGTTTAAAACGTGAATTGTGAAACGACGGAAAACAAGAAGTTTGAAGATAAGGATTACTATAGCACCACGTGTCGTGGTGCCCCAGTTATTAATAATGGAAAGAGTCCAAGAAAGTTTATACAAATTTCAAATATATGAATGAATGGTCTGACGTTTTTCATTTCATTGTCTGGACATATATAAATGGCTTTTGATAATATTAGACGTGTACAACATGGTGGTCCAATGAATTGTGCAATGTTTCGATATGGACACAATGTATGTTCACCGCATATCTCTATCCATTTGCAGGGGATTTGCAGACAATGATTGTGTCTATATCAAAACAATTGCACACAATTCATTATATTCAAATCTTGTTGTTTCCATTATTAATAATCCTTATATTCAAATCTTGTTTTCCTTCCTTACACAATTCATGCCTTAAACCTTTATCTTTTTTTTTTTTTTTGAACCATACAAGTTTCATCATCTTTATACATAGATATTATCAACACCCAAGGTTTAAAAATTATGGCAAAAGCCCCCTCGATTTAAAACTAGGGGAAATTATTCCGAACCCCTAGTTTTAATGTGTGTGTATAATACATTTTTTATTTATATTTTTAATGTAGGATTATCCTATACCACTTCTCACAAAAACATAAGAAATACATCAATTATAAAAAAGTGACTTATTATTGAGAAAATTCAATTAATAATTAGAAAAAATTACAATTTAGCTACCCAAATCCAAAATATGCTCAGGCGAAGTAAACATTTTAGTTTTATTACAAATTATCCATCCAACGTTAGCCAAGTCTGGCAACGTTAATTGCCTGAGGGGCAAAATTATCTTTTAATCTTTTTTACTTTATTTTTGTTTTTTTTCTTTTCTTTTAAAATAAATTTTAAGAACTTAAAAATAAATTAGATAAAAAAAAATCATTAGATCTATTGTCCATCTTAAGATGCACAATAAAGATTAATTTAAAAAAATTAACAAATTGAATATAAGTAAAAAATTTAATTCATCAAATCTCCAATATCCATCTTAAGATGGATGATGGAGATTAATTTGAAAAAAAAAATTAAAAATTAAATAAAAATTAAAAAATTAATCTCCACCCAATTCATCAATAACCTTCAATATCATTCATCCATCATCATCACCAACCTATCGTCATCATCATCACCATCATCATCAACCTCTCTCATATCCATCTCTCTCTCTGTCTCTCGACAGCTCCTTATCTTCTCTGGCATTGGTGACCTCTGTCTCTCTATCTTCTCCCATTTTCTTTCTCTTCTCCCCCTTTGTCTCTCTCTCCCCCCTTTATTATCTTTTTCTATCTCAAAATTAGGTTTCCAAGTGATTGGAAATCCAGAAGAAAATT
This sequence comes from Nephelium lappaceum, assembly GCA_021234005.1. NCBI lineage: Eukaryota > Viridiplantae > Streptophyta > Magnoliopsida > Sapindales > Sapindaceae > Nephelium > Nephelium lappaceum. Next base: position 2,728,947 of record CM038007.1, read on the forward strand.
GGGTTTCCACTCGCCTCGAAACCTAAATTTTGGTTTCTAGGCGATTGAAAACCCAACATCATTAATCATCAAACTTAAAAAATAAACCCAGAATCTCTCTTTTCAAACCCAAGTTGTCATCCCCAAAAAAAAAAAAAAAAAAAGACCAAAATCTGGTTTTTCAAACCCAATTATCATCAAGCATCATTAGTAATCTCCCACAAAAACCATCATCAATCATCAATCCAAAATACAACTGAAATGGTTAGAGTGAGAAGAGAGTGAAACAAAGGCTCGCCTCTCTACTTACAGATGGGTCACTATCGTCGATGTCGGAAATGGAGAAATGAGTTCAATGATAGATCTAGAGATCCATCATGAACTCGTTTTAAACATTTTTTTTTATCATTTTTTCTTTTTTACATCAATTTATCTATGCCATCCCTCTTAAAGATGAATGGTGGAGATCCATTTTTTTTTTCTGTTAATAATATATATTATTTATTTATTTTTATTTTAAAAATTTTTAATTTTATAGTTTTCTTTTTGAAAATAAAATCATGACAATATTTTCGTCATTACATAAGGGTATTTTGGTCTCTCATTCAGATCTATAATATTGTCTATCAAAACTAATGGACCTGGGATAAAAGCAAGTGGGTAATCTATAGTAAAACTAAAAGGTTTTCTCTATCTGAACATATTTTGGAACTAGATAATTAACTTGTAATTTAATCTAATAATTAATTCTCTTTGGATTAAAAATTAGTTTAATTATATGTCCCTCTCTTTCATTTCCCTTCTTTCTCATGCTTGTTTCTTTCTTTTGCTTTCTCTTGTTTCTCTCTCTTCACTACATCCTCTTTCTCTCGCACTGTGTTTTTTTTTTTCTTTTTTCTTGGAAGAGGTGTTTTTTATTTTAGGAGTTGACTTAAAAATTATATAGTGTTTTGTCCAATTTAAAGAGTCAAAAAACGTCCGTTTAAAAAATTTGGAAAAAATAACTAAAGATAAAGTTCGATCTTGCTGGAGGAGATGTAGCGATGAAGTGGAGACTCTCCCAAACCTACATCATGTATTTAATATAATTTGATGTAAAATAGGAAATGAATTCTGAACTCTCATATATTCTAAAGTTCAATTTGCATAAGGACAAGGAACCTTAATAATATAAATAGGATCTTTCAGGCACAGAAAAGGGACGACTTTTTTAGGCTTTGAAAGCCTTACAAAACCCCTAGTTCATTGGCTTCTTTCGCAAGCAATAATTTAACCGTTGACATAAGTTTTGTTCTATACAGTCAAAACATGTTAAAAATTCTCGTCTCGAGTTTATTTTTATTTCTTTTTATGATTATGTCATTATTATTCTTAACCGTCTGTTGATTACATTCACATTCGCATTAATTGGGGGTTGACAGATTTTTTTACATCAATAATATTAATATATATATATATATATATAGGGAGAAAGGGAGAGAGAGATTGATTGGCTATATTAATTGAAGTCTTAATTTAAATTTGTTGAACATTGTTGAACATATAGCTCTTGCAACGTAAACTATGATTTGTACAATTCTGTAAACTATGGAAGTATGATTATGGTATATACTACGGAATAAATTATTTTAGTCACTCTCACTTTTTATGACAGTGACAATTGATAATTATCAAAAACAATGAAGTGTATGGTGATAAATCGTTCGTATAAAGCTATGCGTCCAACATACAAGCGTTGCGTCTGTATCAAAACATTTGCACACGTTTTATTTGATTAAAAGCCATTTATACATGTCCAGACAATGAAAATGAAAAATATCTGACCATTCATTGAAATGTTTCAAATATGTACCAACGTTTAGTGGACCATCTCCATTATTAATGACTGGACCCCCACGACACCTATGACTATAATAATCCTTATCTTCAAATCTTGTATTTTTCCTTCGTCACGCGGTTCACGTTTTAAATATTCCTATACGATTTTTATGATCAAAATTTTTATGATCAATGATCTTAATTTTTAAATTATTTGGACTATTAATCTCAATTATTCATTGTATTATCTCTCTTAAAAATATTTTATTCTCCTGTTGAATTTAAATACAATGAATTGCTGATATTAATAGTCTTAATAATTTAAAATTAAGGATATACTAACCATAAAAATTATATATATAATATAATTTTCAAATCAGAATGTTCTTAAATTTTTATTTCAGAATTATAAATTATAACTACATATTTTCAATGAATTCCACAACAGTTATAGGTCCTATTGAAAATATCTTATTTAAATTAGAGGTTGTAAAATATAAATTTGAGGATATTTATGTACTAGAATTTTATGTCAAAATTATCTTTCAAGGCCACTAATTTATATAGTATATTTTCAACGGGGTCTATCATCGTTATAGGGTCCGTTGAAAATAGATGGTTATAATTTTTCAATTATTATATTATTAAATTTTTATTTCAGAGTTACAAATTATAACTCCATATATATGTACATATATGACACATTCGAAACAGTTATTAGCCATCGTTTGGTTTAATTACCTAGAGAATGATCATAATCATTTTTCTCTTTTGTCTAGAAGAAATGTTTTGTAATTTGTAGATATATGGGTAAAACTATAGGGTGATGACAAAAGAATGAAAAAGCAAGATTTGATGTTAAGATATATGGGTAAAACACGCTCTTTTAATATAATTTTTTTATATTATTTGTTTAATATATAATATTTATTATTTTATGATATGAATTATATATATATAACAACAAAATTTATAAAATTTTATAACTAAAGAATATAATATCTTTACAAAAAAAATTATCACTTCTCTTGACTTCTTATCCAATTAAAGCTACGACATAAATCAAAGGCAAAGTGGGTCCCTATAAAAAGCAATTGCAGACATGTGTTTTTCTAATGAAGCCAATTTTTTTATTTTTACTTTTTCCAAATAATAGTGTTACCATGGTAGCACGTCCCCTATAAGGGTATACGCAACAACCCAAATTGGGAGCTCCACTCTAATTACTGACTCTATAAATTGAAGCCACTAAGCTTTGTTTTTAAGACAAAAAAAAAAGCCTAAAAATATTAATAAATGAAGAGTTCACTTATAGCAATTTCCTTCCTTTTCCTTTCATTTCTCCCAAACCCATTATTGGGAGCTCCGCAACCATTGTATGACATCTCTGGTGACGAAGTCGTTACCGGCACCCAATATCACATCATCTCGGCGATTTGGGGAGCCGGCGGTGGCGGTCTCAATCTCGGCTCAGGTAGAAACAGTCCATGTCCCCTGGATGTCTTCCAAGAAGGTCGCGACGTCCTATTGGGCAGTCCAGTATTATTATTCCCTGCTAATTACACTGGAGAGAAAGGTACTGTTGTCTATGAATCCACTGATCTGAATGTCCAATTCAATGTCCATCCTCGTACTTGCAACCAGGATTCTACCGTGTGGAAAGTTGACAACTACGATGACAAAAGGGGAGCATGGTTCATTACCACTGATGGAGTTAAAGGAAACCCTGGACCTCAAACCCTACAAAACTGGTTCAAGTTCGAGAAATTTAGCGAGCCTCTCAGGTCATACCAGATTGTTCACTGTCCATCAGTTTGCGAGTCTTGCGTAAAATTATGCAGCAATGTGAGCATCCAAACCGAAAGGCGTCTGGCTCTGAGTCAATCACCCTTCCTTGCAGGTTTTCTGTTCAGGAAGGTTTCAGATGTTCAAGATCACAGGGAAAGGCTTAATGCAATAATCTAAGTAAAATTGTTTAGTGCTGTTGATCAAAATACTGCAGTTATGTTGATAATAAATAATGGACTAAGTTCCTTTTTATTTGCATATTAATTATTTGTGTCATAAACTTCTTTTATTATAGTGGAAAAACTTTGTGTAGCAAGATCCACCTATCACCATGCATCCTGCTTTGATATTTTAAGAGGATAAATTATGGATCCCACTATTATAAAGTTTGATACACAAGCAATACATTTGAAAAATCATATACAGTACTACAATCAAATTGTTTAATTTGGTTATTAAAGTCTCACGTGTGATGTTATAGAATTGAATAAATTTTAGTTGCTGAAGTAAGAAATTCTCCTAGTTAAACACCAAATTATAAGCAGCAAATGCTTCGTTAAATTTCACATACATACTATCATCCAGTGGTGCTTACAATAAATTATGCCATTAGAAGTAGTCTTGAAAATCGTCAAATATACTCTCCCTGAGAAGCTATGTAGAGTCCAAAACAACTTCTTGCTCTTCTCAACACTCTCTCCTACCGTCGCAAATATACTCTCCCCCACCTCCTCCACCGCCTCAACTCGCTCGTCTTCAATCACCTCGAAGCTCTCTATCTACCATCAGAATCGAATCGGTTCTTATTTTCGACAAGTTTTTGTCTCGAACTCAGTGAGTCGATTTACTAATTCGTGTACCACTTCTATGTTAAGAAGTCAAAGTAAGTGCTCTTCAGCTTCTTGGTTTTCCTTTTTTCATGTGTTTGGTTGCTGAGAAAGTTATTGCGGAAAGGACTTAGAATCATTTTGCTTAGAAAGTTGTTGGTTGTGTTGGTGGATATGCATGTCAAACTTGAGGAATTGGAGTTCGCGACAAAGGTGTTGAGTGAAAGTTCTGGGAGGAATAAAAGTGAGAGTGTTTTGTTGTGGGTTTTGGCCAATGGGTGTTGTTGCCGCCGACGGTCATCGTCGCTTATGCCAACCAGTCGTTGGTGACGACCCTTTGGTGCTTAAAGAGGCACTAGTTTTGTTGGTTTCTCATTCTGATTTCAATGGTTTGTAATTTGGGGTCAAGAACATATGTTGGTGCACAACATTTTGCCGTACATGAGTTGAATTTGAATTGGAAGATCCGGGCAACAACCCAGATGAAAATTTGGGTTGTTTTCCATTTTTAGTTTTTAATTTTTCTTTTTTTACAACAATTTTTTTAATTTTTTATATATTTAATAATGTATTTTATGGACTGATGATCACAATTCGTTTTCATATTTTATTTTTAATATTTAATTTTCAAAATTAATTGAAATGACGGAGATGACCCTCCCTCCGTTATGATTGACTAATAGTTGACCAACAATAGAGACTGAAATAATGAATATTTAAGACGTAAAGGACTATGAGAGTCATAAGCACATTCGCAATTAAAATAAAGAAGTTTCCCAAAAATATAAGTACCAAAAAAATAAGTTTCTATTATTTTGTAACAGATTATCAGCATGAATCACTAACCATTATTTGTTTTAAGTTTTAGCAAGATTCAAAAGCTTTTTGCTTGAAGACAAGATGTTATATGATCAAGGCTTGATACATGATAAGAGATGAATTTCTTAGTGAAACCAAATAGTTAGAGAAATTGTAATGTATCTCTATCTTTAATTTTGATCTTCAAAATATTGATTTATATTATTTTCTCTTGTTAGTTTTGTTCTCAATATTCATTGAGGTTGCCAAGAAATAAATATATAAATTATTTGATAGCATTGCAACCCAAATATCATAGAATTGAAAAGCTAAAGCTATAAGTGGAAACTAGAATTTTGAACATTCGAACTTAATTCATGAAAACCTGAAATTTTGGATTTCAACTAATTAGAACAAAAGTTTTACATAATTTCATTATGGTTAAGACATGAAGTTTTATAGCAATTCCAATTGAAACCAAAATGCATTCAATATAATCATTAGTTTTACCTAAAGTTCTAAAGATAAATATGAAATTCATGAACCTAAGTTATGGGGGAAAAAAGGGAGAAATAAATATTTTTGCAATTTTTTTTGTATGTAACATGGATGAGAACCACTTGGGAATGAAAGAATATTTCGCTTTGAGATTATGTTATTTTTTTCTTGTTGATTCTACTACTTTTTCTTTCTAATTTTATTTACACTAATATTCATTGGGTTATTTAGTGGCAGACCCAGAAAATCTTTTAAAGGGGATGAGGGGGGTGGGGGGCGAGGTCTGCGGGGCTGCACATGAATAAAGGAATGAAGATGAAAACATCAAAAAATTATTAATTAAATAAGACATAAATCATATATATTCATTAAAAAATATAATTTCATTTTAAGTTTACAACAAAAAGGAAAATATTTGAATTTATGATGAACAACAATAAATTCATACAATGAGAATTAATTGATATATATTATTAGTCATGTTCTGAATTTTTTAAACTTCTAATTTTTATTGATTCTAAATAAAGTATAACTATGAAGTAAAAAAATAAATATAAAAAAAGTTGAATCATAACAATATATGGATAATTTTAATGCAATAATTTAAATATTAAGACTTTAGGATTTATTGATGGATGTATATTAAAGTTAAGTTATTAAAAAGTAATAAATTTAGTAGGCTAACCTAGTAATTGATAAGATGTCGAGCGAAAATAAAGAGATGCCAAGTTAAGATGAACAAAAACAAAAAGAAAAAATAAAAAATAAAATTATTGAGTAAAATTGGAAATTGTAAATTGTCAATGGTCTTTGTGTGGCACACCTAAAAGTGGAGTAAATGGCACTTATACAGGAGAAAATATGTATTTGACTAAATAGGAAAAATTTGTAAAAACATATATATATTAATTAATTAGGAGTAAAAAAAATATTAAGAGTAGAAAAGAAAAACATTAATGTAATAGAGGTAGGAAAAATGTTAGGAGTAAAAAAAGTATGTGTAAGAAAAGTATTGAAAATTAAATAATTATATTAAAACAAAAATAATAAATAATAATATTAAAAAAGGAAATAATAAAAATTTTAAAAACACACACGGACAGAAACATTAAAAAAATAAAAAAACAAAGCAACAATCAACTGTCGAATCAAAATCAAAATATCTGTTACACTGCACTCTCCAACCTATTACACTCCATTGCACTCTGGTCTCTACAATTAAGTTTCTAATTTTTGTTAAAATCTCAGTAGGGCATGTGCCCCGGCTGCTCTTTGGGTGGGCTCACCCCTGATGTTACTAATAAATGGGAAAAAAAAAAAAAAAAATGGTATTGCAGCCCAAAGATTGCAAACATGATGTGAATATATTACTTCCCAAAAGTTTAGAGATTCTAAAATTCAAATTAATATTAGTCTAATTAGGCTAGAAGCTGGATTTAGCATATTACAACTTGAATATTATAGATTATAATTTAAAGATCATAAAATGTATTAATGTAAATGTGTTGGCATCTTATGGCATATGACAATGTTTGAGCGTTTTTGTTATCGTTATCATTGTATGGTTGTGGTTTGAACAAACTCAAGAATTAATACTGTTAGATTTTTCATGAAAGATAATGCAACAGATCACAAACAATTGCTACAACAATTGACTCAATGTTACAACTTTAGACATTTAGTATATAAAAAGAGAAGAATTTTTACTTTGATTTAATTTTGTGAATCAAGTAAGTTTTTATGGTTTTTCTTAATGTTAATTTCATATTTATCTAGTGAGAAAAAAATTTTTTTTTTTTGGTGAATATATTTTCTAACTGGAGTTTTCCTTTTATAAAAAGATATTTTATTTTTGGGACAAAATTCATTGAAAAATATTTTTGGAATTATCCCTTGTATCTATTTTTCTAGAATAAATCTTTTTGATTTATTCTTTGATCAAATTAGAGATATGTATTGACTAATACTGGAATTGATCTCTTGGATGAATCGTGTGATTATTTAAAAAATATATTTTTTTTTTTCTAAAATGTGGAATTTTTAGTTTAGATAAAGATATTATGTCGAGATAGTTTTTTAGGAAAGTCTTTAAAAATATCTCTATTTTTTTTTTTCTGTACATGCTTACATGTGAATCCAACTCTTTAATTGCACTAATTGCTCTTTTGCTTCATGGATGAGTCTAGACATTATTAAGGACTGACTCAGTCAAAGCTATTAAATAGGAATGAAACTCCTATTTTATAGCTAATTTTATTTGAGTTATTTTAACTCTAATCAATATCGTTTTTGTGCAGATTTTTTGAAAAAAAAAAAAAGATGCTGCACAATAGCTTTGTAAACTGAATCAAACTCAGGATTTAAAATTTGCTTGCAACAGGTTGTATGATTCGGATTACAAGAAAGGTTTTTTGTTTGCTATTAATAAGTAGTTACAACTACTTCCAAAGTTGTTACAATAGCTAAGAGTTGCTAAAACAAACATATATGTACTGATTGTGGAATATAGGGCAACTTAAATAGTTTGACTTGGTTTCGTGTTTTATAGGATTTGATTAATAAAGAGATTATTCTTATGATTATCTTCCACAAAAATATCCATTTTCATTATATATCTTTTAGGAATTATTAAGATATATTTAATGAAATAATATATGTTTGACTTTATCCTTCCTTGGTAATAATCCTTTTGTTTTGTTGATAATCTTTGATTATTTTTGTAAGTTGTAAATTGGTCATCTGATATACATGTGCAACATATATCAAGATATCTTTTGGACCAGATTTGATTGAGCAAATATCTTGGAGTTAAAAAGATATGGTCAAAGCTAAAAAATTAGGATTTATCTCACTATATATTAGCAGATTTATTTTCTAATTTTTAGCAAATTTTATTTGCTGATTTTTATCTATTTTACAATTGATTTTTTGCAAATTCTTTTATATTATAATTGTTGTACATATCTTGAATAAAAGTAGAGCAATTCGTTCATTATACACAAGCAAACAATATAAGTGTTTGAAAGCTCCAAGAAGAATGCTTGTGTAAACTTTAGAGAAATTGTTCTCTCAGTTGCATGTGAAACTTAAGAAGTGTGAGCTTACTAAGTCTATTTTATTATTATTATTATTATTATTATTATTATTTTTGAAGCTTGTTTAGAGAACAAGTTATCAAGTCTTCGGGAGAAGACAAGTTTGCAACTCTTAAAGGAAGTTCAAGAAACGTGAGTTCTTCAGAATGAAGACTGGTTTCGTCCTTAGGTGGAGACGATTTACAAAGTCTTGAAGGGAGTTCAAGGAATATATGTTCTTTGGGAGGAAGAACAGTTTAGCCTTTGGGAGAAGGTAGATTTGAGGCTATTGATGGGAGTTCAAGTAGTTAAAGATCATTAAAGTCGAGGGTGACACGACCCAACCCAGATACCTCTAACTCTGATCCAGTAGGTCACGCCGGGCACCCTAACGGATCCCTCTCAGACCTAACTCGTCGGGCTAAGCGAAACCCGAGGAGCGAACCCTAAACTCTTTGATACTTTTTGAAACATCATTGGGTTGGGTTTTCTTTAAAAACTGAAAACGCGTAGGAAAAATTTTTTTATTTTTAATTTTTTAAGTTCATTTTCGAAACTCATTTTTCTAACAAAATTTCGGCAGCATAACGACTACATTTTTAACGTTCCCGAAAAACCTGTTTACAAAAATATCAACACTTCAACTATCTTCAGCACCAACCCAACTTCTAATTGCCCGTAGGCCTCAATCATGCATTTGATTTTCAAATCAACTTAAGAAAATTCAAATGACATTTAATAAACCGCATTTAAATCAAAAACAGTTTAAAAACAGTTAGAAACAAATAATTACAACTTTCAAATTACTTATACATTTCAAAAGATATTTACATGAAAATATAACTGCTGAAACAAAATGAGCTACTCAAATGATGTCGTGTCGCGCTGGCTCGCCCGCTGGAGGTAATGTTGCTTCTCGGCTAACTGCTGAGAGTACCTGAGGAGGTTTTTATATAAAACAGAAAATAATGAGCTAGAAGCTCAGTGAATGATAATTTATCTTTTCTTTGAAAATCTGGTTTTCAAAACTTCCTCCTCTAAAAACATTTGAAAACTATTCTTTGTTTCTAAAGCGTTTCCAATGTAAATCTTTTAAACATCAACTTAAACAATAGAATTCATATACAAACACAAGCACGTATTTCAATACAAAACTTACAACGGTAAATCATAAAAAATTTGAATAATACTTTTAAAACCTCTTTTTCTCTCAAATATGCATTTCTCTTGTTAAAACTGTTTCCTGATATCTTTTAAAATTGCCATAGTATCCCTAAATCTGTACTCTTGCGACTATGTGCGGAATTGCCCAGCGCTAATCATAGCTCGCCTGCTCTAAGACATCTCACGGCTATGTGTGGAATTGCCCAGCGCTAACCATAGCACACGAAACACTACCCCACATCAGTAGTGGCGACTCAACTGACAGACTCTGACACTTATCCCCCCCAAGTTAGTAACTTATCCCTTCCCAGGACTGTGCCAACTGAAGTGGGATAGACCGATCGGGTCTAAACTGGTCTGTAATTTATGAGGGTATACTTATGGGTTTGAAAGTGCTTTTCTTTTTCTACTTTAACTTTCTGGTCAAAAGCACAAATCTCTTTTCTAGGTGCATAAAGCACCAAACTCTGATTTTCTAAGTGCAATAAGCACTAAATCTCATTTTCTAAGTGCATTAAACACTAAAATATCTCTGGTATGTGCAAAAGTACAAAATAGCATCATTTCAAGCTCTAATTCATGCTCAAATCAACACATTTAAAATAAACTCAAGCAATTATTTATTAAATCAAACTTATCAATTTGAAATACTAAATACTTTTAAAATCTTGTAAAATAAAGTTTACTCACAAAACTGGTAGCTGAAAATGGCGCGTGCGGAGCCCCTAATCCTCTCGCCTCGATCCTCGAGCGCTCTCGTAACCTACACAACATATGAAAACGTAAATTTACATTCACGTCACTTCTGAAAACTCGAAATTACACAATCGCCCCTATATGACCCTTTTTACGCACAACTCTCCATTTTCGGTTTCTAACTTTTATCCTTCGCTTTTAATAGCTTTGATACTCCTAATTAAACTCATTAGGGTCGTCCAAACACTCAACGGATGCCATAGGGGTCAATTTACGAAATTGCCCTTTAAACTAGTTTATTGCGCGTTTTAGTCTCTCTCTAACTCTTTGACATTTTCTTAGTTCTCTAATCTCCCAATATACTTAAATCCACTTGTTTTCCAACTTATTTTTACTCAAAATCAACCAATAAACAAATCAAAATAAAATCCACATCAAATCAACTTAAATCATCAATAAAATCATCAACATCAAGAGTAAACAACTCACCCCTTATCTTCCTTACGAAATCACTATTTCTCTTCGCTTTGACTTCGTTTAGGGACTGTTTTGGTTTGCGTTGGGGGTCTAATTTGCTTCTGGTTTGGCAACTATCCTCTTCCCTTTTCCTCTCTTACTCTCTCTTCCTCTCGATCTATCTATTTCTAGCTCAGTTTTGCATCTTCGTTTCAGCTCTATTTCGGGCACGTTTACGATTGGATGAGCTTAGATCGGCGTCGGGTCTTCATGGTCGTCGTGAAGACAGCTCGCTGTCGTCGATTCGCAGCGACAGATCTGGTTTGACAGCTTCAGGTCGAGCTTCGCGACTGATCTACGACGATTTGAGCTGGTTCTAGGCAACGATGATGGATGGATGCAGGTCGGCATAGCTCGAACGAGACGGCAGCTCCTTGTCGGTCGTCAATCTCACGCGATCGGAGCTGTTCGCATGGTAGTTCTGCTCCGTTTGGCGTCGAGCGGCAGCTCTGCTTCAACCTGCTCGGTTCTACGGTGAGGTACGGCGATGGCGAGGCTGGTTGGACGTCGGCGCAGCAGTCTTCTTCCTCCTCTCTTCTTCTTCTTCTTCTTCTCTTCTTCTTTCCTTCTCTCTTCTTCTCTTCTCTTCTCTTCTCTTCTCTTCAGTGACAACTCACTCTCTCTCTTGATTTTTAGACAAACTTTTGGCTTCTATTTTCCTCCCCAAACTATCCTCAAAATGACGGTCATGTCCTAAGAAAATATTGGTCTCCTCCCTTGACTTTTAGCTTAAGTTCACTTTGACCACAATTATTAATTCTTATTTTCAATTTAGTCCCTTATTTCCTTGAAAAATTATTCGATTTCATTCACTATTTTATCCTTCCGGTTAATACTCAATCAAGTCTAAATCGATCTCTAAGGGTTCCTTATACCCTTAAACGCTTTCATGGACCATTTCAGATTTCTAATCACTACTTAGGGACTATTTCCAAGGAGATTCATAAAATTACGATAGAGGGCTTACAATTTCTCCCCTCTTTACAAAAATTTCGTCCTCGAAATTTCTGAATGATCTCGTCTGGATAATTCTCTCTTTTGAATCCTTTTTCACTGTAACATCATTCATAACATCTTCTGTATCATCGCCCTAACCTTTACATCATCATTACTTGAACATCTTGTTCAGATATCTTCTTCTTGAGTTTCTCTTTCAGAAACTAAACTAGAAACTTAGACTTCACTAGTTCTCTATCATTCCTTTTCAAGAACTTCAATCATTTGAAACTCATAAACTATGATACTACTTAAGGATCTACATACTGTATCTCAAATAAGGCTCTGATTTTTCCTTAATTAGATCATCAACACAGCTAAAGATACAAGCTGATCTATCTCATCTTTCAAGTCAAAACTTAAGATTAATATCAACCTAAACTCACCTCATCATCTGAAGGGAAAAAAAAAAAATTACTTGATATTACACTCTCATAATCTCGCATCCAAACTAATTCCATCAATAAGATTCACAAAATTAATAAAATAGAGAGCTTTTAAATCAATCAATACTTAAACATCATTATCAATTTAAGAATCATTACCTATATCCCCTTCTGGATCATATTTCATGGCATTAAAACTATATCTCATTTATATATATCTCATCTTATCATTTCCAAATTGATATCTATTGTTTCATAACTCAAATTTAAAATCTAATAAACATGAATTTCTCAAATTAAAGGTTACGCATTACACTTTTACTACGCAATTTCACTATCTCATCACGATTCACACCTAACTCCAAAATCTTCAATAAAGAACTTAAATCCTCAAATCTGATCTATATTCAAAAATAAACAATCACGTCCACATATACTAACTCAACCTCATTTTATCATATCCATCAGTTAACAGATTATTTAACGTCAAAAATCTCATTCGTTCAGGATCCATCTTACTTGTTACATTTCTAATAAACTCTATGACTTTTGTGATTCCTATTATCAACATTCTCAAAATTCGCGCTTTATGCTAAGTAGTTATTAAACATAATAATATCATATCTGATTTAATTACTCAAACCATAAAATCAGATCATCTAAGCATGTCAAAACTCAATCGTCAATTATTCACATCAATCCTAAATCAATAGCCAATTCAAATGAAATGAACACTACAACTTTTGGTTATATTGACTAATTTCCCTCTCGGATGGTAAACCAGAAAGGTCCCTTAAGAGCACACATTTGAAAATTTCCTAACTACCGGAATGTCTTTCAGCCTCTCTCCATTATCTCAAACTTACAGTCTACTGTTTCATATCTTGATTTCCATTCTAATAAACATGATTAGTTTCAAACTAAAAATTATACCCTACGCTTTCGCTGCGCAACTCTACTATTCAACAACAATACTTTACACACACAATTAATCACATTTAGATTCGATATCAACACTTAACTCTAAAATTTTATCTAAGGAAGGCTGAAATCCTCAAATTTCATTTGTACTCAAAATAGAGAATTATGTCCATATATAATAACCAAATCTTATTACATACTATCCATTGATCAATAAATTATCTAAACTTAAAATTTTGAATCATGCATGATCTATTCCATTTACATATTATCCTTCCAATTAATTCCACACTTTTATAGCTCATAATATCAACATTTTCAAGTTCTACATCTTGTGCTAAATAGTAATTAAATGAAATAACTCTATATTCATTCTAATTGATCAAAACATAAGGTTATATCATCCAAATGCATCAGGAAAATCTCTAACCACTGGAATATCTTTTTATTGCTTTCCTTTACTGTTCACATCTATTTCAAAAATCAATCTATAGCTTTATCTAATATTTTGCAATCACTTTATTAAAACGCTGACCAATTCGATATTCCCTACTCAAATGTAGGCTGCTCTACTAGGGCATTCATAGACCCCGCACCACGCTCAGACTCCTCCTCTCTCATAGGTACCTCAACTACACTCCGAATCCTCGGGCGACCGCGACCACGAAGCTGCATATCTATGATGTTGGAATGCATGAAAATGAAATTTAGAAATCATGCAAAATCATGCAATGCTTCAAAACGATCTAAAACATACTGAAATTTCCTTAAAACTCTTTAAAATTGATCTTTTCTCAAAACTTTCCAAAACCTTGCTCTAATACCACCTTGACGCGACCCAACCCGGATACCTCTAACTTTGATCCAGTAGGTTACGCCGGGCACCCCAACGGATCTCTCTCAGACCCGACTCGTCGGGCTAAGCGAAACCCGTGGAGCGAACCCTAAACTCTTTGATACTTTTTGAAACATCGTTGGGTTGAGTTTTCTTTAGAAACTGAAAAAGCGTAGGAAAAATTTTTTTATTTTTAATTTTTTAAATTCATTTTCGAAACTCATTTTTTTAACAAAATTTCGGCAGCATAACGATTGCATTTTTAACGTTCCTGAAAAACTTGTTTACAAAAATATCAACACTTCAACTATCTTCAGCACCAACCCAACTTCTGATTGCCCGTAGGCCTCAATCATGCATTTGATTTTCAAATCAACTTAAGAAAATTCAAATGACATTTAATAAACCACATTTAAATCAAAAACAGTTTAAAAACAGTTATAAACAAATAATTACAACTTTCAAATTACTTATACATTTCAAAAGATATTTACATGAAAATATAACTGCTGAAACAAAATGAGCTACTCAAATGATGTCGTGTCGTGCTGGCTCACCCGCTGAAGGTAATGCTACTTCTCGGCTAACTGCTGAGAGTACCTGAGGAGGTTTTTATATAAAACAGAAAATAATGAACTAGAAGCTCAGTGAGTGATAATTTATCTTTTCTTTGAAAATCTGGTTTTCAAAACTTCCTCCTCTAAAAACATTTGAAAACTATTCTTTGTTTCTAAAGCGTTTCCAATATAAATCTTTTAAACATCAACTTAAACAATAGAATTCATATACAAACACAAGCACGTATTTCAATACAAAACTTACAACGGTAAATCATAAATCTAAGACATCTCGCGGCTATGTACGGAATTGCCCAGCGCTAACCATAGCACACGAAACACTACCCCACATCGGTAATGGCGACTCGACTGACAGACTCTGACACTTATCCCCCCCAAGTTAGTAACTTATCCCTTCCCAGGACTGTGCCAACTGAAGTGGGATAGACCGATCGGGTCTAAACTGGTCTATAATTTCTGAGGGTATACTTATGGGTTTGAAAACACTTTTCTTTTTCTACTTTAACTTTCTGGTGCAAAAGCACAAATCTCTTTTTTGGGTGCATAAAGCACCAAAATCTGATTTTCTAAGTGTAATAAGCACTAAATCTCATTTTCTAAGTGCATTAAACACTAAAATATCTTTGGTAAGAACAAAATAGCATCATTTCAAGCTCTAATTCATGCTCATATCAATGCATTTAAAATAAACTCAAGCAATTATTTATTAAATCAAACTTATCAATTTGAAATACTAAATACTTTTAAAATCTTGTAAAATAAAGTTTACTCACAAAACTGGTAGCTGAAAATGGCGCGTGCGGAGCCCCTAATCCTCTCGCCTCAATCCTCGAGCACTCTCGTCACCTACACAAGATATGGAAACGTAAATTTACGTTCACATCACTTCTGAAAACTCAGAATTACACAATCGCCCCTATATGACTCTTTTTATGCACAACTCTCCATTTTCGGTTTCTAACTTTTATCTTTCGCTTTTAATAGCTTTGATACTCCTAATTAAACTCATTAGGGTCGTCCAAACACTCAACGGATGCCATAGGGGTCAATTTACGAAATTGCCCTTTAAACTAGTTTATTGCGCGTTTTAGTCTCTCTCTAACTCTTTGACATTTTCTTAGTTCTCTAAGCTCCCAATATACTTAAATCCACTTGTTTTCCAACTTATTTTTACTCAAAATCAACCAATAAACAAATCAAAATAAAATCCACATCAAATCAACTTAAATCATCAATAAAATCATCAACATCAAGAGTAAACAACTCACCCCTTATCTTCCTCACGAAATCACTATTTCTCTTCGCTTTGACTTCGTTTAGGGACTGTTTTGGTTCGCGTTGGGGGTCTGATTTGCTTCTGGTTTGGCAACTATCCTCTTCCCTTTTCCTCTCTTGCTCTCTCTTCCTCTCGATCTGTCTATTTCTAGCTCAGTTCTGCATCTTCGTTTTAGCTCTATTTCGGTCACGTTTACGGTTGGATGAGCTTAGATCGGTGTCGGGTCTTCGTGGTCGTCGTGAAGACAGCTCGCCGTCGTCGATTCACGGCGATAGATCTGGTTTGACAGCTTCAGGTCGAGCTTCGCGACTGATCTACGACGATTTGAGCTGGTTCTAGGCGACGATGATGGATGGATGCAGGTCAGCGTAGCTCGAACGAGACGGCAGCTCCTTGTCGGTCGTCAATCTCACGCGATCGGAGTTGTTCGCGCGACAGTTCTGCTCCGTTTGGCGTCGCGCGGCAGCTCTGCTTCAACCTGCTCGGTTCTGCGGCGAGGTACGGCGATGGCGCGGCTGGTCAGACATCGGCGCAGCAGTCTTCTTCCTCATCTCTTCTTCTTCATCTTCTCTTCTTCTTTCCTTCTCTTTTATTCTCTTCTCTTCTCTTCTCTTCTCTTCGGCGACAACACACTCTCTCTCTCTTGATTTTTAGACAAACTTTTGGCTTCTATTTTCCTCCCCAAACTATCCTCAAAATGACGGTCACGTCCTAAGAAACTATCGGTCTCCTCCCTTGACTTTTAGCTTAATTTCACTTTGACCACAATTATTAAATCTTATCTTCAATTTAGTCCCTTATTTCCTTGAAAAATTATTCGATTTCATTCACTATTTTATCCTTCCGGTTAATACCCAATCAAGTCTAAATCGATCTCTAAGGGTTTCCTATACCCTTAAACGCTTTCATGGACCATTTAGGATCTCTAATCACCACTTAGGGACTATTTCCAAGGAGATTCATAAAATTACGATAGAGGGCTTACAGAGGGGATCTCGCATAAGCTTGACTTGTGCTCCTTACATTTTTCACATTTTATTCTTTTTCTTTTTCTTTCCATTTCCTTCCTTCTTTGCTTTCTTTCTCTTGCTTTTTACTTTTATTTTTTCATTTTCCATTTTTCTTCTTTATCATTGCAATGATGCTTAGAAGCATATTTTTTCAATGCATATGTCCATGTATATAGATTATATCAACACTAGTACTTTAATTCTCTTTTCCTCTTGCAACACTTAGCATGATCTGAAGCTGTAGGGTATGACTAACTTTAAAGCTTGATATGGTCACTTTATAAGTGCAAGCAAAGAAAATGACTAAAAGTGTTTGGCTTCAAAAGTTTATGATGTATTTCAAAGTAAAGAAGTAGGCATTTATGAGGGAAAACAAAAATTGCCTATATCATTTCATTTCTAAGAAGTTCATCCAATTTAAAAATCAAAATAATTCATGTTATCTATAAGGGATAATCCTAAAAAAATCATTGTAGTTTGTAAAAATTTTCATTTTATTACTATAATTTCATTTTTATTTGAAATCCCCTTTGATATTAAAAAATTAACAAAAAATGACCATGTTACCTCCTATGACTTCATCATCAATTTGTGACTATTAAGGATATTGTCACCATTTCACACGCCTTTGAGGAGTATTTTGAGTGTATTTATTAACGTCAAAAAAGATTTTTCATAAAAATAAAATCAAAGATAATAACATGGATATTTTTGCAATTTATAGTGGGCTTTTGAGAATTATCCCTATCTATAATAATAATTGTTTTTTAGTATTCAATGCAAAACTTATAGAGATCATTTATTAAGAACAAAGCACAGAGTGTTTAAATAGTAGAAACAAATAAAATCTCTAAATAAGAAACGCTTAAAAAGCTCAAATACTCACTACGAGTAGTCTCCATTAATATTTCGTAATTCATATAAATATGGTATTCATCCATTCAATTAACTAAGATTATGAAATCTAAAAGTTTCAAATCATACAAAGATGTTCATGGCTATTACCTAGTGAAGATATCCACTCAAAACATGCACTAGGACTTCATTAATAAACAAAACGTAACTAGTCACCTTATTTAGGGCAGAATTTAGACTTGAAAACACAAAATGTAATGAATAAGTAGGAGAAAAGTCAAAGACAAGAACAAAAATAAAAATAAGGAAAAAGAAAGAAAATATCCAGATGGATTGCTTCCCATCAGACACATTAGTTAACATCTTGACTAGACGTCATGACTCTCCTGTAATCTTTTGAATTTAGAGGTGTAATCAAAGTTGTACCCATTTGAGGCATCTCACATGGCATGTAATAGGGTTTGAGTCTATGTCCATTCACCTTAAACTAACTCTTCTTGTTCTTAGGAGGTTTTATCTCATGATCCGGTGGCTTTTAAATGGATGGAATAAACCCATTAGTAAAAAAAACAGGTGAGATTCAAAAGGTGAGGGATAAAGTGGCTTGGAAATCTTTGATTTGTCGTTAGTGTTAAAAGATGTAGCCAAGTGATTGTATAATCGGGTTTCGATTTGACTTCGACAACTTCCATCTAGTGGTTTTTGTTATGATTTTTGCACCTCTTCTTGCCACCATTCCTTCCATTGTTTCTTCTATGAATCTTTCATGAACACTTGTTCTTCTTTTCCTACTATATTAATAGCAAACATGCACTAGGATCTACTATATTAAATAGCAAACATACACTAGGATCTTAAGGATATTTCATAGCATCAAGTACATTGAAATTCACTATTTCCTCATTCATTAACATGGTGAGAGTTCCTTCATGAAGTTGATCATGGTTTTTGCGATTCTCATTAATGGTCTTCTAAGCATCAGTGGTAAATCACGTCTAGGTATAGGAACATCCTTCATCTTAAACACAAGAAAATCTATTGGAAATATTAAATCATCCACCTTGACTAGCAGATCTTCGAGTACTACTCTAAAGTATTGAATCGATTGATCCGCAAGTTGTATGCTCACCAAGGTCCCCTTCAGTTATCTAATTATTATGATATAGATTTTCTAAATTGGAAATTAAATATTCTAATTAATAAGGAAATGTTTTTCCTTGTCAAATTAGAAAACCCTAAATTGATTAATATAAAAGGATGTTTTATATTAAAACTCAATTTGATCAAATTTTGACTTGATCCAATTTTCCCCAACCTAGCCGTGCATTATACAAAAGAACACACATAAACCCTAAAAATTTAGGGTTAGTGAACACCATAGAAGGATGAAGAGGGTTGGCCGACCATCCTTAGTGTCCAGTCATTCATAACTTTCTTTTGTTGCAAGTTTTCTTTTGATTAAAGAAAAATGAACATATTCTTCAATATCATGCCCACATATGATTCCTTGGTGAATAGTCACAACGAGGAAGATCGAGTGATAAAGAATCTAAATGCACAAAAGAGATCAATTTAGATCATGTATTAATTCAATCTTATATTATTTTGAATTATTAAATTATTATTGCTAATATTGATTGGGCAAATTTTGTTTTGAAAAAATTTTGAAGCCCATGTTTTTGTAATTAATCTAGAATCAATTTTTCCCTTCATTTAGATCCTGCCGTATTAAGAGCATTTTGGTTATGGTCGACACACTTGGGGACTATGCTTTAAAAAGTCACCACATGAGACTACACGGGCTATCATTTCACACGCTAAGGCAATTTAGGTCGACACGCTCAAATTATAGTCCTGTCACTAGTATGAACTCCTCTACTTCCTAAACCTATATATACGCCCCTTGATTTCAAACCGCATCCTATCATTGCGGCACCAAGAATGACCACCTCTCTAGCAAGAATGTCTAGAATTAGGGTGGTGGAAAGATTTTGTTGTAGAGGCATCTATACAAACTATTCTATTGAGGACTCCTCTAAGAACCAATCCCATACATGATACTGTATCAAAGCCTTCTATACTATAGCAAGCTAGCGAAGACCATCATGTGTACCTGTTGTTCCCTCAAGAATTATCTACAAATCATGCCTATAATCGAATTCTTAGAGCTGATCATCCATTTATAGGAAGGAAAAACAACGAACAGATTGGAGCTAAATGAACCAAAACTGCAAATGATGTTTATATAAGAAATCAAGTTTAATGCCATCAAATGATAAGGTTTAATCGTCTTATTGAACCTGGTTGGCAGCCCAATTTAATGGTCTCATTAAACCCAATTACTCTCACCAATCAGGTTGGATAAAGCCATTAAACCCAATTCCAATATGGAAGATGATTGTTGTCATCTTTGACATGAGCGAGTTTAATAGCCTCATTAAACCCAATTTCGTGTAGCAATCGAGTTTAATAAGGCCTTTAAACCCGGGTCATCTTCAACATTACAATCTCACCACAATCTTCCATTTCTAAATTTATTTAACTATTATCAATAAAATCTAACCCTAAATATCAAAACCCAACAACCAAAACACAATAATAATAATAATAATAATAACTCAAAAAATCACAACCAAAACACAAAAAGATCACGAAGTCAAGCCAATGGTTGTGTACTGCTCGAATGAAGGAGGTAGTTTATGTCGATAGTGTTAAATGATAATTCATGAACGATTGGCAAATATCTGTGAAGGTCGAAGATGGTAATCTTGCACTTTGGGTCATAAACGAGTCACAATTGGGTTTACTCAGGTTGAAACTCGATTGGAAATATTTCCAACCGAGTTTCATCCCCTTTATATATCTGAGGGCAGTTTGGTGATTATCTATTTCTTTTTCTTTTTTCTTTTTTCTTAATTTTAAATGATAAGGGTATATGGATAAATTTGTGGCAATGGCAATTTGGTAATTTTGGATATATGATGCAATTAGTCTGTTTGAGGGGCTAAAAATATAATTTTTTTTAGGCTTGGGTAAAAACTAATTTTTGATGGTTAAACATGTTGATGGTAAAAACAAAATTTACCATAGATGTTTACCATTCAAAAAGGAGTAATTTTTGTAATTCTCACTTAATGTTTTATGATTAAACATGTTGATGGTTTAGATCAGTGATTTTTTTCCATAGATGTTTGAAATAATTAAACAACTCATAAATTACATTTGATGTGTGTTAACGTATCATAACCTAAAATCTTAAATACTAAAGTTGGGCCATTCCTATAAACTTAAGCTTTTGGATTTTGTGGTAACTAATATGGTATTAGAGTTTAGAGGTTCCTGATTCAAACTCTCTCTCCCTTTATTATCTGAAAATCTTCACGTACACATATTACATGGTAGGGGACGTTTAACATGTGTCTGTCATTTGTTATCTGTCCAAGATACACGTGAAAGGGTATGTTAATATATCATAAGCTCAAGTCTTAAATACTATAGTTAGATTATTTCCTATTAACTTAAACGACCTTAAGTCTTCAATACTATAGTTTGTCCCTTTCTTATCAACTTAAACTTTTAGGTCTGGTTGTAACTAATAATGTGAATGTATGTGAAAACTAAAATAATTTGAAATATAAAATAAAACAAACTTGAATTAAAATTGATTCATTGATCACACCTTCCTAGTTCTTGGTACATTTATGAATAATGAATTTTTAAGAAGAAAATGAAACTTAATTTTTTATTTGTAATTCTATTACTTGGAAATATAGAGGAAATCAAATTATGTGAAGCTCACATCTAAATAAGGAATTAAATTCCTTAAGGAAAGGGAACTTGCAAGGACGGATCCAAATTGAGCCTAGGGGGAACTTGTACCCCTTTGAAGATTTTCAATTTTTTTTCTTCATTTTTTTGTGATTCACTCTCCATAATGATACAAATATGTATTACTACAAATATGACTTAATATTCTAATTAATGAATTTGAATTTTAAAATTTTTATAACAATCTAATTCATGAATTTGAATTTTAAATTTTTATTTATGACATCAAAATGTCAATTTGTAATCAACTATTTAATTTTTCTATACCCTTTGTGTAACCCTCTATTTTAATTTTACGAATTTTCCAGAAATAGTCTCTAAACAACTATTAGAGACCCTAAATGGTCCATTGAAGCGCTTAAGGTTATAGAGAATCCTTAGAGATCGATTTAAACTCGATTAGAGATTAAACAAAAGAATGAAATGGTGAACAAAATTGAGAAATTATTTAATGTGACAAGGGACTAAATTGAAGACAAGTTTTAATAAATGTGATCAAACTAGAATTGATCTAAAAGCTAAGGGAGAGAGAGAGAGAGAGGAAGAGAGGAGAAGGAAGAGAGGAAGATCCTACCAAAACCCATCCATTTTCGCACTAGATTCGCCGCCAAAACCAGTCCAAAACCGCCCCAAAATCAGCTCCAAAACGAAGTCAACGCGAAGAGGAAAAGGGGTGAGTTGTTTAAGTTTGAAAGTGATGATTTTGTTGGTGATTAAGTTGATTCGAAATGGATTTTATTTTGATTTGTTTGTTGGTTGGTTTTGAGTAAAAACGAATTGAAAAATAAGTGAATTGGTTTTGATAGGGAGCTTAGGAAACTAAGAAAATATCAAAAATTTAAAGAGAAACTAAATCGCGCGATAAACTAGTTTGAAGGACAATTCCATAAATTGACCCATAATGCATCCGTTGAGTGTTCGGATGACCCTAATGAGTTTAATTAGGTGTGTTGAGACTATTAGAAGCCAAATATTAAATTTAGAATTCAAAACCAAGAAAACGTCTAAAGATTAGTAGTGAAAATAACGCGTTTTTAACATAAAATGCTTACCCAATGACCGTTTCTTTTCGTATTGACACTTGGATCGACTAGATGGTGAGTTGGGAAGGTGTTCGGAGTGAAAGCGGAACAAAGAAAATTGCCTAATTAGGCTAGGGGATAGGTTCGGCCAAGAGGGGTCGAAATAAGATAATTTTCATTTTGGATCTCCAAACGCGATTCCGTTAGTGCCAGAACGTCTCTAAGTGATAGTACATAGGTTCCGAATAAAAAAAAACTGAGTTCAGAACTTTAGAATCGATAAAGGAACTAAAAATGGAGATTTATACGTAAAAAGGGCCACTTAGGGATAATTATGTAATTTTAGTTATTTAGAGTTTCCGGAAGTTGACACGAACGTAAATTTACTTATATATATGTTGTGTAGGTGACGAGCAAGCTGGTGGAGTGAGGGAAGAGCGATAGGGAGCGTTTTGGAGCCTTTAAGAGAGCTATTCGGAAGTGATAGTTAACTAACATGAGTGTCAAAATGATTTTTAATGAGTTTTGTGTTGATTTGAATTATGAATGAATGTTTCATGCATGTTTGAATGTTTTGGTAAAATCGAAATATGATTTAAATGATAAATTGCATGGTAACGTACAATATAGTTTTTATATTTTTCGTTAAAACGATAATTTTTCGTTTAGAATTGTATATTAAATGGATTTTAGTTTTAAAAATGTGAAAAGTAAAACCTATGACTTACTCAAAAAGTATCAAAATATTACCAATCTGGGTTGATTACTCGAAGCGTGCATTAGTAGAATTAGTAGTGTCAGTACGTCACTCATGAAGGGAAAAATCGATTTTAATTCGATTGCAGAAACGTGAATTTAAAAAATTTTTCAAACAAAACATGCCCAATCGATGCTAGTAATAACGATTCAATAATTAAAATAATAAAATCGAATCTTACCTTGCATGAAGATTGAATTGATCCCTTTTGATTCGCAGATTATTCACCATCTGATCTTCCTTGCTATGACTCTTCACAAAAGAAACTACGTGTGGGCACAATCTTTTGAAGATCCTTTTGAAGTAGATGGTTATTAGGTGATTTTTAATCAATGGAAATTTTTGGTTCAAGTGGCCAAAAATTCTCTCTACCACCATTACTATTACCAATCATAAAAGCATATTTTTATATATATTGGTAAACTAGGGCAGTTCCTATTTAACAAGGAATCCAAATTCCTATTTAAATTGAAAAACTTAATTCATATCCAATATGGAATCAAATTCCTTATTAGAATTCTATTCTTTTAATTTAATATGGAATCTAATTCCCATTAAATTTAATATAATTTAAATGGAATCTTATTCCAATTAAAATTATTATTTCCATTAATTAATTAAATGATTATTTCATTAAATTAAATGATTCTAAATCATAATTAATTTAATGACATCATTTATAATTGAACCCATGACCTCTACAAATAATTAAATAATTAACCATTAATTAAATAATTATAAATATTTAAATAATCAAATTATTTAAATAATTTTTGAACATGTACATAAATTTATATGTACACCAATAATCGGACAATCCAATTATATTCTTCAACTTGTTTCTTTATGTGGTTGTGAGCTAGCAAGGAAACCAACTGGACCTACAATTTGAGCTCCAATAATATTGGAATTATTAATTAAACTCTTTAATTAATAATTCACTATTATTAACCTTAGAGTTACTCCACTAAAAACTTAAGGTTGTACTCTCAAAATTGTAGATGTTTTACACAATCTGAATTTTCAATGTCCATCGATTTAATCATTTCATATGGTTCGATCCTTCACGAGTAGTTCATAATTACAGCTAGGTTATTAAAATCTGTTATACATCTCTAATTATATCTTGTTCCATTAAGTATCATTGATTCTCTAATGAACAATATATCCATAACAACTTATGAATTTATCTTTCCGTTTACTCATAAACAGAAAGTTGAGCGCTCTTATTGTTCAAGACCCAAATCAACACTTCAGGGAACTACTCATCTACTTCCCGCAAGAAGGAGTGGATTCCACTATCGTGTAGAATGTTTCCAGCCACTTATTAAATCACATCTCCAAAGTACGAAGCATATTGACCGTAAATCTATAACAGTCTCGCCCATGTAAATCAAAAGACATGACCTAACAAATAGGAGCCCATTAAACACTCAGGATTAAGATCAATCCATATATGATCATCTAATTGATAAATAAGAATTTCTTTGTTTAACGGATATTAATAAGAAACTCATTTTATCGAGGTCCAGTCCTATATAATCTCTATTATATAAGTGCCTCCATTTTTATATCGCCATATGAATAATTCCAGGATAAGATCATCGTATCAAATACGAAATGGACCGCAGTTGTAGATTTACCACAAACAAAGTACCCAGTTTTGTTTGTTTTCTACGGACTCTTTTGATTACTAATCTCAAACTAAATCCTCTTGTATATAACGCTTACATACTTAATTTGAGACTACATAAGTAATCATGGATGTTACATGATATTCGTATGAAGCAAACATTTCATAAATGCACATTAATTTGAATAAAATAAACTTTATTTATTTATAATTTATTTAAACGTTTACAAATTACAAGCTCTTAGGGCACAATGCCTAACAACTCACTATACTAATCGCGGGAGGTACCCGCAAGTAGTCGTGTCAGTTAGATGTCCAAGAGATTAGCCCAATGCACATAAAGGGTATATTATTAGATAGCTTACACCCGAGCGAGACAAAGTTCCGCTATGTAGCGATGTAGCATTCCGCTACTTGAACCAGATAAAGAGCAATTCAAGATCCCACTCTATACTAAGGTGCCATATGTCATGGGTCACTAGAGGTTGGCGGGAGTCGAATTGGTTGGCAAGACACTTACGAGCGGAGTCGGACCATTTTCGATTTTATAGTAATGAAAGGGGCTGGTTGGCAGGACACCTACGAGCGGAGTCGGACTAATTCATTTCATAAAAAGTAAAGGAAATGTTTTAGAATAAAAACCCTGCAACCATAGTAGATCCGTTTATGAAATTGAAAACTGTGCAACATGTATTTTATAATATTAATGTATGAAACTCAATTTAGAATAAATGTATTTGATTCGAATTATTAAAATTATTTTAGGGAGGCTTTTATGAAAATATGATTTTAAATATGTTATATGACACTCACCGGGCTTTCAAAACTCACCAAACGTTTTCTGTATTTTTCAAATAAACCTCGCCAAGCACAGATACCATAGCTGCGAATTACCCCGAGAAGATACCAAACAGCCGCGACGATAGTGCTCATGTGATTATCTACTCTTGTTTTTGTTTGACTTTAAAAGAAGTTGTATATATTTTATTATATCCACATGGTTTTGTAAATATTCTTTTGTGGTTAACTTAGATTTAAATTGTGTTTTTGAAGTAAATTGATGCACGACATATGATTTTGTTGATAATAAGTTTATAAATTGAAAAGTGAAATTTTGGTTATGGTTGTGCTGAAAAATGAGAGCCTGAGGCTCTGTAGTTTGGGAGAATTGATTTGTGATATTTTAGAAGTGTTAAATTTTATAATTTGCAAGGTGGCAAAGTTTGAAAAACAGACGGGATGCTGCTCAAATTTTTATAAAATGTTTTGTAAATGTTTGAAATAAAAACGAAAAATTTTCTCATGTTTCTGCTGTTTTCAAAAAGGTTTCAGAAAGAACACGACTTAACTTTGTAGGGATCCTTTAATTGAGCGAAATGACTAATTGGAGGGTCATCGTAAGGTGCCGGCAAATCTTCTAGGGAAAGGGGTCTGTCACTGTGTTTCATTTATATATTTTTAATCTATTTAAAATCAATAAGTTACTTAAAAATTATTGAAGAAAAACATGCTTTAAACTTAAGTTTATATATAAATTTTGGATGATTTGATAATATTTATCAATTGCTCAGGTATATAGTTTGAAAGTAAGATATAATTTTCATATAATACTCAAATTGTAAATTAATTTGTAATTATGACAACAATATTTTTTGCTATCATTCAATATGGCTTGGTGGTAGAAAATCTTCATTCAACTTAGCAATCACTTAGGCTTGAATGGTCACATTGTAAGTGGTATCCTTGTAAACTAAAAATAACATTTTTTAAAAAGAAATTATGGAAAGCTATATATATATATATATATATATGTGTGTGTGTGTGTGTGAGTGTGTGTATGTGCGCGCGCGCACCCGCGCATGTTTATTACAAGTTTTTGTTATCTTATCAGGATACATGATAGTGTCGAATAGAGAAATGATAGAGGAGATGAGCTATTTTTATAAAATTTTAAAATTTTCTAATATGAGTTCTTAGGGAAATTGGAAACCATAATTTTTAAAAAAATAATAATAATTACACAATCAAGTGGTTATCATTTTGAGCAGACAAAAATATAATTGAAATGTGCCCCCTGTAACACAAATTTTTAGGTCCGCTATTGGAAACTTGATTGACTCACCGCTCCGGCCCAAGCTATGAAGTTCCCCTTATTATTTTTCCTATGGAACTTAATTTTATTTTTGTTCCTTATTAGTTAATTTACAATACATATATTGGCTTATTAACAATAGCATTTCATCAAAAATTTTAAAAAGACTTAGAAGGTAATAATTATCATAAAAGGGTATATTTAGACATGCAATTAAATTTGGTGATATTCATGTGCTCATTGATGAGTTCAATTAGAGTAGCCAAATAGGGCTTAGCTAATCTTATTACTACAGAGCCAACATAAACAATTAAAACTTAACATGATTTTAAGTTAACTTAAAATAATTAAAAAAAAACCCTTGACCTGATTTTAGGTGTGGTGATTCATAGCTACACATACATTTTCGCAAATGAACTGCACAACGCTAACTTTGCACAAGGCTAACTATTGTAGACATTTCCTCACAATAATTATGATGGAGAAAATACCAATTCAAATTAAGATCTCAAATTTGTTTGTACCTTTATATATTACAATAAAAAAATAGATAATATGGTCGAAACATTTTAAAGTCAATTTTACATATCAAGATAGATGTGCGATTGAACTAAACAGTACATGGTTATGAAGCATTTTATGCATGTAACAAATATTTTCTTTTTAACATGTATTTCATTTTCTCAAAAAAAAAAAAAAAAAAAACACATGTTTTATTTTTTAACACCAAATTATCATCTAAAATCTCTAAGTTTCGCAAATAATTAAATGAGATTCTTTCAAGTTCAATACAACTTTTTGCGCTCTTCAATTTATTATTCATACTTTTCCAAAATGAATAAACAATCCATGATTATGTTAGAACCATTGATAGACTCTAGTAAGTTTTAATAAAAATGTAAACTTTGTGTTCTTCACACTAATAATAAAAAAATTCATGAATGCATATTATATAGGTTTGTTTTTTCCAAATATAAAAACAATAAACATCTCTCCAAGGTATAAGCCTAAAATTAATCTCTCTTGTAGATATTGAATATCTTCTATCTTGGTGTGTCAAGGCCAAAGCCAAGGGCTTCAGTATAATTTCCCCTAGTTTTAAATCGAGGGGGATTTTGCCATTATTTTCAAAATCAAGGGTATTGATAATATCCACATGTATAATTAATTATAAAAGCATCTTCAATACAATTATCAAATTAGGTTAAATTTCTTGTCAGATAGGATGGATAGATAATGACACCAAAAAACTCTTCTCAATACAATTATTTAATTCAAATATAGAGTTGATGTGGCAAAAAAAAAAAAAAAAGGGAATAAAGAGATGAGTTTCACAATTAAGAAACTCTCCTAAAAATACTGACTAGGATTTCTCACTCTTTCTAACCTATGAAAAACAGTTAAATTTATCTCATTTTGTCTCCTTTTAATTGCAAAATATAAAAGGAGAAAGAGAAAAACATATTTCTTATCATGATCGGTCAAACGTTGATATATATTTTACTTTAAATAATTGTATTTGAGAAGAAAATATGCACATATATGACACATTCTACAGTATATTTAGGATATCGATACACTTGACCAAAAAAAAAAGAATAATTGCATTCTAAAATTACTAATTATAATTTATTATATCTTTATTATATTTTATTACAATTAAACATATCTAATTAATCAGTAAATATGATTTCATCTGTCGATTATTTTACATGTGATCTCACTCATTTAATTATAATTAAATATAATAAAGATATAATAAATTACAATCAGTAATAATCACTTACTGTTTTTGTTGTGTATCGATACCCCATGTATACCAAGGGGATATATATATATATGTACATGCATATGTCAATGTGAATTTATATTAAAAAAGTTATTATTATTATTATTATTATTATTAATAAAAAAGTTATTGATAAATAATAAATATAAACTACAAAATGTAAAATAATATTGAAAGGGCTATGATAAAATAAAAATCGTTTGTATAGCAATGTTTAAAACGTGAATTGTGAAACGACGGAAAACAACAAGTTTGAAGATAAGGATTATTATAGCATCACGTGTCATGGTAGTCCAATTATTAATAATGGAAAGAGTCCAATAAAGTTGATATAAATTTCAAATATTTGAGTGAATGGTCTGACGTTTTCATTTCATTGCCTGGACATATATAAATGGTTAGACGTGTACATGTGCAATGTTTCGATATAGACTCAATGTATGTTCACTGCATTTCTTTATCCATTTGCAGGGGACTTGCAGACAATGATTATGTCTATATCAAAACAATTGCACGCAATTCATGGACTATCTCCATTATTAATAATCCTTACCTCAAATCATGTTGTTTTCCTTCGTTACACAATTCATGGACCATCTCCCTTTCTTTTTTTGGTTTTTTTTTTTTAAGTTTTAACCAATTCACACTTTAAACATTGCTATACGATTTTCATCATATTTATACATAGATATTATCAATACCCTAGGTTTTAAAAATTATGGCAAAAGTCCCCTTAATTCAAAACTAGGGAAAATTATTCCGAATTCTTTGATGTTAGCCTTGATACGCCTAGACGGAAGAGATTCGATATCTACAGCTACACTTATGCAATTAAGCGGAATCTGTTAACAACAAATATTGAAATGCACAATTTATTGGATTTAAAAATAAGTTTGAACTTGAGATAGAAATTGGTGTGAAAATGTCCGAGTTTAGGAATTGGATTTGTGAGAAAATGCAGTGCTTTTATGGCCTCCATTTTTAAATGAATGGAATTGTTATTTGGGATAAATCCAATTTTTCTCTGTTGTTTGATGTAATCGCTAATTATCCCTCTATAGTTTGTAACAATCTCATTTTAGTCTTTCTATTAACCCTATTAGTGGAAAGCAAATTCTAACAATGACAGTACGCGAAAAGACTACACTGCTCCTCAATCATTAAAAAAAAAAAAAAAAGCTGAAAAATATATTTTAATAAAAATAAATTTAAAATGTTATTAAAAATATTAATATTTTTAAAAAAATAATATGAGATTTCCACATCATTTTAAAAAACAATCAAAAATATTTTTTTTTTTTAAAAAAAAAAAACCTTCAAAAAATTGAAACAAAAACTCAAAAAAAAAAAAAAAAATTGGGTGGAGATCCATATCTCCAACTGATGCGACCTGATCCGGATACCTCTAACTCTGATCCGGTAAGTCACACCGGGCACCCCAACAAATCTTTCTCAGACCCGACTCGTCGGGCTAAACAAAACCCGTGGAGTAAACCCTAAACTCTCTGATACTTTCTAAAATATCATTGGGTTAGTTTTCTTTAAAAACTGAAAATGCGTAGGAAATTTTATTTTATTTTATTTTATCTTTCGATTTTCTAAACTCAATTTTCTAATAAAATTTCAACAGCATAATGATTGCATTTTTGACATTCTGTAAAAACCTGTTTACAAAAAAAAACAACACTTCGACTAAAATCCATCACCAACCCAACTTCTGGTTGCCCGTAGGCCTCAATCATGCATTTAATTTTCAAATCAACTCAATAACTTTCAAACGCAATTGAATAAAAAATATTTAACTCAAAAACCAGTTTAAAAATAGTTACGAACTTAAAAATTCAAATTACACATTATTTATACAATTCAAAAGGAATTTACATGAAAATAACTTATGCAAAATAATTTGCTCTGACGTCGTCGTGTCGCTCTGCCTCGCCTGCTGGAGGTGATGCTATTTCTCGACTACCTACTGAGAGTACCTGAGGAGGTTTTTGTATAAAAACAGAAAAATAATGAGCTAGAAACTCAATGAGTGACAATTTATCTTTTCTTTAAAAATCTGGTTTTCTAAACTTTCTCCTCGTAAAACGTTTGAAAACAATCTTTATATCTTTAACAATTCAAACTTTAATTTCTCAAACTTAATTGAAACAAGAGAGTTTATATATAAATGCAAGCACGTATTTAAATTCAAAACTTGTAGCTTAAAATCACAATTAGCTTGAATACTAAACAAAAAACCTCTTTTTCTTTCAAATTTACTTTTCTTTTAATACCTTTTCTGGATATCTTTCGAAACACCATAGTATCCCTAAATATATGGTCACGTGGCGATTTTGAACTAACACCAACCGTGACAACTTTGCTCTGAGATATCTCACGGCTATGTGTGGAATTTTCCAATGTTAACCATAGCTTGCCTGCTCTGAGACATCTTGCGGCTATGTGCGGAATTTCCCAGTGCTAACCATAGCACGCGAAACACTACCCCACATCAGCAAAGGCGACTCGACTGATAGACTCGGACACTTGTCCCCCCAGGTTAGTGACTTATCCCTCCCCAGGATTATACCAACTGATATGGGATAGACCGACCGGGTCTAATCTGATCTGGAATCTCTAAAAATCTTTGAGGGTATACTTATGGTTTTGAAAACACTTTTCTTTTTGCTTTAACTTTCTTTTTGCAAAATCACAAATCTCTTTTCTGGGTGCATAAAACACCAAAATCTGATTTCTGAGTGCAATAAACATTAAAACTCATTTTTTAAGTGCATTAAACACTAAAATATTTTTGGTAAGTGCAAAAGCACAAAATAGCATCATTTGAAGCTCTAAATTCATGCTCATATCAATGCATTTAAAATAAATTCAAGTAAGCAATTACTTATCAAATCAAATTTAATAATTTGAAATACTTTAAAATCTTTAAACAAAACTCACTCACAAAACTGATAACTGAAAATAGCGCGTGCAAAGCCCCTACTCCGCTCACCTCGATTCTCGTGCGTCCTCATCACCTACACAATATATGGAAACGTAAATTTACATTCGCGTCAACTTTTGGGAACTTTAAATTACATAAACATCCCTAAGTGATCCTTTTTATGCGCAGCTCTTCATTTTTAGTTTCGAATTTTAATCTTTCGCTTTTAATAGCTTCAACACTCCTAATTAAACTCGTTAGGGTCTTCTGAACACTCAACAGACTCCATAAGGGTCAATTTACGAAATCACCCTTCAAACTAGTTTATTGCGCGATTCGAATTCTTTTTAAATTTTCGATATTTTCTTAGGTTCCTAAGCTCTCAATAAACATTAATCCACTTCTTTCTCAACTTATTTTCACTCAATATCAATCAATAACGATTCCTAACAAAATCCACTTCGAAATCAACTTAATCCACTTCGAAATCAACTTAATCCACAATAAAATCATCAACCTTAACTTAAACAACTCACCCGTTTTCTTTGTCATGAAATCACTTCCTTCCTCGTTGCGTTGAACTTGATTTGGAACTGATTTTTGGTGGCGAAAAGGGACTGGTTTGGGTTGGATCTCCCTTCTTCTCTCTTCTTTTTTGCACGGTTCTATCCTAGTTTCTGCTTGCAGCTTTTGTTACCGTTTCTGGGGTGTCATGGCTGTGTTGAAGGGTGGTTTGAGCTAGGTTTTCTTCTCCTCCTTCTCCTTTCTTCCTCCTCATTCTCTCCCTCTCGATCGGCCGTTGATCTGCTTTGATCTAGGGTTTGTCTCGCCTACCGTTTTTGGTTTGCTGCGATATGTTTTAGTCATGATTTGCTTCAACTTTAAGTCTAGTTGGTGAGCTTGGCGTCGGGTTCAAGTGGCCGGAGCAGCTATTCATCGTTATCGTCGTCCTCGTCGTCGGCATGCTGGTTTGTGCATGGTAAAGTTCGGTCCTATCGTCTGCTTGAGTTGGATTTGAGCTGAGTTCGGGTGAATTCTGGTTGGCGTTAGGTTGGCAAGCTGCTCGGTCAATGTCGACAACTCCCCATCGTCGTTGTCGGTCTGGACTAGCTTCAGTTCTGCTCGTCTTAGAGAGGTTGCTCGGCGACTGGTTTAGCGAGCCTCATGACGTCGATCTTGGTCTGGTCGGAGCTACTCGCTCTGTGGCGGCGGCGACGACAGCTCCCTTTTCTTCTTCTTCTTCGTCTTCTCTTCCTCTTCTTCTTTTTCTTCTTCTTCTTTTCTTCTTCTTTCTTCTTCTTTCTGGTTTGGCTTTGCATTGACTATCGTTGGTTCTACTTTTGTTTTGATTTTGATTTTTGTGATTAAGTTTTCGCTTCATGTTTTCCTCCCCAATCAACTTTAAAAATGACGGTCACGTCCCTTAAAAATTTTAGTCTCCTCCTTTGACTTTTAGATAAATTTTACTTTGACCATAAATATCAAATCTTATCTTCAATTTAGTCCCTTATCACATTGATTAATTACTCGATTTCGTTCACCATTTTACCATTTCGTTTAAGCTTTGATCGAGTTTAAATCGATCTCTAAGGGTTCCCTATACCCTTAGGCGCTTCCATGAATCATTTAGGGTCTCTATTAATTATTTAGGGATTGTTTTTAGGGAGATCCGTAAAAGTACGCTAGAGGGCTTACACCAACGTCCATAAAAAATGATGGACGTTAGAGATTGGATCTCCACCTTTAACTGATCATCATCAACACAACATCATCATCATCCCATTCATTACCATCATCATCATATCAGCATCATTAACATCAATAGAAAATTATCACTAACATCGACATCAGGATAATTTTTAACAAAACAAAATTCAACCAGATGGTTGAAGATGAAAAATGAAAAAAATTTAAAACAATTCTAGGTTTCAAAACACAAACAACCACCCAGATCTGGGTTTTCTAAAATTAAAAAAAGAAAAATTAAAAAATTAAGAATGAGGATGCTGACAAGATTAGACATGGGAACTCGATTGTTGAGGAGGTCGATGATAAGGATACGAGGGGTGATGAAGAAGACAAGGCCGGAGGAGTAGAGAGTGAGGCAGTGGGAGGAGGAAAGGTCGGTAAAGATCTCAGAGGGTGGTTAGGGGAGATGGAGGAGGAGGTGGCTTTTTAGGGATAGGGAGGAGAAAAGAAGGACTATGCTTTCCGACACAGAGTAGAGGAGGAGGAGAGAGGCAATTAGTTTAGGAGGGCGGGGCCCAAAAAGAAGAAGATGGAAAAAGAAAAAGAAAATGATTTTGAAAAGATGGAAAAAGAAGCAACAGAAAATGGACGCTAAGTAGATTATTATTATTATTATTTTTTAAGTTTTTCTATTTTTTATTTTTTTGGTTTTTTAAAAATGATCTCCACCGTCTATCAACATGATGGACAATGAGGATCTCATAATAATTTTTTTTTTTTAAATTATCAATATTTTTTAATTAAATTTTAAATTTATTTTTATTAAGTTTTAAATTTTATTTTTTTAATTATTTTAACAAATTTAATTTTACACGTGGCACTCTTCTATTTGTTCAACTTTTTATAATTTATTTTACAATAAATTAATGGTTTTGATCTTCCTGGTTAACAGTTAAACATTGATTTTTAATGTTCAAGTTGACGATAAGGGGTTTTTTGCTATTTTTATAAAACGACATAAGTTTTTTGACTACTTTTGTAAACTACAAAAGGGTCCTTAGCGATTTTTGAAGTCAAGGGGTTTTTTAGCTATTATATCAAACTACACGAAGGAAATTAAAATTATCCCTTGTTATTTTGACATTTTAATTTGCCTATCCAATTTTATGTTATTGATTTTTAATATTTAACTTTCAATAAAGGGATAAGTAAGATAATTCACAAATCAAAAGCCGCCAACATAATAGGAAAATTAACTACTATTAAATGCAGGGTTGTAAATATAGAATATTGAAACTTTTCCACGTGATTTTGTCAAGGCCAAAGCTTAGGGACTTCAATTTAATTTTTTTTCTTTCAAACCATTCACTAAAACCCCTTTGTAATTTTTCCTTTCAAATAGATTATTAATGGATTCGAATGGGGATGGATATCCATAGACCGAATTCTACCTAACTAAAACTGAACCACATATACAACTAGTCAAGATCCAACCATTGAACCAAATATACAAGCAGTCAGGATAATAATTTGTTTGTAATTTTTCCTTTCAAACTATTCGAATCCATTAATAAATTATTAATGTAATTTATGATATGGGGAAGAATCTGGTTTATGCAAAATGAGTGATTGTATTCTAAAATTGCTAATAAAGAATATGGTTCCCTATTAAAATGCCAAGGCTTCAACAAAAATAAGCAACCCATTCATGTCAAAATCATCAGGTAACATTTTAGCATTACTTTTACATCCTGAATACATATAGAAAATGGGTACTGGTCCTTTACCAGATATTAAAAATATTAATCTCGAAATCTTTGGACATGGACAAGGGAATTTTCAGCAATGTAAGCCAAGCCACAAAATTGTCCTAAAACAAACTGTCTCCAAAGCATCTCTCCATAAATTTAATTTTACCATCACCCTTTTCAAGTGTCTCTTAAGCAACCACTCTGATCTATTCACATGTACATCATATATAGGCCTAATCACAAGTTCATAAGAAGCACAAGCTATATACAAGGAGATAACTCAAAACCAACCACTAAACCAAATGTACAACCTGTCAATATCCAACCAATTATACCCGACTAAAACTGAGCCACAACAAGTTCTCTAATTGATATCAACCCTTTTGAATAGTTTTGTAGTAAATTAAATCATACTTCTTTTCAATTGCTTAATGCACTGAAGCTCACGTTTTTTCTGGTTGTGCGTCATGACATGATCCACATTTGGTGAGACTATTCCATCCTAAAAACAAAAATATCCAATCTTCACTTATTCCCCACATCATTTTAGTTCAAAAATCTTTAGCCTGAAAAGTTTAAATGACTTATTTTAATCACGTCACCATTGTTTAATAACTCGATCGGGTAGGCCAAGTTCTCGATGAGTACTCATGGATCAGCACTCTACCTATTCGAGAACCCCCTAATTGAGGGTCTTACTCCGGTTAGGTGACTACTAGGCCGAGTTGGCCAAGTACTCGAGCCAACTCTCCCAACTCAGCCTATTCGCCCTAACTTGCAAAAAATGACAAAATGGATTATTTCATTCATCACTAGTTCATCCAGATGTGAATGAAATTGGAGCATTTTTGGATGGGTAAGTGTAATATACATAACTTAGTTTTAATGTTTTAAATTTTAATTATTTATTGATTTATTTAATTTCAATATTTAAATCTTATGTAGAAACATTCTAAGAAAAGGAATAGACTACTTATGAGTCAATTAAACAATTTAGTCTTTATCAAGTTCAATTAAAAATTAACAAGCAAGAAGAAAGGTAGATTGAGAAGAATGTTGATGTGCTACTAGCAACCAATTCTGATGTTACTGATGCATGCACAAGGCTGGTTTATTCGGGTGGTGATGATGATGATGAAGTAGGGTCCAGTTCGGAGCAAATGAGATAACTTAGTGAAGATGATTTTGATTCTAAAGAGGAGGAGAGGGAGGAGACGAAGAAGAACATTGATTTAGAGTTTGAGTCTAATCATGAACAAGTTATGGAAGACTTTTATGGAGGTGAAGAGTGGTTTCAACCTAGCCCTTCAAATGTTTAGGGCCTTAGCTTACTTTTTTCTTTCTTGTCTACTTGATTCCATTTAGTTGTTTAGACTTTGGACTTTTTCTTTTTAGTTGCTATGTTATTATTTACATGTTATATATAACATTAGTTATGTTTGAGATTGAAAGAAGGACTAAGAATCCTAAGTAGTTAAGATGTGATAGACTTTTGAAGTGTTGTTATTTTTGTGTTTTACAAGATGAAATTATTGAAAACATAGTTTTATGCTGCCGAAATTTTTAAGGCATCTAGTATATTATAATTGTATGATTGTGTTAAAGTGACTTTTGAGATTGTATGAGATAGGCTTGATGATGCTTTGTGCTCATATGATTATATTTTGATCATATGAAAAATTTTTTAAGTTTTTTTTACAGATTTAACTAAGTTTGACTGTCAGTCAATGATTTGACTGTTGACTGACAATCAAACAAAGTATTCACCAAGTACTCTCTCCGAGTAACTGAAAACTCGTTACTTACTAACTCACAAGTGTTGGTTACTTTTCAATTCCCATTTTAAGTAATAAAATCTCTCAAGTATACAAATCATATAGTTGTCGTATAGAGGTTACAGAATCGTCTCCACAAGGATGTGGGAATCGATTACCAAACTAGTCCTAGATAAAATAAATAAATAAATAAATAATAAAGTGTGTTAGGATTCCACTTACATTTAGAAATTAAATATCAAAGTATTTAAGATTTATCGGTTGTGTTTGTCTCTAGTTTATCAAAAATTCTCTCAATACATCTTTTCCGATGATGCATCAAACATATTTTTATTCATCGACACCTATTTTCTAATGACTATTGAATGAACGAGCACTCATTAGATTCAAAATAATCTACTACCTAAGTTGGATTAATATTTTTATGAGATGCTTTGTAGGACCTCAAACTTTCATTTTATGATTAACAGTGAATTTATGGATGAATAGTAACATTATCAGGTGAATGGTATCTTCGGATGAATAGTACTCGATGAATAGTAAAATTTTGAGGCGGACCCCAGAAAATTGAAAATATTTAGAATGGTTAGTAGGACCTAATAAAACTGAAACAGAGTGAAAATGAGTCCGTTTGAATAGTTTCTGAAGGTTCTGAAAGTTACTCGATGAAAACGCTTTACGAACCGGATTGTGAATACTATTAACCTAAACTCCGTTTGAATTTTTTTCGAAGCCATGGATTGAACCTTAAGACATTTAAGTAGTGTATTGTAAAGTCAATTCGATGAATGGGTGATCATAGAATTAATTGGAAATTTATTTCGGAATGAATTGTATTAATTTTTGACATTAAGGGTATAAATGAGATTTTATAATATTAAACCCATTCTAAAAGCACAATACATGTGAGTATTGATGGACCAATGGTAGATTAACACCTAATAGTCATCTTTTGACTAAATTTGTGGTTGAGATTAATTAGAATTGATTAGAGATAATTGAATGTATAATTATGAGTGATTATGGATCAATTGGAATAAACAACTCACTAAGGTCTTGATGGTCATTTCCATGATTTTAAAGGGGTAAGATGAGATTGTGAGGGGGCTATATATACCCAAGTGACCGGCCAAAAATTTAAAGAAAAGAAAGAGAGGCATTTGGGCATGAGAAGAAGTAAGAACTAAAAAGAAGCCAAAACCGAAAAGAAGCCAAAAGAGGTGTACTACCGTGAGTCCAGCCGACAAAGGAGATGTGTGAACTACTGGTTTGGGGCGAATTATCTCAAGCTCTTCATCTTCTTAACACCAAGAATCATCAAGAAACTTAGGTAAATTAAATGATAAGTTTTAGAGTTAATTTAAAGTGATTTGATGAGCTTTTATGGGTTTTTATTGAAGATGGTGGTTGATGGATGAATTGATGTTGTTTGTGAGTTATTTGAAGGTTACTTATCATGATTTTAAGCTTAGAATTGAATTAGAATGTGATATGAGTTTGGTTGGATTTTGTTAGTGTGTTGAATGTTAGGGTTTGAATGGATGATGATGATAATTGATGGGTTTAATTGATTTTAGTTTATTGAATGTTAGATGAGTTAAATTAGTAGTGATTTGTGTGATTTAATTGAAAAGAAATGAAATGAACGATTATGTGTGTGTGGAGGTAGTGGACGGCAAGAATGGGTGCCCAGTGTGGATGTTGGATTTTAATTTGTTTAAGGGTTTTGGTTGATGAATTAATTGGTATGGAGACAATTAATGGAAGGAGTTTTAATTAAATGGATGAATTGGTATGAAATTTAATTTTTGTTTGGTTGAAAGGCACCTTGAATTTTAATTGAATTAATGTGATACTGTAAGCTCTCTATTCTATTTTATGATTTCCCTAATATTAGTCCCTAAGTAATCGTTTGAGATCCTAAGTGATCCATGAAAATGTCTATGGATGTAAGAAATTTTTATAAATCGATTGAATTCAATTGGAGAATTAATAGAAGAGTAAATGGTCAATTCTCTTTAAGTCTTTATGAGTTAGTGTATTAAGGGACTAAATTGAAAACAAGTTTATCAATTTGAGGTCAGTTTATAATTAAGCAAAGTTGAGGGGCAAAAACTAAATTTTTCAAGACATAATAGTCATTTTTTAAAAGATTAGAGTATATAAAGTGTTGATTTTCAACACTTGGCCGAGAATACAAACACAAAATCGAGAGAGAATGGAAGCAAAGGGGGTGTGTTCAGCCATGAAGAAACAAGGGGAAACCAAGTGATCCAAGCCAAATTTCAACCTCCAAATCATGTATTCAAGTCAACCTAAGCTAGAAGAACAAGTTGGAAGCAAGAAATCAAATAAACAAAGGTTAGTTCATCATCTTTGAACCCATTTCCATGATGTTGTGTTGATGTTTGTGATGATGATTTTGTTGGGTTTTGATATGAGCTTTTATGTATGATTGAAGTTGAGTTTTCTGAGACTAAAAGTAAGTGTAAACTACATGGAAATCATTAAGCTTGATATGTTGGGGTTTTGATGGGAGAAACCTTAATTTTGATTGAGTTTGATTGAGTTTGCTTTAAGTAAATTTTGTTGTAGATTAAGTGTTTGATGAAATGTCCAAATGAATTAAAATGAAAAACTTGAATGAAATGGACTTAGTATGTGTTAGTCCATATAAGACCATTGTGAGGGAAGTATGATACCAATTTCATTTAATGTTATTAAGCATGATTCCATGTTGAATTTAGGTTAAAGAAATCTATTATGAGCTTATGAAAATGTTAGAAATCAAATTACACATCATACATTTATAAGGCTTATATGAAGGGCATTGATGGGTATTATGTAATATCATTTCATGTATGTGTTTTAAGGCATTAAATGAGTATGTTTTAGTATGTACGACACTAATGAAAGGAGAATTAAGATTAAGAATGAAAAATGTGAAAGTTGCCCCTAAATTAGTGTCGAAAAAATGGGTTTTTAACTAGAAAGCTTCACCCGATGGCTGTTTCTTTCCAAATTGACTTTTGAACTGACCTAAGGGCGAGTTAGGGAGATGAATGAAGTAAGAATTGAGGAAAGAAAATGAATGGGTTGGCCTCTAGTATGCATTCGCTCAAAGGGGGTGCAAAAATAGTGATTTTCGTTTCGAGCTTCAGAAAATTATTTCATGTATAAGGGGGTGTTCCTAGGTGAGAATAAGTAGGATTCATGGAAAGAAACGGAATTTTAAAGTTTCGGTTAGGTCGAAACCAAGAAGGGAAGTTTATAGGT
Source organism: Nephelium lappaceum (assembly GCA_021234005.1). Classification (NCBI taxonomy): domain Eukaryota; kingdom Viridiplantae; phylum Streptophyta; class Magnoliopsida; order Sapindales; family Sapindaceae; genus Nephelium; species Nephelium lappaceum. The sequence goes on from CM038007.1 coordinate 2,769,503, forward strand.
AAAATGAGTTTTAATAAAGTTAGTTGAATTAGAAGCTATATGATAAATTTCATAAAGTTAAATCTAGCTTATTATAAGCGAGAATATGATGTATAGATGAAAAGGAAGCAAGCGGAGCACAAAAGGGCATTTGAAGTCCTAATACGAAGCTTGAGATTAAGGTGAGTGCTATACTTTATTTTGAAGTGTTTGCAATTAGATTTGAAAGTTATAAGAAAATTTGTATTATGAGTGCTCAAGTAATTTCATATATAAGTTTATACTTGTTTTAAGTGTTGAAACATTTTATAATGTATTTTTGCCATTTTGATATTTGAAATAAGCATTTTGACTTATATGACATTTTGCATGAAAAGTTAGTAATTATGATTTCATAAGTATGAGCTTGCTACGAAATGAAATTCAAGTTTCAATTTTAAGCCCTTTTTATAAATGAAGCTATGTTTTATGTTTATATGCAAATAAGAAATGAGATTTCTAGATTGAAAGGTTTGATGTAAAAACAATTGATATGTCGTTTATGTGAAAAATGACAAGAAGAAGTTCTATTATGTTAGATTTAAATCTTGAAATAAGTATTTTACTAGTTTAAATGTTTTTACATAATTAAGATAAGCTATTTTGTGCTTTTTGCACTGAACCAAGGTATTTTGGTGCTTATGGCACTTAGAAATGAGTTATGGTGTTTTATATAATTGGAAATATGAGTTTTGTGCTTTATACACTCAGAAATCGGATTTTGTGCTTATTGCACTCAGATAAGGGATTTTGTGCTTTTTGCACTAAGTAAAGTAAAAATAAGTTTTCAACGACCATAAGTTAGCCACCTTTATAAGATTAAGTTTTAGACCCGACCGATATATCCCACATTAGTATGGCAAGTCCTAGAGGGGAATAGTCACTGACTTGGGAGAAAATCAAATCTGTTGTGTCACCTCTACTTGTGTGGGATATTATCTCATATTATGGTTAGCGATGTAGCATTCCACACATAATTGTAAAATGTCTTTGTAAGTAAGTAAGTGTCACGGTTGGTGTCAGTTAAAAATTGCCATGTGACTCCACGTCGATTAGCATTAGTATAGCTATCGCGTGGTTGTAAGCATTATGAGATACAAATGGAGTTTTTAGAAGCAAAGTAAGTATTTGAAGTATTAATAGCATTTTCAGATTTTACTATAAGTGATTTTAAGTGTTTAGCACTTTATATGCTTTGCGATTTATAAGTTTTATATGAAGTTTATGCAAATATGAGTTTTATAAATTCTCTATGTATATTTTGCATTGAAATACGTGAGCTTTCTATGACGCTTTATGAATATACATGTTTTACAGAATTTCTAGTTCAAACTATGTATTGAAATGAGATTGAAATTTTATATGTTTTATATACTACAAGTTCTATATGAAGCTTTATGTATGTATAAGTTTAAATGCTATTCAATTTTATAAGTTTTATCTGAATCTTATGCATACATGAGTTTGTAGTCTTTATTTGTACCTTTGTAAGCTATATGAGATTTATGCCTGTTAAGATTTCAAGTTATATGAAGTCTTATATATATATGAGCTTTAGAACTCTTTATGTATGTTTTGAAATGGATTGAGATTTAAAATCGAGAAGTTTTAAGAAATAAAGATTTTTAAATTACAAGTCCTATGAAGTTTTTATGTATATATATGCTTATATGCATTTTGATGCCTTTATAAGTTTTATAATTTTATAAGCTTTATGTGAAGTTTTATGCTCCTACGTAATTTATAGATTTGCACTCACGTTTTATAATGAAATAAGATTTGAAACCTATGAGAATTTTTAAGAAATAGAAATGCATTTTGAAAAGTTTTTAAGGAGGTATTTTAAGAAATAAAACTTTTAGTTGAAAAGAAATATAAGCACTCACTGAGCTTCCATAGCTCATAGTTTTTGTTTTATGTTAAAAACCTCTTTAGGAATAGAAGTGGGTGACCAAGACAAAAAGGCAATGACACAACAATGCTCCTCCATAATTACACTTTTCATATTTTGTACTTGAAAGAAATCGTATGTACATATATGTTTAAGTTGTAAATGAGTGGTCCAGATTCAATTATGATATAAAAGTTCTAGTTTTTAAACCATTACATAAGTTTGCAAATGAGTTGATTTATAATTTCATGCTTTTACTTCTCAAGAAATGAAATTCTGATTTGAATAAATGTTTATGGCCAAAAGAAGTTGGGTTGAGTATGAGAAATAGTTGGAAGTGTAAATTTCATTTTCAGGTTAGTTTAGCTAAGTTAAAAATGCAACCATTATGCTGCAGATTTTTGATTTTATAAAATGAGTTGGTTCAAAAGGTTGAAATGAAATTTTAGTTTTTAATACAAAACCAACCCAACTATTAAAGAAAAGGAAGTTGATAAAATAAGTTTAAAGCAAAAAGTTTTAAGGGTTCACTCCGCAAATTTCTCTCAACCCATTAAGTCGGGTTAGGAAGGATCCGTTGGGGTGCCAGACAGAGCCCTTCGAACATAAGTATGGAGGGATTCGGATTGGGTCCTATCAGATACCATAGGGTATTAAAGTGTTTGAATGTGTATGATGTTGAATAAACATCAATGGAATGGAAAGAAATGGAAGTTAGAAAGTGTTGGATGAATTAGTAATGGAATTAGTTTTGATGTAATGAAGTTTAGTTAATGAAATGTGAATTTATTTTAACTATGGAATGGACATGTTATTGATGGATTTTTGGGCTTCAAATGGTCAATTATAGGTGACCAAATTAAAGTCCAAAAGTCAAGAAAAAGAGGAGGATTGATTAGCCACCAAGTGATTAAAAATAGTGAGTGCAAAATTATATTTTTACCATGTTATGTTAAAGTTGTTTTGATTGTGAAATAATTCAATTATTTCATGTTGTTATGGAAACTAATATGTGATTTAAATATTCTATTTTAATTTGAATGTGTTATGGTTTATGCAAGAAAAATATATGTAATGAAATGTGAATTATATGCTATTCAAAATGATAAATGGTTATCATGAGCAAGTGAAATAAATGAATTTTAATTATGAATGGCATAAAGAAGTTATTAGATTTTCAAACCCAATGGATTACACTATCTTTTATGGAATTGACGGTATCTGAAAATATATATCTGTTTAGACCTAATCAGAATACCCTTGCGTGTATGGTAAGTCCTGAGATGGGTTGTCACTAACTCTGGGGGAAAATGAGTCTGTCAGTCGAGTCGTGTCGCCAAATATATGCGAGAGGTATTATTTCACTTCATGCTCGCACTATAGATTTAATCTGTAGCGCATTAGTGGGATGTTTTCTATATATGCCAGAAAGTGTGAAGAACGTTGAGTGTGAAACATTGATGGCTATTACTAGTGTTAGGGATAGTGGTTCGTCCCGCCTAGTATGTGTGACTATTATCTGTAAGCTTCTGGAAATCCATTGGTGGTTTTGAAATTATATGAAATTCTGTTATATCTGAAACTATTTTGAAATTTTGTTATTTATGAAAATTTCTGAAATTGATCACCATTTTAATATAAATGTGTATCTGCTAGTTCTGAAATTTATTATTTTTGGAATCTAAATTCTGTTATTATCGATTCTGAATTTATATTTCTAAAAATTATAAGAAATAGAAATTTTTATAAATATTTTAGGGAGGTTACCCTTTTAGAAAAGAATTTAAGTTAGAAAATTTCGCATTCACTGAACTTTCGTAGCTTATATTTTTTAAATTTTTGTTAAAAAAACCTCCTCAGGTGTAGGTTCCAGCCAACAGGATACACGTTCCCCTCCATCCGAATGAAAGTGGCTAAAGAAATAAAATTTCTGTGAATGTATAAGTGACAATGCACAAAAGAATATATGAACTTTATTTTTGGTTGTAAATATCTTTTGAATATAAATATATTATCCATAATTTAATTATGGTTAACTTTATTTTGTAATGAAATTAAATCGATTATTTTTGGATTTTATATCTGAAATTGTAAATTATTATTTGATTGTAAAGTTCTGGATTTATAAAGAAATTTTTAAGTTGATATTAAACTGATTTGATTTTATTTTCTTAGAAATCATGGCTAGGTGACAGACCCATTTCCCTAGGCGATTTGTCAGTACCCTACGGTGACCCTCCAACTAGCCCTTGCGCTCAATTAAAGGATCCCCACAAAGCTACACTATGTTCTTTCTGAAACCTTTTCGAAAACAGTGGAAACACGGGGAATTTTTTCTTTTTTCGTTTTTATTTCAAACATCTGCAAAACATTTTATAAAAATTTGGGCAGCATTCCGTCTGTTTTTCGGACTTTACCACCTTGCAGATTATAAAATTTAACATTTCTAGAATATCACAAATCAATTTCCCCAAACTATAGAGCCTCAAGTTCTCATTTTTCAACACAACCACAATCTCAATTTCACATTTCAAATTATAAACTCATTTTCAACAAAATCATATGTCATGCATCAATTTACTCCAAAAATACAATTTAAATCTAAATTGACCACAAAATGATATTTATAAAATCATGTAGAGATAATAAAATATATACAACTTCTTTTAAAATCGAACAAATACAAGAGTAGATAATCACATGAGCACTATCGCCACGACTGTTTGGTATCGTCTCGGGGTAATTCGCAACTATGGTACTTGTGCCCGAAGAGATTTTATTGGAAAACACAGAAAATGTTTGGTGAGCTTTGGAAGCCCATTGAGTGTCATATAACATATTTAAAACCATATTTTCATAAAACCTTCCTAAAATAGTTTTAATGATTCGAATCAAATCCATTTATTCTAAATTGAGTTTCATGCATTAATATTATAAAATACATGTTGTATGGTTTTCAATTTCATAAATGGATCTACTATGGTTGCGGGGTTTTCATTCTAAAAATCTTTTCTTTTTATGAAACGGATTGGTTCGACTTTGTTCGTAGATGTCCTGCCAACCAGCCCCTTTCATTATTATAAAACTAGACATAGTCCGACTCTACTTATAAGTGTCCTGCCAACCAATCCTGCTCCCGCCAACCTCTAGTGACCCATGCCACATGACACCCTAGTATATAGAGCGGGATCCTAAATCACTCTCTACCCGGTTCAAGTAATGGAATGCTGCATCTCTATAAAGCGGAATTCTGTCTCGCTCGGGTGTAAGCTAGCTAATAATATACCCCTCTACATGCTTTGGATTAATCTCTCAGACATCTGACCGACACGACTACTTACGGGTACCTCCCACGGTTAGTATAGTTAGTGACGTACTGACACTACTAACTCTACTAATGCATGCTTCGGGTACTCAACCCAGACCGGTAATATTCTGATACCCTTTGGGTAAGTCATAAGTTTTACTTTTCACATTTTTAAAACTAAAATCCATTTTATATACAATTCAAAACGAAAAATCATCGTTTTAACAAAAATATAAAGACTATATTATCCGTTACCATGCAATTTATCATTTAAATCATATTTCGCTTTTACCAAAACATTCAAACATGCATGAAACATTCATTTATAAATCAAATCAACACAAAACTCAATGAAAATCATTTTGACACTCACCTTAACTAACGATCGCTTGCGAATAGCTCTGCAGAAGGCTCCGAAACGCTCCCTATCACTCTTCCCTTACTCCATTGGCTTGCTCGTCACCTACACAGCATATTCTCACTTAGAAAAGCCAAACAAATGCATCGATTCATGCCAAATAACACTCATTGCTCACAACTCCGAACTTTCCAATTTTTCACATAAAGCTTCCCCACTTGATTCTAACTTCACCGAAGCTTCCAAATTCTGATTTCTTTACATGAACCTCATTTATTCTCACCTAGGGACGTGCCCATATGCTCGGAATCACTCGCGGAGGCTCGAAACGAAAAACGCCTGTTTTTGACCCCTTTTGGTCGAACCTATTCCCTAGCCCAATCAGGTGCTTTTCTTTCCTCTGTTTTCACTCCAATCATCTCCCTAACTTGTGCTTAGGTCAACCCAAATGTGAATTCGAAATAAAAGGTCCGTCGGGTGGATGTTTCTAGCAAAAACACTCACTTTTTCACAATTTTTTAAAGGGCATTTTACCATTTTTGACATTGTAAGTTCACTCACTTGATTCTAAGACCTCTTGGCCTCCGATACACTCACTTACATTCATCCATGGTATAAAAACAGAGAAATGGAGCGATTTTACGCTTTGGGTCCAAATAACCGTTATCGGGCGAAATTGTTTCCAATTGATTTCTAATGTCTCCAACGACTTCCTAACACCCTATATACATCAAAATGAGTCTCATTTCACCAATATATCAATGAGATTACAAATCCCTGACATAACCCTCAAACTACCACAACATGCTCTTCAATTACATTAACTCATTTTTCACAAATTTCTTTCACAATTTCATTCACACATTTTATCAAACACTTGATAGGCATGAAATCCCAACCATTTTCCACTCATTTCCACTAGTTAGGGTTTGTCTCTTACAACCCTAAGTCACGAAATCTAATCACAACACACCAATAACACATCCAAATCATTTAATACACCAAAACATCCAAAAATCCAATAATAATTCATCCCAAAACTACCTAACTCAATCATAAATTTTCACTCAACCAAAACATCAAAGCAACATTAAAAACCATAAATATTACCTCAATTGAGTTGGGTGTTGATCCAAAATGGAGTTTCCTAGCTTAGATGATGGAAGGTGGAAGATTGGAAGTGAAAAAGTGGAAAAAAAATGGGTTTTTTGGTTGATTTTCCCCCCTTCATGCCAAACACACCCCTGCTACCGTTTCTGGGCTGGTTTTTGGTCTGTCAACAGCCAAAACTCATCTAACTTTCATTATTTATACTAACTTTGCACTTTTATGTTTCGGCCCTTCAATTTCAGCTTATTTCTAATTCTACACCTAAATTTCTAATTCTTTTCATTTCGGTCCTTAACCCATATTTTATTTCACCACTTTCACACGTCTGTAAGCGCTCTTTTAAAATTTACCATATTGCCCTCGATTGAGGTTCACTCTCAAATTATCTTCCAGCTCAACCGGAGCGTCCTAACGACTTACGAAATTCTCTCTAGGGTCTTAATGGGTACTCCGAAAATTGAGGTTTTACACTAGGGATTGACATTGAAATGGACTTGAGGTCCAATTGGAAGTTGAGAAAATGTGTAAAACTTTAGAAGTGTAAATTTTGATTTGCAGGTTAATTTTGTAAATTTTGGCAATTTCGAAAAATAGAGGAAACTCTATCGAAGAAATTTTAAACTATAGAAAACAAATTTTAATAAATTTTAAGTTTCTTTGAATTCTGATGATTTTCAATTCTAAACTTTGTTACTTGAATTCCCGATTGGATATAGTGGAATAAAATCGAGAGGGATTGCATGGGCTGCCGGGCGGGCTCCTAGGCCTTGAAAAAGGAAAAACGGGGCAGGTCTTGTCATGCTTGGCTGTCACTCGAGCACTCACGGTGACCCAACTGTCACACGAGTGGCCTATTTCCCTTTCCTAACCTAGGGTAGATATTTATCAATCACTTTGTGTGTTATTCCTTCTGGTCTCAACACATAACCTCAAATCATGCATATAGTGGCCAATCACATACAAGTATTAAGTTCTAAAATTCCTACTTAACATACATAACATCCTCGAGAACTTGATAATAAACTCTATTAATATTAAAAAAATATATATCCATCATCATTTTAACACAATATGAAAATAACTGGCTACATATAATGGAAATAAATTACAAATACAATAGAAAAGTTGAAGTTACAATTATAAATAACTTCTCCACTCTTGCAAAGCTTTTTCTCTTAAGTATGAGTGAACGATGTTGGTGGATGCCGGATTGAAGGTGAAATGAAAGTGTTTTGGGTTAAGAATCAAGGGTCAGAGAAAGGGCATGAGAGCCTCATTAGTAGCCCCTCAAAACTGTTCTGAAATGGTAAAGATTGGTGTATTTATAGGTGACAGAGTTAGGGCATGAAATGTGAGGGGAAAAGTCAAAAATGCGCTCTTGGACAGCTCTCTTGTATGCTTGACAGTGTATTGCACTGGTTTCGAGGCTGCTGGATAAGGGCGTGTGCAGCTAAGTGTGCAAGAGATTGCTGTTGGTATGAAATTTAAATTTCGAGGATGAAATTTTTATATGGAGGGGTGAAACTATAAGCCCTCGATGTTTATTTATGGTTTCTTTAATAATAATCCCTAAATGATGTTTGAGACCCTAAGTGAGTGATAGGAGACGTTTTAAGACCCTAAGTGACTAATGCAAGTGTTGTAAAAATATAGAGATTGATTGAACCCCATTAGAAGCATAAATAAGTATAAGGGTAAAATGGTCATTGTCATTGGAGTTTATAAGTTAGTATGACCTATGGACTAAATTAGAAATAAGTTACATGTTATGGGTCAAGGTAGAATAAGCAAGAGTTAAGGAACAAAAACCAATTAATTAAGGGACAAGATGGTCATTATGAAATTGTTAGGAGTATATAAGCAACATTTAGCACAAATTGGAAGGTAAAAACAAAGAGAAACCGTGAGAAACAAACACAAAGCAAAAACGAAAAAAAAAAAAAAAAAAAAAAAGAGAGGCGTGTGTGGTGTGTTCGGCCAAAAAGAGGAAGTGGTGATCAAAGTTGGTTCAAGCCATTTTTAAGCTCTAGATCAGGCAATCAAGCTATCCTAAGCTAGAAAAACAAACTTGGAACAAGATCAAAGCTAAACGAAGGTTAGTTTCTTATCTTTGAATTTGTTTATGATTGTTAAAGTTGGTGGTTGTGTTGAGATTTAAGTTGGGTTTTAATGGGAGTTTTCATTTATATTAAGAAAGGAGTTATTGGAGACTTGAAAGCAAGTGTAGATGGCATGGAAACTAAGTTAGGTTGATGAGCTAGGGTTGGCATGAGAGAGATATTGAGTTGGTTTTGGATTGGAAGTTAATGAAATGAATTGTAGACTAGATGTTTGATAAAATGTCAAAGAGAACCAACATCAAAAACTTGAAGGAAATGGATTTAATGTGTATTGAGACATGTACGGCTATAGTGAGAAATATGGGAATCCAATGGAATTGAGGTGTTTTAAGCATGATTCTATGTTGTTTAAGTGGCAAACAATCTTAGAAAAATATTAGAATTGAATTTGAACAACTTGCATTATAAGGTATTGTAAAGCATGTATGAAGAGCACTATGGGTTGTAACGGAATGCCCATTCTTTTATGTGTTTGATTGAATTGTATGAGTAGGTTTGAGTGTGTATAGCACTAAGAAAGGAAGAATTAAGTTTTAGAATGAAAAATGTGAAAATGCTCCATTAAAAATGGATGAAAACGTGAGGTTTTTCTTAGGTTTCGCCACTTGAAAGCTGGAATTTTTCAGGATCGCTTTACGGATGATCTAAATGTGAGTCAAGAAGATGTGTGGAGCAAGAAAGAAGTGAAGCACAGCCGTAGGTAGGGATGTGCATACCATTCGGCCAAAGGGGGTCTAAAAAGATCAATTTTCATTTTGAGCTTCGAACAAGGATTTCGAGTATATGGGAGTGTTCCTAGGTGAAAATAAATAGGATTCATGAGAAGAAATCGGAATTAGAACGCTTGGGTAAAGAGGAAACCGTGTCAAGACATTTTTTAGTGAATATGTCATTTTATGGTTAAATTGAGTGAAAAGTTGTGTAATAAGTTTTGTGAAGTTCAATGTAGTGTATTCCAAGCGAATATGTGATGTGTAGGTGGGGGAGAGGCTAGCGGAGATAGAGAAGACCATTGAGGCTCATTTGGGAAGTTTTGAAATTCAAGGCGAGTGCTAAAATGATTTTACAAAGTTTGGGTTGTTTTCAATGTTTCAATCTTTTATAAGTTTCTTTGTCATGTTAGAATTTGAAATAAGTATTGTTTTCATATTATGTTTGTATGAAACGACTTAGTTTTATGATTTTACAAGCATGATTTACACGTTTGAATTCTATGTTATATTGGAATTTAAAGTTTAAGCTTTGTGGGTAATTGAGATCATGTTTTATGGCTTTTCAAAGGATAAATGAAAATTTTAATTTTAAGCGTTTGATGTAAAAATAATATATGTTTAATTAAGTTTTCAAAGGCCAATTGTCTACCCACCTTTGTAAGAATTATAGACCTGACCGGTACGTCCCACACATGTATGGCAAAGTTATAGGAGGGATCGCGTCATTAACTTTGAGGGGATAGAGTCCGTCGCGTCACCTCTATATGTGTAGGATGTTGTCTTACGCTACGCATTATGATGTGAAATTCCACCCATGGTGTTGGGATGTCTTTGTAAGTGTCACGGATGGTGTTTGTAGCTAAATCGCCTCGTGACTCCACATTGAATAGAGTTTACCTAGCTATCTCGTGGTTGTAAGTTTTAAGGGGTAACATTGGTGCATTTCAAAATGTTAAAGGAAGTTGAAAATGAACTATTTTCATGTGATTTATAATTAGGTTTCGAAAGAAATTATATAACCATGTGTAGTTTTGTGTGATGTTTATGCTTATTAAATTTTATGGAAAGTTTTATGAAATTCTTGTGTTGGCAAGTATATGATTTTGTTATGCTATGTATGGAATTTCAAATTGAACAATTTAAGTAATAAAATTCTATTTTAATGTTTTATAGAGGTATTTTTGAAAGAGAAAATGTTATGGTTTCAATACTTATGTGCATTCACTGAGCTTCAATGAGCTCACTCTTTCTTTGTTTTATTTCAAAAAACCTCCTTAGGTACAAGTGCAAGTGAGCAGGGCGTAAGATCCCCTCCATTGAATTAGGTGGGTGCGGATCCGGCATTTGCTTCTTTTGCATGATCATTTTGTTTTCCATATGAAAGCTAAAAGGCCACTCATTTTGATGTATTTTATGAGATATTTTGAACGGCTTCTAAAGTAAGAATTAATACTCATATGTATTTTAAGGCGTATCAAGTTCTATAAAATTTTATTCAAGTTCTATAAAATTTTATTCAAGTTATGGAATATGTTGTTTTCTTAAGTTAATTGTTTATAAGAATTTGGTTTTTAACTTGTGATTTAGGGTTTATTGTTTGACATGATTTATGGTATGAAAATGGAAATGAAACTTTGAAGTATGTTTGTGGAAGAAGTTGGTTTGTGAATTGAAAGATTTGGGAGTGTATTTTACTTGCAGGTATTTTGGAAACGTTGAAAACACAACTGTCATGTTGTCGAATTTCCATTTGAAAATAAAAATTAAAAAAACCAACCCATTCTTGATTTAGAAAGTAAAGGAAGATTAAAGGTTTTTAAGGGTTCGCTCAACATATTCCTTTTAGCCCAATTAGTAGGGTTTAGGAGGAATTTCATCGGGGTGCCAGGCAGGGCTCTCCAGATACTAGTATGACATGATTTGGATAGGGTCCTGTTAAGGTAGTATCAGAGCCCGGTTTTGTACACTTTTGGGAAGATGTTAGTAAATGTTTTGACGTTTGTTTTGACATGAATTTTCAAGATTTGCGGGAGTTCATAGAGTTTTGGTTTGCACATTTTATGATTTTAAAAGTTATTTTCATGCATTATTAGTTTTCTGACTCATGCATTTCATATTCATTTTTGATTGAATATTACGAAAGCATGCAACATCGATGTCGCCCTAGGACGAGGAGGGCAGCTGCGGAGGCACTTGCGCCCGAGGAGGAGCATGTTGACAAGTCCGTCAATGTGCCAGCTAGCCCCACCCATGCAGAACCCTCTCAGCCAGCCGAACCAGTAAGTCCACAGATTAATATTGAGCAGATGACCCAAGTTTTTGCGGTAGTGCTTCACTAGCCACGTGAGGTAGGGGGATCGATTGAACGCGCTCAAATATTGGGCGCTAAATCTTATGATGGAACTCGTGATCCGGAGCACACCTTTTCTAGGATGAAAACAAATGAAGAGATCTTCCAAGTGATGGGTTGTACGAAAGATCAAATGGTGACTTATTCAGCCTTCATTTTCAAGGATCGAGCTAAGGATTGGTAGAAGGCATTATAGAGGAAGCACACAGAGGGAGTCACCTGGCCATGTTCAAGCATGAGTTCCTTGAGAAGTTTTATCCGAAGAGTTACAAGGATGCCCAGATTGAGGAGTTTTTCAGATTGGAACAGGGCAATCAGTTAGTGGCTAAATACGAGAAGAGGTTTTCGGAGTTGGCCAGATTAGTGCCATTCATCAATGAAAACGAAGAGTAAAAGATTAACAGGTTTATAGCGGGCCTTAATCCCAGAATCAGGGCCTATGTAGCATAATCTGGCCACACTCAGTATAGGGGATTGGTAGAAGCAACCATTGGAGTCGAGAAAAGTGTAGAGGCCATCCCCAAACCTAAAAAGTTCACCCCTAAACGCTGTTGGTCAGGTGGATATCGAGGGGGACCCAACAAGACGATAAAGTCTGGAGAGAAGTCTATAAGGTCATCCAGCTGTAGACCGAGTCAGGAAGCCCAATCTAGCCAGAGTTTAGTAAGACAGTCCACAGGGCTCCGAAGCATAAAAGAAGACTGGAAGAATTGGTCTGTTTGTAAGAAATACGGCAAGACACATCTAGATAAGTGTGTTAGGGGTAGGAATGTATGTTTCAAATGTGGTCAGAGGGGCCACTTTATTAAGGATTATCCCGGCTTAGCCTCATCAAATAAACTAGAGGTCAGGACCACTAACCCAGGGCAGTCTAGAGGGGTCGTGGACCCAAGGGTAGAGGATCAAGTGGCGCAGATTAGCCGAGTGGCGCACCTAGTAAGGGTTTTCACCCAGGGGACAACCTGGTAGGCCCCGTAGTCAGGCCAGAGTGTACATAGTCACTTAGCAGGAAGCAGATGCAAGTTGTTACAGATATTATCTCTTTGTTTGATACTAATGCTCGTGTGTTGATTGATTCAGGAGCTACACACTCCTTTATGTCCTCAAACTTTGTTACAAGAGTTAGAATGGAAGATGAGCTAGCAGATTATAGTATGGTAGTCTCCCTTCCTACTGGAGATATACTCTTGTCTGATAAAGTTTATAGGGTTATTATCAATTTAACCCCCAAAATTGAAAATAATGTCAAACCACCACTGGTTTTAAAAATATTAACTAAAAAGGTCTAATCGTTAATTGGAATAGTAACTTAGTCAACAAAATAATGGTTCTGTGAAATCTAAGGATAAAAAGGTCATTGAAGGTTGATTCCATAAATGGATTCTAGCTGGATCACTTAGAATGTGACACGCGTGGAATCAAAAAATTAAAAAAATTTAAAAAAAATCATAAGAATTTTGAAAAACTGGAAAAAAAAAAATCAACTCTTACTGCCTTATAATCTCTCACACGGTCACACCCTCAACCATCACTCTCACCACCCTTCACTACCTCAGCTCCGCCGTCACTCTCCTTATTGACGCTCTAGCATCATCGCTGGTCAGACCCGTATCTCCCTATTGCCACTCTCCCTTTTCATTCCATGCCAACCCTTCCCCTCCACTCGCACTTGTTCCTAGTAAAGAATGAGAGATCGACGGCCAGGGGAGGCGAAGATACGAGTTTGCTGTCGCTCTTGGTGTTCTTGGTGGAGGTGTTCTTTTGTTGATCTAGGTGGCGACGGTGGCAATGTTCTTTATTAGACGTTCTCGGTGGCTTCTTCATCATTCACTCTCGATGGAAGTTGGTTTTGCTTCTGGGTTTGGTGGCTGCTTCTCTCTAAATTTGCTTTTGGGTTTTGCTTTTATGTTCGGCAACTGCTTCTCTCCAGTTTCCTCCTTTTCATTGATCTGCTTCTGGGTTTTGCTTTTTGTTGAATTTTTATTGGTGGAATATTAGTTTTTGCTATTGATATGTTGTTTTGAATCATTTCTAGTTTGTTTTGGTTACATTATGTTTTGTGTCATCTGGGTATTTAAGGGTGTGCTCAAAAGATTGAATTTTGAAGAAGAGAAGATACCGAGGAATCGGTCGAAAGAGGAAGCCAAAGATGATAGACCAGTGCGGAGTTTTTTGGTCTGACAGTGGAGTGTTTATGGTATTTTTCGGTTTGTATTGGGTTTGATTTGTTGGTTTTGTCTGGATTTTTTAATTGAGAATGGACTGTTTATGGTGATTTTTTTTGTTTGTATTGGATTTTTGGTTTATGACAATGGATTGTTTGGGTTTGATTTGAATATTTTTTTCTGCATTTACATTGATTCTTCAATATACCCAAGTGCCTCAGTTCATTGTTCAACAAACCCAGGTATGTGGGTTTGTTTTTTGTATTTTAATTTTTAATTTGTCAAATTTTTTTTATAAAAAAGATTTTATGATTAATTAATAATATTAATAAATTTGATTTAGAAATTAGTTTAATTTAATTCAATTTAACAAATAACAAAAGTTAATAAAGATTTTTATTTTTTATTAATTTTTAAATTTATTTTATTTTGGTTATGAAGGGGTAGTTTGGTAATTGATTAATTTGTTTTGTTTTTTAATTTTTTACTTTTTCAATATAATAAGGGTATTTTGGTCTTTTGATGTTTTTGGCACAAAACCACTAAATTTTGGATAGAAACCACTTTTGGTTTATGGTAGGGGGTTTTTTGGCTAATAATGTTAAAAGGAGGGGTAAACTGATGTTATTTTTGTTTTCAGGGGGTTTTTTGGATTTTTTCCAAGTTTATATAGGAAGTAAAGTGATGATAGCTGGTCAAGAGTTTTAGGCAGATCTGATCCTGTTAGACATAAAAGGATTTGGATGTCATATTAGGGATGGATTGGTTGTCGAAACACCATACTACGGTAGATTGTTATAGGAAGAAAGTTAGGTTCAATAGACTTGGGGGACCCGATATGGTCTTTTATGGTGTAAGGAAAATGTTTCCTACTAGTATGATAAGTGCAGTAAAGGCTAGTAGGATGCTTAGGAAGGCGTGTCAAGGATACCTGACTTATGTAGTGGAACTAGAGAATGATGAGGTAAAGTTGGAAGAGGTTCCAGTGATTAGGGAGTTCCCAGATGTATTTCCAAATGACCTTCCAAGGCTACCATCAGATAGGGAGATAGAGTTTGAAATAGAGTTGGCTTTGGGTATAACACCTATCTTTATAGCCTCATATTGTATGGCCTCAGAAGAGTTAAAGGAATTGAAAGTCCAAATGGAGGAACTGACAGATAAAGGTTTTATTAAGCTGAGCATGTCACCTTGGGAAGCTCCTGTATTGTTTGTAAGGAAGAAGGATAGAAGCCTTATGTTATGTATAAATTACAGGCAGCTTAATAAAGTGACCATAGGGAACCAATATCCGCTCCCATGAATCGATGACTTGTTTGATCAACTTCAGAGAGCTACGGTATTCTCTAAGATTGATTTGAGGTCTGGGTACTATCGATTGAAGATCCATAAGGAAGATGTTCCTAAGATAGCTTTCCGGACTTGCTACGTGCATTATGAGTTTTTGGTGATATCGTTCGGATTAACGAATGCCCCAGCCGCCTTTATGGATTTAATGAACAGGGTTTTCAAACCCTATTTGGATAAGTTTGTGATAGTGTTCATTGATGACATCTTGATATATTCAGGTAGCCGAGAGGAGCACGCTGAGCACCTGAGGATTGTGTTGTAGACTTTAAGGGAACATCAGCTTTATGCTAAGTTCAGTAAATGCCAGTTTTGGCTGGATAGAGTGGCATTTCTAGGCTATGTGGTTTCAGTGGAAAGAATTTCTATAGACCTTCAAAAGATAGAAACCATAGTAAACTGGCAGCCGCCCACAAATGTGACGGAGGTTAGGAGCTTTTTGGGATTAGCTGGGTATTACCGAAAGTTCGTGGAAGGGTTTTCTAAGATCGTAGTTCCCTTGACCAAGTTGACAAGGAAGGAAGAGAAGTTCGTATAGACTAATGAGTGCCAGCACAGTTTTGAAGAATTAAAGAAGCGATTGACCTCGGCATTCCTGCTTATGCTATCATCAGGGACAGATGGATTTACAGTGCATTATAAAGCTTCCAGACAAGGTCTAGGTTGTATATTTATTCAACATGATAAGGTGATAACTTATGCCTCGAAGCAGTTAAAGAAACATGAGCAGAATTATCCAACACACGACCTAGAACTCGCAGCTGTTGTGTTTGCTTTAAGAATATGGAGGCATTATTTGTATGGAGTCCCTTGTAGGATCTTTACTGATCATAAAAGCCTATAGTACTTGTTTACGTAGAAAGAGTTGAATATAAGGTAAAGAAGATGGATTGAACTCATCAAGGACTATGACTGCATAATTGAGTATCATCTTGACAAGGCTAATGTGGTGGTAGATGCACTAAGTCGAAAACGCTTAAGTTCAGTAGCCCAGCTGAAAGCAAAACACTTGCCATTATTGGTGGAGTTGAGATCCATGGGGGTTAGATTAGAGATGATAGATTCTGGAGCATTGTTAGCTGCATTTTGTATCCATCCTGTTTTGGTGGATCAAGTTAAAGACCTCTAGAATAGGGATCCTTATTTGATGAAGATAAGAAGTGAAGTAAAGGTTAGGAAACAGAGTAATTTCTCGTTGAGGGATGATGGAACTTTGATGATGGGACAAAGGTTATGTGTGCTAGGTGTAGAAGACTTGAAGAAAGACATCATGGAATAAGCTCACTCTTTAGCTTATGCCATGCACCCAGGGAGCATTAAGATGTATCGGACTTCTAAGGATCACTGTTGGTGGAAAGGAATAAGAAAGAGATAGCAAAGTTCATTTCCAGATGCCTAACCTACCAACAGATTAAGGTTGAACATTAGAAACCAAAAGGTTTGTTACAACCCCTACCCATCTCAGAGTAGAAGTAGGAAAGGATTATTATGGACTTTGTGGTAGGGCTTCCACGGAGTCGGAGCAGATATAATGCCATATGGGTGATAGTTGATAGATTGACAAAATCCGTTCACTTATTAGCAATAAAAAATAATTACTCCCTAGATAAGCTAGATCAGATGTACATAAATTAGATTATACGATTGCATGGCTTATCGGTGTCCATCGTGTCAGATAAAGATCTGAGGTTTACTTCTAGATTCTAGTCGAGCTTACAGAAGGCATTAGACACTAAGTTGAATTTAAGTACGACTTTTCACCTACAAACAGATGGCTAATCTGAAAAGACTATCCAGACTTTGGAAGATATGTTAAGGGCATGTGTGATGCAGTTCAAAGGAAGTTGGGATAGCCACCTACCTCTGATAGAATTTGTATACAACAATAGCTACTAGTCTAACATTGATATGGCGCCATATGAAGCTTTATATGGTAGAAAATGCAGAACCCCAGTTTATTGGGATGAGGTGGGTGAAAGAAAGCTAATCAGCCCTGAGATTGTCCAAACCACGATTGAAAAGATACAAGTTATTAGAGAAAAGCTGAAGATAGCAAGTGACAGACAGAAAAGCTATACGGACAATCATAAAAGGGATTTAGAGTTTCAAGTGGGTGATAGAGTCTTCTTGCGCGTTTCTTTGTGAAAGAGTGTATTCAGGTTTGGGAAGCGTGGGAAGTTAAGTCCGAGGTACATTGGGTTGTACGAGATAGCGGAAAAAGTTGGAGAGGTGGCATATCGCTTGCAGCTGCCACCAGAGTTAGCGAGGATTCATGATGTTTTCCATCTTTCCATGCTTCATAAGTATGTGGCGGATCCTTCACACATATTAAGAGAGCAACCGAGGCAACAAAAAGAGAACCTAACCTACAAAGAGGAACCAATGAAGATATTAGATCGTAGAGAGCAGGTGTTGCGCCACAAAGTGATTCCGTTAGTAAAGGTGTTATGGAGGAACCATGGATCCGAGGAAGCTACATGGGAACATGAAGAGCAGATGAAAGCTCAATACCCTCACCTCTTTGAAACAGGTATGTAATTTAAATTTTGAGGATGAAATTTTTATAAAGAGAGGTGAAACTGTAAGCCCTCGATGTTTATTTATGGTTTCTTTAGTAATAATCCCTAAATGACGTTTGAGACCCTAAGTGAGTGATAGGAGATGTTTTAAGACTCTAAGTGACTAATGGAAGTGTTGTAAAAATATAGAGATTGATTGAACCCTATTAGAAGCATAAATAAGTATAAGGGTAAAATGGTCATTATCATTGGAGTTTACAAGTTAGTATGACCTATGGACTAAATTAGAAATAAGTTTACATGTTATGGGTCAAAGTAGAATAAGCAAGAGTTAAGGACTAAAAACCAATTAAGGGACAAGATGATCATTATGAAATTGTTAGGAGTATATAAGCAACACTTAGCACAAATTGGAAGCAAAAAACAAAGAGAAACCGTGAGACCTAAACACAAAGCAAAAACGAAAAAAAAAAAAAGAGAGAGAGAGGTGTGCGGTGTGTTCGGCCAAAAAGAGGAAGTGGTGATCAAAGTTGGTTCAAACCATTTTTAAGCTCTAGATCAAGCAATCAAGCTATCCTAAGCTAGAAAAATAAACTTGGACCAAGATCAAAGTTAAACAAAGGTTAGTTTCTTATCTTTAAAATTGTTTATGGTTGTTAAAGTTGGTGTTTGTATTAGTGGTTGTGTTGAGATTTAAGTTGGGTTTTAATGGGAGTTTTCATTTATGTTAAGAGATAAGTAAGTGGAGACTTGAAAGCAAGTGTAGATGGAATGGAAACTAAGTTAGGTTGATGAGCTAGGGTTGGCATGAGAGAGATATTGAGTTGGTTTTGGATTGGAAGTTAATAAAATGAATTGTAGACTAGGTATTTGACAAAAAGTCAAAGAGAACCAACATCAAAAATTTGAAGGAAATGGATTTAGTGTGTGTTGAGACATGTAAGGCTATAGTGAGGAATATGAGAATCCAATGAAATTGAGGTGTTTTAAGCATGATTCTATGTTGTTTAAGTGGCAAACAATCTTAGAAAAATGTTAGAATTGAATTTGAACAACTTACATTGTAAGGCATTGTAAAGCATGTATGAAGGGCACTATGGGTTATCATAGAATGCCCATTCTTTTATGTGTTTGATTGAAGTGTATGAGTAGATTTGAGTGTGTATAGCACTAAGAAAGGAAGAATTAAGTTTTAGAATGAAAAATGTGAAAATGCCCCCCTAAAAATGGATGAAAATGTGAGGTTTTTCTTAGGTTTCGCCACTTGAAAGTTGGAATTTTTCAGAACCGGCCTAAAAAGACCAATTTTTGTTTTGAGTTTCAAATAATGATTTCGAGCATATGGGAGTGTTCCTAGGTGAAAATAAACAGGATTCATGGAAAGAAATCAGAATTAGAAAGCTTGGGTAAAAAGAAAACCGTGTAGAGACATTTTTTAATGAATATATCATTTTGTGGTTAAATTTAGTTAAAAGTTGTGTAATAAGTTTTGTGAAGCTCAATGTAGTGTATTCTAAGCGAATGTGCGATGTGTAGGTGAGGGAGAGCCTAGTAGAGCCAGATAATACCATTAAGGCTCGTTTGGGAAGTTTTGAAATTCAAGGTCGGTGCTAAAATGATTTTACAAAGTTTTCTGTTGTTTTCAATGTTTCAATCTTTTATAAGTTTGTCATGTTAGAATTTGAAATAAGTATTGTATTGATATTATGTTTCATGAAACAGCTTAGTTTTATGATTTTGCAAACATGATTTTCAAGTTTGAATTCTTTGTTAAATTGAAATTTAAAGTTTAAGCTTTGTGGGTAATTGAGATCATGTTTTATGGCTTTTCAAAGGATAAATGAAAATTTTAATTTTAAGCGTTTGATGTAAAAATAATATATGCTTAAATAAGTTTTCAAAGGCCAATTGTATACCCACCTTTGTAAGATTTATAGACCCGACCGGTATGTCCCACACATGTAGGTCCAAGTTATGAGAGAGATCGCATCACTAACTTTGGGGGGTTAGAGTCCATCGCGTCGCCTCTACGTGTGTGAGATGTTGTCTTACGCTACGCATTGCGATGTGAAATTATGCCCGTAGTGTTGGGATGTCTTTGTAATTGTTATGGATGGTGTTCGTAGCTAAATCGCCTCGTGACTCCACGTTGAATAACGTTTACCTATCTATCTCGTGGTTGTAAGTTTTAAGGGGTAATATTGGTGCATTTCAAAATGTTAAAGGAAGTTGAAAATGAACTATTGTCATGTGATTTATAATTAGGTTTCGAAAGGAATTATACAACCATGTGTAGTTTTGTGTGATGTTTATGCTTATTAAATTTTATGGAAAGTTTTATGAAATTCTTGTATTGGCAAGCATATGATTTTGTTATGCTATGTATGAAATTTCAAATTGAACAATTTAAGTAATAAAATTCTATTTTAATGTTTTATGGAGGTACAAGTGCAGGTGACCAAGGCGTAAGATCCCCTCCGTTGAATTAGGTGGGCGCGGATTCGACATTTGCTTCTTTTGCATGATCATTTTGCATTCCATATGAAAGCTAAAAGGCCACTCATTTTGATGTATTTTATGAGATATTTTGAATGGCTTTTAAAATAAGAATTGATACTCATATGTATTTTGAGGCGTATCAGGTTCTGTAAAATTTTATTCAAGTTATGGAATATGTTGTTTTCTTAAGTTAATCGTTTATAAGAATTTGGTTTTTAACTTGTGATTTGGGGTTTATTGTTTGACATGATTTATGGTATGAAAATGGAAATGAAATTTTGAAGTATGTTTGTGGAAGAAGTTGGGTTGTGAATTGAAAGATTTGAGAGTGTATTTTACTTGCAGGTATTTTGGAAACGTTGAAAACACAACTGTTGTGCTGTCGAATTTCCATTTGAAAAAAAAAAAAAAAAAAAAAAAACAACTTATTCTTGATTTAGAAAGTAAAGGAAGATTAAAGGTTTTTAAGAGTTTGCTCCACGTATTCCTTTTAGCCCAATTAGTTGGGTTTAGGAGGAATTCCGTCGGGGTGCTAGACAGAGCTCTCTGGATACTAATATGGTATGATTTGGATAGGGTCCTGTCATTTGGTGTTTGGGTGCTTTGGATGGTGCAGAGGCATGTAGGTTCGCGTCAACTTTGACCTTTGGTCACTAAAATGGTCAAATCTTTCTCTACGAACCTCCGACTTACGAACTGTTATTTGTTATGGAAACTACACATCCATAACTTTAATTTGATAGGTTGTAGCTCACATAACTCAAACAGATGAATCCACATGAGCTCTCACAAGTCAACCTATCTTTCATACCCAACAATTCAAGATTATGCCATTTTTCTTACAAAATCTAAACCCAACACTTATTTGACTTGATTTCACATCAAATCCCTTCCAACTAAGCATACACACTGTTTAGAGACTTATTCCCTGAAAAATACTAAAAAACACATAAAAACACTCGAGAACAACGACAAAGAAAAAAATTTAGAGGCCTAAATCTTCATTTAAAATGCCCTTATCAACCGGTCGAGTAGCGAGTTTTGAAACCTTGCACGTCACATATCTCAACTATACAAAATGCCTAATAAATCGCTAAGGATATTGTAATTAGAGTAGTTGACTCCCACATCAAACAAACTTCAATTGACTAGATCCCATAAACTCAAACCCTAGATTTGAGGTTTTCAACCCTTATCACAAATGAAGGCAAAAGCATCACCTGTAAACTAATAACAAAACCACATAAATCATGTCAAGATTTAACCAAAAAATAAGCACAAAATCTGACCTGAAATTCTCTCAATAGGCTGCCTCCTCTGCTACTCCACAGCATGAATTCCGCAAAAGAAAGGCACTAGAAACAAGACCAACAAAAACCCACCTCCAAAAACTAACAGAGCACATAAAAGAACCAGAAAATTAGTAGCTTTTGCATAACAAGATTGGTTATTTGAAAAAAAATAAAGCAGATAGAGAAGATTAGTGAAGAGTTGGTTTTGTTTAATATAAAATCTACATAAGCCAAATTATACGTACGATGCTTTGGAAAACTTTATTTTGAGAAAATAAATGATTATGAAATTGGAGAACCAAAAGTTTCTTGCCAGAATTTTAGAATTGGAGGGTTTTGTGGATTTTTATTTTATTATTATGTATTTTTATCTTATACTATATATTTAATAATAATAATTTATGAATAATGATATGTTGCTAAATTCATAATAAAAATTTATGAATAATGATATGTTACTAAGTGATTAACTTATATAGCATTTAATTATAAAATACTATAATAGATAGCTTTTTCATTGCACAACAAAAAGAATGATATCATTTTGATGCTATAAAATCCAAGATTTGTTGTAGTATCAAGAAAATAAAATAAAATAAGTGGCCAATTAAAAGCCAGCCTTAGTTTACATATGAGCGGGAGTGTTAGAGCATTAAATATGTGAAGTTAAAAAAAAAAAAAGAAAAAAAAAATGATGAGATGAATAAAAAGGTTATTGTATGTGTGTGTAATACCCTTTTTTACTTATATTTTTAATCAAGGATTATCATATACTACTTCTCACGAAAACATAAGAAATACATCAATTATAAAAAAGTGACATATCATTGAGAAAATTCAATTAATAATTAGAGAAAATTACAATTTAGCTACCCAAATCCAAAATATGCTCAGGCAAAGCAAACATTTTAGTTTTATTACAAATTATCCATCCATCGTTAGCCAAGTTTATTAACATTAATTGTCTGAAAGGCAAAATTATCTTTTGATCTTATTTACTTTATTTTTGTTTTTTTTTAAATAAATTTTAAAAACTTAATATAAATTAGATAAAAAATCATTAGAAATTAAATCTATTGTCCATCTTAAAATACACTATAGAGATTAATTTGAAATATATATATAATTTAATTTATCAAATCTCTACTATTCATTTAAAGATAGATGGTGGAGATTATTTTTTAAAAAAAATTAAAAATTCATTAAAAATTAAAAAATTAATCTCCACCCAATTCATCTTCCATATCCTGCATCACCCAGTTTATCAACAACCTTTAATATTATCCATCCATCATCATCATCAACTTATCATCATCATCACCATCATTAACCTCTCTCATATCCATCTTTCTTTCTCTCTCCCGACACCTTTGTCTCCCCATCTTCTCTAGCACCGGAGAGAGTCTCTCTTTCCACATTCTCCTTCTTTTATTCTCTTCTCCCTATTTCTCTCTCTCTTCACTCTTTATTATCTTTTTCTATCTTGAAATTGGGTTTCGAAGTGATTGGAAATCTAGAAGAAAACTGGGTTTCCAGTCGTCTCGAAACCTAAATTTAGGTTTCCAAGCGATTGAAAATCCAACATCATTAATCATCAAACCTAAAAAATAAACCCTGAATCTATCTTTTCAAACCTAACTTGTCATCCACAAAAATAAAAAAAATAAAAAAAATAAAAAAAATAAAACTCAAAATCTGGTTTTTCAAACCCAATATGTCATTAAACATCATGAGCAATCTCCCACAAAAACCATCTTCAATCATTTGACCAACATCATAAATCACCAATCCAAAATACAACTTAAATGGATAGAGTGAGAAGAGAGTAAAACAAAGGCACGCCCCTCTGCTTGGAGATCAGCCACCATCATCGATATCGACCATAAAGAAATGAGCTCAATGATAGATTTGGAGATCCACCCTAAACTCATTTTTAACTTCTTCTTTTTTTTCTTTTTTACAGCAATTGATCTCTACCATCCTTCTTAGAGATGAATGGTGGAGATCCATTTTTTTTAATAGTATATATATTTTTTATTTTTTCCATTTTTAAATATTTTTTAAATTTATTTTTATTTTAAAATTTTTAATTTTATAGTTTTCTTTTTGACAATAAAAAGATGACGATATTTTCATCATTACATAAGGGTATTTCGATCTTTTATCCAGATCTATAATGTTGCCTATCAAAACTAACGGACCTAGGATAACAGCAAGTGGGTAATCTGTAATAAAACTTAAAAGTTTGCTATATCTGAATATATTTTGAAACTAGGTAGTTAAATTGTAATTTGCTTTAATAATTAATTCTTTTTGGATTAAAAATTAGTTTAATTATATGTACCTCTCTTTCATCCCCCTTCTTTCTCATGCTTGTTTCTTTCCTTTGTTTTCTCTCTCTTCACTACATCCTTTGTCTCTCACACTCTTTTTTTTTTTTTTTGAACAGGTGTTTTTGGTTTTAGGAGTTGAGTAAAAAATTGTATAGTGTTGTGTCCAATTTAAATAGTAGAAAAACATCCTTTTAAAAATTTGGAAAAAATAACTAAAGATAAAGCCCAATCTTGTTGGAAGAGATGCAGACATGAAGTAGAGACGCTTCCAAACCTACATCATGTATTTAATGTAGTTTGATGTAAAATAGAAAATGAATTCTGAACTCTCACATATTCTAAAGTTCAATTTTCATAAGGACAAAGAACCCTAATAATATAAATAGGATCTTCCAAGCAGAGTAAAAGGGATGACTTTTTTAGCCTTTGAAAGCCTTGCAAAACTCCTAGTTCATTGGCTTCTTTTGCAAGCAATAATATAATTGTAGACATAAGTTTTGTTCTATATAGTTAAAGCATTTTAAAAATTCTCGTCTCGATTTTATTTTTATTTCTTTTTATTATTATGCCATTACTCTTAATCTTCTGTTGATTACCTTCACATTCGCATTAACTAGAGGTTTACGAATATTTTACGTAAACAATATATATATATAGAGAGATGATCAGCGATATTAATTGAAATCTTAATTTAAATTCTGTAAACTATGAAAGTATGATTATGGTATATACTAGGGAATAAATTATTTTAGTCACTCTCACTTTTTATAACAGTGACAATTGATAATTATCAGAATAATGAAGTGTATGGTGATAAATCATTCGTACAAATCCCTGCAAATCTATAAAGCTATGCGTCCAACATACAAGCGTTGCGTCTATATCAAAACATTTGCACACGTTTTATTTGATGAAAAGCCATTTATACATGTCCAGACAAAAAAAATGAAAAATATCAGGCCATTCATTCAAATGTTTCAAATTTGTACTAACGTTCTTGGACTATCTCCATTATTAATAATTGGACCACCACGAGATGTATCACTATAACAATCCTTATCTTCAAATCTTATTTTTTTCCTTCGTTACACAGTTCACGTTTTGAATATTCCTATACAATTTTTATTTCATATTCTTTCCACTTTTTATTTCATAAAAATTTACTGAATTTAACAATAAAAATATGGCACAATTTATTGGATTTAAATATAAGTTTTAACTTGGGTTGGAAATTGGTGTGAAAATGTATGAGTTTTGGAATTGGATTTGTGAGAGAAGACAGTGCTATATTTATAAAATTTAGTAAATAATTCATGATTATTTAAGTTATTTATAAAACGACACCGTACTATTTTTATCATATATAAATGAAACATAGTTAAATTGTTTGTGTTTTATTATTTGACCGAACTTACCAAAATAAAAAGATCTACAAACCAAAAATTTAAACCTGCAGCACTCGTTTGATTTTAAAAAGAAGAAAGTTATATGCTATAAAAAGAAAAATTACTTATACCTAATAAAAGACAAGCAACTACGTACATTTCATTTATAATTTATAGAATTAGTATACTACTATTTACATTTTTTATTAGAATTCTGAATATTACTATGTGTATTTAACAATATATATGTAGAATTTTTTAAATTTTTATTGAGAGATTTCTTTGATATTATAGAAGTATATGATATTAAATTTCAATAAGTTCCAATAAACTCCACGTACTAATATTAATAGACTTTAATTATGTTATCATAATAGAAAATAATAATAAAACAAGTAGCTATTTTATGACTTCTTTGCCATTATATATATACATATCAAAACTTTTATGATCAATGCATCTTAATTTTTAAATTGCTCGGACTACTAATCTCAATCATTCATTGCATTATCTCTCTTAAAAACATTTTATTTTCTTATTTAATTTAAATATAATGAATTGCTGATATTAATGGTCCTAATAATTTAAAATTAAAGATATACTGACCATAAAAATTATATATATAGCATAATTTTCAAATCAGAATGTTCTTAAATTTTTATTTCAAAATTATAAATTATAACCACATATTTTCAATGAATTCCACGATAGTTATAGGTCCCGTTGAAAATATGTTATTTAAATTAGTGGTTGTAAAATATAAATTTGAGGATATTTATGTACTCAAATGTTATGTCCTCAAATTTATATTTCAAGGCCACTAATTTAAAACGTATATTTTCAATGGGGTCTATCACTGTGATAGGGTTCGTTGAAAATAGATGGTTATAATTCTTCAATTATTATATTATTAAATTTTTATTTCAGAATTATAAATTATAATTATATATATATATGACACGTTAAAAACAGTTATTAACCATAGTTTGCTTTAATTACCTAGAGAATGATCATAATCATTTTTCTCTTTTGTCTAGAAGAAATGTTTTGTAATTTGTAGGTATATGGGTAAAAGTACAGCGTGATAACAAAAGAAAGAAAAAGCAAGATTTGATGTTAAGGAAAAGCAAGACAACGTAATTTGTAGGTATATGGGTAAAAGTAGTCACATGTACACATTTTAAATGTATGTAAACTGAACCATGGCCAACGTAACTTATTGACAAAGAGTGGTCATTTAGATTAACAATGATCTAGGTTTAAATTGCCTCCACTATAACTTGTATCTCAAGGATAAAATTTATATAATTTAAAACTGATCATAACCCAGGTTCAAGTTATCCAATCATAATTTATACAATTTTAAAGTGATGATGAGATAATGTACATGTACCTTCCTTATCTTTACATAACTATAGCGGACCTCATATATTATTAAATTTGATGTAATATCACAAATTGAAGCCACCACTCAGCTTTGATTACTAACTCTATAAATTGAAGCCACTAAGTTTTGTTTTTAAGACACAAAAAAGAAGCCTAAAAATATTAACAAATGAAGAGTTCACTTATAGCACTTTCCTTCCTTTTCCTTTCATTTCTCCCAAACCCATTATTGGGAGCTCCGCAACCATTGTATGACAGCTCTGGTGACGAAGTCGTCACCGGCACCCAATATCACATCGTCTCGGTGATTCGGGGAGCCGGCGGTGGCGGTCTCAATCTCCGCTCAGGTAGAAACAGTCCATGTCCCCTGGATGTCTTCCAAGAAGGTAGCGACCTCCGATGGGGCAGGCCAGTATTATTATTCCCTGCTAATTACACTGGAGAGAAAGGTACCGTTGTCTATGAATATGCTGATGTGAACGTCCAATTCAATGTCCATCGTCCTACTTGCAACCAGGATTCTACCGTGTGGAAAGTTGACAACTACGATGACAAAAGGGGAGCATGGTTCATTACCACCGATGGAGTTAAAGGAAACCCTGGACCTCAAACCCTACAAAACTGGTTCAAGTTTGAGAAATTTAGCGAGCCCTTCAAGTCATACAACATTGTTCACTGTCCATCAGTTTGCGAGTCCTGCGTAAAATTATGCAGCAATGTGAGCATCCAAACCGAAGGGCGTCTGGTGCTGAGTCAATCACCCTTTCTTTTTGGTTTTGAGTTCAGGAAGGTTTCAGATGTTCAAGATCACAGGGAAAGGCTTAATGCAATAATCTAAGTAAAACTGTTTATTTGGATATTGACTATTTTACCCTTAATATAAAATTACTAGATTACCCTTTATAAAAATTGATAAAATAAAATAAAATAACTTTAAATCTCAACCATCCATCAAGTTATGATGGATAGTAGAGCTTTAATTTAAAAATTAAAAATTAAATTAAAAAATATATATTTAAAACGTAAGAAAAAAAAAAGATCATAACCCATCACAACCCTCTAAAAAAATAAAAAATAAAAAAAAAAACTTCCAAAAAATTGAAAACTCAATAAAACAAATTGATTCAACATTGAACACAAAATTCAGCAACATGCTACTTGTGAACATGAAGAACACAAATCTTCTTCCTTGAGAAGCTATGTAAAGTTCAAAACAACTTCTGGCTCTTCTCAACACTCTCCCCTACCATCCTAAATATACTCTTCCCCTCCTCCTCCATCGCCTTAACTCGCTCGTCTTCAATCACCTTGAGGCTCTCTATCTACCATCAAAATCGAATCAGTTCTTATCTTCGACAAGTTTTTGTCTCGAACTCAGTGAGTCAGGTTACAAAGTCGTGTACCACTTCTATGTTAAAAAGTCAAGTAAGTGCTCTTCAACTTCTGGGTTTTCTTTTTTTCATGTGTTTGGTTGCTGAGAAAGTTATTGCGGAAGAGACTTAAAATCATTTTGCTAAGAAAGTTGTTTGGTTGCGTTGGTGGATATGCATGTCAAAGTTGAGGAATTGTGGTTCGTGATGAAGGTGTTTAATGAAAGTCCTAAGAGGAATAAAAGTGAGAGTGTTCTGTTGTGGGTTTTGGTTAATGGGTGTTCTTGCCGCCGTCTTCCTCCTTGCCTCCGACGGTCGTTAACATGACCCGATCCTGGATACCTCTAGCTCTAATCCGATAGGTCACACTGGGTGCCCTAATGGATCCCTCTTAGACCAGACTTGTCAGGTTGAGCGAAACCCATGGAGCGAACCTTAAACTTTCTGATACTTTCTAAAACATTATTGGGTTAGTTTTCTTTAAAAACTAAAAAGGAGTAACATTTTTTTTTTTTTCAACTTATTTTCTAACAAAATTTCGGTAGTATAACAACTGCATTTTTAACATTCCAAAAAAACCTGTTTACAAAAAAATCAACACTTCAACTAAAATTCATCACCAACCCAACTTCTAGTTGCCCGTAGGCCTCAAACATGCATTTAATTTCCAAATCAACTTGATAAAAATCCAAACACAGTTTGTGAACCACATTTAAATCAAAAATAATTTAAACGCAATCACGAACAAATGATTACAAATTACAAATTACTTATACAATTCAAAAAAGGGTGTTTACATGTAAATATAACAGATGCAAAATAAATTGCTTAAAATGGCATCGTGTCGCGCTGTCTCGCCCGTTGGAGGTAATATCACTGCTCGGCTACCTTCTGAGAGTACCTGAGGAGGTTTTTTTGTATAAAACAGAAAAATAATGAGCTAGAAGGTCAATGAGTGCTAATTGTCTTTAGTTTAAAAATCAGATTTCTAAACGTCCTTCTCGAAAAACATTTAAAAACAAATTTTTCATTTCTTTAAACATTTCAAATCTTAACTTCTCAAGCTCAATAAAACATAAGCATTTATATATAAGCGCAAACATGCATTACATTCAAACTCTCATAACTTAAAATAATATGTAGTTGAATAACTATCATAAAATTTATTTTTCTTTCAAATTTACTTTTCTTTCAAAACTATTTTTTGATATCCGTTGAAAACACCATAGTACCCCTAACTCTGGGCTCACGAGGCCTCTGTACGAGGAATGCTCCAACATAAGGACCAACCATGACAGCTCTGAGACATCCCGCGACTATATGGGGAATTTTCCAGTGCTAACCATAACACGTGAAACATCACCCCACATCAACAAAGGTGACTCGACTGACAAACTCGGACACTTTGTCCCCCCAGGTTAGTGACTCATCCCTCTCCAGGAATATACCAACTGATGTGGGATAGACCGGCGAGGTCTAATCTTTTCTAAAAATCTCTAGGGGTACACTAATGGCTTTGAATATCTCTTTTACTTTACTTTATGGTGCAATAATAAAAAAAATCTCTTTTCTAAGTGTATAAAGCACCAAAATCTAAGTTTTGAGAGCAATAAACACAAAAATATCTTGCTAAGTGCAAACACACAAAATAGCATCATTTCAACCTCTAAATACCATGTAACAATTACAAAATACTTAAACATTTCAAATAAGCGTTACTTAAATAAAATTCATTTATGCACTCACAAAATGATAAACTTCAAACGGTAAGTACGGAGCCTCTACTCCTCTCGCCTCGATCCCTGCGTGTCCTCGTCACCTACACAACATATGCATATGTCAATTTATGTTCGCATCAACTTCTGGAAACTTGAAATAACTAAAATTATACAATTGCCCTCAAGTGATCCTTTTTACACGTAAACCTCTATTTTCGGTTTCTTTATTGATTCTAGGGTTCCGAACTCCGTTTTCTTCGCTTGGAACTTATTTATTATCACCTAGGGATATTCTGGCACTAAAGAAATCACATTCGGAGACCCGAAATGAAAATCGTCTTATTTCAACCCCTTTAGGCCGAACACTATTCACAGCCCTACTCAGGGCTTTTCTTCGTTCCGTTTTCACTCTGAATACCTTCCTAACTCACCTTCTAATCGGTCCAAGTGTCGATACGGAAGGAAATGGATATCGGGTAAGCGTTTTAGGCTAAAAACGCGTTGTTTTCGCTACTAATTTTGGACGTTTTCTTGGTTTTGATTTCTAAATTTAATTTTTCACTTTTAATAATCTCAACATGTCTAATTAAACTCGTTAGGGTCATCTGAACACTCAACGGATGCAATATAAGTCCGTTTACGGAATCGCCCTTCAAACTAGTACATTGAACGTTTGATTTTCTCTTTAAAGTTTTGATGTTTCTCTTTGGTTTCCTAGACCTCCAATAAACTCAAAATGACATCCGTTTCATTAAACTTTTTATCGAACCATTTTACCCCTATTATAAACTTAAATTTCCAATTTAACCTTAAACTAAATCTTTCAAACTTTAACACAAAAATTCCACTTTTAATTACCCAACAAATCGACAACAAAAATCATTTCAAAACAACCAATACCAATACTAGTTTATGGCAGCCCCTTACACACTCAAATCTCATTTTTTTTCAACATCAATTCGCTTGGTTTTTAACTCATTTTTACTCACAAACAACCAACAAACAAATCATAACAAAACTCACATCAAAACCAACTTAAATCACCAACAAAACATCAACAATAACAACTTTAAAACTTTAACAACTTACCCCCTTTTTTCTTCCTCATGGGTTCATCTCCTTCCCCTTCGCTTTGACTTCGTTCTGGACTGGTTTGAGGCTGTTTTGTTGGTCTATCTGGTGCGTGAAGGTTGGGTTTTAGGTTAGTCTTCTTCCTTCTTTTTCTCCTTTGCCCGTTTTCTCTCTTTCTCGATCAGATTTCCCTTCTTCTTCCCCGATCTGTTGTCTCTGCTTTGGTGGCTGTTCGGTCACGTTTAGGGTCTAGTTTGGTGTCAGTTTTGAGCTAGGAATGGCATGGATCAGCTGGGTTTTCTTCTTCCTCTCCTCCCTCATGCGATCCCTCTCTTTCTAGCTCGATCTCTCTTCTTCTCTCTTTGGTCTGCCATTTGGTTTGTGCGTGCATGCAATCGGTTTTGGTCGCGTTTTGCATCAGCTCTTGGTCTGGTTTGGCGAGCTTGGCATCGGGTTCTTAGTGGTTAGGATGGCAGCTCAATTCTTCTTCTTCTTCTTCTTCTTCTCTCGCGCGACTGTCTTCAGCTCTATTTTTGTTCACTCGTTTGAGCTTCAATTTCGTGCTTCAATCAACTTTTGTGTTCATGTTTTTCTCCACAAACAACTTCAATAATGCTAGTCATGTCCTGAGAAAATTTTATTCTCATCCCTTAGCTTTTAGTTTAATGCTAGTTTGAATCTTATCTTCAATTTAGTCCCTTATCACATTAAATGATTACTCGATTTTATTTACCATTTTACCCTTTCGTTTAATCTCCGATTGGTTTTAAATAAATCTTTAAGGGTTCTCTACAACCTTAAGCACTTCCATTGATCATATAGGGTTTCAAATCATTATCTAGGGACTATTATTGGGAAATCCGTAAAATTAAAAATATAGAGTTTACAGTTGTCATCTCTTGCAATAGCCAATCATTGGTGACGACCCTGTGGTGCTTGAAAAGGCACTAGTTTTGTTGGTTTCTCATTCTGATTTCAGTGGTTTGTAATTTGGGTCAAGAACAGATGTTGATTCACAACATTTTGCCATGAGTTGAATATAACTTGGAAGATCTAGGCAACAACCTAGATGAAAATCTAGGTTATTTTTCAACCCAGATTACAACTAAGCATGTCTGATTAATCAATAAATATGATTTCGTTTGTCAATTGCTGTAAATGTGATCCGACTCATTTAATTACAATTAAATATAATAAAGATATAATAAATTATAATTAGCAACAATCACTTATGTTTTTTGTTAAATGTATCGATACCTCATGTGTACCAAGAGGATATATATGTATATATCAATATGAATTTATATTAAAAAAGTTATTATTATAATTTTTTTGAAATTATTAAAAAAGTTATTGATATTGTTGGGGTTTCTGCCCTAAGAGCTTGTAATATTGTAAATGGTTTTGTAAATTTTTAATAAAGGATTCATTTCATTCAATTTATATATTTTGCAAAAATTGTATATATCATGAGAAACATCCTTAATTACTGATGTAATTTCAAACTAAGTGTATAAATGTTATATACAGGTGGATTTAGTTTGAGATAAGTAATCTAAAGAGTCTGTAGAAAACAAACGAAGTTAGGTACTTCATTTGTGGTAAATCTATGGCTACGGTCCTTTTTGTATTTGATACAATAGTCTTATCCAAGACTGTTCATGTGGTGACATGGAAATGGAGGCACCTTATATAATAAAGATTATATGGGACTGGACCACGATAAATATAAGTCTCTAAATAATATCCGTTAAACTTAGAGATTTATATTTATCAACCAGATGATCATATATGAATTGATCTTAATTC
Source organism: Nephelium lappaceum (assembly GCA_021234005.1). Classification (NCBI taxonomy): domain Eukaryota; kingdom Viridiplantae; phylum Streptophyta; class Magnoliopsida; order Sapindales; family Sapindaceae; genus Nephelium; species Nephelium lappaceum. Next base: position 2,802,264 of record CM038007.1, read on the forward strand.
TGAGTGTATTATGAACTCCTGTTTGTTAAGTTATTTCCTTTGATTTACATGGGTGAGATCGGTGTAAATACCCGATCAATAACTTCGTACTTTGGGGATATGATTTAGTAAGTAGCTGGGAACATTCTATACAATAGTAGAATCCATTCCTTCTTGCAAGAAGTAGAAAAGTAGTTCCCTTACACTACAACAAATCCTACATCTCATAACATTACACGATAGCATTCATTTTTTTATGCAATGAAAAGACTATCTATGATAGCTTTTTATAATCAAAAGCTATGTTACTTAATCACTTAGTAACTTATAATGATTAATAACTTTTTATTTTTAAATATATAACATATAAGATATGCTATTAATGATCATGAAGATTTTTTAAATTAATTAAGCAATTATGGTTATAATAGCACAATATGTAAGTTATGGAAGTCAAAATTATTAAATGTTATAAAATTATTATTTAATAAATAATAGAAATAAATAATAAAAAAATAAAAATTCACAAAGCCCTCCAATTGTAAAAGTTTGGCGGATTCTAAAAAAAAATAAATAAAACAAAAATCTGCAAAACCGCCAAAGCCCCAAAACAGAGAACCCTTTTCTTAATTTGCATCAAACTCTTATACTTGCAATCTTATCTTTGTGCCATTCATTACATCTAAAACTGATGTTCTTCATACCTTTCCACCATCACCAAATCCTAACCCCAACCATCTCCGCCGACTCACTATCGCTCCTAGTTCCTCGCTGTTCCTCACTGTCTTTGGCCACACTACTGCCTCGTTGTCCCTGGTCCTGGTCAAATAGGTAGTTCCTCATCGAAAGAATATGGGTGTTTTGCCTTTTTGCTTTGGGTGAGATTCATTGATTATTTTTTGGTGAGAAATATGAGTGGCTTCACATCTGCATTATTCCATCAATCTTTTAATTATTTACCTTTGCAGATTACTCTCTTCTCTCCCTACTCTGCCTCTAGCCCTTACCGTCTCCCCCTGACTCTATCCTCATCTCCATATTCGTCGACTCGCGTAAGTGTCCGGTGCCTACTGCTCGTTGCTTCTTCTCGGCGGTCGCTGCTGGTCGTCGCAAGGTAACACCTTTACTTTCGACTTTATTCAGTTTTATTTGTTTTTAAATGAGCTCGTGGTAGTCAAATATTCGTCTGAAGGGTTTTGTTATTATTTGAAGCTAAGATTGCTAAGAATCTAAACCTGTAATGGATATGCTTTGATATTTTTTATACGGTCATATACCGATCCTTATCATTCCTATTTTGATTCAAATTTCATATATTATAATAATTTGATTGTTTGATATGGTTATTGCATGTCAAGAGCATTTTATCGCCTTCTTCGTTGCTGCTGTTCTTGCTATTTTATGATTGATTGTACTGGCTTGTTGTGTATTTGACACTTTTCACCATATCCAAGCGTATGCATTTATAGTTTTCGTGGTTAGAATGTAATGGCCTATTGTGTATTTGATACTTTTAGATTTTGTCTATGATTGTGACTATAGTTTTCAACCTCACATGAGTTGTTTGATAATTAATTGCTGTCATAAGATATTATAACAGGAATGTTAGTCTTACTAGGGAATGGAATGGAAAATATTTGTAGCTGCCAGAAAATAACGGTAGTTGTTGGCTGATGAGCAGTCATAGATCATTTGATAGGATTGGATTGTTAAATATGGTATTAGAGACAAATCTACTCTGCTAAGTTGTGTCAGACAAATTAATTCAGACTAGTGCCACATGAAAACATGTGGTCCTTAAGGGTGATAGATTGAGAGGATCTACGAGGCATTCATTATGTATTGCAAATCAATAACTTATTTGTCTGCAGGCTGCAAATTTGATTTAAATAAATTCTTTGAACTGGACCATGTTGAAAAGAATGTTTTTTTCTTCAGCAGGTTGAAAGTTTTTTAGTTTATAAAACATTTAAAGAATTCTATTTATATGATATGCATATTATTAAGAGTTTAGAATTAATTATTCCTTCAGCAGGACGAACATTAATTACATGTTGGTGTTATGAAGATGAATAAGGATTGGGTGCATCTAAATAGGTAATAAGAATTATATAAATATGTTATAAAAAATTCAAGAACTGTGTATTTACATATGTTTAATTTTTTGGTCTATTAGAACCAGTGAAGAGTATGTGAAAGAAGCATGGAATTTTGTGAAAATGGCTGAAAAAAATGCAAGGCATCCTAAGATCTTATGTCCATGTAGAGAGTGTCGAAATTTAAGTCATTTATCTAGTGAGATGGTTTTTGAGCACTTAGTGATAAAAGAGATGGATTTGACTTACACAAACTGGTTTCACCATGGTGAAAACATTTTTTCTGATGAAAACCTTAAAGAACAAAAAATTTCAGACGCATTCGACTTATATGAAGCTGCATACACGCAAAATAATAATGAAGAAGATGAAGTTAGTTATGCAAGGAATGATTGTGAGGGCACATTATTGTGACTTTTGGAATATACTTTATGGTATTACTATATTTCCTTGTAGGATTTACAAGTTTTTCATCATACTTATGTTTTTTTTTTACAGGTTTTTGTTTATGCAAAAATTGATGCATTCTTTGATGTGCAGATTTTTGTACAGTTCATATTGTGCAGATTTTTGGTTATGCAGAAATTGATGGATTTGTTGACTTGTACAAATTGGTTTCGTCATGACACTCCTTCATGTTGTAGTGGCCTCACTTGTGTATCAAAGGTGGCATTTGGGTTTCATTACTTTTAGGTAAAATTGGTGTTTGTACTCCACACTTCACTAGCATATCTAAAGTTTATTTGACATAATTTTTCTCTATACATGTACAATGCAGCAGTTTTCATAAAAGATGAATGTGCTCCTGTATGCTTCACCTCTATTACTCCTCATGTTAAAGGTACATTAACTTTAAAGTTTGTAATGAGATTAGCTTTAAGTGCTTGTGTAGGCTATGAGCATTAGTGGTGTGATATCAGCTTTAAGTATTGTTGCTTTAGTACATGGTACCTATCATATCTCATTTTGCATGCTTCTTTCAAGACTAAATTATTTGTCTACCTATTGAATTTCTTGAACACTAGGCTTTTTTGAACGTCTAACTTTATAATCTACTATGCTTTATGTTTAAAAATGCTTTAAGCAGTGGTGGTTTTTTTGTTGAAGTTGATTATCTACTTTCTTTAATCTTCTTTTTGATGTTGTTAGGTTGGATGGCTACTGCAACTGGAGTTCTAAAGATTTTTGACTTCCTTTTATAGAGATGAAATATTTTTATGGAGGCCTACATCTTATAGTACGATATTTGAATAACTTTTTATTTGTATACAAAATATTTTAATCAATCATTTTATATAATATTTGAATATGAAATATTTCATTTATATTGATATCGAATAAATAGTATGATATAGTGTACTTCGTAGCTCTAAATTAGCAATTTAAATTGATATAGCCGTTTTGGTGAATGCTATAGTATCAATACTGTACCATTTTGAAGTAAAAAAAAAAAAAATTTGCATATTAAAATGCTACGAGAATGATAACAGGATAGGATGTTTGAAAAGCTATAAGAAAATATATGATAGCATTGCAAAGAAATAAGTATCACATGCTAAATATGCTATGAAAATTAAAATTAAATGACTTTTTTGAAATGCTATAGTATTATATATCATCACATTTCAAATAAATAAATATTACATATTAAAAATGCTATTAAAATGATAATAAAATAGCTTGTTTAAAAAGCTCTAACAGAATGTACAATAACATTCTAAAGAAATAAGTATCACAAGCTAAATATGCTATGAAAATTAGTAATAAAATAACCTTTTGGAAATGCTATAATTGGATAAATTGTCTTAAATTGAATTAATAATTATCATATATTAAAAATGCTATTGAAAAGATGATACGATAACTTTGTCGAAGTGCTATAATGAGATATGTCATAGCACTTTTGATTGAACAGTATCACATGCTGAAAATGCTATAACAAAGGAAATACTATTAATAACATGGGCTGACATGACGTTCTTCTGAATGCTATCGTAGACTTTTGATTGCATTTACCGCGTGTTATCATAAGCACAATCTGTTGTAGTGTTAAGGGTTAATTCAGGTCTTGAACAATAAGAGCGCTCAACTTTCTGTTCATATGTAAACAGAAAGATAAAAATATAAGTCGGTATGAATATATTGTTCATTAGAGAATCAATGATACTTAAGGATCAAGAAATAATTAGAGAGGTAAAACGGACATTTGACCTAGCTTCAATTATGAATTATTTGTGGAGGGTCAAATCATATGTAGTGATTAAATCAATGGACATTGAAAAATTTCAGATTGTATAAAAAACATCTACAGTTTTGAGAGTGCAATCTTAGGTGTTTAGTGGAGTAACTCTAAGATTAATAATAGTGAATTATTTAATTAAAGAGTTTAATTAATAATTCCGATTTTATTGGAGCCCAAAACTGTAGGTCCATCGGGTCCCCTTGATAGCTCATTTTACTATAAGAAACGTGTATATAGAATATTTTAATTGGACCGTCCAATTACATGTGTTACATAAGTAATAAAAATTTGTGTTTACTTGGTATTTGAATAATATTGATTATTTAAATTATTTAATTATTAATTATGAATTAATAATTATCTAATTAATTTTACAAGAGGTCTTGAATCTGATTCTTAGTGACTTTGGTATAAATTAATTATGAATTAATTTATTAAAAGTTACAAGTTCTATTTCAAAATATAACATGAACTAATTTTGAATTAATTATGTTATATGAGACAAAAGTTTAATTATAATAAAATTAGGGTCAATATTAATATTGATTAATTAAAACCCTAATTGTTTGCCTATAAAAAGAAAAAGTTTTTTTTCTACAAAAAGAGGTTTTTGGTTGTTGTTTATGTTTTTGAGAAACAATAAGAGTAAAGAAAAAGAAGTTTTTTTTTTTTTCAACAAATACAAAGAACAAGAATTTGTGTCTTTATTCTTTGTATAACCAAAAATCAAACACTCACCTCTTATAAACATTGATGTAATTTGATTTTTTTTTAGAAAGAAATAAAAAAGTAAGTGAGCACAATTCTATATAATTATGACCACTCATTTGTTTTTTGGTTTCGAGATATATCAAGAAAGGTAAGGTGGTGAGCAATCCACAAAGATCAATACAGAAGGTAAAAATCTGATTTTTATTTCTTTATATTATTTTATTTAATTATTTTATGAATCCTGGGTTCTTGAGTTTTTTAAAAAGTTTTGAAACTCAATGTTCCGTAAAATTCTTAATTTTATAAAAAACAAATTGTTGATTTTGGTTTTTTTCATGCCAACAGATATATCATAAATATAAATTAAAAAATACATAATAATGTTGAAAGGGCTATGATAAAATGAAAATCGTTTGTATAGCAATGTTTAAAACGAAACTGTGAAACAACGGAAAACAACAAGTTTGAAGATAAGGAATATTATAGCACCACGTGTCGTGGTGGTCCAATTGTTAATAATGGAAAGAGTCCAAGAAAGTTGATACAAATTTCAAATATTTGAATGAATGGTCTGATGTTTTTCATTTCATTGTCTGGACATATATAAATGGCTTTTGATAATATTAGACGTGTACAATGTGGTGGTCCAATGAATTGTGCAATGTTTCGATATGGACACAATGTATGTTCACCGCATATCTCTTGTTTCTCTCTCTTCACTATATCCTCTTTCTCTCACAATGTTTTGTTTTTCTTTTTTCTTTGAAGAGGTGTTAATTATTTTAGGAGTTGAGTAAAAAATTATATAGTGTTGTGTCCAATTTAAAGAGTCAAAAAACGTCCTTTTAAAAAATTTGGAAAAAATAACTAAAGATCAAGTCCGATCTTGTTGGAGGAGATGCAGCAATGAAGTGGAGACTCTCCCAAACCTACGTCATGTATTTAATATAGTTTGATGTAAAATAGGAAATGAATTCTGAACTCTCATACTTTCTAGAGTTCAATTTGCATAAGGACAAGAAACCTTAATAATATAAATTGGATCTTTCAGGCACAGAAAAATGGATGACTTTTTTAGGCTTTGAAAGCCTTACAAAACCCCAGTTCATTGGCTTCTTTCGCAAGCAATAACATTACCGTTGATATAAGTTTTGTTATATACAGTCCAAGCATGTTAAAAATTCTCGTCTCGATTTTATTTTTATTTCTCTTTATGATTATGTCATTATTACTATTAATCGTTTGTTGATTACATTCACATTCGCATTAATTGGGGGTTGACTGATTTTTTTACATCAATAACATATATATATATATATATAGGGAGAAAGAGAGAGAGAGATTGATTGGCTATATTAATTGAAGTCTTAATTTACATCAATAACATATATATATATATATATATATAGCTCTTACAACGTAAACTATGATTTGTACAATTCTGTAAACTATGGAAGTATATGATTATGGTATATACTACGGAATAAATTATTTTAGTCACTCTCACTTTTTATGACAGTGACAATTGATAATTATAAAAAACAATGAAGTGTATGGTGATAAATCGTTCGTATAAAGCTATGCGTCCAACATACAAACGTTGCGTCTATATCAAAACATTTGCACACGTTTTGTTTGATCAAAAGCCATTTATACATGTCCAGACAATGAAAATGAAAAATATCAGACCATTCCTTCAAATGTTTCAAATTTGTACCAACGTTTAGTGGACCATCTCCATTATTAATGACTGGACCACCACGACACCTATCACTATAATAATCCTTATCTTCAAATCTTGTATTTTTCCTTCGTTACATAATTCACGTTTTAAATATTCCTATACAATTTTTATTTCATATTCTTTCCACTTTTTATTTCTTAAAAATTTACTGAATTTAACAATGAAAATATGGCACATTTTATTGGATTTAAATATAAGTTTGAATTTGGGTTGGAAATGGGTGTGAAAATGTATGAGTTTTGGCATTGGGTTTGTGAGAGAAGACAGTACTATATTTATAAAATTTAATAAATAATTCATGATTATTTAAGTTATCTATAAAACCACGCCGTACTATTTTTATCATATACAAATGAAACATAGTTATCTGTAACTCGTATCCCAGAAAAAATTTATATAATTTAAAATTGATCATAACCTAGGTTCGAGTTATCCAATCATAATTTATACAATTTTAAAGTGATCATGAGATAATGTACATGTACCTTCCTTATCTTTATGTAACTGTAGTGGACCTCATATATTATTAAATCTAATGTAATATCACAAATTGAAGCCACCACTCAGCTCTGATTACTGACTCTATAAATTGAAGCCACTAAGCTTTGTTTTTAAGACACAAAAAAGAAGCCTACAAATATTAACAAATGAAGAGTTCACTTATAGCACTTTCCTTCCTTTTCCTTTTATGTCTCCCAAACCCATTATTGGGAGCTCCGCAACCATTGTATGACATCTCTGGCGACGAAGTAGTCACCGGCACCCCATATCACATCATCTCGGCGATTTGGGGAGCCGGCGGTGGCGGTGTCAATTTCCGCTCAGGTAGAAACAGTCCATGTCCCCTGGATGTCTTCCAAGAAGGTAGCGACTTCCAATTGGGCAGTCCAGTATTATTATTCCCTGCTAATTACACTGGAGAGAAAGGTACCGTTGTCTATGAATCCGCTGATGTGAACGTCCAATTCAATGGCCATCCTCCTACTTGCAACCAGGATTCTACCGTGTGGAAAGTTGACAACTACGATGATAAAAGGGGAGCATGGTTCATTACCACTGATGGAGTTAAAGGAAACCCTGGACCTCAAACCCTACAAAACTGGTTCAAGTTCGAGAAAGCTAGCGCGCCTCTGAGGTCATACAACATTGTTCACTGTCCATCAGTTTGTGAGTCTTGCGTAAAATTATGCAGCAATGTGAGCATCCAAACCGAAAGGCGTCTGGCTCTGAGTCAATCACCCTTCCTTTTAGGTTTTGTGTTCAAGAAGGTTTCAGATGTTCAAGATCACAGGGAAAGGCTTAATGCAATAATTTAAGTAAAACTATGTAGTAATCAACACACTGCAATTATGCAGTGTTGTTGATAATAAATAATGGACTAAGTTCCTCTTTATTTGCATATTAATTATTTATGTCATAAACTTCGTTTATTATAGTGGAAAAACTTTGTGCAGCAAGATCCACCTATCACCATGCATCCTGCTTTGATATTTTAAGGGGATACATGGTGGATCCCACTATTATAAAGTTTGATATACATGCAATACATTTGAAAAATCATATACAGTGCTACACTCTAATTATTTAGTTTGGTTATTAAACTTCTAATTTTTGTTGATTCTAAATAAAGTATAACTATAAAGTAAAAAAATAAATATAAAAAAAGTTGAATCATAACAATACATGGATAATTTTAATGTAATAACTTAAATATTGAGATTTTAGGATTTATTGATGAATGTATATTAAAGTTAAGTTATTAAAAATAAATAAATTAAAAAGTAATAAATTTAGTAGGCTACCTTGGTAACTGATAAGATGCCAAGTGAAAATGAAGAGACGTCAAGTTAAGATGAACAAAAAAAAAAAAAAAAAAATTGAGTAAAAGAGCAAATTATAATTTAGCTATCCAATTCAAACTTTATTTTAAGCGGAGCAACTATTTCACTTTTATTACAATTGACCCCCCTGCCGGTAGTGGATCTCTATTAGATTTAATTGACTGAGAGGTAAAATTAATTTTTGACGTTATTTTTTATTTTTTTAAAAAACAAAATTTAAAAACTTTAAAATAAACTAAATAATTTTTTTTAATCAAATCTCCACTGTCCATCTTAAGATGGATGATGGAAATTAATTTGTAAAAAAAAATAAAAACTTCATTTTTATAAAATCAAATAAGTAAATAAAATTTTTTTAATTATATCTCTATCGTCTATCTTAAGATAGACAAAGGAGATTAATTTGAAAAAAAAAAATTAAAAGATGAAATAAAAATTAAAAGTACTCTCTCTTTACCCCGTCTCTCTCTCTCCCTCTCTCTCTTTCATCCCTCGGGCTTCTCTCCTTCCTTTGCCACTGTCATCCCTATCTTTGTTATCCATCTTCCTCTTCTTCTTTTTCTTCTTATCATCATCATCATCATCATCTTCTTCTTCTTAGTTCAAATCGAACCCAGAAATCTAGGTTCAATTTCGTTCAAACCCATAAATCTAGGTTCGATTTCTGGGTAGGTTTGTTCGAACACAAAAATCGCACCCAAATTTTTAGGTTCGATTTTTGGACTTGAACGAAATCGAATTTAGAAATCTAGGTTCAATTTCGTTCGATTGATTTGTGGGTGGCTTCGTTTGAACACAAAAATAGAACCTAGATTATAGGTTCGAACGAACCCCCCTAGATATTGAACCTAGATTTCTGAGTTCGATTCGCATGTACGAATCTAGTTTTGATTTCTAGGTGGGTTCGTTCGAACCCAAGAATTGAGCCTAGATTAGGTTGGGTCTGATTGTTTCGGGTTGAGTTTGAAGATTGGTTGATGAAGGGTTGAGGTAGAAGATGATTTTGTGGTTGATTTTTTTTTTTTTTTTTTTTTTCAGTTCTTGAGGAAGATCTAGTGGTTCTAGATGATGAGTTCTTGACAAAGCAAGCTTGATGAAGATCTTCCTTTTTTTTTAAGATTTTTGTTTGTTATTTGTTGATTGATGATGATGATTTTGAGATTTGTTATTTTTTTTAAGATTTTTGTTTGGTATTTGTTGATTGATGATGATGATTTTGTTTGGTATTTATTGATGAAAAATGGAGAACAACATTCATTAAATTTTTTAAATATTGTTGATGATTTTGTTTGTTATTTGTTGATTGATGATGTTGATTTTGTTTGGTTTTTACTGATGAAGAATGAAGAACATTCGTCGAAGAATGAAGATTGAAGAACAACATGCATTAAATTTTTTTCATTTAATTATTTGGTTTTAATTTAATATTTTAATTTTTTTAAATTTTTTTTCTAATTAACTTTTATTTAATTTTTTAATTTTATTCTAATTAATTTCTCAGAGTATTTTGATCTTTTCACTATTTTATACCATTCACTATCAGATTTAAGGAAAATTGCTAACGATATGGGGGTCAATTGCAATAAAAGCAAAATAGTTACTTTACTCGAATTAGAGTTTGAACTGAATAATTAAATTATAATTTGCTTTGAGTAAAATTATAAAGTGTCAATGGAGTTTGTGTGGCACACCTAAAAGTGGAGTAAATAACAATTATATTGGAGAAAATATGTGTTTGACTAAATAGGAAAATTTTGTAAAATATATATATGAATTAATTAGGAGTAAAAAAAAAAATTAAGAGTAGAAAAGAAAAACATTAATTTAATAGAGGTAGGAAAAATTTTAAGAGTAAAAAAAGTATGTATAAGAAAAGTAATGAAAATTAAATAATTGTATTAAAACAAAAATAATAAGTAATAATGTTAAAAAAGGAAATAGTAGAAATTTTAAAAACACACCCAGACAGAAACATCAAAACAGTTTCAGCTAAAAAGCATAATAATAATAACCAATAAAAAGACGACAAGAGCTGCTTTGTTAAAAAAATTAAAAATCAAAACAACAGTCAACTGTCGAATGAAAATTAAAATATTTGTTACATGGCACTCTCCAACCTATTACACCCCATTGCACTCTAGTCTCTACAGCTAAGTTTCTAATTTTTGTTAAAATCTTAGTAGGGGCACGTGTCCCTATTGCTCATTAGGTGGGTCCACCGCTAACGTTACTAATAAATAGAAAACAAAATAAAATAAATTTTATTGCAACCCGAATATTGCAAACATTATGTGAATATATTACTATTAATATTATTCTAATTAGGCTAGAAGCTTGGTTTAACGTGTTACAACTCAAATATTGTAGATTATAATTTAAAGATCATAAAATCTATTAATATATATGTGTTGGCATCTTATGGCATATGATAATGTTTGACTGTTTTTGTTATCATCTTCATTGTATGGCTGTAGTTTAAGCAAACTCAAAAATTGATACTGTCAGATTTTTCATGAAAGATAATGCAATCAGTCACTAACAATTGCTATAACAACTAACTCAATGCTATAACAACTTTGGGCAATCAACATTGTGCAATAAAAAGAGAAGAATTTTTGCTCCGATTTTAATTTTGTGAATCAAGTAAATTTTTATGGTCTTTCTTAATGTTAATTTAATATTTATCTAGTGAGAAAAATAATATATATATATATTTTTGTGAATATCTTTTCTAATTGGAGTTTTCCTTTTATTAAAAGATATTTTATTTTTTGGATAAAATTCTTTGAAAAATATTTTTGGAATTATCCCTTGTATATATTTTTCTAGAATAAATCTTTTTGATTTATTCATTGGTCAAATTAGAGATATGTATTGACCAATATTAAATAGGAATGAAACTCCTATTTTATAACTAATTTTATTTGAGTTATTTTATCTCTAATCAATATCGTTTTTGTTCAGATTTTTTGAAAAAAAAAAAAGATGCTGCACAATAGCTTTGTAAAACTGAATCAAACTCATGGTTTAAAATTTGTTTGCAGTAGGTTGTATGATTTAGGTTATAAGACAAGTTTTTTGCTTGCTGTTAATAAGTTGTTACAACTACTTTCAAAGTTGTTACGATAGCTAAGAGTTGCCATAACAACCTTTTCTATAGGATTGATTGTGGAATATAGGGCAACTTTAATAGTTTGACTTGATTTCATGTTTTATGGGATTTGATTGATAAAGAGATTATTCTTATGATCATTTTCCACAAAAAATATCTATTATCATTATATATCTTTCAAGAATTATTAAGATATAGTTAATGAAATAAAATATGTTTGACTTTATCCTTCTTTGGCAATAATCCTTTTGTTTTGTTGATAGTCTTTGATTATTTTTGTAAGCTGTAAATTGGTTAGCTAATATAGATGTGCAACATATATCAAGACATCTTTTGGATCAGATTCGATTGAGCAAATATGACAGGATCCATCCCGACTCCTTTCTCGAGTCTGGGAGAGTCCTGTGAAAATCGGGGTCTTTCTAATTGAAATTTAGATTTATTAAAAATCCTTTAAAATAATCATCATAATTCTGATAATCACTTGATAAAGATATAAATTGAGCAAATAAAAATATGTAAATTTCTCGTGTGGGACTCATATACTGAATAAAAAGAATATTAACAAAATATCTAAAAAAGATATTTCTTCTATAAAACTATTGTCTAGAAATCTAGTTAACTAAAAATAATATACATAAATGTAAACTGTTCATCATCATGTGGTCTTCCTCATGATATGCACTAATTTGCACGAACCTGCAGTAGATACCTAAAAAATAGATTTTGTAAAAGAGTGAACGCTAATACTTAGTGAGTGGATATAACTTTTCTAAAAATCTTTCTATATAAAACATAACATATTTCAAGTAATAACAAATACTGCTCAATTATTTATATAAATTCATATATGGAAATAAAACTGAATATAAATCTCATATCTAAAAGAATAAAATTGAATTTATATGTGATCTTGTAGTAAGACTGAAAACTTCTATATAATCATCTTTATAACTTTAATAATATAAAATCTAAAAATCTATAATCTAAAAAACTTTTCAAAGAGTCTCTTTCTATAAATCTAGTTTTCTGAAAATCTCTTTATACATTAATCAACTCAAAATATAATATTTGTAATATGAAAATCTACACCAACTAATACCCAAGGAAATCTGTCATACGTAGTGGAGATATTCAACATACACGTAGAATGAGGAATAACATCTACCATACATGTGTTGGGCGACTCAGTGACTCTCTCAAAAACTCAATGACTCTCTTGACAACTGTCATACACGTGCTAGACAAATCTGAGACTCACACATGTATAGTCTATCTGATCGTTAGAGGAGAGGGTACAACCTTGATGTTTCGAAAATATTTTTATTTTGTTCTCAAAACTTTTCTAAATATCCATATAATTCTGGATAACTATATCTCTTGAAACAAAAATCAATACTTTTTTTCTTAAAACATAAAATCATATTATTTGAAACGTTCTGAAATTTTTCTAATAACAACTCAACCTGAAAACATAAAATTCTTATTGAGATTTCTGATAAGTATACATAAATACGAATTTGTAATAAATTTTCATTTCAATCGTAAAACATAATTCATAATGTATAAAATCAATTAACTAAACAAATACTTTATTTCCAATAAATACTAAAAATTGAAATATAAATAAATATAATTCAATCAATTTAATTTAAAATAAAACTATCCACTCATATAACTCCTTTGCTTATTTTTGAGTTTAAAACAGATTCCCATATGATTTCTTATAACTTTGGATCTACCCTAAAATCACATAAAATTTAATTTAGAACTTATTGAAAAATTAACTACTTTTTTGGATTCTAAATCCTATGGAAATAAAATTACTTATCTGGATAAATTTGATTACCAAATATTTCATTCAAGCATCCTAAATTTTTCCCCTATTTTTTTTTTCTCCTTTTTTCTCTTCTTTTCTTGGCTTCCTTATTTTCTTTCTTTTTCTTCTTCTTTTCTTCTTTTCCTGCTCGTCCAATTTTTCTTTGTGTCTGTTCTGCTGTATGTGACGCGACTCTACCTGGATACCTCTAGCTCTAATCCGGTAGGTCACGCCGGGTACCTCAACGGATCCCTCTTAGACCCAACTTATCGGACTAAGCTAAACCCATAGAGCGAACCCTAAACTTTCTAATACTTTCTAAAATATTATTGAGTTGGTTTTCTTTAAGAACTGAAAAGGCATAGGAATTTTTTTTTATTTTTAAACTTATTTTCTAACGAAATTTCGACAGCATAACGGCTGCATTTTTTACGTTCCAGAAAAACCTGTTTACAAAAATCAACACTTCGACTATTATTTAGCACCAACCTAACTTCTGATTGTCCGTAGACCTTAAACATGCATTCAATTTCCAAATCAAACTTGATAAAATCCAAACCACAATTTGTAAACCACATTTAATTCAAAAACAATTTAAAAACAGTTATGAACATATAATTATAAAATTACAAATTATTTATACAATTCAAAAGGGTGTTTACGTGTAAATATAACTAATGCAAAAATAAGTTGCGCAAAAATGGTGTCGTGTCGCGCTACCTCGCCCATCGGAGGTGATACAACTGCTCGGCTACTTGTTGAGAGTATCTGAGGAGGTTTTTATATAAAAACAAAAAAACAATGAGCTAGGAGCTCAGTGAGTGCTAATTTGTCTTTAGTTTAAGAATTTGATTTCTAAACGTCCTTCTCAAAAAATGTTTAAAAACAAATCTCTATCTCTCTAAGCATTTCAAATCTTAATTTCTTAAACTCAATTATCAATATAAGAATTTATAGAAGCGCAAGCATGCATAAATCTCAGAAACTCATAACTTAAAATTATAAATAGCTTGAATAACAATCATACAATCTCTTTTCTTTTCAAATTCACTTTTCATTCAAAACTTTTTTTTTTTTTTTGTAACTTTCGAAAACACCATAGTATTCCAAACTCTGGTGTATGCCCTTGATGTTTATTTATGGTTTTCATAGTAACAAACCCTAAGTGATATTTTAAGACTCTAAGTGACTAATGTAAGCATTGTAAAAACATAGAAGTTGATTGAACCTCATCGGAAGTATAAATAAATGTAAGGGTAAAATGGTCATTGTCATTGGAGTTATGAAGTTAGTATGAAATAAGTGTACAAGTTAGGGGTCAAGATAGGATAAGCAAGAGTTTAAGGATGATAAAACAATCAATTAAAGGCCAAGATGAAATAAACAATAGTTAAGGACCAAGAAGCAATTATTTAAGGGACGAGATGGTCATTGATGGAATTGTTATAACTATATAACCAACACTTAATGGAAATTGAAATCATTCACGCCATTCCCAAACAAGAAGAGAAACGAGAGACAAAAGGGAGGTGTGTGTGTGTGCATTCAACCAAAAGAGAGAAAGGGTGATCAAGGTTGGTTCAAGCCATTTTCAAGGTTCTAATCAATTAATCCAGCTTCCTTAAGCTAGAAAATCAAGTTTGAAGCAAGAATCAACGCTAAATAAGGTTAGCTTTTCATCTTTTGAAGATGTTTTTGGTAGTAAAGATTGATGTTTGTGTTGGTTATTTTGATGATGTTTGAGTGGGTTTTGATGGGAGGTTTTTATCTAAGTTAAGAGATGATTCATTGGAGACTTGAAAACATGTGTAAATGGCATGGAAACCTACTAAGATTGATGAGCTAGGGTTGGCTTGGAAGAGTTTTGAGTTGGTTTTGGATTGGAAACTAATTGAATGAAATGTAGACTAGATGTTTGATGAAATGTCCAAAAGAATCAATATCAAAATTTTGAAGGAAATGAGCTTGACATGTGTTAGGGTGTGTAAGGCTATAATGGGGGATATGGGAACCTAATGGAATTGAGGTGTTTTAGGCATGATTTCATGTAGGTTAAGTGACAAACAAACCTATGAAAATGTTAGAATTGAATTGGAATAACTTACTTTGTAATGCATTGTAATGCACCTATGAAGAGCATTATGAGTTGTCTTTGAATACCACTTTTTTTATGTGTTTGATTAAATTGTATGAGTAGGTTTGAGTGTGTATAGCGCTAAGAGAGAAAAAATCAAGTTTTGAATGAAAGGTGTGAAAATGCCCCCTAAAAATGGATGAAAAAGTGAGGTTTTTCTTAGGTTTCGATATCCAAACGATGGAATTTTTCAAAGTCGCTTGGCAAGTGATCAAAATACAAGTCGAGAAGGTGTGTGGAGCAAGAAAGAAGTGAATCACAACCCTAGGTAGGGCTATGCATATCATTCGGTCTAAGCGGGTAAAAAATAACCACTTTTCGTTTCGAGCTTCGAATGATGATTTTGAGCGTATGGGCGTGTTCCTAGGTGAAAATAAATAGGATCAATGAAAGGAAATCGGAATTAGAAAGCTTTAGTTGAGTAGAAATCGTGTAGAGAAGCTTTTAGGCATAATAGGGTTCAATGAAGTTAGTTGGATTATAAGTTGTGTAATAAGTTTTGTGAAGCTTTATTTAGTGTGTTCTAAGCGTAATTATGAGGTGTAGGTGAGGGAGAGGCTAGTGGAGCCGGTGAGGACCGTCGAAGCCCATTACAGAGGTTGAAATTTAAGGTGAGTGTTAAAGAGATTTTTATAACGTTTTGATGGTTTTCAATGTTTTAACCCTTTTATAAGTTGTTTTGTCATGTTATGATTTGATATGATCATTGTTTTGTATACCTTGTGTGGTATGGGAAAATGTAATTTTCATGATTTTATAAGTATGATTTCTTTTGAAATAATGTTTAATGTTTAAGCGTTATTGACAATTGAGAGGATGTTTTATGAATAATCAAATGAAAATGAAGTTTGAAAATTTAAGTGTGCAAAGAAAAATTATTATATGCTTAATTACGTTTTCTAAGGCCAATTGTCTACCCACCCTTATAAGTTATATAGACTCGGCCGATACGTCCCACATGTGTATGGCAAGGTATGCGAGGGACTGCATCACTAACTTTGGGGGGATAGAGTCTGTTGTGTCGCTTTTACGTGTGTGAGATGTTGTCTTACATTACGCATTTTGATGTACAATTCCACACGTGGCTTTAGGATGTCTTTGTAAGTGTCACGGATGATGTTTGTGGCTAAATCGTCTCGTGACTCCACGTTGATTAGTGATTCTTTGCTATCTCGTGGTTATATGTTTATGGGGTAACATTGGTGCATTTCTAAAGATAAAAAGAAAATTTGGAATTTACTATGATTGTGCAATTTCCATCTCATGTTGAACGGAATTTTTATAATCGTTCTTAGTTTTGCATAAGGTTTTATGTTTCCTAAATTTTATTGTAAGTTTTATGTATTTTCTATGTTGGGTTCTATATGGTCAATTGTATGATTTTATTACTCTTTTCTATTTTATTTCAAAAACCTCCTCAAGTGTTAGCGCGGGTGACCGAAGCACGAGATTTCCTCCTTCTGAATAGGTGGGTGCGGATTCGACGTTCGCTTCTTTTGCATTACCATTTTGCATGACACACGACAGTTGAAAAGTCTTGACATTTTGAAGTATTTTCATGACTTGTTTTATGGCACTAGCAAATAAGTATTTGTGTTTATATTTTGATGTGTATAAAGTTATGAAAATTTTATTAAAGTTATGTAAAATATGAATATTTTTATGTTGATTTCTTATTAAGTTTTGATGATATTTTGTATTTATGGCTTATGACTTCATTGATATGAAAATGGAATTGAAACTTTGAAAATATGTTTGTGGAAATAGTTGGGTTGGAAGATGAAATCAATTGGAAGTGTAATTTTCATTACAGGTATTTTGGAAGTATCGAAACTATAGCTGTTATGCCGTCGAATTTTCATTTGAAAAAAAAAAAAAAAACACAACCTAATCTTGTTTATAAGAAAGGAAAGATTTTAAGGGTTCGCTCCGCAGAGTTTCTTTGACCCAATCCATGAGTTTAGGACGACTTCATTGGGGTGCTAGGCAGGGCTCTTTGGATGTCAGTATGATATGATCTGGATAGGCTTCTGTCATCTGGGGTCATGTGACCTCTGTATGAGGAATGCTCCAACATAGAGATCAACCGTGACAACGCTGAGACATCTCGCGGCTATGTGCGGAAGTTCTCAAGACTAATCATAACACGCAAAAACACCATCCCACATCAGCAGAGGCGACTCGACTAACAAACTATGACACTTTGTTCCCTCCAGGTTAGTGACTCATCCCTCCCCAGAACTATGCCAATTGATGTGGGATAGACCGGTCGGGTTTAATCTTTTTTGAAAATCTCTAAGGCTGCATTTAGCACGTGGGATTAGAATGGAATGAATTGGAATGGAAAATCACCGTCCCATATTTGGTAAAACTTGGGATTGGATTAAAAATTATACCGTATCATATTTGGTGTAGATTGAGATTGGATTGAAATAAATAAATTTAATTATTTTATTATATAAAATTAATTTTAAAAAAAATCTAAAAACAAAAAAAAAAAACAAACAAACAAACAAAACAAAAACAAAAAACATCTCCCACAATTCAACATCATCAACCCACTTCATCAATATTATTATATCCCATAATTCAACATTATCAACCCACAATTCATCAATATCATCAATCCAAAATTCATCAACATCATCATCTCCTATAATAACAACATCTTCAACAATATTAAATCATCATAACACCCAAATAAAAAAAACAAAAAAACAAAAAAACAAACTGAGAGTTTGGTTTTGGGTTGGCGAACCCAGAACCGGCATCTGGTTCAGGGTTCGGCAAACCTAGAACCAAATTGGTTCTGGGTTTCGTCAACCTAGAATCGATTACTGGTTCTGGGTAGGTAAACTCAGAACCAGATCGGTTTTGGGTTCGCCTCCCAAAACCTAAAACCACCGATCGGTTCTGAGTTCACCCTCAGAACCAAATACTGGTTATGGGTTCGGCAAACCTAAAACCAATCTGGTTTTGGGTACGCCGACCCAGAACCAATCACTGGTTCTAGGTAGGCGAATCCAGAATCAGATGTGTGAAGAAGAAGAACAAGAGAAAGCTTCCATGGACGCGTGAGAGGAAGAAATATGAGAGAGAGAGAGAGAGATAAATGGAGAGAAAAAAAATTATCAAATCCAATCTCATCCCATCCAATGACATGAGTGTGGGTAGGATTGAAAAATGCCAAAAGAATGGGAATGGATGGGAGGTTGGGATTCCAAAAATCCCAATCTAATTGCTCACCAAATATGGTATTCAAATAGTTTGAGATTTTTGAATCTCAATCTCATCCCAAATCCCATGCAACAAACACAGCCTAAAGGTATACTAATGACTTTGAAAAATGCTATTTCTTTCTTTTCTTAATTCAAACTTAAAAACTTGGTTTATGAAATTTCATTTTAACAATCATATATATGCATATAAAATCAAATTCTCATTTCAAGCTATAACTCATGCATATATTAACGCATTTAAAATAATTCCAAGTAAGCAGATAATTTTATCACATCAAACTCAATCAATTTAAAATACGTTTAAAATCTTTAAAAGAAAACTTACTCACAAAAATGGAAAACTTCAAACGGCACGTACGGAGCCTCTACTCCTCTCATCTCGATCTCTGCGCGTCCTCGTCACCTACACAACATATGTATACGTAAATTTACGTTCGCGTCAACTTCTGGAAACTCAAAATAACTAAAATAATACAATTGCCCCCAAGTGACCCTTTTTACGCGTAAACCTCCATTTTTGGTTTCTTTATTGATTCTAGGGTTTCGAACTCCAGTTTTTTTACCTGGAACCTATTTATTATCTCCTAAGGATGTTCTAGTACTAATGGAATCGCATTTGGAGGTCCGAACCGAAACGAAAAACGTTTGATTTTAACCCCTTAAGGCCGAACACTATTCATATCTCTACTCGGGGCTTTTCTTCGTTCCGTTTTCACTCTGAACACCTTCCCAACTCGCCCTCTAGTCGGTCCAAGTGTCAGTACGGAAGGAAACGGCCATTGGGTAGGCGTTTTAGACTAAAAACATGTTGTTTTCGCTACTAATTTTGGGCGTTTTCTTGGGTTTGATTTCTAAATTTAATCTTTCACTTTTAATAACCTCAACTCGTCTAATTAAACTCGTTAGGATTATTTGAACACTCAATGGACACAATATAATTCAATTTATAGAATTGCCCTTCAAACTATTATATTGAGCGTTTTGTTTTCTCTTCAAGATTTTGATGTTTTTCTTAGTTTCCTAGGCCTCCAATAAGCTCAAAATAAAGTCCATTTCGTCCAACTTTTCGTTAGGCCATTTTGCCCTTATAATAAACTTAAATTTCCAATTAACCTTAAATTAAAATTTTCAAACTTTAAACCAAAATCCACTCACCAATTTTTATCAACACAAGTGTATATTCCAAGCTTAAATTTGTTTCCAACATTAATCAACTTGAGCAGCCCCTTAACACCATTCAAATCTTATTTTTTTTCCAACATCATTTCACTTGGTTTTTACTCATTTTTAATCACAAACAACCAACAAAACAATTCATATCAAAACCAATTAACATCATTTAATCACCTAACACCCATTCAAATCTAACTTCATTTATCATCACCAAACTAACATCAAACTCAACTTAAATCAAATCCAAAAATTCAATGATTTCTACATAATATACTCTTATTTTTGACATTAACTTCTCAACTCATTCAATCCATAAAAACCCACATCAAATCTCAACAAAATCTCCAACAAAACATTAACATAAACAATTTCGAAACTTGAACAACTTACCCCTTTTCACTTTGATGTCTTTCTCCAACTTGTTCTTCTAGCTTAGGAGGTCTTAAGGTCTTGCTTGGAAGCTCGAAAATGGGTTAGGATAGCTTGACCTACCTCCTCCCTCTCATGGTTGAAGTTGTTACCTCCCTTTCTTCCTCACGGCTTCATCTTCTTGTTCTTCGTTTTGTCTTCGTTTCTGCACCGGTTTTGAGTGTGGAATGGCATGAGCTTCCTCTCTTTCTTCTCTCTTACACAATCGCTCTCTCTCTCTCGACCGATCTCTCCTTCTTTTCTTTTCTTCTTCGAGCGGTTCTGTCTTGGTTTCTATTTATGGTTTCTGATGTCATGGCTGCACTACTTTGGGTGTGAAATCAGCGTGATCTTCCTCTTCTTCTTCTTCCTCAGTCAATCTATCTTTCTCGGCCACTCACTTCCTCTCTCGGCCTCTCTCTTCTTCGGTGAGAATGTCTTTGTTTTGGTTCTACTTCGAGTGACTATTTTGGTGGCCGACCTTCTTCTTCTTCTTCTTGGTCCTCTCTCTTGCTCACTTTCTCTCCCTCTCAACTTCTCTTTCTTCATTTCAGTATGTGTGTATCTTTGTTTGGTTTCTGTGTTTGCTCGACTGAAATGGCTTAAGTTTGGTGTGAGTTTTACGTAACTTGGATTGAAATCTCATAGTTTTTCCACAAACAAATCCAATAATGCCGGTCATGTCCCTGAAAAATTTCATTCTCATCCCTTAGCTTTTAGCTTAATTCTAGTTTGACCATAAATATTAAAACTTATTTTCAATTTAGTCCCTAATCACACTTAATAATTACTCAATATCATTGACCATTTTGCCCTTCCATTTAATCTCCAATTGGGTTTAAATCAATCTCAAATGGTTCTCTACAACTTTAGGCACTTCTATTAATCATTTAGAGTCTCAAATCGTTACCTAGAGGCTATTACTAGGAAATCCGTAAATATAAAAATCGAGGATTTACAGTATGGCAACGTGTATATATACACAAAATTGCACCATGTTTGTCATGTTAATCTAATCGATTTATTTATTTTTCTCATTTATCGCTTTGACTTTTCTCGTTTTTGCTTCTTTGTATGTTTCTTGCATTATGCAAAAGCATGACATTTGTCTCTCTTAAAAAAAAAACACATCACACTAACTCATCCTCTCATTCATTCTCGACCAACATAATCTTTTTATCTCATTTGTCTTGTAAATTTTTATTTTATATCTCACCTTTTGCTATGATCTTTTTCCTTTTATACCCAACTTTCTTTATTTCTTTTAAAAATATCCCTCAAGTGAATATTTATCCAAATACCCATTTATTTCTAAAACGTAAACCAAACCAAATTAATAAAAATAAACTAGATTTCAATTAATCTCTCGGGTCCACTTGGATTGAGGTCTTACAAAATATCTTGGAGTTAAAGAGATATGGTCAAAGCTAAAAAAATAGGATTTATCTCACTATATTTTAACAAATTTATTTTTTGATTTTTAGCTAATTTTATTTGCTTATTTTTATCTATTTTACAATTGATTTTTTGCAAAGTCTTTTATGGGATAATTGTTACACATATCTTGAATAAAAGTAGACCAATCCGTTCGTTACACACGAGCAAACAGTATGAGTGTTTAAAAGCTTCAAGCAGAATGCTTGTGTAAACTTTGGAGAACTTGTTCTCTAAGTTATATGGGAGACTTAAGAAGTGTAAGCTTACAAAGTCTTTCTTTTTTTTTTTTTTTTTGGTTTGATGCTTATTGGCAGAACAAGTTATTAAGTTTTCAAGAGAAGACAAGTTTGCTGCTCTTAAAGAGAGTTCAAGAAGCGTGAGTTCTTCAAGAGGAAGAACAGTTTTGCCCTAAAAAAGAGACGGTTTACAAAGTCTTATAGGGAGTTCAAGTAACATATGTTCTTTGGAAGGAAGAATAGATTAGCTTTTAGGAGAAGGTAGATCTGAGGCTGTTGAAGGGAGTTCAAGTAGTTGAAGATCATTAAAGTCGAGGGGATCTCGCGTAAGCTTGACTTGAGCTCCTCACATTTTTCTCTTTTTCTTATTTTTCTTATTCTTTCCATTTTGTTTCCTTCATTGCTTTCTTTCTCTTGCATTTTACTTTTATTTTTTCATTTTCCATTTTCCCTCTTTTTCATTTTAGTGATGTTTGAAAGCATACCTTTTCAATGCATATGCTAACAGAACCCAATCCGGACCATACCGTACTCGTATCCGGAGGGCCCTGCCTGGCACCCCACGGGATCCTCCTAAACCCTTTCAATTGGTCTAAAAGGAATCCGTGAAGCGAACCCTTAAAATCTTTCATTACTTATAAACAAGATTGGGTTGGGTTTTTTTTTTTTTTTTTTTTTTTTTCAAATGAAAATTCGGCAATATAATGTTTGTATCTTTAAGGTTCCAAATACCTGTAAGGTTAAAATACACTTCGACTATTTTCAATATCCAACCCAACTTCTTTCACAACTTCTTTCAATGGATAATTTTCCGATTTCATACAAAATAGTTGAGAAAACTGTAAACCATAAATCACAAGATAAAAGCCAATTTCGTGTAAACAATTTACCTAGGAAAACAAACGTGTTTCATAACTTAACTGACATTTACAAAGCTTTAAACGCTTTAATATACATATGAGTAACAAATCTCATTTTAAAAGACCATTCAAAACATCTCATAAACTATATCAAAAAGTTGGCTTTTCAACTTTCATATGTATGTAAAATGATTATACAAGTGAAGCATTCGTCGAGTCGGCGCCCACCTATACCAACGGAGGGTATCCTATGCCACGTCACCCGCGCTAATACCTGAGGAGGTTTTTGATATAAAACAGGAAAAAGTGAGCTTAATGAAGCTCAGTGAGTGCGCGTACGTTATAAAGTAATATCATATTTCATTGTAAAATACCTCCTTAAAACATTAAAAATAGGTTTGCATTTCATTATCATTTAACTTAAAAGTTCACAAAAGTTCACGCTTGACATAATAAAATCATACAAGTCCCAACATAAGGGATACATAGAACTTTTCATAAACTTAATAAGCAATAATATCATTCAAGTGGAATTCACTTGTAAGGCTTCCTTTCGAAACATAATTATAATCAGATAAAATAGTTACTTTCGAACTTACATTCGCATTTTTAAATGCACCAATGTTACCCCTTAAACTTACATGGCTTTGCCCTCTGGCATCCAAGATACCTCAGACGCAAGTCTTACACGCAGCCTCTCGGCTTGCGCAGCCGACACAGGAGACCAACCTGCATCGGACGTGTCAGGGTAAGAGCCAATGCTCACACTGTGAGAACCCTTGATCACGTGGGCCGAATTTACTTGGTCCTCTTCCTGAAACTTGCTCTGATACCACTAGAATGTGGAGTCACGAGATGATTTGGCCATAAACACCATCTGTGACACTTACAAAGACATCCCAACAACTACGCGCGGAATTGTGCATCGCAAAGCGTAGAGTAGGACAACATCCCACACACATAAAGGCGACACGACAGACTCTATTCCCCCAATGTGAGTGATGCAATAACCCCCCATACATTGCCATACACGTGTGGGACATACCGGCCGGGTCTACATAACTTACAAGGGTGGGCAAACAATTGGCCTTTGAAAACATATTTAAACATATACCATTTTTGCATCAACCGTATATCAAACAATGCTTAAAACTTCGAATTTCATTTCAAGATAGTTTTTGCACTTGTAAGCACATAAAAGGTAACTTTCATACAAAACATAGTATTCATGAAATCATCTGTTTGAAATCATAAAATCACAACCATACTTGAAAATACTTGAACATGTCAAAACACATACATTTTTGCTAAAACCATTTTGCACTCACCTTGCTTTCAAACTTCCCTTAATAGCTTCGACGGTCCTCTCCGGCTCCGCTAGCCTCGCCTTCACCTACACATGATAAGCACACTTAGAATGTGCTCAATAGACAAAGAGCAAAGATGCACTCAACTATACTAACTCTATAACATTCTCTCTACACTAGTAGCTTCTCCTTTCAATTTCTCTTTGATCCATGCTCCAAATTCCCAATTTCTTTGCATGAATCCATCATATATGCCCCAAGGGACGTTCCCATATGCTTCCCATCATAATTTGAAGCTTGGAACCCAAAATGACCATTTTAGACCTCTTAAATCCGAATTGAATGCACAGCCCAAATCGTGCATGCTTTTGCTCCTATTCTTTCTTCCACACTCTTCTTATCTTCCAATGCAACTCTAACATTTTCATAGGGTTATAGGTCATCTAAACAACATGGAATCATAGTTAAAACACCTCAATTTCATTGGATTCCCAAACCTCTCCATAAAGCCTTACAAGCATTAACTTAGTCTAAATCCATTTCTTTCAAGTTTTTGATGTTGGTTCTTTTAGACAAATTATCAAACATCTTGTCTACATTCTTTTCATTTAGTTTCCAAACCAAAACCAACTCAAAACTTATCTCATGCCAACCCTAGCTCATCAATTTTAGTAGGTTTCCATGCCATCTATACAAGCCTTTCAAATCCCAAATAAATCATCTCCTAACATAGGTAAAACTTCTCATCAAAACCCACTAAAACACCATCAAAATAACCAACATCAACATCACCCCAACAAGCTCAAAAGTAAGTGAACTAACCTTATTTAGCTTTGATCCTTGCTTCAAGTTTGATTTCCTAGCTTATACAAGCTTGCTTGATGGATTGAGATGCCAAAAAGTGATTGAAACTAGCTTGATCATCAATTCCTAGCCTTGACCTAACCAACCCACACCTTTCTCACGTTTTCTCTCTTCTTTCCTTTGATTTCTTTGTGTTTGCTTGTGAGTGGCGTGAGCTCTCTTCAAAAATTGACCAAGTGTTGTTTTTATACTTATGACAATCCCAAAATGACCATTTTGCCCCTTAAATAATTTCTTCTTGGTCTCCACATAATTGAGAATGGTCAGGCATAAACGATGGGTTGGCTTGTGACAGCTCGCGTAGATTCATTTGTTTGAGTTACATGAGCTATGACCTATCAAATTGAAGCTACAGATGTCTAGTTTCCATAGCAACTGACGGTTCATGAATCGGAGGTCTGTAGAGAAAGTTATGACCAATTTAATGACCAAAGGTCAGTGCTGCCGGCGACCTGCGCGCCTGCACTTCTCCAGCGCGCCTACCTGCGCGCTTAGCAGCCTCTGAGCGCCCAAGGGAGCGCCACACACTGTCCCAAGTGCGCTCACTTGCGCGCTCAGCAGCCTCTAGGCGCCCAAGGGTGCGCCACAGACTGTCCCAAGTGCGCTCCCTTGCGCGCTTCCTCCCTATTGAGCGGCCGGGTGAGCGCCAATGCTGAAAAAAGACATTTTTGAATATTCTAACCCATTTTTCATGCCTCAACTCTCCAACCTATAATTGCATTAATCTTCACCATTTAGGAATGATTTGAGGGTCTAAGAATGGAGCTCTTTTTAAAATATCTCTTAGTAATAATACTAGGGATACCATAAATAAACATTGAGGGCTTACATATGCTCTTGTACAGATCATATAAACACTAGCACTCTAATTCTCTTTTCCTTTTGCACCACTTAGCATGATTTGAAGCTCTAGGGTATGGCTAACTTTAAATCTTGATATGATCATTTAATAAGTGCAAACAAAGAAAAAGACTAAAAGTGTTTGGCTTCATAGGTTTATGATGTATTTCAAGGTAAAGAAATAGGTAGTTATGAGGGAAAGCAAAAATTGCCTCTATCACTTTTAAGAAGTCCATCCAATTAAAAATCAAAGCAACTCATGTTATTTACTATGATGATTGTTTTTAAGTGTTCAATTCAAAATTTATAGAGATCATTTATTAAGAACAAAGTAAAGAGTGTTTAAATAGTAGAAACAAATAAAATCTCTAAAAAAGAAATGCTTAAGATGCTCTAATACTCATGAAAGGTAGTCTCTACTAATATTCCGTAATTCACACAAATATGGTATTCATCCACTCAATTAAATAAGATCATGAAATCTAAAAGTCTCAAATCATACAAAGATGTTCATTTCCTTGTGAAGATATCCAATCAAAAACATGCATTGGGAGTCTATTAATAAACAAAAAGTAACTAGTCAACTTGCTTAGGGCAAAGTTTAGACTCGAAAACACCAAATAATAATAATAATAATAATAATTAAAGCACCATCCCAACCCTAAACTAAAAATTGTCCTCCATGTTCAAATGTAAAGAATAAGTAGGAGAAAAGTGAAAGATAAGAACAAAAACAAAAAGAAAGAAAACACCCAGATGGTTTGCTTCCCATCAAGCGCATTAGTTACAATCTTGACTAGATGTCGTGACTCTCCTCTAATCTTTTGAATTTGGAGGCGCAATCAAAGTAGTACCTACTTATGGCATCTCGCATGGCTTCTAATAAGGTTGAGTCTATGTCCATTCACCTTGATCTAACTCTTTTTGTTCTCAGGTGGTTTTATCTCATGATCCGATAGCTTTTCAATGAATGGAACAAATCCATTAGAAGAAAAAGAATGAGATTTAAAAGGTGAGGGATAAAGTGGCTTGGAAATCTTTGATTTGTTGTTAGCGTCAAAAGATGTAGCCAAACAATCGTATAATTGGGTTTGGATTTGACTTCCACAACTTCCATCTAGTGGTTTTTGTTATGATTTTTGCACCTCTTCTTGCCACTATTCCTTCCATTGTGTTTTCCATAAATATTTCATGATCTCTTATTCTTCTTTTCTTACTATATTAATAGCAAAATAGGCACTAGGATCTTGAGGATATTTCATAGCATCAAGTATATTGAAATTCACCATTTCCTTATTCATTAACATGGTGAGTGTTCATCACGTTTCAAGTAAGATTCAATCATATATTGTTTTGAATTATTAAATTATTATTGCTAGTATCGATTAGGTAAGTTTTGTTTTGAAAAAATTTTTGAAGCCCATATTTTTGTATTTAATCTAAAATCAATTTTTCCTTTCATTTAGATCCTACCGTACTAGGAGCATTTTGGTTATGGTCGACACACTTGGGGATTGTGCTCCGAAAAGTCATCACATGAGACTACGTGGGTTATCTTTTTGCACACTAAGGCGATTTAGGTCGACACACCCTAATTGGAGTCCCGTCACCAGTATGAACCGCTCTACTTCCTAAACCTAGATAAACTTCCCTTGATTTCAAACCACATCTCATCATTGTAGCACTAAGAACACCCACCCCTCTAGTTAGAATGTCTAGAATCAAGCTGGTCGAAAGATTCTGTTGTAGAGGCATCTATATAAATTGTCCTAACGAGAACTCCTTTAAGAACCTATCCCACACTCGATATTGTATCAAAGCCTCCTATACTATAATAAATTAGTGGAGACCATTATGTGTACTTGTCGTTCCCTCAAGAATTATCTGCGAATCGTGCCTATAATCGAATTCTTATAGCTGATCATCCATTTATAAGAAAGAAAAATAGTGAATGGATTGGAGCTAAATGAGCCCAAAATTGCAAACGATGTCTATATAAGAAACCAAGTTTAATGCCATCAAACGATAGGGTTTAATCGTCTCATTGAACCTAGTTGGCAACCTAGTTTAATGGTCTTATTATACCAAGTTACTGACCAATTAGGTTTAATGAAGCCATTAAACCTAGTTCTAATGTGGAAGATGATTATTCATCGTCTTTGACATGAACAAGTTTAATGGTCTCATTAAACCCAGTTTCATGTAGCAATCAAGTTTAATGAGGCCTTTAAACCCGAGTCATCTTCAACATTGCAATATCATCACAATCTTCCATTTCTAAATTTATTTAACTATTATTAATCAAATCTAACCCTAAATATCAAAACCCAACAACCAAAACACAAATAATAATAATAATAATAATAACAACTCAAAAAATCACAATAAAACTCAAAAATCACAACTAAAACACAAAAGATCACAAAGTCAAGCCAATGGTCGTGTACTGTTCGAATGAAAGAGGTAGCCTATATTGATAGTGGTCAACGATAGTTGACAAATAGTTGGCGAAAATCGACAAAGGTCGATGATGGTCCTCATGAACTTCGGGTCACAAACGCGTCACAATTGGGTTTACTTGGGCTGAAACTAGATTGGAAATATTTCCAACTAAGTTTCAACCTCTTTATATATATCTAAAGGCAGTTTGGTAATTATCTATTCATTTTTTTTTAATTTTAAATGATAAGGGTATATGGATAAATTTGTGGCAAGTGAAATTTGATAAATTTGGATATATGATGTAATTAGTTTGTTTGAAAGGCTGAAAATATAATTTTTTTTGGGCTTGGGTAAAAACAAATTTTTGATGGTTAAACATGTTGAAGGTACAAACGGATTTTACCATTCAAAAAGGAGTAATTTTTGTAATTTCTGTCTAATGTTTTATGATTAAACGCGTTAATGGTTTGGATTAGTGATTTTTTCCATAGATGTTTGAAATAATTTAACGACTCATAAATTACATTTGACGTGTGTCAACGTATCATAACCTCAAATCTTAAATATTATAGTTGGACATTTTTCTGTCAACTTAAGCTTATGCGATTGGTGATAACTTACATTATATCAGAGTTTGGAGATCTCTGGTTCAAACCCTCTACCCTCTCTTTATCTGAAAATCTTCTCGTTACACATGTTATACGATAGAGGGCATTTAACATGTGTCCGCCATTTATTACTTATTCACATTGCCCATGACGGGGCGTGTTAATGTATCATCACTTCAAGTCTTAAATATTATAGTTGGGTTATTTTCTATCAGCTTAAGTGACCTCAAGTCTTAAATACTATAGTTGGATTCTTTCCTATCAGCTTAAACTTTTGGGTATGGCGGTAACTAATAACGTGAATGTATGTGAAAACTAAAATAATTTGAAATAAAAAATAAAACAAACTTGAATTGAAATTGGTTCATTGATTACACCTTTCTAGTTCTTGTCACATTTATGAATAATGAATTTTTAAGAAGAAAATAAAACTTAATTTCTAATTTGTGATTCTATTGCTTGAAAATATAGAGAAAATCAAATTATGTGAATCTCGCATCTAAATAAGGAATTCAATTCCTTAAGGAAAGGGAACTTGCAAGGACGGATCCAAGTTGATCCTAAGGGGAACTTGTGCCCCTTTTGAGATTTTAATTTTTTTTTTCTTTATTTTTTTTGTGATTCACTCTCCATAATCATACAAATATATTTTACTACAAATGACGGGATCCACTTCAAATTTCTTCTTTCGGAACTTAAGTGAGCCCGTCCGGTAGCCCACGGAACCCTTCTAGACTATAACTAGCAAGACCAAAAGGACTCTGTGGAACGAACCCTTATGCTTAGCAATTGCTAAACGTATTAACCATAAATTATTTACTCAAAAAAAAAAAAAATGACAGTCCAACGGTAGTTTTTCGACATTTTCAAAATTTTTTTCAAATCACTTAAAATCAATTCATAAATACTTCAAAAATTTATACATTCTTCTCCACTCTAAATTTTGGACCTTAGGTCCATTTACAAATCAAGTTTCACCACACTTAAAAATATTTCAACAAAAACCATTAAGTCAAAAGTTTTCACCTATAATCGTAAGTATTTATATTATGCATATAAAAATTTGCATACATTTCCCAAATGACAATTTTAAACTATTTACACTAAAACATTGAGTTTAAATTGATAGGGCACTCCACTACATGCGTGGCATGCTGTACAAATTTATTTGCATCAAAAACATATATATATACTTAATTTCAGTTTAACCAAAATAGACATAACATGACTTCACAGAAGCATCGATCGTATCCAAACCCTCTAGTATGAAGTAGGAGATTTGGCACCTTGATCACTTATCCCTATACCTGAGGAGGGATTTTTTTTTTTTTCTAATAACATAAAATCAAAGAAGAATGAGCTATAGGAGGTCCGGGAGTGTTTAAAACTTTTCTACTTAAGATATTTTTTTTAAAGTACACCTCTAGGAAAATATTTAAAAAGAAATCTCTATTTCTTAAATATCTGATTTGAAATCATAAACTTTTATAAACATGCTAATAAATCTTAAGAACTCACATTCATGCATGAAAATATGATAATGTTACGTATTTAGCATAAAAACCATAAAACACTAGAATATTTCATAAACTTTTAAAAAACATTTTAAATGCTATTTTCTAAATCTCATAACTAGTGATGTGCTTTTCTTTCTAACACCATACCAATCGAAAACCCAAATGAGCTATAATCACATAGTGACTAGTCTAACGCCGCACAATGTGAGGTCACGTGGCAATACTCCTAGCACCGCACATCGTGACTTTAAAAGATATCTTAACAACTATGCAAAAGAATTCTACATCGCGTATGTAAAGCAAGATAATACCCCACACGTGTAGAGAGTAACATGACTGACTCTATCCCCCAATGTTACCAATGTGTACCTTGCCCCCCCACCCAATACGCCCCCTCCCCCCTTTCCCAACACTTGCTATACACATATACTGACCAAGTCTGAAACTAGAAATTTAGGTAAACCATTGGCCTTTGAAAACTTCTTTTACATATAATATACAATTAATTGTTTATTCTAGAAGTATGAAAGTATAAAAACCATATTACTTTTAAAATCTTACTAAAACATAAAAGCTCATTATTTCAACATTCTCAATTTCAAAGATACTTTAGCAATAATAAAGATGCTTTAAAACATGCTAATAATGCATCTAGTATTCATAAAATAGGTTTACACTAACTTATTTTTAATTTACTAGAATAACCTTCAAAAATTCTCCCTTGATTCCTTTGTTTCCTTCTCACCTACAAAACACATTCTAATTTAGAATCCATCACCCTAATTATATGAAATCCATTCTAATAGCCCTAATTCATCCAATTTAAATTTAGAATGCTATGAACACTAAATTTCACATTCTTGACATAATTCAGACTGATATTATAACATTCTTTTTTTCCTATTTTCTTTGCACAATCTTGTTTGAACACATGCTTAACACCATAAACACACATCAAAGTGATTGAATTTCATCTTGAACACTACCAATCCACCTTACCCGAAATTACCACATCACACATTTAAATAAGTTTCTTTCATTTTCATGTCTCCAATGGCATTCAAATCGTACCATAATTCATTTAACGTCCTAACATCAACTTAATTGAAGTTCTTGCGATTTCTTTTAGAAACTAGTTTACTTACCTTGATCACTTCCTCGCCTAACTACTTCCTTTGATTTTTCCTTTCAATTCCACAGATGAATATAAGATAATCTACTTATAAACATACCAAAATTAAATAAACTAATTAAGTGATCATGTAAACCCTCTATTTTTAATTTTACGGATTCACTAGAAATAGTCCCTAAGTAACTATTAGAGACCCTAAATGGTTAATGTAAGGGCCTAAGGTTATAGAGAACCCTTAGAGATCGAATTAAACTCAATTGGAGTTTAAACGAAATGGTAAAATGGTAAATAAAATTGAGTAATTATTTAATGTGACAAGAGACTAAGTGGAAGATAAGGTTTAATAGTTGTGGTCAAATTGGAATTAATCTAAAAGCTATGGGATGAGAACGAAATTTTCTCAGGACGTGACCTGTATTATTAAAGTTGTTTGTTGAGGAAAACATGAAAACAAAGTTAATTGAAGCACAAAAAAATCAGAACTGAAGACAGTCAACCAGAAACGTGAAGAAGAAAAAGAAGGAGAAGAAGAAGAAGAAGAAAAAGAAGAAGAAGAAGAACGATGTGCAGCTATCCAAACCAGCTCGAACCGACATGAACTAGACCAGAAGCCGGCACTGAACTCGACCAAGATAGACCAGAAGCAAAGCAGAAACGCAAGGCAAAATCGACTGCAGAACGAAGCAAATTGAGAGGGATGAAGCGAGAGACGAAGAGAGAAGAAGGAAGAGAAGAAGACCGATGCAAACCTAGCTGTTCCACGCCATTTTTAGCTCAAAACCATACCCTAAATCTGTGTAGAAATGTGACCGAAGAGAACCAAAGCAGAGACGATAGATCGGGGAAGAAGAATGGAGATCCGACCAAGGAAGAGGGAGGTCGTGTGGAGGAGAAGAATGAGGAAAGAAAACAACCCAAAACCCAGTCCAAAACAGCCCCAAAACCAATCCAGAACTAGTCCAAAACAAAGAGGAAGAGGATGATTTCGTGAGGAAGAAAATGGGGAAAGTTGTTTAAGTTTTGAAATGGTTATTATTGATGATTTTGTTGGTGATTTGAGTTGGTTTGAAGGGGGTTTTGTTACGATTTTTTTGTTGGTTGGTTGTGAGTAAAAATGAGTTATAAACTAAGTGAATTGATGTTTATTAGGAGCTTAGGAAACAAAGAAAATATCAAGAATTTAAAGAGAAAATCAAAACGTTAACTATACTAGTTTGAAGGGCGATTCTATAAATTGACCCATATTGTGTCCGTTGAGTGTTCATATGACCCTAACGAGTTTAATTAGATGTATTGAGAGTATTAAAAGTGAAAGATTAAGTTTAGAAATCAAAACCAAGAAAACGCCCCAAAATTGGTAGCGAAAATAACACTTTTTTAGCCTAAAATGCTTACCTGATAACTGTTTCCTTTCGTACCGACACTTGGACCGACTAGAGGGCGAGTTGGGAAAGTGTTTGGAGCAAAAACGGAATGAAGAAGAGCCCCGAGTAGGGTCGTAAATAGTATTCGTCCTAAAGGGATCGAAATGGGATGATTTTCGTTTCGGGTCTCCGAACGTGATTCCGTTAGTGCCAGAACATCCCTAGGTGATAATAAATAGGTTTCAGGCAAACAAAATGGAGTTCAGAACCCTAGAATCAATAAAGAAATAAAAAAAGAAGGTTTACGAGTAAAAAGGGTCACTTGGGGTAATTGTGTAACTTTAATTATTTCGAGTTTTCAGAAGTTGACGCAAATGTAAATTTATGTATCCATATGTTGTGTAG
Source organism: Nephelium lappaceum (assembly GCA_021234005.1). NCBI lineage: Eukaryota > Viridiplantae > Streptophyta > Magnoliopsida > Sapindales > Sapindaceae > Nephelium > Nephelium lappaceum. Next base: position 2,835,774 of record CM038007.1, read on the forward strand.
GTGATGAGGACATGTGGGGATCGAGACGAGAAGAGTAAAGGCTCCGTATGCACCATTCGTAGTTTTCCGTTTTTGTGAGTGAATTTTATTTTAAAGATGTTCAAAATATTTCAAATTGTTAAGTTGATTTGTTAAAGTAATTGCCTAGTTGAATTTATTTTAAATGCATTGATATATACATGAGCTATAGCTTGAAATGAGAATTTTGAGTTTTATATGCATATGATTGTTAAAAATATAATTTCAAAAGCTAAGTTTTCAAGCTGAATTCAGAAAAGAAAGGAAAAACATTTTCAAAGCCATTAGTATACCCTTAGAGATTTCCAGAAAAGATTAGACCTGGCTGGTCTATTCCACATCAGTTGGCATAGTCATGAGGAGGGATGAGTCACTAACTTGGGGGGACAAAATGTCCGAGTCTGTCAATCGAGTTGCCTTTTCTGATGTAGGGTGGTGTTTCGCGTGTTATGGTTAGTGTTGGGAAATTCTGCATATAGCCGCGACATATCTCAGAGCTGTCATGATTGGTCCCCTACGTTGGAGCATTCCTCGTACAGGGGCCACGTGACCCCAGAGTTTAGGATATTATGGTAATTTTGAAAGATATCTAGAAACAGTTTTAAAATAAAAGTAAATTTGAGAAAAAAAAAATTTTATGATTATTATTCAAGCTATTTATGATTTTAAGTTATGAGTTTTGAATTTAAATGCATGCTTGCGTTTATACATAAATTCTCACGTTTAAATTGAGTTTAAGAGATTAAAGTTTGAAATGATTAAAGAAACAAAGAATTGTTTTCAAACGTTTTCCGAGGAGAATGTTTAGAAATCAGATTTTTAAAATAAAGACAAATTATCACTCACTGAGCTTCTAGCTCATTATTTTTATGTTTTTATATAAAAACCTCCTCAGATACTCTCAGCAGGTAGTCGAGAAGTAGTATTACCTCCAACAGGTGAGACAACGCGACACGATGCCATTTGTGCAGCTTATTTTTTGCATCTAGCTTAGTTACATGTAAACATCCTTTTTGAATTGTATAAACAATTTGTGATTTGTAATTATTCGTTCGTAATTGTGTTTTAAATTGTTTTGAGTTAAATGTGGTTTATTAAATTGTGTTTTGAATTTTATCAAGTTGATTTGAAAACTAAATGCATGTTTGAGGCTTACGGGCAATCAAAAGTTGGGTTGGTGATGAATTTTAGTCGAAGTGTGATTTTTTATAAACAGGTTTTTTTGTAACGTCAAAAATGCAGATATTATGTTGCTGAAATTTTGTTAGAAAAAAAGTTTAAAAATCGAAAAAAAAAAAAAAATTTTACGCATTTTCAATTTTTAAAGAAAACCAACCTAACAATATTTTAAAAAGTATTAGAAAGTTTAGGGTTCGCTCCACGGGTTTCACTTAGCCCGACAAATTAGGTCTAAGAGGGATTTGTTGGGGTGCCCGGCGTGACCTACCGGATTAGAGCTAGAGGTATCCGGGACGGGTCGCGTCAAACCATGCCTCCAAAAACCATCAAAATACCATAGAAAAATCAACTTACTTACCACTTTCTCTTCACTTATCCTTGCTTTAGCATCTACTAGTATGAATCCACTTAGTTTGACATCAAAAACATGAAAAAAAAAAACTTCCTTCATCCACACCTCCCTACCCTTAGATGAAATTTCTCTTCCCTCTCTCTCAATTTCCTTTTTAATCTTCTTAACATCTCATGCACACTTTAACTTTATATAGGTTTCCCTTCAATTGACTAAATTGCCCTTGAATTATTCCCATAATATCAAACAAGTCATTAGTTACATAATATGGCAAGTGATTGGTCCATAGGCTAACTAATCATTCCACTAACTAAATAATGCAATTAATAGTTCTATGGCAACCGATTTAGTCACCAATTTGACTTTGATTTGTCACTCTCTCATTGGTTAATTCCTCATGACATGAATTGTGCTTCTTTGTGACAATTTCTTAGTGAATATCTACTTTGCCCCTTTTTTTTTCTTTTTTTCTTATGAATTGAATTCTCGTTCATACCTAAATAAATTCCAAAAATATTCCATGATTATTCAGTCATCAAATTGACCATATAATATTTTAATTGGGTCTTTTATTTCTCAATTTCATGCTTTGAAAAAAAAAAATTCAAATGGATATAAAATTATCAACATTCACTATTCTCCAAAAAAGGTAATTTCGTCCAAAAGTCTTTGGAGCTCTTAAAATCTATTTGAACAGACTTATTTTTGATTCATTTCAATTTCCTTAGACTTTAATACCTATTCTAAAAATTTTCGATTTTCAAGGTCAGTCTCCTAAAAATCACTATTCATCCAATCACTATTCATCAGAAAATTTTATTTCTCATAGAAAAAGAAAATTCCGGGTTTTACAACAAATATGACTTAATATTCTAATTGATGAATTTGAAGTTTAAATTTTTATAACAATCAAATTCACGAATTTTGAATTTTTAAATTTTTATTTATTACATCAAAATGTCAATTTGTAATCAATTATTTAATTTTTCTATACCCTTTGTTTCATTTATATATTTTTAATCTATTTAAAATTCATAAGTTACTTAAAAATTATTGAAGAAAAACATGTTTATATATAAAGTTTGGATGATTTGATAATATTTATTAATTGTTCAGGCCTATGTTTTGAAAGTAAGATATAATTTTCATATAATACTCTAACTATAAATTAATTTGTAATTATGACAACAAGATTTTTTGCTATCATTCAATATGGCTTGGTGATAGAAAATCTTCATTCAACTTAGCAATCACCTAGGCTCGAATTGACGCGACCCAATCTGGATCTCTCTAAACTCTTATCTAGAAAGGTTTCGTTGGGCACCTCAACGGATCCCTCTTAAGCCCAACTAGGCGGGTTAAGAGAAATTCGCAGAGTGAACCCTTAAACTTTCTTTTTGCAAACTAACTTACTTGACTTTCTTTTCAAAACTAGTCGGGTTGGTTTCGTTTTAAAAACTAAAATTTCATTTCAATTTAAAATCCAAATTATTTTTCAAAACTAAAATCCAACAGCATAACAGCTGCATTTTTAACATTTCCTGAACCTATAAAAGGAAATTTACACTCCCAAAATAATTCTCAATCAAAACCCAACTTCTTTATCCACAAACAGACATATCAAATCTCAAATCCATTTCATCAAAAACAAAAGCATGAAATCATAAATCAACACTTTGCAAACTTCACAATTTCTTTACAAAAACTAAACATTCATCACATGAGAAATAATCACTACTCATTTACATGCCAAAAGAATATATTTACAAATGATTCTCTTTAAACTACAAAATATGCGAAAGATAGTTATGCAAAAGTTTTTTCATGTCAAGCCCACCTATACTTCTGGAGGAGCTATATCTTCCCGGTCACCCACACCAATATTTGAGGAGGTTTTTATAATAAAAACAGAAAACTGTGAGCTTTGGAAATTCAGTGAGTGCTTGTAATTCATTATTTCAACCAAGGTATTTAATTTCTAAAATATCTCCTTAAAACATTTGAAAATAACTTTCTATTTCTCAAAATGCTCAAACATAAATTTCGTTTAAATGCAAAGCATTCATAGATAATTTATCAAACTCATATTCATATAAACTTCATAAAAATCTTGTAACTTTCAAAGCATACAAAATTCTAAATATTTTCATTATTTGAAATAAAACTCAAAAGTACTTTTTGTTTACTTTTAATATCTCAAGCACTTGGTATACTTTCTAAAAGCACCATTCGTACCCCTAAAAGCTCTGACCATACGACGACTAGCTATGCTGCTCGTAGTGGCAATATCATGTGGCAATTTTGAATCGACACCAACCATGACAAAATCTAAGACATCTCACGACTATGTGTGGAATCCTGCAATGCTAACCATAGCGCAAGATAATATCCCACATAAGTAGAGGTGACACGATAGACTCGATATCCCCTCAAGTTAGTGACGCATCCCCTCAGGACTTTGTCATACTAATATAAGATATACCGATCGGGTCTAAAACTTAAAAATATAATTTGAGAGTATACTAATGGTCTTTGAAAATCTCTTTTACTTTAACTTTCTAAGTGCAAAAAGCACAAATCTCTTTTCTGGGTGCATTAAGCACCAAATCTCATTTATGAGTGCAGTAAGCACTAAAACTTATTTCTGAGTGCAATATGCACTAAAATATCTTTGCTAAGGGCAAAAGCCCAAAATGTCTCAACTTTTAAAAGTTATAAAATAGAGCTTTTAGGCTTAAATCTCATCAAAACTTATCGTAAAGCTTTTCAATACAAAATAAATTATACAAAGCAATTAAAAACACTTTGAAACATAAAGTGTAGCACTCACCTAGATTGCAAACTTGGTTCAAGGCTCTTTAAGGCCTTGTCGTGCTCTGCTTGCTTCCTCCTCACCTACACATCATATTCTCACTTAGAATACACAACATTTAACTTCACAAAACTCGTTAAATAACTTCTAACTCAAATAACCCATTAAAGGGCACTTTTCACTAAAAAGCCTCTCTATTTGATTTCTACTTAACCGAAGCTCTAAAATTTCGATTTCTTTCCATGAATCTTATTTATTTTCACCTAGGAACATTCCTATATACTAGAAATAATTTTCTGGAGCTTGAAACGAAAAATCACATTTTTACAACCCCTTTGGGCGAACACTGTTCACAACCCTCTCCCTTGATTTTCTTTCCTCAATTCTTGCTCCATGCATCTCCCTAACTAGCACTTAGGTCACCGATAAAGCAATCTGAAAAATTTCAACTATCGGGTGGCAAAACCTAAGAAAAACCTCACTTTTTCACCACTTTTTCAATGTAACTTTTACACTTTGGTTTCTAAACTTAATTCTCTCCACCACTTTTCTTGAATATGCTTAATAACACTCATCTATGTCATTAGAATGCATATAAAGGGTGACATTTCATGAAAACTAAAAATGCCCTTTATCGAGTGGAAGCTAACCACATTGTCCCTAGGCAATTATCTTTGAATTCTAAGTTAATTTAACACTTAATTAATCTTAATCCAACATGGAATCATGCTTCATATCTCCAATGCTTAATATCTCCAAGATCTCATCACATTCACATATGACCAACTATGGCCTTTAATGGTCTAACACACACCAAACTTATTTCACTAAATTTTTCCATGTTAATTCACTTAGACATTTCATCAAACACTTTGTTTATAACACATTTCAATCAAGACCAAACTCAACTCAATCTTAGGGTTTCTCTAACACAACCCTAGCATCTCAAACTTACATGGCACTACATGATATACACTTGTTTATGGTCACTAAATGCTCACCTCAAATCACACATAGAAACTCACATCACAAACCAACAAAATCATCAACATTCCAACCACCATACAATTTCGAAAATAGGAAAACTCACCTCTTTTCTTCTTGTTTCCTTGTTCTAATTCGTTCTTCTAGCTTAGATGATCTTGAGGACTTGCTTGGAAGCTCGAAAATGACTTGAAGTTACTTGATCTCTCCTCCCTCAAGCTTGGCCGAAACACACCCCTTGCTTCTTTTCGTTTCACGTTTTTGCTTCTTATTCTTGACTCTAACTTGTTCTTCTAGCTTAGGATGGCTTGGAGGCTTGATTTGGAGGTTGAAAATGGCTTGGACTCACTTGATCTTCTTTTATCCCTCACATGGTTGAAACTCACCCCACTCTCTTGGCCATCTCTCTCGCTTCTCTTTGCTTTGTTTGTTTGTTTTCTATTTTGGCAAGAATGACTTGAGTTTTGTGTAAATGGTGGAAACTTTTCACATTTTGTTCTCTAACTTTTTCAAAAATGACGATCACGTCCCTAAAATTTTGTTTTGTCCCTTAACTTTAGCTTAATTCTGATTTGACCCTAAATATTAAAACTTATTTTCATTTTAGTCCCTTATCACACTTAATAATTACTTAATGTCATTTACCATTTTAGCCCCTCATTTATTCTTGAATTGAGTTCAATCAATCTCTAAAGATTCTCTACAACTTTAAATACTTTTATTGATCATTTAGGGTCTCAAATCATTACTTAGAGACTATTACTGGGGAAATCATAAATAGAAAATCGAGGGTTTACATGAATGGTCACACTATAAGTTGTATCCATGTAAACTAAAAATAACATTTTTTAAAAAAAGATTATGAAAAGCCATATATGTGTGTGTGTATTACAAATTTTTGTTATCTTATCTTATCAGGATACATGATAGTGTCTAATAGTGAAATAATGGAGAAAAGGAGTTAGTTATTAAAATTTTTAAAGCTTTTCTAATATGAGTTCTTAGGAAATTGGAAACCATAATTTTTTTAAAAATAAAAATAAAAAATTACACAGTCAAGTTGTTATCATTTTGAACAGACAAAAATATAATTAAAATGTGCCCCCTCTAACACAAATTTTTAGGTCCACTATTGGAAACTAGATTGACTCGCCACTCTCGCCCAAGCTATGAATCTCCCCTAATTATTTTTCCTATGGAACTTAATTTCTTTTTTATTCCTTATTAGTTAATTTACAATACATAAATTGGATCATTAACAATAGCATTTCATCAAAAATTTTAAAAAGACTTAAAAGGTAATAATTATAATAAAAGAGTATATTAAGACATGCAATTAAACTAGGTGATATTCATTGCTCATTGATGAGTTCAATTGGAGTAGTAAACAATTAAAACTTGACATGATTTTAACTTAAAAGGAAAAAAAAAAAAAAACTTGACCTGATTTTAGGTGTGGTGGATTCGTAGCTACACATACATTTTCACAAATGAACTATGCAAGACGAACTATGGTAGACATTTCCTCACAATAATTACGATGGAGAAAATACCAAATGAAATTAAGGTCTCGAATTTGTTTGTATCTTTATACATTACAATAAAAAATAGATAATGTGGTCGAAACATTTATAAGTCAATTTTACATATGAAGATAGATGTGCGACTAAACTAGATAGTACACAGGTTATGAAGCATTTTATGCATGTAACAAATATTTTATTTTTAACATATATTTCATTTTTCCAAAAAAAAAAAAAAAAGAAAACCATATGTTTTAGTTTTTAACACCGTATTATCATCTAAAGTCTCTAAGTTTTGCAAATAATAAAATGAGATTCTTTCAAGTTCAAGAAAATTTTTGGGGTCTTCAATTTATTATTTGAATGTAATTTTCCAAAATGAATAAATGATCCATGATTATGGCAGAACCTTGATAGACTCTAATAAGTTTTAATCAAAAACTAAAATTTGTGTTCTTCACACTAACTCATAAAAAAATTAATGAATGCATATTATGTAGATTTGTTTTTTCCAAATATAAAAAAATAAACATCTCTCCAAGGTATAAACCTATTTTTCTGTTAGCCCTTAATTTTATTTATGGTATCTCTAGTATTAATACTCAAAGATGTTTTAAAAAGGTTCATTCTTAGCCTCTCAAAACTTTCCTAAATGGTGAGGATAGATATAATTATAGGTTGGAGAGTTAAGGCATGCAAAGTGGGTTAGACTATTCAAAATTTCAATTTTTTCAGCATTTTCTCTCACCCGGCCACTCGGTGGGGAGGAAATGTGCTTGGGGCAGTAGATGGCGCTCCCTTGGGTGCCTAGAGGCTGCTCAGCGTGTAGGTAGGCACGCTAGGGGAGTTCAAGCTCGCTCGCACCCGCGCTGGTGGCGCGGAGGCTCGTAGGTCGGCGCCGACACTGACTTTTGGTCACTAAAACAGTTATAACTTTCTCTACGGACCTCAAATTCATGAACTGTCAGTTTCTATGGAAACTAGATATCCATAGCTTCAATTTGATAGGTTATAGCTCATGTAACTCAAACAAATGACTCTACATGAGCTGTCACAAGTCAACCCATCGTTTATGTGTGACAATCCTCAATTAAGAGCCAAAATGGAATAAGAAATAGTTAGGGACCAAGAAGCAATTATTTAAGGAACAAGATGGTCATTATAGGATTGTCATAAGTATAAATACAACACTTGATCAATTTTTGAAGAGAACTCACACCATTCACAAAGAAACAAGAGAAAAGAAAAGAGAAAAGTGAGGGAGAGAAAGAGAAGCATTTGGCCAAGGCAAGGGAAGAGTGATCAAGTTGGTTTCAAGCTAGTTTTCATATCCAAATCAATCGATCAAGCTTTCCTAAGATAAGAAATCAAACTTGAAGCAAGAACCAAAGCCAATCAAGGTTAGTTTGTTCATTTTTGAGTTTATTGTTATGATGTTTGTGTTGGTTATTTTGGTGATGATTAAGTTGGTTTTGATGGGAGGTTTTTATCTATGTTAAGATAGGATTTATTTGAGACTTAAAAGTATGTGTAGGTGGCATGGAAACCTACTAAAATTGATGAGCTAGGGTTAGCTAGAGAGGGAGATTGAGTTGGTTTTGGATTGGAAATTATTAGAATGAATTGTAGGCAAGGTGTTTGATAATATGTCTAAAAGAACCATCATGCAAAACTTGAAGGAAATGAATCTAGTATGTATTGTGACATGTGAGGCCATATGGAGAAGTCTAGGAATCCAATGGAAATGAGGTGTTATTAAGTATGATTTCATGTTAGAATTATGATGAGAAAACCTAAGATAAGTTAATGGAAAAGTTAGAAAGTCATTTAGGCAACTTGTCTTTTATGTCCTCAAAGTGAAGGGCATTGAAAGTCTATAAGAAATGCTATTTCTCTTCAACTTTATTTCATTATGTTTGACCATAAATGAGTGTATAAGAGTTAGAGGAGCCTTAAGAAACAAGAATGGAAGTTAGATAACTAATGTGGTGAGAAAACCCCTTAAAAAGTGATCATAAAGTGGTATTTTTAGCCCAAAACACCTATCAAAGGATATCAGAATTCGATAAAATTTTACGGGTGATCACATTGGGAGATAAGAAGAGTGTGAGAGAAAGAATTGGAGCAAAAGCATGCACGGTTTGGGCTGTACATTACATTCGGGTTTGAGGGGTCTAAAACGAACATTTTGAGTTCTAAGCTTCAAATTATGATGGGAAGCATGTGGGGACACTCTTTGGTGTATATAAGAAGGATTCATGCAAAGAAATTGAGAATTTGGAGCATAGATCAAAGAGAAATTGAAAGGAGAAGCTATTAGCGTAGAGAGAATTTTATAGAGTTAGTATAGTTAGGTGCATCTTAGTGCATTTTTGCATTGTCTAATTGAACACATCCTAAGTGTGCTTATCATGTGTAGGTAAGGAGCATCCGACCGGATCACGAAAGGGCTTGTGAAGCTCATCTAAGTTAAGCCCAAGCTTAAGGTGAATGCACTTTCAGAAAGTTTTCTAAGTGATTTTATGTTTTTGCATAGATAAGCTATATTTTATGCTTTTGCATATATAAGTTCTTGTATTTAAATGCATGTCTTGTATTTGTAAACAAAACGAGTCCAAGGACTCAAGTTTAAAGCTTTCAAGTTAAAGCTTTTGTGCTTGTACACCAAGTATAAAGATTTGTAAGACATAGCATTAGAGAAAACAAGTTTTCAAAGGCCATAAGTACCCACCAGTTTATCGAGTTTAGACCCGCACGGTATATCCCACTTAATAAGGCAAGGGTTGGGGGGAACAAGTCACTAACTGTGTGGTTAGAGTTATGAGTGAGTGTGTCGCCCCTACTTTGTGGGATATGGTCCCGCACTACGGTTAGCGATGCAGAATTCCGCACGTAGTTGCTGAGAGGTCTCAGAGAGTTGGTTGCGGTGGATGTCAGATACATCACCTTATGACCTATCACACCTGCAACCTTAGCTAAGTCGCCGTGTGGTCAAGAGATTAGGGTTACGAATGGTGCTTTTACAAAGTTCAGTTATCTTTAAGCTTGTTCAGATTTATGCTTTATAAGTTTATTATAAGTTGTTCATATTAATGCTATGCAATTGAATGAGATTTATGATTTAAATGTCTTTTAAGAAATAGAAACTTTTATTAAAGTTTTCTAAGGAGGAAGTTTTCAAAAAGTAAAGTTAAGTTTATAAACTGTTGCACTCACTAAGCTTTATAGCTCACTCTTCAAATTGTTTTTTTAAAACCTCCTCAGGTGCTTGTATGGGTGAAGACCAGTGAAGACTCTCTTCTCCATATTTAAGTGGGCGCAAGTGTTGGCATTTGTTTTTTTTTTTTTAAGACTGTAATATACATATTTTGTGTCTTTTGTATAAGGCATATGTTTTTACATTTTGTATAAAAAGATTCAATTTTTTTGAGTTGTGTAAAAGTGCACATTTTCGTGCTTAAAAAAAATCAAGTTTGTTTGGATAAAAGTGCATGTTTAAATCTTGTCCTTAAAGATTTCAAATTTTTGTGTTCATGCTAATAAACTTGATTGCGAGAAGTTGGGTTGGATTGTGATTATAGTTCGAAGTGTCTAAATTGCTTTTCAAGTTTTTGGTTTATCCAAATTGCAGCCGTTATGCTACCGGTTTTAAACCTTAAAAAATGATCAAATGAATAGTGACAAACCAACCCAAACCATTTCAACTTTAAGACTTAAAAGATTGGGCTTCCGCTCAAGTTAAGTTTCAAGTTAAGAGGGTTCGCTCCTCGAACGCCTTCTTCCCTATCAAGATGGACTTAGAGGGATTCGTTGAGGTGTCCGGGCTTACCCTCCAAATAGGAGCCTAGTGGCAGTCCGGATTGGGCCGTCTCATTTTCTCTCCTTTTAATTGTAAAATGTAGAAGGAGAAAGAGAAAAACATATTTCTTATGATGATCGGTCAAAAGTTGATATATATTGTACTTTAAATAATTGTATTGGAAAAGAAAATATGCATATATATGTGACACATTCTACAATATACCTAGGATATTGATACACTTGCCAAAAAAAAAAAAAAAAGAATGATTACATTATAAAATTACTAATTATAATTTATTATATCTGATTACAACTAAACATGTCTGATTAATCAGTAAATATGATTTCGTTTGTCAATTGTTGTAAATGTGATTTGACTCATTTAATTATAATCAAACATAATAAAAATATAATAAATTATAATTAGCAACAATCACTTAAGTTTTTTGTTAAATGTATTGATACCCCATGTGTACCAAGAGGATATATATGTATATATCAATGTGAATTAATATTAAAAAAGCTATTATTATTATTTTTTTAAAATTATTAAAAAAGTTATTGATATATCATATATATAAACTAAAAAATACATAATAATATTGAGGGGACTATGATAAAATGAAAATCGTTTGTATAGCAAAGTTTAAACGTGGACTGTGAAATGATGGAAAACAAGAAGTTTGAAGATAAGGAATATTATAGCACTACGTGTCGTGGTGGTCCAATTATTAATAATGGAAAGAGTCCAAGAAAGTTGATACAAATTTCAAATATTTGAATGAATGGTCTGACGTTTTTCATTTCATTGTCTGGACATATATAAATGGCTTTTGATAATGTATGTTAGACGTGTACATGTGCAATTTTTCGATATGGACACAATGTATGTTCACCGCATATCTTTATCCATTTGCAGGGGATTTGCAGATAATGATTGCACACAGTTCATTATATTCAAATCTTGTTGTTTTCCATTATTAATAATCCTTATATTCAAATCTTGTTTTCCTTTGTTACACAATTCATGCCTTAAACCTAAGAAATACATCAATTATAAAAAGTGACTTATCATTGAAAAAATTCAATTAATAATTAGAAAAAATTACAAGTTACCTACCCAAATCCAAAATATGCTCAGGCAAAGTAAACATTTTAATTTTATTACAAATTATCCATCCAACGTTAGCCAAGTTTGTCAACGTTAATTGCCTAAGGGACAAAATTATCTTTTAATCTTTTTTACTTTATTTTTTTTTCTTTTCTTTTAAAATAAATTTTAAGAACTTAAAATAAATTAGATAAAAAAAAAATCATTAGATCTATTGTCGATGCACAATAAAGATTAATTTAAAAAAATTAAAAAATTGAATATAAGTAAAAAATTTAATTAATCAAATCTCCAATATCCATCTTAAGATGGATGGTGGAGATTAATTTGAAAAAAAAATAAAAAATTAAATAAAAATTAAAAAAATTAATTCCACCAAATTCATCTTCCATATCCTCCATGATCCAGTTTATCAATGACCTTTAATATCATTCATCCATCATCATCATCAACCTATCATCATCATCATCACCATCATCAACCTCTCTCATATCCATCTCTCTCTCTGTCTCTTGACACCTTTGTCTCCCTATCTTCTCTGGCTCTGGTGACCTCTGTCTCTCTATCTTCTCCCCTTTTCTTTCTCTTCCCCCCCTTTGTCTCTCTCTCCCCTCTTTACTATATTTTTCTATCCCGAAATTAGGTTTCCAAGTGATTGGAAAGTCAGAAGAAAACCGGGTTTCTAGTCGCCTCGAAACCTAAATGTGGGTTTCTAGGCAATTGAAAACCCAACATCATTAATCATTAAACTTAAAAAATAAACCCAAAATCTATCTTTTCAAACCCAAGCTGTCATCCCAAAAAAAAAAAAAAGACACCCAAATCTGGTTTTTCAAACCCAATCTGTCATGAAACATCATCAACAATCTCCCACAAAAACCATCATCAATCATCAGATCAACATCATCAATCATCAATCCAAAATACAACTAAAATGGTTAGAGTGAGAAGAGAGTGAAACAAAGGCACGCCTCTCTGCTTGCAGATGGGTCACTATCATCGGTGTCAGCAATGGAGAAATGAGTTCAATGATAGATCTAGAGATCCATCATGAACTCGTTTTTAACTTTTTTTTTTTTTTTTTCGTTTTTCCTTTTTTACATCAATTGATCTCTACCATCCATCTTAAAGATGAATGGTGGAGATCCATTTTTTTTCTTTAAATAATATATACTTTCTATTTTTTCACTTTTAAAATTTATTTTTATTTTTAAATTTTTTTAATTTTATAGCTTCTTTTTGAAAATAAAATCATGACAATATTTTCATCATTACATAAGGGTATTTCGGTCTCTCAATCAGATCTATAATGTTGCCTATCAAAACTAACAGACCTGGGATAAAAGCAGATGGGTAATCTATAGTAAAACTAAAAGGTTTGCTCTATCTGAACATATTTTGGAACTAGATAATTAACTTGTAATTTGCTCTAATAATTAATTCTCTTTGGATTAAAAATTAGTTTAATTATATTTCCCTCTCTTTCATGTCCCTTCTTTCTCATGCTTGTTTCTTTCTTTTGCTTTCTATCTTTCTATTGTTTCTCTCTCTTCACTACATCCTCTTTCTCTCACACTGTTTTTTTTTTTTTCTTCTTTTTTCTTTGAAGAGGTGTTTTTTATTTTAGGAGTTGAGTTAAAAATTATATAGTGTTGTGTCCAATTTAAAGAGTCAAAAAACGTCATTTTAAAAGATTTGGAAAAAATAACTAAAGATAAAGTCCGATCTTGCTGAAGGAGATGCAACGATGAAGTGGAGACTCTCCCAAACCTACATCATGTATTTAATATAGTTTGATGTAAAATAGGAAATGAATTCTAAACTCTCATACATTTTAGAGTTCAATTTGCATAAAGACAAGGAACCTTAATAATATAAATAGGATCTTTCAGGCACAGAAAAATGGACGATTTTTTTAGGCTTTGAAAGCTTTACAAAACCCCAGTTTATTGGCTTCTTTTGCAAGCAATAACATAACTGTTTATATAAGTTTTGTTCTATACAGTCAAAACATGTTAAAAATTCTCGTCTCGATTTTATTTTATTTCTCTTTATGATTATGTCATTATTACTCTTAATCGTCTGTTGATTACGTTCACATTTGCATTAATTGGGGGTTGACTGATTTTTTTACAACAATAATATATATATATATATATATATATATATAGGGAGAAAGAGAGAGAGATTGATTGGCTATATTAATTGAAGCCCTAATTTAAATTTGTTGAACATGTAGCTCTTACAACGTAAACTATGATTTGTACAATTCTGTAAACTATGGAAGTATGATTATGGTATATACTACGGAATAAATTATTTTAGTCACTCTCACTTTTTATGACAGCGACAATTGATAATTATCAAAAACAATGAAGTGTATGGCGATAAATCGTTCGTATAAAGCTATGCGTCCAACATACAAGCGTTGCGTCTGTATCAAAACATTTGCACACGTTTTATTTGATCAAAAGCCATTTATAGATGTCCAGACAATGAAAATGAAAAATATCAGACCATTCATTCAAATGTTTCAAATTTGTACCAACGTTTAGTGGACCATCTCCATTATTAATGACTGGACCCCTACGACACCTATCACTATAATAATCCTTATCTTCAAATCTTGTATTTTTCCGTCGTTACAGGGTTCACGTTTTAAATATTCCTATACGATTTTTATGATCAATGGATCTTAATTTTTATATTGTTTGGACTATTAATCTTAATTAATCATTGTATTATCGCTCTTAAAAATATTCTATTATTCTTTTTATTTTAAATACAATGAATTGCTGATATTAACGATCTTAATAATTTAAAATTAAGGATATACTGACCATAAAAATTATATATATAGTATAATTTTCAACTCAGAATGTTCTTAAATTTTTATTTCAAAACTATAAATTATAACCACATATTTTCAATGAACTCCACAACAGTTATAGGCCCCGTTGAAAATATCTTATTTAAATTAGTGGTTGTAAAATATAAATTTGAGGATATTTATGTACTCGAATTTTATGTCCTCAAATTTATATTTCAAAGCCACTAATTTAAACAGTATATTTTCAATGGGATCTATCATCGTGATAGGGTCCGTTGGAAATAGATGATTATAATTATTTAATTATTATATTATTAAATTTTTATTTCAGAGTTATAAATTATAATTACATATATATGTATATATATATGACACATTCGAAACAGTTATTAGCCATCGTTTGCTTTAATTACATAGAGAATGATCATAATCATTTTTCTCTTTTGTCTAGAAGAAATGTTTTATAATTTGTAGATATATGGGTAAAACTATAGCGTGATGACAAAAGAATGAAAAAGCAAGATTTGATGTTAAGATATATGGGTAAAACACGCTCTTTTAATAAATTTTTTTTATATTATTTGTTTAATATATAATATTTTATATTTTATGATATGAATTATATATATATAACAACAAATTTTATAATAAATTTTATAACTAAAGAATATAATATCTTTACAAAAAAAATTATCACTTCTCTTGACTTCTTATCCAATTAAAGCTACGACATAAATCAAAGGCAAAGTGGGCCCCTATAAAAAGCAATTGCAGACATGTATTTTTCTAATGAAGCCAATTTTTTTATTTTTACTTTTTCCAAATAATAGTGTTACCATGGTAGCACGTCCCCTATAATTATAAGGGTAGGGGTGGGTATATGCAACAACCCGAATTGGGAGCTCCACTCTAATTACTGTAGTGGACCTCATATATTATTAAATCTAATGTAATATCACAAATTGAAGCCACCACTCAGCTCTGATTACTGACTCTATAAATTGAAGCCACTAAGCTTTGTTTTTAAGACACAAAAAAGAAGCCTACAAATATTAACAAATGAAGAGTTCACTTATAGCACTTTCCATCCTTTTCCTTTCATTTCTCCCAAACCCATTATTGGGGGCTCCGCGACCATTGTATGACAGCTCTGGTGACGAAGTCGTCACCGGCACCCAATATCACATCGTCTCGGCGATTTGGGGAGCCGGCGGTGGCGGTCTCAATCTCCGCTCAGGTAGAAACAGTCCATGTCCCCTGGATGTCTTCCAAGAAGGTAGCGACCTCCAATTGGGCAGTCCAGTATTGTTATTCCCTGCTAATTACACTGGAGAGAAAGGTACTGTTGTCTATGAATCCACTGATGTGAACGTCAAATTCCATGTCCATCCTCCTACTTGCAACCAGGATTCTACCGTGTGGAAAGTTGACAACTACGATGACAAAAGGGGAGCATGGTTCATTACCACCGATGGAGTTAAAGGAAACCCTGGGCCTCAAACCCTACAAAACTGGTTCAAGTTCGAGAAAGTTAGCGAGCCCTTTAGGTCATACAACATTGTTCACTGTCCATCAGTTTGCGAGTCCTGCGTAAAATTATGTAGCAATGTGAGCATCCAAACCGAAAGGCGTCTGGCTCTGAGTCAATCACCCTTTCTTTTTGGTTTTGTGTTCAGGAAGGTTTCAGATGTTCAAGATCACAGGGAAAGGCTTAATGCAATAATCTAAGTAAAACTGTTTAGTGCTGTTGATCAAAATACTGCAAGTATGCAGTGTTGTTGATAATAAATAATGGACTAAGTTCCTTTTTATATGCATATTAATTATTTGTGTCATAAACTTCTTTTGTTATAGCGGAAAAACTTTGTGCAGCAAGATCCACCTATCACCGTGCATCCTGCTGTGATATTTTAAGGGGATACATGGTGGATCACACTATAACAAAGTTTGATATTCAAGCAATGCATTTGAAAAATAATATACAGTACTACAGTCAAATTATTTAATTTGATTCTTAAAGTCTCACGTGTGATGTTATAGAATTGAATAAATTTTACTTGCTGAAGTAAGAAATTCCCCTAGTTAAACACCAAGTTATAAGCAGCAAAAGCTTCGTTAAATTTCACATACATACTATCATGCAGTGGTGCTGACAATAAATTATGCCATTAGAAGTAGTCTTGAAAATCGTCAAATATACTCTCCCTGAGAAGCTATGTAGAGTCCAAAACAACTTCTTGCTCTTCTCAACACTCTCTCCTACCGTCGCAAATATACTCTCCCCCACCTCCTCCACCGCCTCAACTCGCTCGTCTTCAATCACCTCGAAGCTCTCTATCAACCATCAGAATCGAATCGGTTCTTATTTTCGACAAGTTTTTGTCTCGAACTCAATGAATCGAGTTACTAATTCGTGTACCACTTCTATGTTAAGAAGTCAAGTAACTGCTCTTCAGCTTCTTGGTTTTCCTTTTTTCATGTGTTTGGTTGCTGAGAAAGTTATTGCGGAAAGGACTTAGAATCATTTTGTTAAGAAAGTTGTTGGTTGTGTTGGTGGATATGCATGTGAAAGTTGAGGAATTGGGGTTCGCGATAAAGGTGTTGAATGAAAGTCCTGAGAGGAATAAAAGTGAGAGTGTTTTGTTGTGGGTTTTGGTGAATGGGTGTTGTTGCCGCCGACGGTCATCGTCGCTTATGCCAACCAGTCGTTGGTTACGACCCTTTGGTGCTTAAAGAGGCACTAGTTTTGTTGGTTTCTCATTCTGATTTCATTGGTTTGTAATTTGGGGTCAAGAACATATGTTGGTGCACAACATTTTGCCGTGCATGAGTTGAATTTGAATTGGAAGATCCGGGCAACAACCCAGATGAAAATTTGGGTTGTTTTTCATTTTTAGTTTTTTATTTTTCTATTTTTACAACAAAATTTTTAATTTTTTATATATTTAATAATGTATTTTATGGACTGATGATCACAATTCTTTTTCATATTTTATTTTTATTATTTAATTTTCAAAATTAATTGAAATGACGGAGATGACCCTCCCTCCGTTATGATTGACTAACAGTTGACCAACAATAGAGACTTTAATAATGAATATTTGAGACATAAAGGGCCATGAGAGTCATAAACACATTCGTAATTAAAATGAAGAAGTTTCCCAAAAATATAAGGACCAAAAAATAAGTTTCTATTATTTTGTAACAGATTATCAGCATGAATCACTAACCATTATTTCTTTTAAGTTTTAGCAAGATTCAAAAGCTTTTTGCTTGAAGACAAGATGTTATATGATCAAGGCTTGATACATGATAAGAGATGAATTTCTTAGTGAAACCAAGAGTTAGAGAAATTGTAATGTATTTCTATCTTTAATTTTGATCTTCAAAATATTGATTTATATTATTTTCTCTTGTTAGTTTTGTTATTAATATTCATTTAGGTTTCCAAGAAATAAATATATAAATTATTTGATAGTATTGCAACCCAAATATCATAGAATTGAAAAGCTAAAGCTATAAGTGGAAACTAGAATTTTGAACATTCGAATCTTAATTCATGAAAACCTGAAATTTTGGATTTCAACTAATTAGAACAAAAGTTTTACATAATTTCATTATGGTTAAGACATGAAGTTTTATAGCAATTCCAATTGAAACCAAAATGCATTCAATATAATCATTATTTTTACCTAAAGTTCTAAAGATAATATGAAATTCATGAACCTAAGTTATGGGGGAAAAAAGGGAGAAATAAATATTTTTGCAATTTTTTTTGTATGTAACATGGATGAGAACCACTTGGGAATGAAAGAATATTTCGCTTTGAGATTATGTTATTTTTTTTCTTGTTGATTCTACTACTTTTTCTTTCTAATTTTATTTACACTAATATTCATTGGGTTATTCAGTGGCAAACCCAGAAAATCTTTCAACGGGGGGGGTGGCGGGGGGGGGGGGGGGGGGGGGGGGGGGGGGGGGGGCGCGCGCGGGCGCGGGCGGGGCGAGCGGGGCCGGCTTATGAATAAAGGAATGAAGATGAAAACATCAAAAAATTATTAATTAAATAAGACATAAATCATATATATTCATTAAAAAATATAATTTCATTTTAAGTTTATCACAAAAAGGAAAATATTTGAATTTATGATGAACAACAATAAATTCATACAACGAGAATTAATTTATATATATTATTAGTTATGTTCAAAATTTTTTAAACTTCTAATTTTTAAAACTTCTAAATAAAGTATAACTATGAAGTAAAAAAAGAAATATGAAAAAAGTTGAATCATAACAATATATGGATAATTTTAATGCAATAATTTAAATATTAAGACTTTAGGATCTATTGATGGATGTATATAAAGTTAAGTTATTAAAAATAAATAAATTAAAAAGTAATAAATTTAGTAGGCTAACCTAGTAACTGATAAGATGTCAAACGAAAATAAAGAGATGCCAAGTTAAGATGAACAAAAACAAAAAAAAAGAATTATTGAGTAAAATTGTAAATTGTCAATGGTCTTTGTGTGGCACACCTAAAAGTGGAGTAAATGACACTTATATAGGAGAAAATATGTATTTGACTAAATAGGAAAAATTTGTAAAAACATATATATATATTAATTAATTAGGAGTAAAAAAAATATTAAGAGTGGAAAAGAAAAACATTAATTTAATAGAGGTAGGAAAAATGTTAGGAGTAAAAAAAGTCTGTATAAGAAAAGTAATGAAAATTAAGTAATTATATTAAAACAAAAATAATAAATAATAATATTAAAAAAGGAAATAATAAAAATTTTAAAAACACACACGGACAGAAACATTAAAAAAATAAAAAACAAAGCAACAATCAACTGTCGAATCAAAATCAAAATATCTGTTACACTGCACTCTCCAACCTATGACACTCCATAGCACTCTAGTCTCTACAATTAAGTTTCTAATTTTTGTTAAAATCTCAGTAGTGGCATGTGTCCCTGCTGCTCTTTAGGTGGGTTCACCCCTGACGTTACTAATAAATGGGAAAAAATAAAATAAAATAAATGGTATTGCAACCCGAAGATTGCAAACATGATGTGAATATATTACTTCCCAAAAGTTTAGAGATTCTAAAATTCAAATCAATATTAGTCTAATTAGGCTAGAAGCTTGATTTAGCATATTAAAACTTGAATATTATAGATTATAATTTAAAGATCATAGAATGTATTAATGTAAATGTGTTGACATCTTATGGCATATGACAGTGTTTGAGCGTTTTTGTTATCGTCATCATTGTATGGCTGTGGTTTGAGCAAACTCAAGAATTAATACTGTTAGATTTTTCATGAAAGATAATGCAACAGGTCACAAACAATTGCTACAACAACTGACTCAATGTTACAACAACTTTGGACATTTAGTACTGTGCAATAAAAAGAGAAGAATTTTTGCTCTGATTTAATTTTGTGAATCAAGTAAGTTTTTATGATTTTTCTTAATGTTAATTTCATATTTATCTAGTGAGAAAAATAATATTTTTTTTTTTGTTAATATATTTTCTAACTGGAGTTTTCCTTTTATAAAAAGATATTTTATTTTTGGGACAAAATTCATGGAAAAATATTTTTGGAATTATCCCTTGTATCTATTTTTCTAGAATAGATCTTTTTGATTTATTCTTTGATCAAATTAGAGATATGTATTGACTAATACTGGAATTGATCTCTTGGATGAAACTTGTGATTATTTAAAAAAAATATTTTTTTTTCTCTAAAATGTGGAATTTTTAGTTTAGATAAAGATATATATTATGTTGAGATAGTTTTTTAGGAAAGTCTTTAAAAATATCTCTATTTTTTTTTCTCTACACGTTTTACATGTGAATCTAACTTTTTAATTACACTAATTGCTCTTTTGCTTCATGGATGAATCTAGACATTATTAAGGACTGATTCAGTCAAAGCTATTAAATAGGAATGAAACTCCTATTTTATAGCTAATTTTATTTGAGTTATTTTATCTCTAATCAATATCGTTTTTGTGCAGATTTTTTGAAAAAAAAAAAAAAAAAAAAAAAAGATGCTGCACAATAGCTTTGTAAAACTGAATCAAACTCATGATTTAAAATTTGCTTGCAACAGGTTGTATGATTCGTATTATAAGAAATGTTTTTTGTTTGCTATTAATAAGTAGTTACAACTACTTCCAAAGTTGTTACAATAGCTAAGAGTTGCTAAAACAAACATATACGTAGGACTGATTGTGGAATATAGGGCAACTTTAATAGTTTGACTTGATTTCGTGTTTTATAGGATTTGATTAATAAAGAGATTATTCTTATGATTATCTTCCACAAAAAATATCCATTTTCATTATATATCTTTTAGGAATTATTAATATATATTTAATGAAATAGTATATGTTTGACTTTATCCTTCTTTGGTAATAATCCTTTTGTTTTGTTGATAATCTTTGATTATTTTTGTAAGTTGTAAATTGGTCATCTGATATACATGTGCAACATATATCAAGATATCTTTTGGACCAAATTTGATTGAGCAAATATCTTGGAGTTAAAAAGATATGGTCAAAGCTAAAAAATTAGGATTTATCTCACTATATATTAGCAGATTTATTTTCTAATTTTGAGCAAATTTTATTTGCTGATTTTTATCTATTTTGCAATTGATTTTTTGCAAATTCTTTTTTATTGTAATTGTTGTACATATCTTGAAGAAAAGTAGACCAATTCGTTCATTATACACAAGCAAACAATATGAGTGTTTGAAAGCTCCAAGGAGAATGCTTGAGTAAACTTTAGAGAATTTGTTCTCTAAGTTGTATGTGAAACTTAAGAAGTGCGAGCTTACTAAGTCTATTTTATTATTATTATTATTGAAGCTTGTTGAGAGAACAAGTTATCAAGTCTTCAGGAGAAGACAAGTTTGCAACTCTTAAAGAGAGTTCAAGAAACGTGAGTTCTTCAGAATGAAGACCAGTTTCGTCCTTAGGAGGAGACGATTTACAACGTCTTGAAGAGAGTTCAAGGAACATGTGTTCTTCGGGAGGAAGAACAGATTAGCTTTTGGGAGAAGGTAGATTTGAGGTTGTTGATGGGAGTTCAAGTAGTTGAAGATCATTAAAGTCGAGGGGATCTCGCATAAGCTTGACTTGTGCTTCTCACATTTTTCACATTTTATTCTTTTTCTTTGCCTTTCCATTTCCTTCCTTCTTTGCTTTCTTTCTCTTGCTTTTTACTTTTATTTTTTCATTTTCCATTTTCTTCTTTATCATTGCAATGATGCTTAGAAGCACACTTTTTCAATGCATATGTCCATGTATATAGATTATATCAACACTAGTACTTTAATTCTCTTTTCCTCTTGCAACACTTAGCATGATCTGAAGCTGTAGGGTATGACTAACTTTAAAGCTTGATATGGTCACTTTATAAGTGCAAGCAAAGAAAATGACTAAAAGTGTTTGGCTTCGAAGGTTTATGATGTATTTTAAGGTAAAGAAGTAGGCATTTATGAGGGAAAACAAAAATTGCCTATATCACTTCATTTCTAAGAAGTTTATCCAATTAAAAAATCAAAATAATTCATGTTATCTATAAGGGATAATCCTAAAAAAAATTATTGTAGTTTGTAAAAATTTTCATTTTATTACTATAATTTCATTTTTATCTAAAATGCCCCCTGATATTAAAAAATTAACAAAAAATGATCATGTTACCTTCTATGACTTCATCATCAATTTGTGACTATTAAGGGTATTGTTGTTCTTTCACACGCCTTTGAGGAGTATTTTGAATATATTTATTAACATCAGAAAAGATTTTTGATAAAAATGAAATCAAAGATAATGACATGGATATTTTTGCAAACTACAGTGGGTTTTTGAGAATTATCCCTATCTATAATAATAATTGTTATTTAGTATTCAATGCAAAACTTATAGAGATCATTTATTAAGAACAAAGCAAAGAGTTTTTAAATAATAGAAACAAATAAAATCTCTAAATAAGAAATGCTTAAAAAGCTCAAATACTCACTAGGGGTAGTCTCCATTAATATTTCGAAATTCATATAAATATGGTATTCATCCACTCAATTAACTAAGATTATGAAATCTAAAAGTTTCAAATCATACAAAGATGTTCATTGCTATTACCTAGTGAAGATATCCACTCAAAACATGCACTAGGACTTCATTAATAATCAAAAGTAACTAGTCAACTTATTTAGGGCAGAATTTAGACTTGAAAACAAAAAATAAAAAATAAAAAAATAAAAAAATAAAGCACCACTCTAAACCTAAACTAAAAATTGTCAGCAATGTTCAAAATGTAAAGAATAAGTAGAAGAAAAGTGAAAGACAAGAACAAAAATAAAAGTAAAGAAAAAGAAAGAAAATATCCAGATGGATTGCTTCCCATCAGGCACATTAGTTAACGTCTTGACTAGACGTCATGACTCTCCTATAATCTTTTGAATTTGGAGGTGTAATCAAAGTAGTACCCACTTGAGGCATCTCACATGGCTTGTAATAGGGTTTGAGTATATGTCCATTCACCTTAAACTAACTGTTCTTGTTCTTAGGAGGTTTTATCTCATGATCCTGTGGCTTTTAAATGGATGGAATAAACCCATTAGTAAAAAAACATATGAGATTCAAAAGGTGAGGGATAAAGTGGCTTGGAAATCTTTGATTTGTCGTTAGCGTCAAAAGATGTAGCCAAGTGATCGTATAATTGGGTTTCGATTTGACTTCGACAACTTCCATCTAGTGGTTTTTGTTATGATTTTTGCACCTCTTCTTGCCACCATTCCTTCCATTGTTTCTTCTATGAGTCTTTCATGAACACTTGTTCTTCTTTTCCTACTATATTAATAGCAAACATGCACTAGGATCTTAAGGATATTTCATAGCATCAAGTACATTGAAATTCACTATTTCCTCATTCATTAACATGGTGAGAGTTCCTTCATGAAGTTGATCATTGTTTTTGCAGTTCTCATTAATGGTCTTCTAAGCATTAATGGTAAATCACGTCTAGATATAGGAACATCCTCCATCTCAAACACAAGAAAATCTATTGGAAATATTAAATCATCCACCTTGACTGGCACATCTTCAAGTACTACTCTAAAGTATTGAATCGATTGATCCGCAAGTTGTATGCTCACCAAGGTCCCCTTGAGTTATCTAATTATTATGAATTAGATTTTCTAAATTGGAAATTAAATATTCTACTTAATAAGGAAATGTTTTTCCTTGTCAAATTAGAAAACCCTAAATTGATTAATATAAAAAGGTGTTTTATATTAAAACTCAATTTGATCAAATTTTGACTTAATCCAATTTTCCCCATCCTAGCTATGCATTATACAAAAGAACACACATAAACCCTAAAAATTTAGGGTTGGTGAACACCATAGAAGGATGAAGAGGGTTGGCCGACCATCCTTAATGTCTAGTCATTCATAACTTTCTTTTGTTGCAAGTTTTCTTTTTGATTAAAGTAAAATGAACATATTCTTCAATATCGTGCCCACATATGATTTCTTGGTGAATAGTCACAGCGAGAAAGATCGAGTGATAAAGAATCTAAATGCACAAAAGAGAGCAATTTAGATCATCTATTAAGTAAGATTCAATCTTATATTATTTTGAATTATTAAATTATTATTGCTAATATTGATTGGGCAAATTTTGTTTTGAAAAAATTTTGAAGCCCACGTTTCTGTAATTAATCTAGAATCGATTTTTCCCTTCATTTAGATCCTGCCGTACTAAGAGCATTTTGGTTATGGTCGACACACTTGGGGACTATGCTTTAAAAAGTCTCCACATAAGACTACACGGGCTATCATTTCACACACTAAGGCGATTTAGGTCGACACGCTCAAATTATAGTCATGTCACTAGTATGAACTCCTCTACTTCCTAAACCAATATATACGCCCCTTGATTTCAAACCACATCCTATCATTGCAGCACCAGGAACGACCACCTCTCTAGCAAGAATGTCTAGAATTAGGCTGGTGGAAAGATTTTGTTATAGAGGCATCTATACAAACTATTCTATTGAGGACTCCTCTAAGAACCAGTCCTACACATGATACCGTATCAAAACCTCCTATACTATAGCAAGCTAGCGAAGACCATTATGTGTACCTGTTATTCCCTCAAGAATTATCTACAAATCGTGCCTATAATCGAATTCTTGTAGCTGATCATCCATTTATAGGAAGGAAAAACAACAAACAGATTGGAGCTAAATGAACCAAAACTGCAAACGATGTTTATATAAGAAATCGAGTTTAATGCCATCAAACGATAGGGTTTAATCGTTTTATTGAACCTGGTTGGCAACCCAATTTAATGGTCTCATTAAACCCAATTACTCACCAATCAGGTTTGATGAAGCCATTAAACCCAATTCCAATATCGAAGATGATTATTGTCATCTTTGACATGACTGAGTTTAATGGCCCCATTAAACCTAATTTCGTGTAGCAATCAAGTTTAATGAGGCCTTTAAACCCGGGTCGTCTTCAACATTACAATCTCACCACAATCTTCCATTTCTAAATTTATTTAACTATTATCAATAAAATCTAACCCTAAATATCAAAACCCAACAACCAAAACACAATAATAATAATAATAATAATAACTCAAAAAATCACAACCAAAACACAAAAAGATCACGAAGTCAAGCCAATGGTTATGTACTGCTCGAATGAAGGAGGTAGTTTATGTCGACAATGTTCAACGATAATTGATGAACGATTGGCAAATATCTGTGAAGGTCGAAGATGGTACTCTTGCACTTCGAGTCATAAACAGGTCACAATTGGGTTTACTTAGGTTGAAACTCAATTAGAAATATTTCCAACTGAGTTTCATCCCCTTTATATATCTGAGGGCAGTTTGGTGATTATCTATTTCTTTTTCTTTTTCTTTTTTTAATTTGAAATGATAAGGGTATATGGATAAATTTGTGGCAATGGCAACTTGGCAAATTTGGATAGATGATGCAATTAGTCTGTTTGAGGGGCTGAAAATATAATTTTTTTTAGGCTTGGGTAAAAACTAATTTTTGATGGTTAAACATGTTGATGGTAAAAACGAAATTTACCATTCAAAAAGGAGTAATTTTTGTAATTCTCACTTAATGTTTTATTATTAAACGTGTTGATGGTTTGGATCAGTGATTTTTTCCATAGATGTTTGAAATAATTAAACAACTCATAAATTACATTTGATGTGTGTTAACATATCATAACCTCAAATCTTAAATACTAAAGTTGGGTCATTTCCTATTAACTTAAGCTTTTGGATTTTGTGATAACTAATATGGTATCAGAGTTTAGAGGTTCCTGATTCAAACTCTCTCTCCCTTCATTATCTGAAAATCTTCACATACACATGTTATACGATAGGGGACGTTTAACGTGTGTCTGTCATTTGTTATCTGTCCAAGATACACATAAGGGGGTATGTTAATGTATCATAACCTCAAGTCTTAAATACTATAGTTGGATTATTTCTTATTAGCTTAAACGACCTCAAGTCTTCAATATTATAGTTTGTTCATTTCTTATCAACTTAAGTTTTTAGGTCTGGTTGTAACTAATAACATGAATGTATGTGAAAATTAAAATAATTTGAAATATAAAATAAAACAAACTTGAATTAAAATTGGTTTATTGATCACACCTTCTTAGTTCTTGGTAGATTTATGAATAATGAATTTTTAAGAAGAAAATGAAACTTAATTTTTGATTTGTAATTCTATTACTTGGAAATATAGAGGATATCAAATTATGTGAATCTCACACCTAAATAAGGAATTAAGTTCCTTAAGGAAAGGGAACTTGCAAGGATGAATCCAAGTTGAGCCTAGGGGGAACTTGTACCCCTTTTGAGATTTTCAATTTTTTTTCTTCATTTTTTTGTGATTCACTCTCCATAATGATACAAATATATATTACTACAACTATGACTTAATATTCTAATTGTTGAATTTGAATTTTAAAATTTTTATAACAATCTAATTCATGAATTTGAATTTTAAATTTTTATTTATGACATCAAAATGTAAATTTGTAATCAATTGTTCAATTTTTCTGTACCCTTTGTGTAAACCCTCTATTTTAATTTTACGGGTTTCCTAGAAATAGTCCTTAAACAACTATTAGAGACTCTAAATGGTCCATTGAAGCACTAAAGGTTATAGAGAATTCTTGGAGATCGATTTAAACTCGATTGGAGATTAAACGAAAGAATAAAATGGTGAACGAAATTGAGAAATTATTTAATGTGACAAGGGATGAAATTAAAGATAAGTTTTAATAATTGTGGTCAAACTAGAATTGATCTAAAAGCTAAGGGGGAGAGAGAGAGAGAGGAAGAGGGGAGAAGGAAGAGAGGAAGATCCAACCAAAACCGATCCATTTTCGCACTAGATCCGCCACCAAAACCAGTCCAAAACCACCCCAAAATCAGCTTCAAAATGAAGTCAATGCGAAGAGGAAAAGGGGTGAGTTGTTTAAGTTTGAAAGTGATGATTTTGTTGGTGATTAAGTTGATTTGAAATGGATTTTATTTCGATTTGTTTGTTGGTTGGTTTTGAGTAACAACAAATTGAAAAATAAGCAAATTGGTTTTGATAGGAAGTTTAGGAAACTAAGAAAATATCAAAAATTTAAAGAGAAACTAAATCACGCGATAAACTAGTTTGAAGGGCAATTCTGTAAATTGACCCATAGTGCATCCATTGAGTGTTCGGATGACTCTATCGAGTTTAATTAGGCGTGTTGAGATTATTAGAAGTCAAAGATTAAATTTAGAATTCAAAACCAAGAAAATGCCTAAAGATTAGTAGTGAAAATAACACGTTTTTAGCCTAAAACGCTTACCCGATGATCATTTCTTTCCGTACCGACACTTGGACCGACTAGATGGTGAGTTGGGAAGGTGTTCGGAGTGAAAATGGAACAAAGAAAACCGCCCAATTGGGCTAGGGGATAGGTTCGGCCAAAAGGGGTCGAAATTGGATAATTTTCATTTCGGATCTCCGAACGCGATTCCGTTAGTTCCAGAACATGCCTAAGTGATAGTACATAGGTTTCAGATGAAAAAAACTGAGTTCGGAACCTTAGAATTGATAAAGGAACGAAAAATGGAGGTTCACGCGTAAAAAGGGTCACTTAGGGGCAATTATATAATTTTAGTTATTTAAAGTTTCCGAAAGTTGACACGAACGTAAATTTACTTATATATATATGTTGTGTAGGTGACGAGCAAGCTGGTGGAGTGACGGAAGAGCAATAGGGAGCGTTTTGGAGCCTTCAGAAGAGCTATTCGGAAGTGATAGTTAATTAAGGTGAGTGTCCAAATGATTTTTAATGAGTTTTGTATTTATTTGAATTATGAATGAATGTTTCATGCATGTTTGAATATTTTGGTAAAATCGAAATATGATTTAAATGATAAGTTGCATGGTAACGTATAATATAGTTTTTATATTTTTCGTTAAAACGATAATTTTTCGTTTAGAATTGTATATTAAATGGATTTTTGTTTTAAAAATGTGAAAAGTAAAACCTATGACTTACTCAAAAAACATCAAAATATTACCGGTCTGGGTTGAGTACCCGAAGCGTGCATTGGTAGAATTAGTAGTGTCAGTACGTCACTCACTATACTAACCGCGGGAGGTACCGACAAGTTGTCTTGTCGGTCAGATGTCCGAAAGATTAGCCAAATGCATATAAAGGGTATATTATTAGCTAGCTGATACCCGAGCGAGACAGAATTTCGCTATGTAGTGATACAGCATTCCGCTACTAGAACCGGATAAAGAGCGATTCAAGATCCCGCTTTATACTAGGGTGTCATATGGCATGGGTCACTAGGGGTTGGCGGGAGCCGGATTGGTTGGCAAGACACCTATGAGTGGAGTCGGACCATTTTCAGTTTTATAGTAATGAAAGTGGCTGGTTGGCAGGACACTTACGAGCGGAGTTGGACCTGTTCGTTTCATAAAAAGTAAAAGAAATGTTTTAGAATAAGAACCCTGCAATCATAGTAGATCCGTTTATGAAATTGAAAACTATGCAACATGTATTTTATAATATTAATGCATGAAACTCAATTTAGAATAAATGAATTTGATTCGAATTATTAAAATTATTTTAGAGAGACTTTTATGAAAATATGATTTTAAATATGTTATATGACACTCACTGAGCTTTCAAAGCTCATCAAACGTTTTCTGTATTTTTCAAATAAACCTCCTCAGGCACAGGTACCATAACTGCGGATTACCCTGAGACGATACCAAACAACCGCGGCGATAGTGCTCATGTGATTACCTACTCTTGTTTTTGTTTGACTTTAAAAGAAGTTGTATATATATTTTATTATATCCACATGGTTTTGTAAATATTCTTTTGTGGTTAACTTAGATTTAAATTGTGTTTTTGAAGTAAATTGATGCATGACATATGATTTTGTTGCTAATAAGTTTATAAATTGAAAAGTGAAATTGTGGTTATGGTTGTGTTAAAAAATGAGAGCCTGAGGCTCTGTAGTTTGGGGGAATTGATTTGTGATATTTTAGAAGTGTTAAATTTTATAATTTGCAGGGTGACAAAGTTCGAAAAACAGACGAGATGCTATCCAAATTTTTATAAAATGTTTTGTAAATGTTTGAAATAAAAACGAAAAATTTTCCCGCGTTTCCGCTGTTTTTGAAAAGATTTCAGAAAGAACACGGCTTAGCTCTGTAGGGATCCTTTAGTTGAGCGAAAAGGCTAGCCGGAGGGTCACCGTAGGGTGTCGGCAGATCGCCTAGGGAAAATGGTCTGTCAATTTGTTTCATTTATATATTTTTAATCTATTTAAAATCAATAAGTTACTACTTAAAAATTATTGAAGAAAAACATATTTTAAACTTAAGTTTATATATAAATTTTGGATGATTTGATAATATTTATCAATTGCTCAGGTCTATGTTTTAAAAGTAAGATATAATTTTCATATAATACTCAAATTGTAAATTAATTTGTAATTATGATAACAATATTTTTTGCTATCATTCAATATGACTTGGTGGTAGAAAATCTTTATTCAACTTAGCAATCACTTAGGCTTGAATGGTCACATTGTAAGTGGTATCCATGTAAACTAAAAATAACATTTTTTAAAAAAAAATTATGAAAAGCTATATATATATATATGTGTGTGTGTGTGTGTGTGCGCGCGCGCGCGCGCCCACGCATGTTTATCACAAGTTTTTGTTATCTTATCAGGATACATGATAGTGTCGAATAGTGAAATGATGGAGGAGATGACTTATTTATTTAAAATTTTAAAATTTTCTAATATGAGTTCTTAGGTAAATTGGAAACCATAATTTAAAAAAATAAATAAACAATTACACACAATCAAGTGGTTATCATTTTGAGCAGACAAAAAAATAATTGAAATGTGCCCCCTGTAACACAAATTTTTAGGTCCGCTATTGGAAACTTGATTGACTCATCGCTCTGGCCCAAGCTATGAAGTTCCCCTGATTATTTTTCCTACGGAACTTAATTTTATTTTTATTCCTTATTAGTTAATTTACAATACATATATTGGCTTATTAACAATAGCATTTCATCAAAAATTTTAAAAAGACTTAGAAGGTAATAATTATCATAAAAGGGTATATTTAGACATGCAATCAAACTTGGTGATATTCATGTGCTCATTGATGAGTTCAATTAGAGTAGCCAAATAGGGCTTAGCCGATCTTATTACTACAGAGCCAACATAAACAATTAAAACTTGACATGATTTTAACTTAAAAAAAAAAAAAAAAAAAAAACCCTTGACTTGATTTTAGTTGTGGTGATTCATAGCTACACATACATTTTTGCAAATGAATTGCACAATGCTAACTGTGCACAAGGCTAACTATTGTAGACATTTCCTCACAAAAATTATGATGGAGAAAATACCAATTCAAATTAAGATCTCAAATTTGTTCGTACCTTTATATATTACAATACAAAAATAGATAATATGGTCGAAACATTTATAAGTCAATTTTACATATCAAGATAGATGTGCGACTGAACTAAACAGTCATAGGTTATGAAGCATTTTATGCATGTAACAAATATTTTCTTTTTAACATGTATTTCATTTTCTCAAAAAAAAAAAAAATGTTTTATTTTTTAACACCATATTATCATCTAACATCTCTAAGTTTTGCAAATAATAAAATGAGATTCTTTCAAGTTTAGTTAAACTTTTTGCGGTCTTCAATTTATTATTCATACATTTCCAAAATGAATAAACAATCCATGATTATGTTAGAACCATTGATAGACTCTAGTAAGTTTTAACAAAAATGTAAACTTTGTGTTCTTCACACTAATAATAAGAAAATTCATGAATGCATATTATATAGGTTTGTTTTTTCCAAATATAAAAACAATAAACATCTCTCCAAGGTATAAGCCTAAAATTGATCTCTCTTGTAGATATTGAATATCTTCTATCTTGGTGTGTCAAGGCCAAAGCCAAGGGCTTCAGTATAATTTCCCCTAGTTTTAAATCGAGGGGGATTTTGCCATTATTTTCAAAATCAAGGGTATTGATAATATCCACATGTATAATTATAAAAGCATCTCCAATACAATTATCAAATTAGGTTAAATTTCTTATCAGATAGGATGGATAGATAATGACACCAAAAAACTCTTCTCAATACAATTATTTAATTCAAATATAGAGTTGATGTGGCACAAAAGAAAAAAAGAAAAGAAAATAAAGAGATGAGTTTCGCAATTAAGAAACTCTCCTAAAAATACTGACTAGGATTTCTCACTCTTTCTAACCTATGAAAAACAGTTAAATTTTTGTCTCCTTTTAATTGCGAAATATAAAAGGAGAAAGAGAAAAACATATTTCTTATCATGATTGGTCAAAAGTTGATATATATTTTACTTTAGATAATTGTATTTGAGAAGAAAATATGCATATATATATATATGACACATTCTACAGTATATTTAGGGTATCAATACACTTGACCAAAAGAAAAAAAATGATTGCATTCTAAAATTACTAATTATAATTTATTATATCTTTATTATATTTTATTACAACTGAACATGTCTAATTAATCAGTAAATATGATTTCATGTGTTGATTATTTTACATGTGATCTCACTCATTTAATTATAATTAAATATAATAAAGATATAATAAATTACAATTAGTAATAATCACTTACTGTTTTTGTTAAGTGTATCGACATCCCATGTATACCAAGGGGATATATATATGTACATGCATATGTCAATGTGAATTTATATTTAAAAAGTTATTATTATTATAAAAAGTTATTGATATATCATAAATATAAACTAAAAAATGCATAATGATATTGAAAGGGCTATGATAAAATAAAAATCGTTTGTATAGCGAAGTTTAAAACGTGAATTGTAAAACGACGGAAAACAACAAGTTTGAAGATAAGGATTATTATAGCATCACGTGTCATGGTGGTCCAATTATTAATAATGGAAAGAGTCCAAGAAAGTTGATTTAAATTTCAAATATTTGAATGAATGGTCTGACGTTTTCATTTCATTGACGGGCTAAGAGAAACTCGTGGAGTGAACCCTAAACTCTCTGATACTTTCTAAAACATCGTTGGGTTGGTTTTCTTTAAAAACTGAAAATGCGTAGGAAATTTTATTTTATTTTTTGATTTTCTAAACTCATTTTTCTAACAAAATTTCAATAGCATAATGACTGCATTTTTGACATTTCGTAAAAACCTGTTTACCAAAAAAACACCACTTTGACTAAAATCCATCACCAACCCAACTTCTGGTTGTCCGTAGACCTCAATCATGCATTTAATTTTCAAATCAACTCAATAACTTTCAAACGCAATTGAATAAACCATATTTAACTCAAAAAACAATTTAAAAACAATTACGAACTTAAAAATTCAAATTACACATTATTTATACAATTCAAAAGGAATTTACATGAAAATAACTTATGCAAAATAATTTGCTCTGATGACGTCATGTCGCTCTGCCTCACCCGCTAGAGTTGATGCTATTTCTCGACTACCTACTGAGAGTACCTGAGGAAATTTTTGTATAAAAACAAAAAAATAATGAGCTAGAAGCTCAGTGAGTGGTAATTTATCTTTTCTTTAAAAATCTGGTTTTCTAAACTTCCTCCTCGTAAAACGTTTGAAAACAATCTTTATATCTTTAACAATTCAAACTTTAATTTCTCAAACATAATTGAAACAAGATAGTTTATATATAAATGCAAGCACGTATTTAAATTCAAAACTTGTAGCTTAAAATCACAATTAGCTTGAATACTAAACATAAAATCTCTTTTTCTTTCAAATTCACTTTTCTTTTAAAACCATTTCTGGATATCTTTCGAAAACACCATAGTATCCCTAAATCTATGGTCATGTGGCGATTTTGAACTAACACCAACCGTGATAACTCTGCTCTGAGATATCTTACGGCTATGTGTGGAATTTCTCAGCGCTAACCATAGCTTGCCTGCTCTAAGACATCCTGTGGTTATGTGCGGAATTTTCTAGCGCTAACTATAGCACGCGAAACACTACCCCATATCAGCAAAGGCGACTCGACTAATAGACTCGGACACTTGTCCCCCTAGGTTAGTGACTTATCCTTCCCCGGCACTGTGCCAACTAATATGGGATAGACCGGCCGGGTCTAATCTGATCTAGAATCTCTGAAAATCTCTGAGGGTATACTTATGGTTTTGAAAACACTTTTCTTTTTGCTTTAACTTTCTGGTGCAAAAGCACAAATCTCTTTTCTAGATGCATAAAACACCAAAATCTGATTTTTGAGTGCAATAAGCACTAAAACTCAATTTCTAAGTGCATTAAACACTAAAATATCTTTGGTAAGTGCAAAAACACAAAATAGCATCATTTCAAGCTCTAAATTCATGCTCATATCAATGCATTTAAAATAAATTCAACTAAGAAATTACTTATCAAATCAAATTTAATAATTTGAAATACTTTAAAATCTTTAAATAAAACTCACTCACAAAACTGATAATTGAAAATGGCGCGTGCAAAGCCCCTACTCCTCTCGCCTCGATTCTCGCGCATCTTCATCACCTACACAATATATGGAATTGTAAATTTACGTTCGTGTCAACTTTTGAAAACTCTAAATTACATAAACGTCTCTAAGTGATCCATTTTAAGCGAAACTCTTCATTTTTTGTTTCAAATTTTAATCTTTTGCTTTTAATAGCTTCAACACTCCTAATTAAACTCGTTAGGGTCGTCTGAACACTCAACAGAGGCCATAAGGGTCAATTTACGAAATCGCCCTTCAAACTAGTTTATTGCACGATTCGATTTCTCTTTAAATTTTCGATATTTTCTTGGGTTCCTAAGCTCCCAATAAATGTTAATCCACTTCTTTCTCAACTTATTTTCACTCAATATCAATCAATAACGAATCATAACAAAATCCGCTTCAAAATCAACTTAATCCACAATAAAATCATCAACCTTAACTTAAACGACTCACCCGTTTTCTTCGTCGTGAAATCACTTCCTTCCTCTTCGCGTTGAACTTGATTTGGAACTGATTTTGGTGGCGAAAAGGGACTGGTTTGGGTTGGATCTCCCTTCTTCTCTCTTCTTTTTTGAACGGTTCTAACCTAGTTTTTGCTCGCAGCTTCTATTGCCGTTTCTGGGGTGTCACGGTTGCGTTGGAGGCTGGTTTGAGCTGGGTTTTCTTCTCCTCCTTCTCCTTTCTTCCTCCTCATTCTCTCCCTCTCGATCAGCCGTTGATCTACTCTAATCTGGGGTCTGTCTCGCCTGCTGTTTCTAGTTTGCTATGATATGTTTTGGTCATGATTTGCTTCAACTTTAAGTCTAGTTTGTGAGCTTGGAGTCGGGTTCAAGTGGCCGGAGCAGCTCTTCGTCGTTCTCGTCATCCTATCGTCAGCTTGAGTTAAATTTTAGCTGAGTTTGGGTGAATTCTAGTCGGTATTAGGTTGGCAAGTTGCTCAATCAATGTCGGTAACTCCCCATCGTCGTCGTCGGTCTGGACTAGCTTCGGTTCTGCTCGGCTTAGAGAGGTTGCTCGGCGGCTGTTTTGGCGAGCCTCACGACGTCGATCTTGGTCTGGTCGGAGCTACTCATTCTGCGACGGCGGCGACAATGACAACTCCCTCTTATTCTTTTTCTTCTGCTTCTTCTTCTCTTTTTCTTCTTATTCTTCTTCTCTTCTTCTTCTTTCTTCTTCTTCTAGTTCGGCTTTGCATTGACTGTCGTTGGTTTTGCTTTTGTTTTGATTTTGATTTTTGTGATTAAGTTTTCGCTTTATGTTTTCCTCCCCAATCAACTTTAAAAATGACGGTCACGTCCCTTAAAAATTTTAGTCTCATCCCTTGACTTTTAGCTAAATTTTACTTTGACCGCAAATATCAAATCTTATCTTCAATTTAGTCCCTTATCACATTAATTAATTACTCGATTTCGTTCACCATTTTACCCTTTCGTTTAATCTCTTATCGAGTTTAAATCGATCTCTAAGGGTTCTCTATACCTTTAAGCGCTTTCATGGACCATTTAGGGTCTTTAATAATTATTTAGGGACTGTTTTCGGGGAGATCCGTAAAAGTACGCTAGAGGGCTTACACCAACATACATAAAAAACGATGGACGTTGGAGATTGGATCTCTACCTTTAATTGATTATCATCAACACAACATCATCATCATCCCATTCATCACCATCATCATCATATCAGCATCATTAACATCAATAGAAAATTATCACCATCATCGACATCAGGATAATTTTTAACAAAACAAAATTCAACCAGATGGTTGAAGATGAAAAATGAAAAAAATTTAAAACAATTCTAGGTTTCAAAACACAAACAACCACCCAGATCTGGGTTTTCTAAAATTAAAAAAAGAAAAATTAAAAAATTAAGAATGAGGATGCTGACAAGATTAGACATGGGAACTCGATTGTTGAGGAGGTCGATTATAAGGATATGAGGTGTGATGAAGAAGACAAGGCCGGAGGAGTAGAGAGCGAGGCAGTGGAAGGAGGAAAGGTCGGCAAAGATCTCAGAGGGTGGCTAAGGGAGATGGTGGAAGAGGTGGCATTTTAGGGATAAGGAGGAGAAAAAGATGACTGAGCTTTCCGACACAGAGTAGAGGAGGAGGAGAGAGGCGATTAGTTTAGGAGGGTGAGGCCCAAGAAGAAGAAGATGGAAAAAGAAAAAGAAAATGATGATGAAAAGATGGAAAAAGAAGCAACAGAAAATGGACGCTAAGTAGATTATTAATTTTTTTGTTTTTTTTTTTTTAAGTTTTTCTATTTTTTATTTTTTCGGTTTTTTAAAAATGATCTCTACCGTCTATCAACATGATGGACAATGAGGATCTCATAATAATTTTTTTTTTAAATTATCAATATTTTTCTTTATTTTAAATTAAATTTTAAATTTATTTTTATTAAGTTTTAAAATTTATTTTTTTAATTATTTTAACAAATTTAATTTTACACGTGGCACTCTTCTATTTGTTCAAATTTTTATAATTTATTTTACAATAAATCAACGGTTTTGACCTTCTTGGTTAACAATTAAACATTGACTTTTAATGTTCAAGTTGACGACAAAGGGTTTCTTGCTATTTTTATAAAACGACATAAGTTTTTTGACTACTTTTGTAAACTACAAAAGGGTCCTCAGCGATTTTTTAAGTCAAGAGATTTTTTAGCTATTATATCAAACTACACGAACGAAATTAAAATTATCCCTAGTTATTTTGACATTTTAATTTGCCTATCCAATTTTATGTTATTGATTTTTAATATCTAACTTTCAATAAAGGGATAAGTAAGATAATTTACAAATCAAAAGCAGCCAACATAATAGGAAAATTAACTACTGTCAAATGCAGGGTTGTAAATATAGAATATTGAAACTTTTCCACGTGATTTTGTCAAGGCCAAAGCTTAGGGACTTCAATTTAGTTTTTTTCTTTCAAACCATTCACTAAAACCCCTTTGTAATTTTTCCTTTCAAACGGATTATTAATGGATTTGAATGGGGATGGATATCCATAGACCAAATTCTACCTAACTAAAACTGAACCAAATATACAACCAGTCAAGATCCAACCATTGAACCAAATATACAAGCAATCAGGATAATAATTTGTTTGTAATTTTTCCTTTCAAACTATTCGAATCCAGTAATAAATTATTAATGTAATTTATGATATGGGGAAGAATATGGTTTATGCAAAAGAGTGATTGTATTTTAAAATTGCTAATAAAGAATATGGTCCCCTATTAAAATTCCAAGGCTTCAACAAAAATAAGCAACCCATTCATGTCAAAATCATTAGGTAACATTTTAGCATTACTTCTACTCCTGAATACATATAGAAAATGGGTACTGGTCCTTTACCAGATATTAAAAATATTAGTTCGAAATTTTTGGACATGGACAAGGGAATTTTCAGCAGTGTAAGCCAAGCCACAAAATTATCCTAAAACAATCTGTCTCCAAAGCATCTCTCCATAAATTTAATTTTACCATCACCCTTTTCAAGTGTCTCTTAAGCAACCACTCTGATCTATTCTGTTGGACTATTAGG
Source organism: Nephelium lappaceum (assembly GCA_021234005.1). Classification (NCBI taxonomy): domain Eukaryota; kingdom Viridiplantae; phylum Streptophyta; class Magnoliopsida; order Sapindales; family Sapindaceae; genus Nephelium; species Nephelium lappaceum. The sequence goes on from CM038007.1 coordinate 2,873,106, forward strand.
TTGTTGGGTCGGGTCCACCCAAGATGATCCAAACCCATGACCCGATCCAAATCTATTTGAATTAGATAAGATCGAATAACCGCTGTCGGTTACTAGCGGTTATCAGAAAATAACCACCACCTCTATAAATACTTGAGGTATTTCATTTGTTTAGAAAATGATGGAAAATCAATTCCAGAAACTTCACATACACATCATACTACATATATGAGAGAAAAGAGAAAACAAATGGCAAGACAAATTACACTGTGATTTGAGGTTCCTTTCCGACTATGTGATTGGAATCCGACCAGTTGAACAATTCAGGATCCAGGACAATTTCTGTTGTATAGAAACGGGTACGCTTTCGGTTTCCGTTTTACTGTTTTATAGAATTTATAATGCTTTGAATTCTTTCATTGGTATTAGAGCGAGGTTTAGAGTTGTTTGCTGGTCATTAATCTTGGTTACACAATTAAAATTGCCATAAAACTTGTTTTTGGGTTGAAAACAAAGATATAGAAACATGAACCCCGAAACGTACATGCATGATATCTCCCTCGTTAAACTTCCATTTTGTGTGATTCAAATTTTATAAAAAACTAGATTTCAAGATGAATTAGTAGCAATTTGAATCACAAAATTGCGTTGTAAAACGAAGGAGAACGAATCAAAACAAGTTTGGGGTTAAAATCTGGAGGAAGTACGGTCGTCGGAGAGAAAAAAATAAAAAACAAATGGGCACGTGTAATACACGCGCCATACCGGCGCGTGACACGCTGGGTCTAACTGCCTCTAGCCACGCAAGCGCCACGCGGGCGACACGCGTGTGCAACGACAGCGGAATTGCCACGTGGCAAACCTTGACTGGCTGAATGATGACGCATGGATAGCTGCATGTGCGACACGTGTCTAGATGACGTCATGAGCTGGTGAGGCACGTCTGACGAGTGGGCGGCGCGTGGCAATGGATGCTGGCATGTGGCAGCTGTTCCTGGCACGTGACAGGCACGCGCCGCCGTCGATGGCTGTTGCCAGCGAGTTTTCCGGCGAGAAAAAAAAAGTAATTTTTTTTTTTGCTCCTCTTTTTATTCCAATTATTTATTTTGCTCTATTGAGATCTAAATTAAAATGTTTTAATTTTTATATTAAATTTTGTTCGGCCTAAAATTGTCATGTATGTATAGATGTATGTTTTAGGTTATGCCATGCAATTTTATAGGGACTAGGTCAACTCATTTTGACGATGAGTTATCTGATGACGTGATTATGATCATTGTCCTATCATATGACGAGGAGATTACTGATATCTCAAATATTGACCAGTACCGTGAGATTATATAAATCTCAGATGATTAATAGGATTTTGAGATCAATATATATATATATATATATAACTTGGACAATAAAATGACGGAGGTCATAAAGATTTCGATTAAGAGATGTCTGAGAATATAAAGATCTCAAATGAAGTTATTCAAATTGTGGGTGTCCTAAAATCTTTTAGATAATGATATTAGGACTGATTTGCGCAAACACTTACATATATGGTTTAGTGAATATTTGGAAATTGGATGATGATGGGTAGCTTGACTACTTTTTCGATTCCTGTCCAAAGATTCTTTTATCATATTTATGAGTGTATAGTTGTCGCAGTATTTTTTAATGAAATGATAGTGGATGTGCTATTATAGACGTAGACAAATATAGATCAAAGGTCTCTAAGTAGAATAAATGTCATTTAATGAAATGACATGTGCTTAAAAAAAAAACATGATTACTGAACTTCTTAAAGAATAAATTTTCTAGCAAATGTGAGATTGAAAAAAGAATTTCAATGTTATGAGTTGAACGATTCGAATGATATTCCAAATCCGAACACTCAACTAGAGAAAGATAGAGAATTATTTAAATACTCTATTCCTAGTGGGAGTGACAGAGCTATTGGAATAGCTTATTCATTTGTTCCCAGTGGGAGCGAAAAGACTAACAAGTTAGTGCTCTCAAATAAATCAACTTGTAGAAGTAACAAGAAGCTATCAAGAATTTTTGAAAGAAATTGTTGATTACTCCCTATATTATCAATGTGGTAATATACGTTTAATTGGGTATCTAAACGTTGATAGGGGAGCTGATTTGGGTAAGCAAAAATCTGCATCTGGTTATGCATTTTTTGCTCAACCAAAGTGCTATTTCTTGGAGTAACAAGAAGTTATCATGGATTACGCTGTTCACCATGGAAGTTGTATTCATAGCATGTTAAGCTGCAGTCTAGGCAGCAGTCTGGCTCAAGAGATTCTTGAAAAATCTGAATTCGAAATTAATGTGAAGAAATCAGTTACTGTATACTGTGATAGTTAGACAACAATTGTCTATACTAAAGATACGAAATGTCACAGTAAATTAAAGCACATAGAGACTAAGTACAATTTCGTCAAGGATATAATGATGAAAGAATGTAACAATTTAGTATACATCTATACATGAGATGGTATTGGATCCACTCATAAAAGTTGTGACAACAGATATATTTATGTCACATATTAGGTCTTTGAGTTTGTGTAGATTATGGTGATATAATTGTTACATTAAGTTATATTTGTTTTATGATTAGATACGTCATTTTGGTTATATAAAGCTAGCACATATTCATTTCACATAGATTATATATGAAAGTATGTTGTCAGGTTTTAAGATTGGTATTCTTACACGTACAATCGCCTTGGTTGCTAGGAAAGCAAGCTAAGATGAGACACATATATTTTTAGAGAATAAAAATGAAGTTGTTCTCTTGAGGGCTTGAAATATATGAAATGTCGCATTGACTGTTAGTCAAGATGAGGTTCTACGTAAAATTAATTATTGAACCGCTCATGATGTATCCCCACCATCATGAGAACCTGATTAAGCCAGATGTGAGTTTCTCGATAATAGGTGCCAAAAAGAGCAAGCTTTGGAACTCAGGTTAGGCGCTAGAATAGCGTCTGAACAAAGATCTGTACAATAAATAATCTCAATATAAAAGACATACGCGTCCTTATTAAAGGATAAGATTCACTGTAACATGCGTTTCATACCGCGTGTGCTTATAGTGACCGACATGGAAAATGAGTGAATTTATCCCTAATTCCTCATTGTGTAAGTTCCAAAAGTTTATATAAAACTTCTACCTATGTCCTCAATGACTGTTCACTTTGTCTCAAAGTAATGAGGTGATGTTTGTATCATTAGTGTGTCTTCTATGATAATGCGGTCTATGGGACATTACTATGATGTCAGTCATTTTTGTTGACTGAGAGAAGAAAGTGAGACAGGAAGATTTAATGAATTTTATTTTATTTCTATAGTTACTTGTCGCGACAATTTGCAATTTGGAATTGCAATTGTGATTATATGGAATATTGGAGGATCGAGCATGTTAAGGGATTAAATATGCTCGAGCAAATAAAATTATATTAAATCTAGGACATAATAATGAACAAATTTACAATCTCTTGTATAGTAATACAATTGAGATTTGAGAGACAAGCCACATTGCATATATTATTGTTCATAGGTCACACGATGTATTTGCCTGTATGAATGCCTGTACTCCTTATCATAAAGAGGTCACCGGTGTTTTCTCTGTGAGTTCTATTTGGCTCATCTTGTGTGAGTGGGAGATGTTGGATTATTGGGTTGTTGGGTCGGGTCCACCCAAGATGATCCAAACCCATGACCCGATCTAAATCTATTTGAATTGGATAAGATCGAATTATCGCTGTCGGTTACTAGTGGTTATCAGAAAATAACCGCCACCTCTATAAATACTTGAGGTATTTCATTTGTTTAGAAAATGATGGAAAATCAATTCTAGAAACTTCACATACACATCATACTACACATATGAGAGAAAAGAGAAAACAAATGGCAAGACAAATTACACTGTGATTTGAGGTTACTTTCCGACTATGTGATTGGAATCCGACCAATTGAACAATTCAGGATCCAGGGCAATTTCCATTGCGTAGAAACGGGTACACTTTCGGTTTCCATTTTACTGTTTTATAGAATTTATAATGCTTTGAATTCTTTCATATTCACATGTACATCATATATAAGCCTAATCACAAGTTCATAAGAAGCACAAGCTATATACAAGGAGATAACTCAAAACCAACCACTAAACCAAATGTACAGCCTGTCAATATCCAACCAATTATACTCGACTAAAACTGAGCCACAACAAGTTCTCTAATTGATATCAACCCTTTTGAACAGTTTTGTAGTAAATTAAATCATACTTCTTTTTAATTTCTTAATGCACTGAAGCTCACGTTTTTTCTGGTTGTACGTCATGACATGATCCACATTTGGTGAGACTATTCCATCCTTAAAAAGAAAATATCCAATCTTCACTTATTCCCCACATCATTTTAGTTCAAAAATCTTTAGCCTGAAAAGTTTAAATGACTTCTTTTAATCACGTCACCATTGTTTAATAACTTGATCGGGTAGGCCAAGTTCTCGATGAGTACTCCTGGATCAGCACTCTACCGATCTGAGAACCCCCAAATTTAGGGTCCTACTCCAGTTAGGTGAGTACTAGGCTGAGTTCACCAAGTACTCGAGCCAACTCTCCCAACTTAGCCTATTCACCCTGACTTGCAAAAAATGACAAAATGGATTATTTTATTCACCTCTAGTTCATCCAGATGTGAATGAAATTGGAGCATTTTTGGATGGGTAAGTGCAATATACATAACTTATTTTTAATGTTTTAAATTTTAATTATTTATTGATTTATTTAATTTTATTATTTAAATCTTATGTAGAAACATTCTAAGAAAAGGAATAGACTACTTATGAGTCAATTAAACAATTTAGTCTTTATCAAGTTCAATTAAAAATTAAATGCAAGAAGAAAAGGTAGATTGAGAAGAATGTTGATGTGTTACTAGCAACCAATTCTGATGTTACTGATGCACAAGGCTGGTTTGTTCTGGGTGGTGATGATGATGATGAAGTAGGGTCCAGTTCGGAGCGAATGAGACAACTTAGTGAAGAAGATTTTGATTCTAAAGAGGAGGGGAGGGAGGAGACGAAGGAGAACATTGATTTAGAGTTTGAGTCTAATCATGAACAAGTTATGGAAGACTTTTATGGAGGTGAAGAGTGGTTTCAACCTAGCCCTTCAAATGTTTAGGGCCTTAGCTTACTTTTTTCTTTCTTGTCTACTTGATCCCATTTAGTTGTTTAGACTTTGAACTTTTTCTTTTTAGTTGCTATTTGGTAGTTGCTATGTTATTATTTACATGTTATATATAACGTTAGTTATGTTTGAGATTGAAAGAAGGACTAAGAATCCTAAGTAGTTAAGATGTGATAGACTTTTGAAGTGTTGTTATTTTTGTGTTTTACAAGGTGAAATTATTGAAAAAATAGTTTTATGCTGCCGAAATTTTTAAGGCATCTAGTATATTATAATTGTATGATTGTGTTAAAGTGACTTTTGAGATTGTATAAGATAGGTTTGATGATGCTTTGTGCTCATATGATTATATTTTGATCATATGAAAAATGTTTTAAGTTTTTTTTTACAGATTTAACTAAGTTTGACTGTCAGTCAATGATTTGACTGTTGACTGACAATCAAACAAAGTATTCACCAAGTACTCTTTCCGAGTAACTAAAAACTCGTTACTTACTAACTTACAAGTGTTGGTTACTTTTCAATTCCCATTTTAAGTAATAAAATCTCGTAAGTATACGAATCGTATAGAGGTTACAGAATCGTCTCCACAAGGATGTGGGAATCGATTACCAAACTAGTCCTAGATAAAATAAATAAATAAATAAATAATAAAGTGTGTTAGGATTCCACTTACATTTAGAAATTAATTATCAAAGTATTGAAGATTTATCGGTTGTGTTTGTCGTTAGTTTATCAAAAATTCTCTCAATACATCTCTTCCGATGATGCATCGAACATACTCTTATTCATCGACACCTATTTTCTAATGACTAATGAATGAACGAGCACTCATTAGATTCAAAATAATCTACTACCTAAGTTGGATTAGTATTTTTATGCGATGCTTTGTAGGACCCCAAACTTTCATTGTATGATTAATAGTGAATTTACGGATGAATAGTAACATTATCAGGTGAATAGTATTTTCGAATGAATAGTATTCGATGAATAGTAAAATTTTGAGGCAGACCCCAGAAAATCGAAAATATTTAGAATGATTAGTAGGACCCAATAAAACTGAAACAGAGTGAGAATGAGTCTGTTTGAATAGTTTCTGAAGGTTCTGAAAGTTACCCGACGAAAACGCCTTACGAACCGAATTGTGAATACTATTAACCTAAACTCCGTTTGAATTTTTTTTGAAGCCATGGATTGAACCTTAAGACATTTAAGTAGTGTATTGTAAAGTCAATTTGATGAATGGGTGATCATAGAATTAATTTGAAATTTATTTCGGAATGAATTGTATTAATTTTTAACGTTAAGGGTATAAATGAGATTTTATGATATTAAACTCATTCTAAAAGCACAATACATGTGAGTATTGATGGAACAATGGTAGATTAACACCTAATAGTCATCTTTTGACTAAATTTGTGGTTGAGATTAATTAGAATTGATTAGAGATAATTGAATGTATAATTATGAGTGATTATGGATTAATTGGAATAAACAACTCACTAAGGACTTGATGGTCATTTCCATGATTTTAAAAGGGTAAGATGAGATTGTGAGGGGGCTATATATACCCAAGTGACCGGCCAAAAATTTAAAGAAAAGAAAGAGAGGCATTCGGGCATGAGAAGAAGTAAGAACCGAAAAGAAGCCAAAAGAGTTGTACTGCCGTGAGTCCAACCGAGAAAGGAGATGTGTGAACTACTGGTTTGGGGCGAATTATCTCAAGCTCTTCATCTTCTTAACACCAAGAATCATCAAGAAACTTAGGTAAATTAAGTGATAAGTTTTAGAGTTAATTTAAAGTGATTTGATGAGCTTTTATGGGTTTTATTGAAGATGGTGGTTGATGGATGAATTGATGTTGTTTGTGAGTTATTTGAAGGTTATTTATCATGATTTTAAGCTTAGAATTGAATTAGAATGTGATATGAGTTTGGTTGGATTTTGTTAGTGTGTTGAATGTTAGGGTTTGAATGGATGATGATGATAATTGATGGGTTTAGTTGATTTTAGTTTATTGAATGTTAGATGAGTTAAATTAGTAGTGATTTGTCTGATTTAATTGAAAAAAAATGAAATGAACGATTGTGTGTGTGTGGAGGTAGTGGACGACAAGAATGGGTGCCTAGTGTGGATGTTGGATTTTAATTTGTTTAAGGGTTTTGGTTGATGAATTAATTGGTATGGAGACAATTAATGGAAGGAATTTTAATTAAATGGATGAATTGGTATGAAATTTAATTTTTGTTAGGTTGAAGGGCACCTTGAATTTTAATTGAATTAATGTGATACTGTAAGCTCTCTATTCTATTTTATGGTTTCCTTAATACTAGTCCCTAAGTAATCGTTTGAGATCCTAAGTGATCCATGAAAGTGTCTATGGATGTAGAGAATTTTTATAAGTCGATCGAACTCAATTGGAGAATTAATAGAAGAGTAAATGGTCAATTCTTTTTAAGTCCTTATGAGTTAGTGTAATAAGGACTAAATTGAAAACAAGTTTATCAATTTGAGGTCAATTTATAATTAAGCAAAGTTGAGGGGCGAAAACCAAATTTTTTAGGACATAATAGTCATTTTTTAAAAGATTAGAGTATATAAAGTGTTGATTTTCAACATTTGGCCGAGAATACAAACACAAAATCGAGAGAGAGTGGAAGCAAAGGGGGTGTGTTCGGCCATGAAGAAACAAGGGGAAACCAAGTGATCCAAGCCAAATTTCAACCTCCAAATCATGTATTCAAGCCAACCTAAGGTAGAAGAACAAGTTGGAAGCAAGAAATCAAATAAACAAAGGTTAGTTCATCATCTTTGAACCCATTTCCATGATGTTGTGTTGATGTTTGTGATGATGATTTTGTTGGGTTTTGATATGAGCTTTTATGTATGATTGAAGTTGAGTTTTCTGAGACTAAAAGTAAGTGTAAACTACATAGAAATCATTAAGCTTGATATGTTAGGGTTTTGATGGGAGAAACCTTAAGTTTGATTGAGTTTGATTGAGTTTGGTTTAAGTAAATTTTGTTGTAGATTAAGTGTTTGATTAAATGTCCAAATGAATTAAAATGAAAAACTTGAATGAAATGGACTTAGTATGTGTTAGTCCATATAAGCCATTGTAAGGGAAGTATGATACCAATTTCATTTAATGTTATTAAGCATGATTCCATGTTGAATTTAGGTTAAAGAAATCTATTATGAGCTTATGAAAATGTTAGAAATCAAATTACCATTTCATGTATGTGTTTTAAGGCATTAAATGAGTATGTTTGAGTATGTACGACACTAATGAAAGGAGAATTAAGATTAAGAATGAAAAATGTGATAGTTGCCCCTAAATTAGTGTCGAAAAAAGGGGTTTTTAACTAGAAACCTTCACCCAATGGCCGTTTCTTTCCAAATTGACTTTTGGACTAACCTAAGGGCAAGTTAGGGAGATGAATGAAGCAAGAATTGAGGAAAGAAAATGAATGGGTTGGCCTCTAGTAAGCATTCGCTCAAAGGGGGTGCACAAATAGTGATTTTCGTTTCGAGCTTCAGAAAATTATTTCACATATATGGGGGTGTTCCTAGGTGAGAATAAGTAGGATTCATGGAAAGAAATGAAATTTTAAAGTTTCGGTTAGGTCGAAACCGAGAATGAAGTGTATAGGTAAAATGAGTTTTAATAAAGTTAGTTGAATTAGAAGTTATATGATAAGTTTCGTAAAGTTAAATCTAGCTTATTATAAGCGAGAATATGATGTATAGGTGAAAAGGAAGCAAGCGGAGCACGAAAGGGCATTTGAAGTCCTAATACGAAGCTTGAGATTAAGGTGAGTGCTATACTTTATTTTGAAGTGTTTGCAATTAGATTTGAAAGTTACAAGAAAATTTGTATTATGAGTGCTCAAGTAATTTCATATATAAGTTTATACTTGTTTTAAGTGTTGAAACATTTTATAATGTATGTTTGCCATTTTGATATTTGAAATGAGCATTTTGACTTATATGACATTTTGTATGAAAAGTTAGTAATTATGATTTCATAAGTATGAGCTTGCTATGAAATGAAATTCAAGTTTCAATTTTAAGCCCTTTTTATAAATGAAGCTATGTTTTATGTTTATATGCAAATAAGAAGTGAGATTTCTAGATTCAAAGGTTTGATGTAAAAACAATTGATATGTTGTTTATGTGAAAAATGATAAGAGGAAGTTCTATTATGTTAGATTTAAATCTTGAAATAAGTATTTTACTAGTTTAAATGTTTTTACATAATTAAGATAAGCTATTTTGTGCTTTTTGCACTGAACCAAGGTATTTTGGTGCTTATGGCACTTAGAAATGAGTTATGGTGCTTTATATACTTGGAAATATGAGTTTTGTACTTTATACACTCAGAAATCAGATTTTGTGCTTATTGCACTTAGATAAGAGATTTTGTGCTTTTTGCACTAAGTAAAGTAAAAACAAGTTTTCAACGACCATAAGTATACCCACCTTTATAAGATTAAGTTTTAGACCCGATCGGTATATCCCATATTAGTATGGCAAGTCCTAGAGGGGATGCGTTACTAACTTGGGGGAAAATCGAGTCTGTCGTGTCGCCTCTACTTGTGTGAGATATTATCTCATATTATGGTTAGCGATGTAGCATTCCACACATAATTGCGAGATGTCTTTGTAAGTAAGTAAGTATCACAATTGGTGTTAGTTAAAAATTGCCACGTGACTCCAAGTCGATTAGCATTAGTATCGCGTGGTTGTAAGCATTATGAGGTACAAATGGTGTTTTTAGAAGCAAAGTAAGTATTTGAAGTATTAACAGCATTTTCAGATTTTACTATAAGTGATTTTAAGTATTTAGCACTTTATATGCTTTGCGATTTATAAGTTTTATATGAAGTTTATGCAAATATGAGTTTTATAAATTCTCTATGTATATTTTGCATTGAAATACGTGAGCTTTCTATGACGCTTTATGAATATACGTGTTTTACAGAATTTCTAGTTCAAACTATGTATTGAAATGAGATTGAAATTTTATATGTTTTATATACTACAAGTTCTATATGAAGCTTTATGTATGTATAAGTTTAAATGCTATTCAATTTTATAAGTTTTATGTGAATCTTATGCATACATGAGTTTATAGTCTTTATATGTATGCTTTGTAAGCTATATGAGATTTATGCCTTTTAAGATTTCAAGTTATATGAAGTCTTATATATATATGAGCTTTAGAACTCTTTATGTATGTTTTGAAATGGATTGAGGTTTAAAATTGAGAAGTTTTAAGAAATAAAGATTTTTAAATTACAAGTCCTATGAAGTTTTTATGTATATATATGCTTATATGCATTTTGATGCCTTTATGAGTTTTATAATTTTATAAGTTTTATGTGAAGTTTTATGCTCCTATGTAATTTATAGATTTGCACTCACGTTTTATAATGAAATAAGATTTGAAACCTATGAGAATTTTTAAGAAATAGAAATGCATTTTGAAAAGTTTTTAAAGAGGTATTTTAAGAAATAAAACTTTTAGTTGAAAAGAAATATAAGCACTCACAACAATGCTCATAGTTTTTGTTTTATGTTAAAAACCTCTTCAGGAATAAAAGTGGGTGACCGAGACGAAAGGGCTCCTCTTGAAGAGTAGGTGGGCAATGACACGACAATGCTTCTGCATAATTACACTTTTCATATTTTGTATTTGAAAGAAATCGTATGTACATATATGTTTAAGTTGTAAATGAGTGGTCAAGATTCAATTATGATATAAAAGTTCTAGTTTTTAAACCATTACATAAGTTTGCAAATAAGTTGATTTATAATTTCATGCTTTTACTTCTCATGAAATGAAATTCTGATTTGAATATATGTTTATGGCCAAAAGAAGTTGGGTTGAGTATGAGAAATAGTTGGAAGTGTAAATTTCATTTTCAGGTTATTTTAGCTAAGTTAAAAATGCAACCGTTATGCTGTAGATTTTTTATTTTATAAAATGACTTGGTTCAAAAGGTTGAAATGAAATTTTAGTTTTTAATACAAAACCAACCCAACTATTGAAGAAAAGGAAGTTGATAAAATAAGTTTAAAGCAAAAAGTTTTAAGGGTTCACTCCGCGAATTTCTCTCAACCCATTTAGTAGGGTTAAGAGGGATCTATTGGGGTGCCAGACAGGGCCCTTCGGACATAAGTATGGAGAGATTCGGATTGGGTCGTATCAAATACCATAGGGTATTAAAGTGTTTGAATGTCTATGATGTTGGATAAACATCAATGGAATGGAAAGAAATGGAAATTAAAAAGTGTTGGATGAATTAGTAATGGAATTAGTTTTGATGTAATTGAAGTTTAGTTAATGAAATGTGAATTTATTTTAACTATGGAATGGACATGTTATTGATGGATTTTTGGGCTTCAAATGGTGAATTATAAGTGACCAAATTAAAGTCCAAAAGTCAAGAAAAAGAGGAGGATTGATTAGCCACCAAGTGATCAAAAATAGTGAGTGCAAAATTATATTTTTACCATATTATGTTAAAGTTGTTATGATTGTGAAATAATTCAATTATTTCATGTTGTTATGGAAACTAATATGTAATTTAAATATTCTATTTTAATTTGAATGTGTTATGGTTTATGCAAGAAAAATATATGCAATGAAATGTGAATTATATACTATTCAAAATGATATATGGTTATTATGAGCAAGTGAAATAAATGAATTTTAATTATGAATGGCATAAAGAAGTTATTAGATTTTCAAACCCAATAGATTACACTATCTGTTATGGAATTGACGGTATCTGAAAATATATATCTGTTTAGACCCGATCAGAATACCCATGCGTGAATGGTAAGTCCTAGGATGGGTTGTCACTAACTCTGGGGGAAATTGAGTCTGTCAGTCGAGTCGTGTCGCCAAATATATACGAGAGGTATTATTTCACTTCGTGCTTGCACTATAGATTTAATCTGTAGCACGTTAGTGGGATGTTTTCTATATATGCCAGAAAGTGTGAAGAACGCTGAGTGTGAAACACTGATGGCTATTACTAGTGTTAGGGATAGTGGTTCGTCCCGCCTAGTACGTGTGACTATTATCTGTACGCTTCTGGAAATCCATTGGTGGTTTTGAAATTATATGAAATTCTGTTATATCTGAAACTGTTTTGAAATTTTGTTATTTATGAAATTTTATGAAAATTTTTGAAATTGATTACCATTTTAATATAAATGTGCATCGGCTAGTTCTGAAATTTATTATTTTTGGAATCTGAATTCTATTATTATCGATTCTGAATTTATATTTCTAAAAATTGTAAGAAATAGAAATTTTTATAAATATTTTAGGGAGGTTATCTTTTTAGAAAAGAATTTTAAGTTAGAAAATTTCGCACTCACTGAGCTTTCGTAGCTTATATTTTATAAATTTTTGTTAAAAAAACCTCCTTAGGTGTAGGTTCCAGCCAACAGGATACACGCTCCCCTCCATTCAAATGAAAGTGGCTAAAGAAATAAAATTTTTGTGAATGTATAAGTGACAATGCACAGAAGAATGTATGAACTTTATTTTTGGTTGTAAATATCTTTTGAATATAAATATATTATCCATAATTTAATTATGGTTAACTTTATTTTGTAATGAAATTAAATCGATTATTTTTTTATTGTATATCTGAAATTGTAAATTATTATTCGATTGTAAAGTTCTAGATTTGTAAAGAAATTTTTAAGTTGACATTAAACTGATTTGATTTTATTTTCTTAGAAATCGTGGCTAGGTGACAGACCCATTTCCCTAGGTGATCTATCGGTACCCTACGGTGACCCCCTAACTAGCACTTGTGCTCAATTAAAGGATCCTCGCAAAGCTAGGCCGTGTTCTTTTTGAAACCTTTTCGAAAACAATGGAAACACGGGGAATTTTTTTTTTTATCGTTTTTATTTCAAATCTCTGCAAAACATCTTATAAAAATTTGAACAGCATTCCGTTTGTTTTTCGGACTTTGCCACCTTGTAGATTATAAAATTTAACACTTCTACAATATCACAAATCAATTTCCCCAAACTACAGAACCTCAAGCTCTCATTTTTCAACACAACCACAATCTCAATTTCAAATTTCAAATTATAAACTCATTTTCAACAAAATCATATGTCATGCATCAATTTACTCCAAAAACACAATTTAAATCTAAATTGACCACAAAATGATATTTACAAAATCATGTAGAGATAATAAAATATATACAACTTCTTTTATTATCAAACAAATACAAGAGTAGATAATCACATGAGCACTGTCGCCGCGGCTGTCTGGTATCATCTCGGGGTAATTCGCAACTATGGTACTTGTGCCTGGAGAGATTTTATTGGAAAACACAGAAAACGTTTGGTGAGCTTTGGAAGCTCAGTGAGTGTTATATAACATATTTAAAACCATATTTTCATAAAAGTCTTCCTAAAATAGTTTTAATGAATCGAATCAAATCCATTTATTTTAAATTGAGTTTCATGCATTAATATTATAAAATACATGTTGCACGGTTTTCAATTTCATAAACAGATCTACTATGGTTGCGGGGTTTTCATTCTAAAAATCTTTCATTTTTATGAAACAGACTGGTCCGACTTCGTTCGTAGATGTCTTATCAACCAGCCCCTTTCATTATTATAAAACTGGACACGGTCGGCTCCCGCCAACCTCTAGTGACCCATGCCACATGATACCCTAGTATAGAGCGGGATCCTGAATCGGTCTCTACCCGGTTCAAGTAGTGGAATGTTTCATCTTTACAGAGCGGAATTTTGTCTCACTTGAGTGTAAGCTAGATAATAATATACCCTCTACGTGCTTTGGACTAATCTCTCGAACATCTGACCGACACGACTACTTACGGGTATCTCCCATGGTTAGTATAGTTAGTAACGTACTGACACTACTAACTCTACCAATGCACGCTTCAAGTACTCAACCCAGACTAATAATATTCTGATACTCTTTGGGTAAGTCATAAGTTTTACTTTTCACCTTTTTAAAACTAAAATCCATTTTATATACAATTCAAAACAAAAAATCATCGTTTTAACAAAAATACAAAGACTATTATCTGTTACCATGCAACTTCTCATTTAAATCATATTTTGCTTTTACCAAAACATTCAAACATGCATGAAACATTCATTTATAAATCAAATCAATACAAAACTCATTGAAAATCATTTTGACACTCACCTTAACGAACGATCACTTGCGAATAGCTCTGCGGAAGGCTCCGAAACGCTCCCTATCGCTCTTTCCTTACTCCACTGGCTTGCTCGTCACCTACACAACATATTCTCACTTAGAAAAGCCAAACAAATGCATCGATTCATGCCAAATAACACCAATTTTTCACATAAAGCTTCCCCACTTGGTTCTAACTTTACCGAAGCTTCTGAATTCTGATTTCTTTAGATGAACCTCATTTATTCTCACCTAGGGACATGCCCATATGCTCGGAATCACTTGCGGAGGCTCGAAACGAAAAATGCTTGTTTTTGAACCCCTGTGGTCGAACCTATTCCCTAGCCCAATCGGGCGCTTTTCTTTCCTCCGTTTTCACTCCAATCATCTCCCTAAGTCGCGCTTAGGTCAACCCAAGTGTGAATTCAAAATAAAACGTCCGTCGAGTGGACGTTTCTAGCAAAAACACTCACTTTTTCACAATTTTTTAAAGGGCATTTTACCATTTTTGACATCGTAAGTTCACTCACTTGATTCTAAGACCTCTTGGCGTCCAATACACTCACTTAAATTCATCCATGGTATAAAAATAGAGAAACGGAGCGATTTTACACTTTGGGTCCAAATAACGGTTATCAGGGGAAATTGTTTCCAATTGATTTCTAATGTCTCCAACGACTTCCTAACACCCTATATACATCAAAATGAGTCTCATTTCACCAATATATCAATGAGATTACAAATCCCTAACATAACCCTCAAACTACTACAACATGCTCTTCAATTACATCAACTCATTTTTCACAAATTTCTTTCATAATTTCATTCACACATTTTATCAAACACTTGATGGGCATGAAATCCCAACCATTTTCCACTCATTTCCACTAGTTAGGGTTTATCTCTTACAACCCTAAGTCACCAAATCTAATCACAACACACCAATAACACATCCAAATCATTTAATACACCAAAACATCCAAAAATCCAATAATAATTCATCCCAAAACTACCTAACTCAACCATAAATTTTCACCCAACCAAAACATCAAAAAAACATTAAAAACCATAAATCTTACCTCAATTGAGTTGAGTGTTGATCCAAAATGGAGTTTCCTAGCTTAGATGATGGAAGGTGGAACATTGGAAGTGAAAAAATGGAAAAAAAAAATGGGTTTTTTGGTTGATTTTCCCCCCTTCACACCAAACACACCCCTGCTGCCATTTCTGGGTTGGTTTTTGGTCTGTCAACAGCCAAAACTCATCTAACTTTCATTATTTATACTAACTCTGCACTTTTATGTTTCAGCCATTCAATTTCAGCTTAGTTCTAATTCTACACCTAAATTTCTGATTCTTTTCATTTCGGTCCTTAACCCATATTTTATTTCACCACTTTCACACGTTTGTAAGTGCTCTTTTAAAATTTACTATACTGCCCTCGATTGAGGTTCACTCTCAAATTATCTTCTGGCTCAACTGGAGCGTCCTAATGACTTACGAAATTCTCTCTAGGGTCTTAACGGGTACTCCAAAAATTGAGGTTTTACACTAGGGATTGCCATTGAAATGGACTTGAGGTCCAATTGGAAGTTGAGAAAATGTGTAAAACTTTAGAAGTGTAAATTTTGATTTGCAGGTTGATTTTGTAAATTTTGGCAATTTCGAAAAATAGAGGAAACTATATCGAAGAAATTTTATCAAAAACTTGAAGGAAATGAATTTAATGCGTATTGAGACATGTAAGGCTATAGTGAGAAATATGGAAATCCAATGGAATTGAGGTGTTTTAAGCATGATTCTATGTTGTTTAAATGGCAAACAATCTTAGAAAAATGTTAGAATTGAATTTGAACAACTTGCATTATAAGGTATTGTAAAGCATGTATGAAGAGCACTACGGGTTGTAATGGAATGCCCATTCTTTTATGTGTTTGATTGAATTGTATGAGTAGGTTTGAGTGTGTATAGCACTAAGAAAGGAAGAATTAAGTTTTAGAATGAAAAATGTGAAAATGCTCCATTAAAAATAGATGAAAATGTGAGGTTTTTCTTAGGTTTCGCCACTTAAAAGCTGGAATTTTTCAAGATTGCTTTACGGATGATCTAAATGTGAGTCAAGAAGATGTGTGGAGCAAGAAAGAAGTGAAACACAGCCCTAGGTAGGGCTGTGTATACCATTCGGCCAAAAGGGGTCTAAAAAGATCAATTTTCGTTTTGAGCTTCGAACAAGGATTTTGAGTATATGGGAGTTTGCCTAGGTGAAAATAAATAGGATTCATGAGAAGAAATCGGAAGTAGAAAGCTTGGGTAAAGAGGAAACCGTGTAGAGACATTTTTTTAGTGAATATGTCATTTTATGGTTAGATTGAGTGAAAAGTTGTGTAATAAGTTTTGTGAAGCTCAATGTAGTGTATTCTAAGCGAATGTGATGTGTAGGTGAGGGAGAGGCTAGCGGAGACAGAGAAGACCATTGAGGCTCATTTGGGAAGTTTTGAAATTCAAGGCGAGTGCTAAAATGATTTTACAAAGTTTGGGGTTGTTTTCAATGTTTCAACCTTTTATAAGTTTGTTTGTCATGTTAGAATTTGAAATAAGTATTGTTTTCATATTATATTTGTATGAAACGGCTTAGTTTTATGATTTTACAAGCATGATTTACACGTTTGAATTCTATGTTAAATTGGAATTTAAAGTTTAAGCTTTGTGGGTAATTGAGATCATGTTTATGGCTTTTCAAAGGATAAATGAAAATTTTAATTTTAAGTGTTTGATGTAAAAATAATATGTTTAATTAAGTTTTGAAAGGCCAATTGTCTACCCACCTTTGTAAGATTTATAGACCCGACCGGTACGTCCCACACATGTATGGCAAAGTTATAGGAGGGATCACATCATTAACTTTGAGGGGATAGAGTCCATCGCGTCACCTCTATATGTGTGGGATGTTGTCTTACGCTACACATTATGATGTGAAATTCCACCCATGGTGTTGGGATGTCTTTGTAAGTGTCACGGATGGTGTTTGTAGCTAAATCGCCTTGTGACTCCACGTTGAATAGAGTTTACCTAGCTATCTCGTGGTTGTAAGTTTTAAGGGGTAACATTGGTGCATTTCAAAATGTTGAAGGAAGTTGAAAATGAACTATTTTCATGTGATTTATAATTAGGTTTCGAAAGGAATTATATAACCATGTGTAGTTTTGTGTGATGTTTATGCTTATTAATTTTATGGAAAGTTTTATGAAATTCTTGTGTTGGCAAGTATCTGATTTTGTTATGCTATGTATGGAATTTCAAATTGAACAATTTAAGTAATAAAATTCTATTTTAATGTTTTGTGGAGGTATTTTTGAAAGAGAAAATGTTATAGTTTCAATACTTATGTGCACTCACTGAGCTACAATAAGCTCACTATTTCTTTGTTTTATTTCAAAAAACCTCCTCCGGTACAAGTGCAAGTGACCAGGGCGTAAGATCCCCTCCGTTGAATTAGGTGGGCGCGGATCCGGCATTTGCTTCTTTTGCATGATCATTTTGTATTCCATATAAAAGCTAAAAGGCCACTCATTTTGATGTATTTTATGAGATTTTTTGAATGGCTTCTAAAGTAAGAATTGATACTCATGTATTTTAAGGCGTAGAATTGATACTCATGTATTTTAAGGCGTATCAGGTTCTGTAAAATTTTATTCAAGTTATGGAATATATTGTTTTCTTAAGTTAATTCTTTATAAGAATTTGGTTTTTAACTTGTGATTTAGGGTTCATTGTTTGACATGATTTATGGTATGAAAATGGAAATGAAACTTTGAAGTATGTTTGTGGAAGAAGTTGGGTTGTGAATTGAAAGATTTGGGAGTGTATTTTACTTGCAGGTATTTTGGAAACGTTGAAAACACAACCGTCATGTTGTCGAATTTCCATTTGAAAATAAAAATTAAAAAAACCAACCCATTCTTGATTTAGAAAGTAAATGAAGATTAAAGGTTTTTACGGGTTCGCTCCACGTATTCCTTTTAGCCCAATTAGTAGGGTTTAGGAGGAATTTCGTCGAGGTGCCAGGTACGACTCTCCGGATACTAGTATGACATGATTTGGATGGGGTCCTGTTAAGGTAGTATTAGAGCCCGGTTTTGTAAACTTTTGGGAAGATGTCAGTAAATGTTTTGACGTTTGTTTTGACATGAATTTTCAAGATTTGCTTGAGTTCATAAAGTTTTGGTTTGCACATTTTATGATTTTAAAAGTTATTTTCATGCATTATTAGTTTTCTGACTCATGCATTTCATATTCATTTTTTATTGAATATTACGGAAGCATGCAACGTCGAGGTCGCCCTAGGACGAGGAGGGCAACTGCGGAGGCACCTGCACCTGAGGAGGAGCATGTTGACGAGTCCATCAATGTGCCAGCTAGCCCCACCCATGCAGAACCCTCTCAGCCAACCAAACCAGCAGGTCCAGAAATTAATATTGAGCAGATGACCCAAGTTTTTGTGGCAGCACTTCACTAGCCACGTGAGGTAGGGGGATCGATTGAATGCGCTCGGAAATTGGGCACTAAATCTTATGATGGAACTGGTGATCCGGAGCGCGCCTTTTCTTGGATGGAAACAAATGAAGAGATCTTCCAAGTGATGGGTTGTACGAAAGATCAGATGGTGACTTATTCAGCCTTCCTTCTCAAGGATCGAGCTAAGCATTCGTGGAAGGCATTACAGAGGAAGCACATAGAGGGAGTCACCTGGGCCATGTTCAAGCAGAGTTTCTTGAGAAGTTCTATCCGAAAAGCTACAAGGATGCATAGATTGAGGAGTTTTTCAAATTGGACTATGGTAATCAGTTAGTGGCTAAATACGAGAAGAGGTTTTCGGAGTTGGCCAGATTAGTGCCATTCATCAATGAAAATGAAGAGTAAAAGATTAACAGGTTTATGGCGGGCCTTAATCCCATAATCAGGACCTATGTAGCATCATCTGGCCACACTCAATATAAGGGATTGGTAGAAGCAGCCATTGGAGTCGAGAGAAGTGCAGAGGCCATCCCCAGACCTAAAAAGTTCACCCCTAAGCGCTGTTGGTCAGGTGGATATCAGAGGGACCCAGCAAGACAACAAAGACTGTAGAGAAGTCTATAAGGTCATCCAGCCATAGACCAAGTCAAGAAGCCTAATCTAGCTAGAGTTTAGTAAGACAGTCCATAGGGCTCCGAAGCACAAAAGAAGACTGGAAGAATTGGCCAGTTTGTAAGAAAAACGACAAGACACATCCAGATAGGTGTGTTAGGGGTAGGAATGTATGTTTCAAATGTGGTCAGAGGGGTCACTTTATTAAGGATTATCCTGGCTTAGTCTCATCAAATAAACCAGAGGCCAGGACTACTAACCCAGGGCAGTCTAGTGGGGGTCGTGGACCTGAGAGGAAAGGCCCCAAAGGTAGAGGATCAGGTGGCGCTGATCAGCCGAGTGGCGCACCTAGTAGGGGTTTACCACCTAGGGGACAACCTGGTAGGCCTCGTAGTCAGGCCAGAGTGTACACAGTCACTTAGCAAGAAGCAGATGCAAGTTGTTACAGATATTATCTCTTGGTTTGATACTGATGCTCGAGTGTTGATTGATTCAGGAGCCTCACACTCCTTTATGTCCTCAAACTTTGTTACGAGAGTTAGAATGGAAGATGAGCTAGCAGATTATAGTATGGTAGTCTCCCTTCCTACTAGAGATATACTTCTGTCTGATAAGGTTTATAGGGTTATTATCAATTTACCCCCCGAAATTGAAAATAATGTCAAATCACCACTGGTTTTAAAAATATTAGCTAAAAAGGTCCAATTATCAATTGGAATAGTAACTTAGTCAACAAAATAACGGTTCTATGAAATCTAAGGGTAAAAAGGTCATTGAAGGTTGAATCCATAAATGGATTCCAACTGGATCACTCAGAATGTGACACGTGTGGAATCAAAAAATTAAAAAAAAATCATAAAAATTTTGAAAAACTGAAAAAAAAAAAAAAAAATCATCAATCAACCACCGCTACTTTCTCTCTCCCCCTTTCTCTCTTCTTCGAACCCAAACATGGGTTCATCACTTTCTCTCAGTTCTTCTTCTTCGATCTCACTACCTTATAATCTCTCACACGGTCACACCCTCAACCATCACTCTCACCACCCTTCGCTACCTCAGCTCCGCCGTCACTCTTCTTACTGATGCTCTGGCATCATCGCCGGTCAGACCCGTATCTCCTTATCGCCACTCTCCCTCTTCACTCCATGCCAACCCTCCCCCTCCACTCACACTTGTTCCTGGTAAAGAATGAGAGATCAGCGGCCAAGGGAGGCGAAGATACGAGTTTGCTGTCGCTCTTGGTGTTCTTGGTAGAGGTGTTCTTCTGTTAATCTAGGTGGCGACGGTGGCAGTGTTCTGTATCAGAAATTCTCAGTGGCTTCTTCATCATTCACTCTCGATGGAAGTTGGTTTTGCTTTTGGGTTTGGTGGTTGCTTCTCTCTAAATCTACTTCTGGGTTTTGGTTTTATGTTCGGCGACTGCTTCTCTCCAGCTTCCTCATTTTCATTGATCTGCTTTTGGGTTTTGCTTTTTGTCGAATTTTTATTGGTGGAATATTAGGTTTTGCTGTTGATATGTTGTTTTGAATCATTTCTAGTTTGTTTTGGTTACATTATGTTTTGTGTCATCTGGTTATTTGAGGTTGTGCTCAAAAAATTGAATTTTGAAGAAGAGAAGATGCTGAGGAATCAATCGAAAGAGGAAGCCAGAGATGATAGACCAGTGCGGAGTTTTTTGGTCTGACAGTGGAGCGTTTATGGTATTTTTTGGTTTGTATTGGGTTTGATTTGTTGGTTTTGTCTGGATTTTTTAATTGACAATGGACTATTTATGGTGATTTTTTCGTTTGTATTGGATTTTTGGTTTATGACAATGGACTGTTTGGGTTTGATTTGAATTTTTTTTTCTGCATTTACATTGATTCTTTAATATACCCAAGTGTTTGGGTTCATTGTTCAACAAACCCAAGTACGTGGGTTTGTTTTTTGTATTTTAATTTTTAATTTGTCAAATTTTTTTTATAAAAAAGATTTTATGATTAATTAATAATATTAATAAATTTAATTTAGAAATTAGTTTAATTTAATTCAATTTAACAAATAACAAAAGTTAATAAAGATTTTTATTTTTTATTAATTTTTAAATTTATTTTATTTTGGTTATGAAGGGGTAGTTTGGTAATTGATTAATTTGTTTTATTTTTTAATTTTTTACTTTTTCAATATAATAAAGGTATTTTGGTCTTTTGATGTTTTTGGCACAAAACCACTAAAATTTGGATGGAAACCACTTTTGGTTTATGGTAGGGGGTTTTTTGGCTAATAATTTCAAAAGGAGGGGTAAACTGATGTTATTTTTGTTTTCAAGGGGTTTTTTTGGATTTTTTTCAAGTTTATATGGGAAGTAAAGTGATGATAGCTGGTCAAGAGTTTTAGGCAGATCTGATCCTGTTAGACATAAAGGATTTTGATGTCATATTAGGGATAAATTGGTTGTCGAAACACCATACTACGGTAGATTGTTACAGGAAGAAAGTTAGGTTCAACAGACTTGGGGGACCCGATATGGTCTTTTATGTTGTAAGGAAAATGCTTCCTACTAGTATGATAAGTGCAGTAAAGGCTAGTAGGATGCTTAGAAAGGCATGTCAAGGATACCTAGCTTATGTAATGGAACCAGAGAATGATGAAGTAAAGTTGGAAGAGGTTCCAGTGGTTAGGAAGTTTCCAGATGTATTTCCAGATGAGCTTCTAAGGATACCATCGGATAGGGAGATAGAGTTTGAAATAGAGTTGGCTTCGAGTACAACACCTATCTCTATAGCCTCATATCGTATGGCCCCAGCAAAGTTGAAGGAATTGAAGGTCCAGATGAAGGAACCGACAGATAAAGGTTTTATTAAGCCGAGCATGTCACCTTGGGAAGCTCCTGTATTGTTTGTAAGGAAGAATTATAGAAGCCTTATGCTATGTATAGATTACATGCAGCTTAATAAAGTGACCATAAGGAACCAATATTCGCTCTCACGAATCGATGACTTGTTTGATCAACTTCAGGGAGCTAAGGTATTCTCTAAGATTGATTTAAGGTCTGGGTACTACCGGTTGAAGATCCATAAGGAAGATGTTCCTAAGACAGCTTTTTCGGACTCGCTACGTGCATTATGAGTTTTTGGTGATGCCGTTCGGATTGACGAATGCCCCAGCCGCCTTTATGGATTTAATGAACATGGTTTTCAAACCCTATTTGGATAAGTTTGTGATAGTGTTCATTGATGACATCTTGATATATTCAGGTAGCCAAGAGGAGCATGCTGAGCACCTAAGGATTGTGTTGTAGACTTTGAGGGAACATCAGTTTTATGCTAAGTTCAGTAAGTGCCAGTTTTGGTTGGATAGAGTGGCATTTCTAGGCTACATGGTTTTGGTGGAAGGAATTTCTATAGACCCTTAAAAGATAGAAGCCATAGTAAACTGGCTACCGCTTACAAATGTGACGAAGGTTAGGAGCTTTTTGGGATTAGCCGGGTATTACCGAAAGTTCATGGAAGGGTTTTCTAAGATCGTAGTTCCCTTGACCAAGTTAACATGGAAGGAAGAGAAGTTCGTATAGATTGATGAGTGCCAGCATAGTTTTGAAGAATTAAAAAAGAGATTGACCTCAGCATCCGTGCTTATGCTACCATCAGGGACAGATGGATTTATAGTGCATTGTGACACTTCCAGACAGGGTCCAGGTTGTGTATTGATTCAACATGATAAGGTGATAGCTTATGCCTTAATGCAGTTAAAGAAACATGAGCAGAATTATCCAACACACGACCTAGAACTCGTAGTTGTTGTGTTTGCTTTGAGAATATGGAGACATTATTTGTATGGAGTCCCTTGTAGGATCTTTACTAATCATAAGAGCCTACAGTACTTGTTTACGTAGAAAGAGTTGAATATAAGGTAAATAAGATGGATTGAACTCATCAAGGACTATGACTGTACGATTAAGAATCATCTTGACAAGGCTAATGTGGTGGCGGATATGCTAAGTCGAAAATGCTTAAGTTCAGTAGCCTAGCTAAAAGCAAAACACTTGCCATTATTGGTGGAGTTGAGATCCATGGGGGTTAGATTAGAGATGACAGATTCTGGAGCATTGTTAGCTGCATTTCATATCCGTCCTATTTTGGTGGATCAAGTTAGAGACCTCCAGAATAGGGATCCTTATTTGATAAAGATAAGAAGTGAAGTAAAGGTTAGGAAACAGAGTAATTTCTCGTTGAAGGATGATGGAACTTTGATTATGGGACAAAGGTTATGTGTGCTAGGTGTAGAAGACTTGAAGAAAGACATCATGGAAGAAGCTCACTCTTTAGCTTATGCCATGCACCTAGGGAGCACTAAGATGTATCGGACTTCTAAGGATCACTATTGGTGAAAAGGAATGAAGAAAGAGATAGCATAGTTCATTTCTAGATGCCTGACCTGCCAGTAGATTAAGGCTGAACATTAGAAACCAAAAGGTTTGCTACAACCCCTACCCATCTCAGAGTGGAAGTAGGAAAGGATTATTATGGACTTTGTGGTAGGGCTTCCACGAAGTCGAAGTAGATACGATGCCATATGGGTGATAGTTGATAGATTAACAAAATCTGTTCACCCGTTCACTTCTTAGCAATAAAAAATAATTACTCCATAGATAAGCTAGATCAGTTGTACATAAATGAGATTATACGATTGCATGGCATGCCAGTGTCCATCGTGTCAGACAGAGATCCGAGGTTTACTTCTAGATTCTAGCCAAGCTTACAAAAGGCATTAGACACTAAGTTGAATTTAAGTACGACTTTTCACCTATAAATAGATGGCCAATCTAAAAAAACTATCTAGACTTCGGAAGATATGTTAAAGGCATGTGTGATGGAGTTCAAAGGATACCCACCTACCTCTGATAGAATTTGTATACAACAACAGCTACCAGTCTAGCATTGATATGGTGCCATATAAAGCTTTATATGATAGGAAATGCAGAACCCCAGTTTATTGGGATGAGGTTGGTGAAAGGAAGCTAATCAGCCTTGAGATTGTCCAAGCCATGATTGAAAAGATACAAGTTATTAGAGAAAGGCTGAAGATAGCAAGTGACAGACAGAAAAACTATACGGACAACCGTAAAAGGGATTTAGAGTTTCAAGTGGGTGATAAAGTCTTCTTGCGCGTTTCTTTGTGGAAGAGTGTATTAAGGTTTAGGAAGCGTGGGAAGTTAAGTCCGAGGTATATCGGGCCGTACGAGATAGTGGAAAAAGTTGGAAAGATGGCATATCGCTTGCAGCTGCCACTAGAGTTAGCGAGGATTCATGATGTTTTCCATCTTTCCATGCTTCGTAAGTATGTGGCGGATCCTTCACACATATTAAGAGAGCAACCGGTGCAACAAAAAGAGAACATAACCTACAAAGATGAACCAATGAAGATATTAGACCGTAGAGAGCAAGTGTTGCGCCACAAAGTGATTCCGTTAGTAAAGGTGTTATGGAGGAACCATGAATCCGAGGAAGCTACATGGGAACATGAAGAGCAGATGAAAGCTCAATACCCTCACCTCTTTAAAACAGGTATGTAATTTAAATTTTGAGGACGAAATTTTTATAAGGAGAGGTGAAATTGTAAGCCATCGATGTTTATTTATGGTTTCTTTAATAATAATCCCTAAATGACGTTTGAGACCTTAAGTGAGTGACAGGAGATGTTTTAAGACTCTAAGTGACTAATGGAAGTGTTGTAAAAATATAGAGATTGATTGAACCCCATTAGAAGCATAAATAAGTATAAGGGTAAAATGGTCATTGTTATTGGAGTTTACAAGTTAGTATGACCTATGGACTAAATTAGAAATAAGTTTACATGTTATGGGTCAAAGTAGAATAAGCAAGAGTTAAGGACTAAAAACCAATTAAGGGACAAAATGATCATTATGAAATTGTTAGGATTATATAAGCAACACTTAGCACAAATTGGAAGCAAAAAACAAAGAGAAATCGTGAGACCCAAGCACAAAGCAAAAACGAAAAAAAAAAAAGAGAGAGAGGTGTGCGGTGTGTACGGCCAAAGAGAGGAAGTGGTGATCAAAGTTGGTTCAAACCATTTTTAAGCTCTAGATCAAGCAATCAAGCTATCCTAAGCTAGAAAAATAAACTTGGAACAAGATCAAAGTTAAACAAAGGTTAGTTTCTTATCTTTAAAATTGTTTATGGTTGTTAAAGTTGGTGTTTGTGTTGGTGGTTGTGTTGAGATTTAAGTTGGGTTTTAATGGGAGTTTTCATTTATGTTAAGAGAGAAGTAAGTGGAGACTTGAAAGCAAGTGTAGATGGAATGGAAACTAAGTTAGGTTGATGAGCTAGGGTTGCCATGAGAGAGATATTGAGTTGGTTTTGGATTGGAAGTTAATAAAATGATTTGTAGACTAGGTATTTGATAAAAAGTCAAAGAGAACCAACATCAAAAACTTGAAGGAAATGGATTTAGTGTATGTTGAGACATGTAAGGCTATAGTGAGAAATATGAGAATCCAATGAAATTGAGGTGTTTTAAGCATGATTCTATGTTGTTTAAATGTCAAACAATCTTAGAAAAATGTTAGAATTGAATTTGAACAACTTACATTGTAAGGCATTATAAAGCATGTATGAAGGGCACTATGGGTTATCATAGAATGCCCATTCTTTTATGTGTTTGATTGAAGTGTATGAGTAGGTTTGAGTGCATATAACACTAAGAAAGGAAGAATTAAGTTTTAGAATTAAAAATGTGAAAATGCCCCCTAAAAATGGATGAAAATGTGAGGTTTTTCTTAGGTTTCGCCACTCAAAAGTTGGAATTTTTCATAACAACTTTACAGGTGATCTAAATGTGAGTCAAGAAGATGTGTGGAGCAAGAAAGAAGTAAAGCACAACCCTAGGTAGGGTTGTGCATACCATTCGACCAAAGGGGGTCTAAAAAGACCAATTTTTGTTTCAAGTTTAAAATAATGATTTTGAGCATATGGGAGTGTTCCTAGGTGAAAATAAATAAGATTCATGGAAAGAAATCAGAATTAGAAAGCTTGGATAAAGAGAAAACCGTGTAGAGACTTTTTTTAGTGAATACATCATTTTGTGGTTAAATTGAGTTAAAAGTTGTGTAATAAGTTTTGTGAAGAGCAATGTAGTGTATTCTAAGTGAATGTGCGATGTATAGGTGAGGGAGAGCCTAGTAGAGCCAGATAAGACCATTGAGGCTCATTTGGGAAGTTTTGAAATTCAAGGCCGGTGCTAAAATGATTTTACAAAGTTTTGGGTTGTTTTCAATATTTCAATCTTTTATAAGTTTGTCATGTTAGAATTTGAAATAAGTATTGTTTTGATATTATGTTTGCATGAAACGGCTTAGTTTTATGATTTTACAAGCATGATTTTCAAGTTTGAATTCTTTGTTAAATTGAAATTTAAAGTTTAAGCTTTGTGGGTAATTAAGATCATGTTTTATGGCTTTTCAAAGGACAAATGAAAATTTTAATTTTAAGCGTTTGATGTAAAAATAATATATGCTTAAATAAGTTTTCAAAGGCCAATTGTATACCCACCTTTGTAAGATTTATAGACCCGGCCGATACGTCTCACACATATATGACAAAGTTATGAGAGGGATCGCGTCACTAACTTTGGGGGGTTAGAGTCCATCACGTCGCCTCTACGTGTGTGAGATGTTGTCTTACGCTACGCATTGTGATGTGAAATTATGCCCGTAGTGTTGGGATGTCTTTGTAATTGTCACGGATGGTGTTCGTAGCTAAATCGCCTCGTGACTCCACGTTGAATAGCGTTTACGTAGCTATCTCGTGGTTGTAAGTTTTAAGAGGTAATATTGGTGCATTTCAAAATGTTAAAGGAAGTTGAAAATGAACTATTGTCATGTGATTTATAATTAGGTTTCGAAAGGAATTATACAACCATGTGTAGTTTTGTGTGATGTTTATGCTTATTAAATTTTATGGAAAGTTTTATGAAATTCTTTTATTGGCAAGCATATGATTTTGTTATGCTATGTAAGGAATTTCAAATTGAACAATTTAAGTAATAAAATTCTATTTTAATGTTTTATGGAGGTACAAGTGCAGGTGATCAAGGCGTAAGATCCCCTCTGTTGAATTAGGTAGGCGCGGATCCGACATTTGCTTCTTTTGCATGATCATTTTGCATTCCATATGAAAGCTAAAAGGCCACTCATTTTGATGTATTTTATGAGATATTTGGAATGGCTTTTAAAATAAGAATTGATACTCATATGTATTTTGAGGCGTATCAGGTTCTATAAAATTTTATTCAAGTTATGGAATATGTTGTTTTCTTAAGTTAATCGTTTATAAGAATTTGGTTTTTAACTTGTGATTTGGGGTTTATTGTTTGACATGATATATGGCATGAAAATGGAAATGAAATTTTGAAGTATGTTTGTGGAAGAAGTTGGGTGGTGAATTGAAAGATTTGAGAGTGTATTTTACTTGCAGGTATTTTGGAAACGTTGAAAACACAGCCGTTGTGCTGTCGAATTTCCATTTGAAAAAAAAAAAAAAACCAACTCGTTCTTGATTTAGAAAGTAAAGGAAGATTAAAGGTTTTTAAGGGTTCACTCCACGTATTCCTTTTAGCCCAATTAGTAGGGTTTAGGAGGAATTCCGTCGGGGTGCAAGCTAGGGCTCTCTGGATACTAGTATGGTATGATTTGGATAGGGTCCTGTCATTTGGTGTTTGGGCGCGTTGGATGGTACAGAGGCGTGTAGGTTCGCATCAAGTTTGACCTTTGGTTACTAAAATGATCATATCTTTCTCTACGAACCTCCGACTTACGAATTGTTATTTGTTATGGAAACTAGACATCCGTAACTTTAATTTGATAGATTGTAGCTCACATAACTCAAACAGATGACTCCACACGAGCTCTCACAAGTCAACCCATCTTTCATACCCGACAATTCAAGATTATGCCATTTTTCTTACAAAATCTAAACCCAACACTTATTTGATTTGATTTCACATCGAATCCCTTCCAACTAAGTATACACACTATTTAGAGACTTATTCCCTGAAAAACACATAAAAACACTCGATAATAACGACAAAGAAAAAAATTTAGAAGCCTAAATCTTCACTTAAAATGCCCTTATCAACCAATTGAGTAGCGAGTTTTGAAACCTTGCACGTCACATATCTCAACTATACAAAATGCCTAATAAATCACGAAGGATATTGTAATTAGAGTAGTTGACTCCCACATCAAACAAACTTCAATTGACTAGATCCCATAAACTAAAACCCTAGATTTGAAGTTTTCAACCCATATCACAAATGAAGGCAAAAGCATCACCTGTAAACTAATAACAAAACCACATAAATCATGTCAAGATTTAACCAAAAAATAAACACAAAATCTGACCTGAAATTCTCTCAATAGGCTGCCTCCTCTGCTACTCCACAGCATGAATTCCGCAAAAGAAAGGCACTAGAAACAAGACCAACAAAAACCCACCTCCAAAAACTAACAGAGCACATAAAAGAACCGGAAAATTAGTAGCTTTTGCATAACAAGATTGGTTATTTGAAAAAAAATAAAACAGATAGAGAAGATTAGTGAAGAGTTGGTTTTGTTTAATATAAAATCTACATAAGCCAAATTATAGGTACGATGCCTTGGAAAACTTTATTTTGAGAAAATAAATGATTATGAAATTGGAGAACCAAAAGTTTCTTGCCAGAATTTTAGAATTGGAGGGTTTTGTGGATTTTTATTTTATTATTATGTATTTTTATCTTATACTATTTATTTAATAATAATAATTTATGAATAATGATATGTTGCTAAATTCATAATAAAAATTTATGAATAATGATATGTTACTAAGTGATTAACTTATATGGCATTTAATTATAAAATACTATAATAGATAGCTTTTTCATTGCACAACAAAAAGAATGATATCATTTTGATGCTATAAAATCCAAGATTTGCTGCAGTATCAATAAAATAAAATAAAATAAGTGGCCAATTAAAAGCTAGCCTTAGCTTACATATGAGGGGAAGTGTTAGAGCATTAAATATGTGAAGTTAAAAAAAAAAAAAAAAAGAAAAAAAATGATGAGATGAATAAAAAGGTTAATGTATGTGTGTGTAATACCCTTTTTTACTTATATTTTTAATCAAGGATTATCATATACTACTTCTAACGGAAACAAAAGAAATACATCAATTATAAAAAAGTGACATATCATTGAGAAAATTCAATTAATAATTAGAGAAAATTACAATTTAGCTACCCAAATCCAAAATATGCTCAAGCAAAGCGAACATTTTAGTTTTATTACAAATTATCCATCCATTGTTAGCCAAGTCTATTAACATTAATTGTCTGAAAGGCAAAATTATCTTTTGATCTTATTTACTTTATTTTTGTTTTTTCTTTTTTTAAATAAATTTTAAAAACTTAATATAAATTAGATAAAAAAAATCATTAGATCTATTGTCTATCTTAAAATACACTGTAGAGATTAATTTGAAATATATATATATATATAATTTAATTCATCAAATCTCTACTATTTATTTAAAGATAGATGGTAGAAATTATTTTTTTTTAAAAAATTAAAAATTAAAAAATTAATATCCACCCAATTCATCTTCCATATCCTGCATCACCCAGTTTATCAATAACCTTTAATATCATCCATCCATCATCATCATCAACTTATCATCATCATCACCATCATCAACCTCTCTCATATCCATCTTTCTTTCTCTCTCTCGACACCTTTGTCTCCCCATCTTCTCTAGCACCAGAGAGAGTCTCTCTCTCCACATTCTCCCTCTTTTATTCTCTTCTCCCTAGTTCTCTCTCTCTTCACTCTTTATTATCTTTTTCTATCTTGAAATTGGGTTTCCAAGTGACTGCAAATCCAGAAGAAAACTGGGTTTCCAGTCCCCTTGAAACCTAAATTTAGGTTTCCAAGCAATTGAAAATCCAACATCATTAATCATCAAACCTAAAAAATAAACCCTGAATCTATCTTTTCAAACCTAACCTATCATCCAAAAAAAAAAAAAAAAAAACTCAAAATCTGGTTTTTCAAACCCAATATGTCATTAAACATCATGAGCAATCTCCCAAAAAAACCAACATCAATCATCTGACCAACATCATAAATCACCAATCCAAAGTACAACTTAAATGGATAGAGTGAGAAAAGAGTGAAACAAAGGCACGCCCCTTTGCTTGGAGATCGGCCACCATCGTCGATATCGACCAAGAAGAAATGAGCTCAATGATAGATCTGGAGATCCATCCTGAACTCGTTTTTAACTTTTTTTTTTCTTTTTTACATCAATTGATCTCTACCATCCATCTTAGAGATGAATGGTGGAGATCCATTTTTTTAATAGTATATATATATTTTTATTTTTTCCATTTTTAAATATTTTTTAAATTTATTTTTATTTTTAAAATTTTTAATTTTATAGTTTTCTTTTTGACAATAAAAAGATGACGATATTTTCATCATTACATAAGGGTATTTCGATCTTTTATCCAAATCTATAATGTTGCCTATCAAAACTAACGGACCTAGGATAACAGTAGGTGGGTAATCTGTAATAAAACTTAAAAGTTTGCTATATCTGAACATATTTTGAAACTAGATAGTTAAATTGTAATTTGCTTTAATAATTAATTCTTTTTGGATTAAAAATTAGTTTAATTATATGTACATCTCTTTCATCCCCCTTCTTTCTCATGCTTGTTTCTTTCCTTTGCTTTCTCTCTCTTCACTACATCCTTTGTTTCTCACACTCTTTTTTTTTTTTTTATGAACATGTGCTTTTGGTTTTAGGAGTTGAGTAAAAAATTGTATAGTGTTGTGTCCAATTTAAATAGTAGAAAAACATCCTTTTAAAAAATTTGGAAAAAATAACTAAAGATAAAGCCCGATCTTGTTGGAAGAGATGCAGACATGAAGTAGAGACGCTTCCAAACCTACATCATGTATTTAATGTAGTTTGATGTAAAATAGAAAATGAATTCTGAACTCTCACATATTCTAAAGTTCAATTTTCATAAGGACAAGGAACCCTAATAATATAAATAGGATCTTCCGAGCAGAGAAAAAGGGACGACTTTTTTAGCCTTTGAAAGCCTCACAAAACTCCTAGTTCATTGGCTTCTTTCGCAAGCAATAATATAATTGTAGACATAAGTTTTGTTCTATATAGTTAAAGCATGTTAAAAATTCTCGTCTCGATTTTATTTTTATTTCTTTTTATTATTATGCCATTAATACTCTTAATCTTCTGTTGATTACCTTCATATTCGCATTAATTGGAGGTTTACGAATATTTTACGTAAACAATATATGTATAGAGAGAGATGATCGGCGATATTAATTGAAATCTTAATTTAAATTCTGTAAACTATGGAAGTATGATTATGGTATATACTAGGGAATAAATTATTTTATTCACTCTGACTTTTTATAACAGTGACAATTGATAATTATCAGAATAATGAAGCGTATGGTGATAAATCATTCGTACAAATCCCTGCAAATTGATAAAGCCATGCGTCCAACATACAAGTGTTGCGTCTATATCAAAACATTTGCACACGTTTTATTTGATCAAAAGCCATTTATACATGTCCAGACAATGAAAATGAAAAACATCAGGCCATTCATTCAAATGTTTCAAATTTGTACTAACGTTCTTGGACTATCTCCATTATTAATAATTGGACCACCACGACATATATCGCTGTAGCAATCCTTATCTTCAAATCTTATTTTTTTTTCCTTCGTTACACAGTTCACGTTTTGAATATTCCTATACGATTTTTATTTCATATTCTTTCCACTTTTTATTTCATAAAAATTCGCTGAATTTAAGAATAAAAATATGGCACAATTTATTGGATTTAAATATATATAAGTTTTAACTTGGGTTGGAAATTGGTGTGAAAATGTATGAGTTTTGGAATTGGACTTGTGAGAGAAGACAGTTCTATATTTATAAAATTTAGTAAATAATTCATGATTATTTAAGCTATTTATAAAACCATGCCGTACTATTTTTATCATATACAAACGAAACATAGTTAGATTGTTTGTGTTTTATTATCTGAGCGAACTTACCCAAAAAAAAAAAATCTAAAAACCAAAAATTTAAATCTGCAGCACTCGTTTGATTTGAAAAAGAAGAAAGTTATATGCAATAAAAAAGAAAAATTACTTATACCTAATAAAAGACAAGCAACTACGGACATTTCATTTATAATTTAGATAGTTAGTATACTACTATTTATATTTTTTATTAGAATTCCGAATGTTACTATGTGCATTTAACAATATATATGTATAAATTTTTTAATTGTTATTGGGAGATTTCTTTGATATTATAGAAGTATATGATATTAAATTTCAATAGGTTCCAATGAACTCCAAGTACTAATATTAATAGACTTTAATTATGTTATCAATATAGAAAATAATAATAAAACAAGTAGCTATCTTATGACTTCTTTGTCAATATATATATATCAAAATTTTTATGGTCAATGTATCTTAATTTTTAAATTATTCGGACTATTAATCTCAATCATTCATTATACTATCTCTTTTAAAAATATTTTATTCTGTTATTTAATTTAAATGTATTGTTGATATTAGTGATTTGCACCTATAGGTGTAAAACTATAGCCTGATGACAAAAGAAAGAAAAAGCAAAATTATTTTATTTTATTATTATTATTATTGTTTTTTTAAGTAAAGAAAAAGCAAGATTTGATGTTAAGAAAAAGCAAGACATGCACGTGTCGTGGAAATTAGTACATAATATTTGGATTCTTCATGATAATGGATGGGCACCATTTTGTCGTGATTTGATATTAAGAAATTCTAAATACGCTCTTTTAATATAATTTTTTTATATTATTTGTTTAATACATAATATTTTATATTTTATGATATAAATTATATATATAACAACAAAATTTATAATAAATTTTATATCCAAATAATATAATTTATACATATATTTTATATATAAAAAAATAATATTTTTACAAAAAAATTAGAAAAATTGTATCCTGCACTTCTCTTGAGCTCTTATACTAGAGTAGGCGATCCAATTAATGCCAATTTGTCAAAATAATCAAAAATCAGAAAATCTAGTTTTTCAAACCCAATTTGTCATCAAACATCATCAGTAATCTCCCACAAAAACCATCATTAATCATCAGACCAACATCATCAATCATCAATCCAAAATACAATTGAAATGGTTAGAATGAGAAGAGAGTGAAACAAAGGCACGCCCGTTTGCTTGGAGATGGGTCACCATCGTTGATGTCGATGATGGAGAAATGAGTTCAATGATAAATCTGGAGATCCATCTTGAACTCGTTTTTAACATTTTTTTTTCTTTTTTACATCAATTGATCTCTATCATCCATCTTAGAGATGAATGGTGGAGATCCATTTGTTTTTTTTAATAATATGTATTTTTAAAATTTTCCATTTTAAAATATTTTTAAAATTTATTTTTATTTTTTAAAATTTTAATTTTATAGTTTTCTTTTTTAAAATAAAAAGATGACGATATTTTCATTATTACATAAAGGTATTTCGGTCTTTTATCTAGATCTATAATGTTGCCTATCAAAACTAACGGACTTGGGATAACAACGAATGGGTAACCTATAATAAAATTAAAAAGTTTGCTCTGTCTGAAACATATTTTGAAACTATCAATTTGAAGAGATTTTATGGAAGTCTGATTTTATGGAACTATCAATTTGATTTGTACAGTTCAGTAGACTATGGCAGTATGATTATGGCATATACTATGGAATAAATTATTTTAGTCACTCTCACTTTTTAGAACAGTGACAATTAATAATTATCAAAATAATGAAGTGTATGGTGATAAATCATTCGTACAAATCCCCTGCAAATCTATAAAGCTATGCGTCCAACCTACAAGCATTGCGTCTATATCAAAACATTTCTACACGGCTTATTTGATCAAAAGCCATTTATACATGTCCAGACAATGAAAATGAAAAACGTTCCTGGACCATCTCCATTATTAATAATTGGACCACCACGACACGTATCACTATAACAATCCTTATCTTCAAATCTTATTTTTTTCCTTCGTTACACAGTTCACGCTTTAAATATTCCTACACGATTTTTATTTCATATTCTTTCCACCTTTTTAGTTCTTAAAAATTTACAGAATTTAACAATAAAAATATGGCACAATTTATTGGATTTAAATATAAGTTTTAACTTGGGTTGGA
The DNA here is from genome assembly GCA_021234005.1 of Nephelium lappaceum. Lineage (NCBI taxonomy): Eukaryota > Viridiplantae > Streptophyta > Magnoliopsida > Sapindales > Sapindaceae > Nephelium > Nephelium lappaceum. The sequence goes on from CM038007.1 coordinate 2,907,934, forward strand.
AATTGGTGTGAAAATGTATGAGTTTTAGAATTAGATTTGTGAGAGAAGACAGTGCTATATTTATAAAATTTAGTAAATAATTCATGATTATTTAAGTTATTTATAAAACCACGCCGTACTATTTTTATCATATACAAATGAAACATAGTTAAATTGTTTGTGTTTTATTATTTGACCGAACTTACCAAAATAAAAAAGATCTGCAAACCAAAAATTTAAACCTGCAGCACTCGTTTGATTTGAAAAAGAAGAAAGTTATATGCAATAAAAAGAAAAATTACTTATACCTAATAAAAGACAAGCAACTACGATACATTTCATTTATAATTTATATAATTAGTATACTACTATTTATATTTTTTATTAGAATTCCAAATATTACTATGTGTATTTAATAATATATATGTAGAATTTTTTAAATTGTTATTGAGAGATTTCTCTGATATTATAAAAGTATATGATATTAAATTTCAATAAGTTCCAATAAACTCCATGTACTAATATTAATAGACTTTAATTATGTTATCATAATAGAAAATAATAATAAAACAAGTAGCTATTTTATGACTTCTTTGTCATTATATATATACATATAAAAACTTTTATGGTCAATGCATCTTAATTTTTAAATTGTTAGGACTACTAATCTCAATCATTCATTGCATTATCTTTCTTAAAAATATTTTATTTTCCTATTTAATTTAAATACAATGAATTACTGATATTAATGGCCCTAATAATTTAAAATTAAAGATATACTGACCATAAAAATTATATATATAGCATAATTTTCAAATCAGAATGTTCTTAAATTTTTATTTCAGAATTGTAAATTATAACCACATATTTTCAATGAATTCCACAATAGTTATAGGTCCCGTTGAAAATATGTTATTTAAATTAGTGGTTGTAAAATATAAATTTGAGGATATTTATGTACTCAAATGTTATGTCCTCAAATTTATATTTGAAGGCCACTAATTTAAACCGTATATTTTCAATGGGGTCTATCACTATGATAGGGTTCCTTGAAAATAGATGATTATAAATTTTCAATTATTATATTATTAAATTTTTATTTCAGAATTATAAATTATAATTACATATATTATAATTACATATATATATATATATGACACGTTCGAAACAGTTATTAACCATAGTTTGCTTTAATTACCTAGAGAATGATCATAATCATTTTTCGCTTTTGTCTGGAAGAAATGTTTTGTAATTTGTAGGTATATGGGTAAAAGTATAGCGTGATAACAAAAGAAAGAAAAAGCAAGATTTGATGTTAAGAAAAAGCAAGACAACGTAATTTGTAGGTATATGGGTAAAAGTAGTCACATGTACACATTTTAAATGTATGTAAACTGAACTATGGCCAACGTAACTTATTGACAAAGAGTGGTCATTTAGATTAACAATGATCTAGGTTTAAATTGCTTCTACTATAATTCGTATCTCAAAGATAAAATTTATATAATTTAAAATTGATCATAACCCAGATTCGAGTTATCCAATCATAATTTATACAATTTTAAAGTGATGATGAGATAATATACATGTACCTTCCTTATTTTTACATAACTATAGTGGACCTCATATATTATTAAATTTAATGTAATATCACAAATTGAAGCCACCACTCAGCTTTGATTACTAACTCTATAAATTGAAGCCACTAAGCTTTGTTTTTAAGACACAAAAAAGGAGCCTAAAAATATTAACAAATGATACACCAGCAATACATTTGAAAAATCATAGAAAGTACTACAGTCAAATTATTTAATTTGGTTCTTAAAGTCTCACGTGTGATGTTATAGAATTGAATATTATTTTACTTGCCGAAGTAAGAAATTCTGCTAGTTAAACACCAAGTTATAAGCAGCAAATGCTTCGTTAAATTTCACATACATACTATTATGCAGTGGTGTTGATAATAAATTATGCCATTAGAAGTAGTCTTGAAAATCGTCAAATTGTTATAATTATATAGACTAAGAAGGAAAGTGAATGTCCATTAATTCATGATAATATCATTCATCTTTTCATCGTCTCATTAGTTTTATCATCATGATATATTTTATTATTTTATTTATGATTGTTATTTTTCATTTCATAACCACCATTTTGTAATTTAATTAAAGAGGTTACATTCAGAGCCCTCACTGTTTCAACTGTGTACTTGAAAATGGTTGTAGGCTATGGATGAAAATTGATTAATAAAAGTTCTTCTCTCTTTTGTGGCTACATTCTTTTCTTTCTTCTATAATTTTAGGGAGAACTTTATTGTAATTCCTGTGTTTTTGGGAAAGTTACTTTTTTTAGTTGTGAATACATTTATGTCTCTCATGATGCCTCACGTTTCAAATATTCATCTTTTTAGTCCCTCTGACCAGAATTTTAACTTTCAAAACTAACATAAAATACATATTGACTATTTTACCCTTGATCTAAAATTACTAGATTACCCTTTATAAAAATTAATAAAATAAAATAAAATAACTTTAAATCTCAACCATCCATCAAGTTATGATGGATAGTAGAGATTTAATTTAAAAATTAAAAATTAAATTAAAAAATATATATTTAAAACGTAAGAAAAAAAAAAAAAAGATCATAACCCATCATAGCCCTCTAAAAAAATAAAAAATAAAAAAACTTCCAAAAATTTGAAAACTCAATAAAACAAATTGATTCAACATTGAACACAAAATTCAGCAACATGCTACTTGTGAACATGAAGAGCACAAATCTTCTTCCTTGAGAAGCTATGTAAAGTCCAAAACAACTTCTGGCTCTTCTCAACACTCTCCCCTACAATCGTAAATATACTCTTCCCCTCCTCCTCCACCGCCTTAACTCGCTCATCTTCAATCACCTTGAAGCTCTCTATCTACCATCAAAATCGAATAAGTTCTTATCTTCGACAAGTTTTTGTCTTGAACTTAGTGAGTTAGGTTACAAAGTCATGTACCACTTCTATGTTAAGAAGTCAAGTAAGTGCTCTTCAACTTCTTGGTTTTCTTTTTTTCATGTGTTTGGTTGCTGAGAAAGTTATTGCGGAAGAGACTTAAAATCATTTTGCTAAAAAAGTTGTTTGGTTGTGTTGGTGGATATGCATGTCAAAGTTGAGGAATTGGGGTTCGTGATGAAGGTGTTTAATGAAAGTCTTGAGAGGAATAAAAGTAGAGTGTTTTGTTGTGGGTTTTGGTTAATGGGTGTTGTTGCCGCTGTCTTCCTCCTTGCCTTCAACGGTCGTTGATGCGACCCGATCCAGAATACCTCTAGCTATAATCCGATAGGTCACGCTAGGCACCCCAACGGATCCCTCTTAGACCAGAATTGTCAGGTTAAGCGAAACCCGTGGAGTGAACCCTAAACTTTCTGATATTTTCTAAAACATTGTTGGATTGGTTTTCTTTAAAAACTAAAAAGACGTAAGATTTTTTTTTTTTTTCAACTTATTTTCCACAAAATTTCGGCAGTATAACAGCTGCATTTTTGACATTCTAGAAAAACTTGTTTACAAAAAAATCAACACTTCGACTAAAATTCATCACCAACCCAACTTCTGGTTGCCCGTAGGCCTCAAACATACATTTAATTTCTAAATCAACTTGATAAAAATCCAAACACAATTTGTAACCACATTTAAATCAAAAATAATTTAAACGCAATCACGAACAAATAATTACAAATCACAAATTACTTATACAATTAAAAAAGGGTGTTTACATGTAAATATAACTTATGCAAAATAAACTGCTCAAAAGGTCGTCGTATCACGCTGCCTCGCCCGCCGGAGGTAATATCACTACTCGGTTACCTGCTGAGAGTACCTGAGGAGGTTGTTTTGTATAAAACAAAAAAATAATGAGCTAGAAGCTCCATGAGTGCTAATTGTTTACCAATCCACCTTACCAGAAATTACCACATCACACATTTAATTAAGTTTCTTTCATTTTCATGTCTCTAATGGCATTCAAATCATACCATAATTCATCTAACGTCCTAACATCAACTTAATTGAAGTTCTTGCAATTTCTTTTAGAAACTAGTTTACTTACCTTGATCACTTCCTCGCCTAACTGCTTCCTTTGAGTTTTCCTTTCAATTCCACACTTGAATATAAGATAATCTACTTAGAAACATACCAACAATTACATAAACTCATTAAGTGACCATGTAAACCCTTTATGTTTAATTTTACGGATTCTCTAGAAATAGTCCCTAAATAACTATTAGAGACCCTAAATGGTTAATGGAAGCGCCTAAGGTTATAGAGAACCCTTAGAGATCGAATTAGACTCAATTGGAGATTAAACGGAATGGTAAAATGGTAAATGAAATTGATTAATTATTTAATGTGACAAGAGACTAAGTTGAAGATAAGGTTTAATATTTGTGGGCAAATTGGAATTAATCTAAAAGCTAAGGGATGAGAACAAAATTTTCTTAGGACGTGACCAGCATTATTAAAGTTGTTTGTCGAGCAAAACATGAAAACAAAGTTGATTGAAGCATATAAAAATCATAACCGAAGACAGTTGACCAGAAACGTGAAGAAGAAGAAGAAAAGAATAAGAAGAAGAAGAAGGACAACGTGCAACTATCCCAAACAGCTCGAACTGATGCGAACCAGACCAGAAGCCGACACCGAACTCGACCAAGATAGACCAGAAGTAGAGCAGAAACGCAAGGCAAAATTGACGGCAGAACGAAGCAAATCGAGAGGGAGAGAGCAAGAGACGAAGAGAGGAGAAGGAAGAGAAGAAGACCGACACAAACCTAGCTGTTCCACGCCATTTTTAGCTCGAAACCATACCCTAAATCTGTGCAGAAATATGACCAAAGAGAATCAAAGCAGAGATGACAGATTGGGGAAGGAGAAGGGAGATCCGACGAGGAAGAGGGAGGCCATATGGAGGAGGAGAAGAAGGAGGAAGGAAGACAACCTGAAACCTAGTCTAAAATAGCCCCAAAACCAGTCCAGAACTAGTCCAAAACAAAGAGGAAGAGGATGATTTCGTGAGGAAGAAAATGGGGTAAGTTGTTTAAGTTTTGAAATGGTTATTATTGATGATTTTGTTGGTGATTTGAGTTGGTTTGAAGGGGGTTTTGTTACTATTTGTTTGTTGGTTAGTTGTGAGTAAAAATGAGTTATAAGCTAAGTGAATTGATGTTTATTAGGAGCTTAGGAAACAAAGAAAATATCAATAATTTAAAGAGAAAATCAAAACGTTAACTATACTAGTTTGAAGGGCGATTCCATAAATTGACCCATATTGTGTCCTTTGAGTGTTCATATGACCCTAACGAGTTTAATTAGATGTCTTGAGAGTATTAAAAGTGAAAGATTAAGATTAGAAATCGAAACCAAGAAAACGGCCCAAAATTGGTAGTGAAAAGAATGTGTTTTTAGCCTAAAATGCTTACTCGATAACTGTTTCCTTCCGTACCGACACTTGGACCGACTAAAGGGCGAGTTGGGAAGGTGTTTGGAGCAAAAACGGAACGAAGAAGAGCCCCAAGTAGGGCCATGAATAGTGTTCGACCTAAAGGGGTCGAAATCGGACGATTTTCGTTTTGGGTCTCTGATCGCAATTCCGTTAGTATCAGAACATCCCTAGGTGATAATAAATAGGCTTTAGGTGAAGAAAACAGAATTCAGAACCCTAGAATCAATAAAGAAACCAAAAATGAAGGTTTACGAGTAAAAATGGTCACTTGGGGTAATTGTGTAACTTTAATTATTTCGAGTTTTCAGAAGTTGACGCGAATGTAAATTTAAGTATCCATATGTTGTGTAGGTGATGAGGACACACGGGGATCCGGAAGAGAGGAGTAGAGGCTCCGTATGCACCGTTCATAGTTTTCTGTTTTTGTGAGTGAATTTTATTTTAAACATGTTCAAAATATTTCAAATTGTTAAGTTGATTTGTTAAAGTAATTGCCTAGTTGAATTTATTTTAAATGCATACATGAGCTATAGCTTGAAATGAGAATTTTGAGTTTTATATGCATATGATTCTTAAAAATATAATTTCAAAAGCTAAGTTTTTAAGCTGAATTCAGAAAAGAAAGGAAAAGCATTTTCAAAACCATTAGTATACCCTTAGAGATTTTTAGAAAAGATTAGACCCGGCTAGTCTATCTCACATCAGTTGGCATAGTCCTGAGGAGGGATGAGTCACTAACCTAGGGGTACAAAGTGTCCAAGTCTGTTAATCGAGTCGCCTTTTCTGATGTGGGGTGGTGTTTCACATGTTATGGTTAGCGTTGGGAAATTCTGCACATAGCCGCGAGATGTCTCAGAGCTGTCATTGTAAACCCTCGATTTTTAATTGTACGAATTTATCAGGAATAGTCCCTAAGTATCAATTAGAGACCCTAAATGGTTCATGGAAGTGCCTAAGGATATATGGAACCCATAGAAATCGATTTCGATTCGATTGAAGATTAAACGGAAAGATAAAATAGTAAATGAAATCGAATGACTTTTAAGGTAAAAATGGACTATATTGAAGATAAATTTTAATAATTGTGGTCATAGTAAAATTAAGCTAAAAGCTAAGGGAGGATAATGAAATTTTGTTAGGGCGAGAATGGAATTATTGAGATTTGTGGGGAGGAAAATAGAAGTCAAAATATTGTTGTTGACTTTTAAAAATAAAAGACAGTGTCGGTCGCTGATCGAGAAAGAAAGAAAAAGAAAGAAAAAGAGAAGAGAAAAGAGAAAGAAGAAGAAAGAAGAAGAAGGAAGAAGAAGACTGCCGACGTCCGATCGTCGACCAGCTTCCATCGCAGTGCTGACCGACGACAGAACATCTCGCGAGCAAGCTGAGTTGAGCGACGACTGAGGCAGATCTGCCTACCGCTGCCACGCGACACCAAAACAGAGCAGAAACCGAGCTGATCGCCGACAAACCAGCTCCGATCGATGCGGAAGGAGACGCCGACGAGTTGCTGCAGCTTGATCTGCACGTGAACCAGCTCGAAGCCGATCAGATCAACGGCAGAAACGGCGTAGAGATCACGCGGAACCGTAGGTGCCAAGCTGAGCAGAACCAGACTTTACCGCGCGTGAATAAGTCCCGATCGGTGCGGAAGAAGGCGGCGACGATCTGTCGTCCGACCACCTGCAGATCCGTGCGTGTAACCCACCCGATCCACGCCACTTTCAGTTGCAACTGAGCTCGATTTCAGCTCGAAACCAGTAAAGAACGCAGCTGAAACTGAAACCATAATAGAGAAGGTAGATCGGGGAAAAAGAAGGAGAAATCAGCCGCGAGAGAGAGGGATCGCGTGAGGGAAGAAAGGAGGAAGAAACCTAGCTTGAACCTACCCCAGAACGAAGTCTAAGCAAAGAGAAATAGAGTGATTTCGCGAGGAAGATAAGGGGTGAGTTGTTTACTTTTGATGTTGGTGATTTTGTTAGTATTTAAGTTGAGTTTGAAATGGATTTTATTATGATTTGGTTGTTGGTTAATTTTGAGTAAAAATCAGTTGAGAAATAAGTGGATTTACGTTTATTGGGAGCTTAGAAAACTAAGAAAATATCAAGGATTCAAAGAGAAATCAAATCGTTTAATAAATTAGTTTAAAGGACAATTTCGTAAATTGGCCCATATGGCGTCCGTTGAGAGTTCGGACGACCCTAACGAGTTTAATTAAGTGTATTGAGATTATTAAAAGTCCAAGATTCAATTAAGGAACCAAAAATGGAGAGTTGCGCTTAAAAATGGTCACTTAGGTGTGATTACGTAATTTTTATTATTCGAGTTTCCAGAAGTTAACGTGAACGTAAATTTATATATATATGTTGTGTAGATGACGAATAAGCTGGTGGAGTAATGGAAGAACGATAAAGAGCAGTTCAGAGCCTTCCAAAGAGCTATTCGGAAGTGATAGCGAAAGGTGAGTGTCAAACTGATTTTAAAATGTTTTCGTTGATTTGGATCATGAATGAATGTTTCATGTATGCTTTGATATATTTGATGAAAATGAAATGTGATTTAAATGACAAATGGCACGGTAACCGATGATATGATTTTGTGATTTCATGAAATGATGGTTTCATGTTTGAATTGCTTATATGTGAAATGGATTGAAAATATGAAAATAAAACCTATGGCTTTCCATATAGTATCATATGAGTACGGTCTGGGTTGACTACCCGAAGCGTGCATTAGTAGAATGAGTACCGTCAGTATGTCACTAACTAAACTAACCGCGGGAGATACCCGCAAGATGTCGTGTCAGTCAGATGTCTGAGAGATTAAGTCAATGCACGTGAAAGGTATATTATTTGCTAGCTTACCCGAGCGAGACAGGGTCCGCTCTGTAGCGATGTAGGATTCCGCTCATGACCTGGAAAGAGCGATGTAGGATTCCGCTCCATACTAGGGGGCCATGAGGTATGGGTCACTATAGGTTGGCGGGAGCCGGATTGGTTGGCTGGACACCTTCGAGCGGAGTCGGACCATATTCGGTTTATGAAAAGAAAAAATGATTTTTGAATAAAAACCCCGCAACCATAGGAGATCCCATTATGAAATTGAAAACCGTGCAATATATGTTTTATACTATGAATGCATGAAACTTGAAATAAAATAAATGAATTTGAAAATGTTTTAGGGAAGTTTTTATAAAAATGTAATTTCAAATAATATTATATGACACTCACTGGGCTTTTAAAGCTCACCCAACGTTTTCTGTATTTTTAAACAAACCTCCCAGGCACAGGTACAATAGCTGCGGATTTCCCCGGGCAACATTAGGCAGCCGCGGCGTCAGTGCTAATATGATTTCCCACTTATCTTTTGGTTTAATATTTAGTGATGTAAATATTTTGTTATATCCACGTGGTTTTGTAAATATTATTTCGTGGATTTAAATTATGTTTTTGAAGTAAACTGATGCATGACATGATTTTATTGATAATCAGTTCATAAATTGAAACAATGAAATTGTGGTTGTGATTGTGTTGGAAAATGAGAGCCTGAGGCTCCATAGTATATTTAGACATACAATTAAACTAGGTGATATTCATCTGCTCATTGATGAGTTCAATTGGAGTAGTCAACAATTAAAACTTGACATGATTTTAACTGAAAAGAGAAAAAAAAAAAAAAAAAACTTGACTTGATTTTAGGTGTGGTGGATTCGTAGCTGCACATACATTTTCACAAATGAACTACGCAAGAAGAACTATTGTAGACATTTCCTCACAATAATTATGATGGAGAAAATACCAAATCAAATTAAGGTCTCGTATTTGTTTGTATCTTTATACATTACAATAAAAAATAGATAATATGGTCGAAACATTTATAAGTCAATTTTACATATGAAGATAGATGTGCGACTAAACTAGATAGTACACAGGTTATGAAGCATTTTATGCATGTAACAAATATTTTATTTTTAACATATATTTCATTTTTCCAAAAAAAAAAAAACCATATGTTTTAGTTTTTAACACCGTATTATCATCTAAAGTCCCTAAGTTTTTAACACCATATTATCATCTAAAGTCTCTAGTTTTGCAAATAATAAAATGAGATTCTTTCAAGTTCAAGAAAACTTTTTGGGGTCTTCAATTTATTATTCGAATGTAATTTTCCAAAATGAATAAATGATCCATGATTATGCCAGAACCTTGATAGACTCTAATAAGTTTTAATCAAAAAGTAAAATTTGCGTTCTTCACACTAACTCATAAAAAAATTAATGAATGCATATTATGTAGATTTGTTTTTTTCAAATGTAAAAAAACAAACATCTCTCCAAGGTATAAACCTATTTTTCTGTTAGCCCTTAATTTTATTTATGGTATCCCTAGTATTAGCACTCAGAGATGTTTTAAAAAGGTCCATTCTTAGCCCCTCAAAACTTTCCTAAATGGTAGGATAGATGTAATTATAGGTTGGAGAGTTAGGGCATGAAAAGTGGGTTAGACTATTCAAAATTTCAATTTTTTCAGCATTTTCGCTCACCCGACCGCTCGGTGGGAAGGAAGCACGCAAGGGAGAGCGCTTGGGGCGGTAGGTGGCACTCCCTTGGGCACCTAGAGGCTGCTGAGCATGTAGGTAGGCGCGTTGGAGGAGTTCAGGTGCGCTGGCACACGAGCTAGGTGGCGCGGAGGCTTGCAGGTCGGCGCCAACACTGACTTTTGGTCACTAAAACAGTCATAACTTTCTCTATGGACCTCTGATTCATGAACCGTTAGTTGCTATGGAAACTAGACATCCGTAGCTTCAATTTGATAGGTTGTACCAAATGACTCTACACGAGCTGTCACAAGTTAACCCATCGTTTATGCGTGACAATCCTCAGTTAAGAGCCAAAATGGAATAAGAAATAGTTAGTGACCAAGAAGCAATTATTTAAGGGACAAGATGGTCATTATAGGATTGTCATAAGTATAAATACAACACTTGATCAATTGTTGAAGAGAACTCACGCCATTCACAAAGAAACAAGAGAAAAGAAAAGAGAAAAGTGAGGGAGAGAAGGAGAAGCATTCGGCCAAGGCAAGGGAAGAGTGATCAAGTTAGTTTCAAGCTAGTTTTCATATCCAAATCAATCAATCAAGCTTTCCTAAGATAAGAAATCAAACTTGAAGCAAGAACCAAAGCCAATCAAGGTTAGTTTGTTCATTTTTGAGTTTATTGTTATGATGTTTGTGTTGGTTATTTTGGTGATGATTAAGTTGGTTTTGATGGGAGGTTTTTATCTATGTTAAGATAGGATTTATTTGAGACTTAAAAGTATGTGTAGGTGGCATGGAAACCTACTAAAATTGATGAGCTAGGGTTGGCTAGAGAGGGAGATTGAGCTGGTTTTGGATTGGAAATTATTAGAATGAATTGTAGGCAAGGTGTTTGATAATATGTCTAAAAGAACCATCATGCAAAACTTGAAGGAAATGAATCTAGTATGTATTGTGACATGTGAGGCCATATGGAGAAGTCTAGGAATCCAATGGAAATGAGGTGTTATTAAGCATGATTTCATGTTAGAATTATGATGAAAAAACCTAAGATAAGTTAATGGAAAAGTTAGAAAGTCATTTAGGCAACTTGTCTTTTATGTCCTCAAAGTGAAGGGCATTGAAAGTCCATAAGCAATGCTATTTCTCTTCAACCTTATTTCATTATGTTTGACCATAAATGAGTGTATAAGAGTTAGAGGAGCCTTAAAAAACAAGAATGGAAGTTAGATAACTAATGTGGTGAAAAAGCCCTTTAAAAAGTGATCGTAAAGTGGTGTTTTTGGCCCAAAACACCTATCAAATGATATCGGAATTCGACAAACTTTTATAGGTGACCACATTGGGGGATAAGAAGAGTGTGGGAGAAAGAATTGGGGCAAAAGCATGGACAGTTTGGGCTGTGCATTACATTCGGGTTTGAGGGGTCTAAAACGACGATTTTGAGTTCTAAGCTTCAAATTATGATGGGAAGCATGTGGGAACACTCTTTGGTGTATATAAGAAGGATTCATGCAAAGAAATTGGAATTTGGAGCATAGATTAAAGAGAAATTGAAAGGAGAAGCTACTAGCGTAGAGAGAATTTTATAGAGTTAGTATAGTTAGGTGCATCTTAGTGCATTTTTGCATTGTCTAATTGAGCACATCCTAAGTGTGCTTATCATGTGTAGGTGAGGAGCATCCGACCGGATCACGAGAGGGCTTGTGAAGCTCATCTGAGTTAAGCCCAAGCTTAAGGTGAGTGCACTTTCAAAGAGTTTTCTAAGTGATTTTATGCTTTTGCATTAATAAGCTATATTTTATGCTTTTGCATGTATAAGTTATTGTATTTAAATGCATGTCTTGTATTTGTAAACGAAACAAGTCCAAGGACTCAAGTTTAACGCTTTCAAGTTAAAGCTTGTAGCACCCCTAATTTTATATGCATGAATAGTATTATTATCATTATTATTATTATTATTATTATTATGATTAATAAGATGAGGGATTAAATTGAAAATAATATTTGATTTGTGTGGTTAAAGTAAAATTGAGCCAAAATCTAAGGTATGAGAATGAAATTTTTAAGGGACGAAATGGGTATTATAGGATTTGTTTGGGGAGAAAAATAGAAGCCAAAAAGATTTATTTGACTTTCAAACAAATCAAAAACAAAAACCAAAGATAGTGTCACCGAACCAGAAAAGAAGAAGAAGAAAGAAGAAGAAGAGAAAAGAGAAGCTACCGTCGCCGACCATCGCCGATCGGCCATCGTCGAGCTAAACAACCCGAAGCCAAACGCGACCGAACGACACCATAACCAAGCAGAAATCGATCACACACGCGATGATGAAACCGAGCAGAACTGCCACTCGAACAGCCCTGATCGGAGAGGAAGAAGTCATCGTTCGATCGCCCTACAGAACCCGACCCGAACAAGAGCAGAACCGAGCTAAAATCGCGCAGAATCGAGTATGAAACCAGCTCCTTCATGTGTGCAAAACGGCGACAGACCGGTAGTGAAACCAGCTGCCATCCGTGGCGAAGCCGAGAAGGAAAGAGAGAGAGGAAGAGAGGAGAAGAAGGAGGAAGAAAAGTAGCTCAGAACCAGCTCAGATCTGTCACTAAAATCAATCCAAAACCACCCCAAAATTAGTTCAAAACGAAGTTAACGCGACAAAGAATAGGAGTGAGTTGTTTGACTTTGAGATGGATGATTTTTGTTGGTGATTTAAATGGTTTTGATGTGAGTTTTATTTTGATTTAATTGTTGGTTGGTTTTGATTAGAAATGAGTTGAAAAATAGTGAATTGGTGTGATAGGGAGCTTAGAAAACTAAGCAAATATCAAAGATTTAAAGAGAAACCAAATTGCGCGCTAAACTCATTTGAATGGTGATTTCGTAAATTGATCAATAATGCATCCATTGAGTGTTCGGATGACCCTAACGAGTTTAATTAGGCATATTGAGATTATTGAGAGTCGAAGATTAAATTTAGAAGGTTAAATGGGTTTTAAATGGAGCTTGGTGCGATTTGGAAATATTTAGATAAATTAGGATTAGTAAATCATGCATTTTAAAGTACGAAATGAGCTTTTATTGAGTATTTATGTATTATTTGAAAATCCAGAAGAGGAGGTAGCTCACGGAAGCTAAAGAAAAGGAAAGGAGAAAGTCTGAGCTTCCGTTGGAAAATAAATAGAGAAAAACAAACGCTAAAAGGTTGGTGTACACTTTATTCAATTCGTTTTTTTTTTTATAAATGAAATATTATCGATTATGAAATACTTTGATGTTTTGAAATATTGTTTGTGAATATTTTGATATGTGTCTGATTAAATATATGCTTTTGAATTATGATAATTGATGAGATTTATATTGTTGTTACAAAAAACGAAATGATGAATTTGAAAATTGATTTGTGTGATTGTGGGAAAACGAAGTTGGGTTGGATTGACAAGACATTTAGAAATGTTATTCCTATTTTTAGGTTTTCTGGAAACCTCCGAAATGTAGCCATTATGCTGCTGGATTTCTATTTGAAAATGATTAGAAACCGAAAGTTTAAACGAAACCAACCCAATGAATTTTGAAAATAAATTGTTATTCAAGCCCTAGTAAGCTTTGACACAAATAGGTGGGGATTGGAGTGGCATGCCATTAGAGTCATTTAGCAGTATTGCACCGTTTGATTCTGTACCGACTGATTTTGATAGTGAATGTTAATTCGGAGGTTATGAGAGCCACCAAGTGTCCGGCCCCAAATATACATGATTCTCTGATATATGATTCTCTGATAGTCCAGTGGGTAGTCACCGAGTGTCCGATGCCGGAAAACCCGACTATCAGTCCATGGTATCGTGCTTGTGTTTACTAAGGGCATGAAAAGTTATTATGAGAATTATTTTGATTAATGTATTGTTTTAAATTCTTTTTGGATATTTAATTGAATTATTGATAAATTATGATATTTTCAGAAAGTAAAGTTAAGTTTATAAACGGTTGCGCTCATTGAGCTTTATAGTTCACTCTTCAAATTGTTTTTTTAAAACCTCATCAAGTACTTGTGTGGGTGAAGACCAGTGAAGACTTCCTCCTCTGTATTCAAGTGAGCGCAAGTGTTGGCGTTTGTTTTTTTTTTTTTTTTTTTTTTTAAGAATGTAATATGCATATTTTGTGTCTTTTGTATAATGCATATGTTTGTACATTTTGTATAAAAAGATTCTATTTTTTTGAGTTGTGTAGAAGTGCACCTTTTCGTGCTTGAAAAAAATCAAGTTTGTTTGGATAAAAGTGCATGTTTAAATCTTGTCCTTGAAGATTTCAAATTTTTGTGTTTATGTTGATAAACTTGATTGCGAGAAGTTGGGTTGGATTGTGATTATAGTTCGAAGTGTCCAAATTGCTTTTCAGGTTTTTGGTTTATCCAAATTGCAGCCGTTATGCTGCCGGTTTTGAACCTTAAAAAATGACCAAATGAATAGTGACAAACCAACCCAAACCATTTCAACTTTAAAGCTTAAAAGATTGAGCTTCCGCTCAAGTTAAGTTTCAAGTTAAGAGGGTTCGCTCCTCGAACACCTTCTTCCCCATCAAGATGGGCTTAGAGGGATTTGTTAGGGTGCCCGGGCATACTCTCCGGATAGGAGCCTAGTGGCGGTCTGGATTGGGGCGTCTCATTTTCTCTCCTTTTAATTGTAAAATGTAGAAGGAGAAAGAGAAAAACATATTTCTTATGATGATTGGTCAAAAGTTGATATATATTGTACTTTAAATAATTGTATTGGAAAAGAAAATATGCATATATATGTGACACATTCTATAATATACCTAGGATATTGATACACTTGATCAAAAAAAAAAAAAAAAAAAAAAGAGTGATTGCATTATAAAATTACTAATTATAATTTATTATATCTGATTACAACTAAACATGTCTGATTAATCAGTAAATATGATTTCGTTTGTCAATTGTTGTAAATGTGATTTGACTCATTTAAATATAATCAAATATAATAAAGATATAATAAATTATAATTAGCAACAATCACTTATGTTTTTTGTTAAATGTATCGATACCCAATGTGTACCAAGAGGATATATATGTATATATCAATGTGAATTTATATTAAAAAAGTTATTATTATTATTTTTTTGAAATTATTAAAGAAGTTATTGATATATCATAAATATAAACTAAAAAATACATAGAAGGGGCTATAATAAAATGAAAATTGTTTGTATAGCAATGTTTAAAATGTGAACTGTGAAATGACAGAAAACAAGAAGTTTGAAGATAAGGAATATTATAGCACTACGTGTCGTGGTGGTCCAATTATTAATAATGGAAAGAGTCCAAGAAAGTTGATACAAATTTCAAATATTTGAATGAATGGTCTAACGTTTTTCATTTCATTGTCCGGACATATATAAATGGCTTTTGATAATGTATGTTAGACGTGTACATGTGCAATTTTTCGATATGGACACAATGTATGTTCACCGCATATCTTTATCCATTTGCAGGGGATTTGCAGACAATGATTGTGTCTATATCAAAACAATTGCACACAGTTCATTATGTTCAAATCTTGTTGTTTTCCATTATTAATAATCCTTATATTCAAATCTTGTTTTCCTTTGTTACACAATTCATGCCTTAAACCTAAGAAATACATCAATTATAAAAAAGTGACTTATCATTGAGAAAATTCAATTAATAATTAGAGAAAATTACAATTTAGCTACCCAAATCCAAAATATGCTCAGGCAAAGTAAACATTTTAATTTTATTACAAATTATCCATCCAACGTTAGCCAAGTTTGTCAATGTTAATTGCCTAAGGGGCAAAATTATCTTTTAATCTTTTTTACTTTATTTTTTTTTCTTTTCTTTTAAAATAAATTTTAAAAACTTAAAATAAATTAGATGAAAAAAAAATCATTAGATCTATTGTCGATGCACAATAAAGATTAATTTAAAAAAATTAAAAAATTGAATATAAGTAAAAAATTTAATTAATCAAATCTCCAATATCCATCTTAAGATGGATGGTGGAGATTAATTTGAAAAAAAAAAAAAATAATTAAATAAAAATTAAAAAAATTAATTCCACCCAATTCATCTTCCATATCCTCCATGATCCAGTTTATCAATAACCTTTAATATCATTCATCCATCATCATCATCAATCTATCATCATCATCATCACCATCATCAACCTCTCTCATATCCATCTCTCTCTCTATCTCTCGATACCTTTGTCTCCCTATCTTCTCTAGCACCGATGACCTCTGTCTCTCTATCTTCTCCCCTTTGTCTCTCTCTCCCCTCTTTACTATATTTTTCTATCCCGAAATTAGGTTTCCAAGTGATTGGAAAGCCAAAAGAAAACCAGGTTTCTAGTCGCCTCAAAACCTAAATTTGGGTTTCGGGGCAATTGAAAACCCAACATCATTAATCATTAAACTTAAAAAATAAACCCAAAATCTATCTTTTCAAATCGAAGCTATCATCCAAAAAAAAAAAAAAAAAAACCCAAAATCTGGTTTTTCAAACCCAATCTGTCATAAAACATCATCAATAATCTCCTACAAAAACCATCATCAATCATCAATCCAAAATACGACTGAAATGGTTAGAGTGAGAAGAGAGTGAAACAAAGGCACACCTCTCTACTTGCAGATGGGTCACTATCGTCGATGTCAACAATGGAGACATGAGTTCAATGATAGATTTAGAGATCCACTATGAACTCGTTTTTAACTTCTTTTTTTTTTTTTTCGTTTTTCCTTTTTTACATCAATTGATCTCTATCATCCATCTTAGAAATGAATGATGGAGATCCATTTTTTTTTCTTTTAATAATATATATTTTCTATTTTTTTCATTTTTAAAATTTATTTTTATTTTTAAAATTTTTAATTTTATAGTTTATTTTTGAAAATAAAATCAAGACGATATTTTCATCATTATATAAGGGTGTTTCAGTCTCTCAATCAGATCTATAATGTTGCCTATCAAAACTAACGGACCTAGGACAAAAGCATGTGGGTAATCTATAGTAAAACTAAGAGGTTTGCTCTATCTGAACATATTTTGGAACTCGATAATTAACTTGTAATTTGCTCTAATAATTAATTCTCTTTGGATTAAAAATTAGTTTAATTATATGTCCCTCTCTTTCATGTCCCTTCTTTCTCATGCTTGTTTCTTTCTTTTGCTTTCTGTCTTTCTCTTGTTTCTCTCTCTTCACTACATCCTCTTTCTCTCACACTATTTTTTTTTTTCTTTTTTCTTTGAAGAGGTGTTTTTTATTTAAGGAGTTGAGTTAAAAATTATATAGTATTGTGTCCAATTTAAAGAGTCAAAAAATGTCCTATTAAAAAATTTGGAAAAAATAACTAAAGATAAAGTCCGATCTTGTTGGAGGAGATGCAACGATGAAGTGGAGACTCTCCCAAACCTACATCATGTATTTAATATAGTTTGATGTAAAATAGGAAATGAATTCTAAACTCTCATACATTTTAAAGTTCAATTTGCATAACGACAAGGAACCTTAATAATATAAATAGGATCTTTCAAGCACAAAAAAATGGACGACTTTTTTAGGCTTTGAAAGCCTTACAAACCCCCAGTTCATTGGTTTCTTTTGCAAGCAATAACATAACCGTTATAGTTTTGTTCTATATAGTCAAAGTATGTTAAAAATTCTCGTCTGGATTTTATTTTTATTTCTCTTTATGATTATGTCGTTATTACTCTTAATCGTCTATTGATTACATTCACATTCGCAGTAATTGGGGGTTGATTGATTTTTTTATATCAATAATATATATATATATATATATAGGGAGAAAGAGAGAGAGATATCGATTGGCTATATTAATTGAAGTCTTAATGTAAATTTGTTGAACATGTAGCTCTTACAACGTAAACTATGATTTGTACAATTCTGTAGACTATGGAACTATGATTATGGTACATACTATGACAGTGACAATTGATATTGTAAAAAACAATGAAGTCTATGGTGATAAATCGTTCGTATAAAGCTATGCTTCCAACATACAAACGTTGCGTCCATGTCAAAACATTTGCACACATTTTATCTGATCAAAAGCCATTTATACATGTCCAGACAATGAACATGAAAAATATTAGACCATTCATTGAAATGATTCAAATTTGTCCTAACGTTCTTGGGCCATCTCCATTATTAATAACTGGACCCCCACGACACGTATCACTATAACAATCCTTATCTTCAAATCTTATTTTTTTTCCTTCGTTACACGGTTCACGTTTCAAATATTCCTACACGATTTTTATTTCATATTCTTTCCACCTTTTTAGTTCTTAAAAATGTACAGAATTTAATAATTAAAATATAAATTTTAACTTAGGTTGGAAATTGGTGTGAAAATGTATGAGTTTTGGAATTGGATTTGTGACAGAAGACAGTGCTATTTTTATAAAATTTAGTAAATAATTCCTCATTATTTAAGTTGTTTATAAAACCACGCCTTACTATTTTTATCATATACAAATGAAACATAATTAAATTGTTTGTGTTTTATTATTTGACAGAACTTACCAAAATAAAAAAGATCTACAAACCAAAAATTTAAACCTGCAGCACTCGTTTGATTTGAAAAAGAAGAAAGTTATATGCAATAAAAAGAAAAGTTACTTATACCTAATAAAAGACAAGCAACTACCTACATTTCATTTATAATTTATATAATTAGTATACTACTATTTATATTTTTTATTAGAATTCCGAATGTTACTATGTGTATTTAACATATATATATATATATAGAATTTTTTGAATTGTTATTGAGAGATTTCTTTGATATTATAGAAGTATATGATTTTAAATTTCAATAAGTTCCAATAAACTCCACGTATTAATATTAATAGACTTTAATTATGTTATCATAATAGAAAATAATAATAAAACAAGCAGCTATTTTATGACTTCGTTGTCATTATATATATATATATATATCAAAACTTTTATGGTCAATGCATCTTAATTTTTAAATTGTTCGGATTACTAATCTCAATCATTCATTGCATTATCTCTCTTAAAAATATTTTATTTTCATATTTAATTTAAATACAATGAATTACTGATATTAGTGGTCCTAATAATTAAAAATTAAAGATATACTGGCCATAAAAATTATATATATAGCATAATTTTCAAATCAGAATATTCTTAAATTTTTATTTCAAAATTATGAATTATAACCACATATTTTCAATGAATTCCACAATAGTTATAGGTCCCGTTGAAAATATGTTATTTAAATTAGTGGTTGTAAAATATAAATTTGAGGATATTTATGTACTCAAATGTTATGTCCTCAAATTTATATTTCAAGGCCACTAATTTAAACCGTATATTTTCAATGGGGTCTATCACTGTGATAGGGTCTGTTGAAAATAGATGGTTATAATTCTTCAATTATTATATTATTAAATTTTTATTTCAGAGTTATAAATTATAATTACATATATATATATATATATATATATGACACGTTCGAAACAGTTATTAACCATAGTTTGCTTTAATTACCTAGGGAATGATCATAATCATTTTTCTCTTTTGTCTAGAAGAAATGTTTTGTAACTTGTAGGTATATGGGTAAAAGTATAGCATGATGACAAGAGAAAGAAAAAGCAAGATTTGATGTTAAGAAAAAGCAAGATTTTAAATGTATGTAAATTGAACTATGGCCAACGTAACTTATTGACAAAAAGTGGTCATTTAGATTAACAATGACCTAGGTTTAAATTACCTCCACTATAACTTGTATCTCAAAGATAAAATTTATATAATTTAAAATTGATCATAACCCAAGTTGGAGTTATCCAATCATAATTTATACAATTTTAAAGTGATCATGAGATAATATACATGTCCCTTCCTTATCTTTACATAACTGTAGTGGACCTCATAAATTATTAAATTTAATGTAATATCACAAATTGAAGGCACCACTCAGCTTTGATTACTAACTCTATAAATTGAAGCCACTAAGCTTTGTTTTTAAGACACAAAAAAGAAGCCTAAAAATATTAACAAATGAAGAGTTCACTTATAGCACTTTCCTTCCTTTTCCTTTCATTTCTCCCAAACCCATTATTGGGAGCTCCGCAACCATTGTATGACAGCTCTGGTGACGAAGTCGTCACCGGCACCCAATATCACATCGTCTCGGTGATTCGGGGAGCCGGCGGTGGCGGTCTCAATCTCCGCTCAGGTAGAAACAGTCCATGTCCCCTGGATGTCTTCCAAGAAGGTAGCGACCTCCGATGGGGCAGTCCAGTGTTATTATTCCCTGCTAATTACACTGGAGAGAAAGGTACTGTTGTCTATGAATCCACTGATGTGAACGTCCAATTCAATGTCCATCCTCCTACTTGCAACCAGGATTCTACCGTGTGGAAAGTTGACAACTACGATGACAAAAGGGGAGCATGGTTCATTACCACCGATGGAGTTAAAGGAAACCCTGGACCTCAAACCCTACAAAACTGGTTCAAGTTCGAGAAATTTAGCGAGCCCTTCAAGTCATACAACATTGTTCACTGTCCATCAGTTTGCGAGTCCTGCGTAAAATTATGCAGCAATGTGAGCATCCAAACCGAAAGGCGTCTGGCTCTGAGTCAATCACCCTTTCTTTTTGGCTTTGAGTTCAGGAAGGTTTCAGATGTTCAAGATCACAGGGAAAGGCTTAATGCAATAATCTAAGCAAAACTGTTTAGTGCTGTTGATCAAAATACTGCAGTTATGTAGTGTTGTTGGTAATAAATAATGGACTAAGTTCCTTTTTATATGCATATTAATTATTTGTGTCATAAACTTCTTTTATTATAGTGGAAAAACTTTGTGCAGCAAGATCCACCTATCACCTTGCATCTTGGTTTCATATTTTAAGGGGATACATTGTGGATCCCACTATTATAAAGTTTGATACACCAGCAATACATTTGAAAAATCATAGACAGTACTACAGTCAAATTATTTAATTTGGTTCTTAAAGTCTAACGTGTGATGTTATAGAATTGACTATTATTTTACTTGCCGAAGTAAGAAATTCTGCTAGTTAAACACCAAGTTATAAGCAGCAAATGCTTCGTTAAATTTCACATACATACTATTATGCAGTGGTGTTGATAATAAATTATGCCATTAGAAGTAGTCTTGAAAATCATCAAATTGTTATAATTATATAGACTAAGAAGGAAAGTGAATGTCCATTAATTCATGATAATATCATTCATCTTTTCATCGTCTTATTAGTTTTATCATCATGATATATTTTATTATTTTATTTATGATCATTATTTTTCATTTCATAACCACCATTTTGTAATTTAATTAAAGAGGTTACATTCAGAGCCCTCACTGTTTCAACTGTGTACTTGAAAATGGTTGTAGGCTATGGATGAAAATTGATTAATAAAAGTTCTTCTCTCTTTTGTGGCTATATTCTTTTCTTTCTTCTATAATTTTAGGGAGAACTTTATTGTAATTCCTGTGTTTTTGGGAAAGTTACTTTTTTTAGTTGTGAATGGGTTTATGTCTCTCATGATCCCTCACATTTCAAATATTCATCTTTTTAGTCTCTCTAACCAAAATTTAACTTTCAAAGCTAACATAAAATACATATTGACTATTTTACCCTTAATCTAAAATTACTAGATTACCCTTTATAAAAATTAATAAAATAAAATAAAAAAACTTTAAATCTCAACCATCCATCAAGTTATGATGGATAGTGGAGGTTTAATTTAAAAATTAAAAATTAAATTAAAAAATATATATTTAAAACTTAAGAAAAAAAAAAAAAGATCATAACCCATCATAGCCCTCTAAAAAAATAAAAAATAAAAAAACTTCCAAAAAATTGAAAACTCAATAAAACAAATTGATTCAACGTTGAACACAAAATTCAGCAACATGCTACTTGTGAACATGAAGAACACAAATCTTCTTCCTTGAGAAGCTATGTAAAGTCCAAAACAACTTCTGGCTCTTCTCAACACTCTCCCCTACCATCGTAAATATACTCTTCCCCTCCTCCTTCACAGTCTTAACTCGCTCGTCTTCAATCACCTTGAAGCTCTCTATCTACCATCAGAATCGAATTGGTTCTTATCTTTGACAAGTTTTTGTCTCGAACTCAATGAGTCAGGTTACAAAGTCATGTACCACTTCTATATTAAGAAGTCAAGTAAGTGCTCTTCAACTTCTTGGTTTTCTTTTTTTCATGTGTTTGGTTGTTGAGAAAGTTATTGCGGAAGAGACTTAAAATCATTTTGCTAAGAAAGTTGTTTGGTTGTGTTGGTGGATATGTATGTAAAAGTTGAGGAATTAGGGTTCGCGATGAAGGTGTTTAATGAAAGTCCTGAGAGGAATAAAAGTGAGAGTGTTTTGTTGTGGGTTTTGGTTAATGGGTGTTGTTGCGGCTGTCTTCCTCCTTGCCTTCGACGGTCGTTGATGGGACCCGATTTGGGATACCTCTAACTCTAATCCGGTAGGTCACGCCGGGCACCCCAACGGATCCCTCTTAGGCCAGACTTGTTAGGTTAAGCGAAACTCATAGAGTGAATCCTAAACTTTCTGATATTTTCTAAAACATTGTTGGGTTGGTTTTCTTTAAAAACTAAAAAGATGTAAGATTTTTTTTTTTTGATTTTTCAACTTATTTTCTAACAAAATTTCGGCAGTATAACAACTGCATTTTTTACATTCCAGAAAAACCTGTTTACAAAAAAATCAACACTTCGACTAAAATTTATCACCAACCCAACTTCTGGTTGCCCGTAGGCCTCAAGCATGCATTTAATTTCTAAATCAACTTGATAAAAATCCAAACACAATTTGTAAACCACATTTAAATCAAAAATAATTTAAACGCGCAATCACGAACAAATAATTACAAATTACAAATTACTTATACAATTCAAAAATGGTGTTTACATGTAAATATAACTTATGCAAAATAAACTACTCAAAATGGCGTCGTGTCGCATTGCCTCGCCCACTGAAGGTGATATCACTGCTCGGCTACCTACTGAGAGTACTTGAGGAGGTTTTTTTGTATAAAACAGAAAAATAATGAGCTAGAAGCTCAATGAGTGCTAATTCTCTTTAGTTTAAAAATCTGATTTCTAAACGTCATTCTCGAAAAACATTTAAAAACAAAATTTTCATTTCTTTAAACATTTCAAATCTTAACTTCTTAAGCTCAATATAAACATAAGCATTTATATATAAGTGCAAACATGCATTACATTCAAACTCTCGTAACTTAAAATCATATATAGTTGAATAACTGTCACAAAATTTCTTTTTCTTTCAAATTTACTTTTCTTTCAAAAATATTTTTTGATATCCTTTGAAAACACCATAAAACCCCTAACTCTAGGGTCACGTAGCCTCTGTACGAGGAATGATCCAATGTAGAGACCAATCGTGACAGCTCTGAGACATCTCGCGGCTATGTGCGGAATTTTCTAGCGCTAACAATAACACGTGAAACACCACCCCACATCAGTGAATGCGACTCGACTGATAGGCCTTTGACTAACACTCTCGGACACTTTGTCCTCCAGGTTAGTGACTCATCGCTATTGATGTGGGATAGACCGGCTAGGTCTAATCTTTTCTGAAAATCTCTAAGGGTTTACTAATGGCTTTGAAAATCTCTTTTACTTTACTTTATGGTGCAATAAGCATAAAAATCTCTTTTCTGGGTGTATGAAGCACCAAAATCCGAGTTTTGAAAGCAATAAGCACAAAAATATCTTTGCTAAGTCCAAAAACACAAAATAGCATCATTTCAATCTCTAATAACATGTAACAATAACAAAATACTTAAACATTTAAAATAAGCATTGCTTAAATAAAATTCATTTATGCACTCACAAAATGATAAACTTCAAACGGCGCATACGAAGCCTCTACTTCTTTCGCCTCAATCCCTACACGTTCTTGTCACCTATACAACATATGCATACGTCAATTTACGTTCGCATCAACTTCTGGAAACTCGAAATAATTAAAATTACACAATTGCTCCCAAGTGGCCCTTTTTACATGTAAACCTCTATTTTCGATTTTTTTTTTTATTGATTCTAGGGTTTTGAACTCCGTTTTCTTCGCTTGGAACCTATTTATTATCACCTAGGACGTTCTGACACTAACGGAATCGCGTTCGGAGATCCAAAATGAAAATCGTCCGATTTCGACCCCTTTAGGTCGAACACTATTCATATCCCTATGTGGGGCTTTTCTTCATTCCGTTTTTACTCCGAATACCTTCCCAACTCGCCTTCTAGTTGGTCCAAGTGTTGATACGGAAGGAAACGGATATCGGGTAAGCGTTTTAGGCTAAAAACGTGTTGTTTTCGCTACTAATTTTGGGCATTTTCTTGATTTTGATTTCTAAATTTAGTCTTTCACTTTTAATAACCTCAACATGTCTAATTAAACTTGTTAGGGTCATCTAAACACTCAACGGATGCAATATAAGTCCATTTACAGAATCATCCTTCAAACTAGTACATTGAGCGTTTGATTTTCTCTTTAAAGTTTTGGTGTTTTTCCTTGGTTTCTTAGGCCTTCAATAAACTCAAATTGACATCCGTTTCGTTAAACTTTCATCGGACCATTTTGCCCCTATAATAAACTTAAATTTTTAATTTAACCTTAAATTAAAACTTTTAAACTTTAACACCAAAATTCCACTTTTAATTACCCAACAAATCAACAACACAAATCATTTCAAAACAACCAACACCAATACTAGTTTATGGCAGCCCCTTACACACTCAAATCTCTTTTTTTTTTCAACATCAATTCACTTGGTTTTTAAATCATTTTCACTCACAAACAACCAACAAACAAATCATAGAAAAACCCACATCAAAACAAACTTAAATCAACAACAAAACATCAACAATAACAACTTTAAAACTTGAACAACTTACCCCCTTTTTTCTTTCTCACGGGTTCATCTCCTTCCCCTTCGTTTTGGCTTCGTTCTGGACTAGTTTGGGGTTGTTTTGTTGGCCGATCTAGTACGTGAAGGCTGGGTTTTGGGCTAGTCTTCTTCCTCCTTCTTCTCCTTCACTCGCTTTCTCTCTTCCTTGGTCGAATTTCCCTTCTTCTTCCCTGATCTGTCATCTCTGCTTTGGTGGCTATTTAGTAGCGTTTGGGGTCTGGTTTGGTGTCGGTTTCGATTTAGGAATGGCGTGTATCAGCTGGGTTTTTTTCTTCCTCTCCTCCCCACG
Organism: Nephelium lappaceum; assembly: GCA_021234005.1. NCBI lineage: Eukaryota > Viridiplantae > Streptophyta > Magnoliopsida > Sapindales > Sapindaceae > Nephelium > Nephelium lappaceum. The sequence goes on from CM038007.1 coordinate 2,933,238, forward strand.
CGATCCATCTCTCTCTAGCTCGATCTCCCTTCTTCTCTCTTCGTTTTGCCGTTTGGTTTGTGCGTGTGTGCTGTCGGTTTTCATCGCGTTTTGTGTCTGCTTCTGGTCTGGTTTGGCGAGCTTGGCGTTGGGTTCTTGGTGGTTAGGATGGTAGCTCAGTTCTTCTTCTTCTTCTTCTCTCACGCGACTGTCTTCAACTCTATTTTTGCTCACTGTTTTAAGCTTCAATTTCATGCTTCAATCAACTTTTGTGTTCATGTTTTCCTCCACAAACAACTTCAATAATGCTGGTCATGTCCTGAAAAAATTTCGTTCTTATCCCTTAACTTTTAGCTTAATTCTAATTTGAATCTTATCTTCAATTTAGTCGCTTATCACATTAAATGATTACTCGATTTCATTTATCATTTTACCCTTCCATTTAATCTCTGATTGGGTTTAAATAAATCTCTAAGGGTTCTCTATGACCTTAAGCACTTCCATTGATAATTTAGGGTCTCAAATCGTTATCTAAAGACTATTACTGGGAAATCCGTAAAATTAAAAATAGAGTTTACAGTCGTTGCCTCTTGCAATAGCCAGTCATTGGTGACGACCTTATGGTGCTTGAAAAGGCACTAGTTTTCTTGGTTTCTCATTCTGATTTCAATGGTTTGTAATTTGGGTCAAGAACAAATGTTGATTCACAACATTTTGTCATGAGTTGAATATGACTTGAAAGATCTAGGCAACAACCTAGATGAAAATCTGGGTTGTTTTTCAACCCAGATTATAACTAAATATGTCTGATTAATCAATAAATATAATTCCGTTTGTCAGTTGTTGTAAATATGATCTGACTCATTTAATTATAATTAAATATAATAAAGATATAATAAATTATAATTAGCAACAATCACTTATGTTTTTTATCAAATGTATCGATACCTCAAGTGTACCAAGAGGATATATATGTATATATCAATGCGAATTTATATTAAAAAAGTTATTATTATTATTTTTTTGAAATTATTAAAAAAGTTATTAATATATCATAAATATAAATTAAAAAATACATAATAATATTGAAAGGACTATGATAAAATGAAAATCGTTTGTATAGCACCACGTGTTTCACAGTTTAAAACGAAATTGTGAAACAACGGAAAACAACAAGTTTGAAGATAAGGAATATTATAGCACCACGTGTCGTGGTGGTCCAATTGTTAATAATGGAAAGAGTCCAAGAAAGTTGATGCAAATTTCAAATATTTGAATGAATGGTCTGACGCTTTTCATTTCATTGTCTGGACATATATATGATAATATTAGACAAAAGGGGACATATATTTCCGTGTGGAAAGTTGACAATTACGATGACAAAAGGGGAGCATGGTTCATTACCACTGATGGAGTTAAAGGAAACCCTGGACCTCAAACCCTACAAAACTGGTTCAAGTTCAAGAAAGTTGGCGAGCCCTTCAAGTCATACAACATTGTTCACTGTCCATCAGTTTGCGAGTCCTGCGTAAAATTATGCAGCAATGTGAGCATCCAAACCGAAAGGCGTCTGGCTCTGAGTCAATCATCCTTTCTTTTTGGTTTTGTGTTCAGGAAGGTTTCAGATGTTCAAGATCACAGGGAAAGGCTTAATGCAATAATTTAAGTAAAACTATGTAGTAATCAAAATACTGCAATTATGCAGTGTTGTTGATAATAAATAATGGACTAAGTTCCTTCTTATTTGCATATTAATTATTTGTGTCATAAACTTGTTTTATTATAGTGGAAAAACTTTGTGCAGCAAGATCCACACCTATCACCATGCATCCTGCTTTGATAGTTTAAGGGGATACATAGTGGATCTCATTATTATAAAGTTTGATAAACAAGCAAAACATTTGAAAAATCTTATACAGTGCTAAAATCTAATTATTTAGTTTGGTTATTAAACTTCTAATTTTTGTTGATTCTAAATAAAGTATAACTATAAAGTAAAAAAATAAATACAAAAAAGTTGAATCATAACAATACATGGATAATTTTAATGTAATAACTTAAATATTAAGATTTTAGGATTTATTGATGAATGTATATTAAAGTTAAGTTATTAAAAATAAATAAATTAAAAAGTAATAAATTTAGTAGGCCACCATGGTAACTGATAAGATGCCATGTGAAAATGAAGAGACGTCAAGTTAAGATGAACCAAAAAAAAAAAAATTATTGAGTAAAAGAGCAAATTACAATTGAGTTACCCAATTCAAACTTTATTTCAAGCGAAGCAACTGTTTTATTTTTATTATAATTGACCCCTCTGTCGATAGTGGATCTCTATTAGACTTAACTGACTGAGAGGTAAAATTATTTTTTGACATTATTTTTTACTTTTTTTAAAAAACAAAATTTAAAAACTTTAAAATAAATTAAATAAATTTTTTTTTAATCAAATCTCCACCATCCATCTTAAAATGGATGGTGGAGATTAATTTGTAAAAAAATTAAAGAATTAATTTTTATAAAATTAAATAATTAAATAAACATTTTCTAATTATGTCTTCATCATTCATTTTAAGAAAGACAAAGGAGATTAATTTGAAAAAAAAAATTAAAAGATGAAATAAAAATTAAAAGTACTCTCTCTCAACCCCATCTCTCTCTTTCATACCTCGGGCTTCTCTCCTTCCTTTGCCATCGTCGTCCCTATCTTTGTTATCCATCTTCCTCTTCTTCTTTTTCTTATCATCATCATCATCATCTTTTTCTTCTTCTTCTTCTTGTTCTTAGTTCAAATCAAACCCAGAAATCTAGGTTCAATTTCGTTCAAACCCATAAAATCTAGGTTCGATTTCTGGGTAGGTTTGTTCGAACACAAAAATCGACCCTAGATTTTTAGGTTCGATTTCTAGACTCGAATGAAATCAAATTAAGAAATCTAGGTTCAATTTTGTTTGATCGATTTGTGGGTGGCTTCGTTCAAACACAAAAATCGAACCTAGATTTTGGGTTCGAACAAACCCCCCTAGAAATCGAACCTAGATTTCTGAATTCGATTCGTTTGTACGAATCTGGTTTTGATTTCTAGGTGGGTTCGTTCAAACCCAAGAATCGAGCCTAGATTAGGTTGGGTCTGATTGTTTTGGGTTGAGTTTGAAGATTGGTTGATGAAGGGTTGAGGTAGAAGATGATTTTAAGGTTGATTTTTTTTTTTTTCTTTTCAATTCTTGAAGAAGATCTAGTAGTTCTAAAAGATGGGTTCTTGAAAAAGCAAGCTTGATGAAGATTTTTTTTTTTAAGATTTTTGTTTGTTATTTGTTGATTCATGATGATGATTTTGTTTGGTATTTATTGATGAAAAATGGAGAACAACATTCATAAAATTTTGTAAATATTGTTGATGATTTTGTTTGTTATTTGTTGATTGATGATGTAGATTTGTTTGGTATTTACTAATGAAGAATGAAGAACATTCATTGAAGAATGAAGATTGAAGAACAACATGCATTAAATTTTTTTCATTTAATTATTTAGTTTTAATTTAATTTTTTAATTTTTGAAAAAAAAAATTTCTAATTAACTTTCATTTAATTTTTTAATTTTATTCTATTTAATTTCTAAGGGTATTTTGATATTTTCACTATTTTATACTGTTCACTATTAGATTTAATGGAAAATTGCTAACAACATGAGGGTCAATTGCAATAAAAGCAAAAATAGTTACTTTGCTCGAGTTAGAGTTTGAACTAAGTAGCTAAATTATAATTTGCTCTAAGTAAAATTATAAAGTGTCAATGGAGTTTGTGTGGCACACCTAAAAGTGGAGTAAATAGCACTTATATTGGAGAAAATATGTATTTGACTAAATAGGAAAATTTTGTAAAATATATATATGAGTTAATTAGGAGTAAAAAAAATATATTAAGAGTAGAAAAGAAAAACATTAATTTAATAGAGTTAGGAAAAATGTTAAGAGTAAAAAAAGTATGTATAAGAAAAGTAATGAAAATTAAATAATTATATTAAAACAAAAATAATAAATAATGATGTTAAAAAAGGAAATAATAGAAATTTTAAAAACACACCCAGACAGAAACATCAAAACAGTTTCAGCTAAAAAGCATAATAATAATAACCAATAAAAAAATGGCAAGAGCAGCTTTATTAAAAAAATAAAAAATCAAAACAACAATCAACTGTCGAATGAAAATCAAAATATTTGTTACATTGCACTCTCCAGCCTCTTACACCCCATTGCACTCTAGTCTCTACAGCTAAGTTTCTAATTTTTGTTAAAATCTCAGTAGGGGCACGTGTCCCTATTGCTCATTAGGTGGGTCCACCACTAACGTTACTCATAAATAGAAAATAAAATAAAATAAATTTCATTGCAACCCGAAGATTGCAAACATGATTTGAATATATTACTACCCAAAAATTCAGAGATCCTAAATCCAAATTAATATTTTTCTAATTAGGCTAGAAGCTTGATTTAACGTATTACCACTCGAATATTTAGATTATAATTTAAAGATCATAAAATCTATTAATGCATATGTGTTGACATTTTATGGCATATAATTTAAGCAAATTCAAGAATTGATACTGTCATCATTGTATGTCTATACTTTAATCAAACTCAAGAATTGATATCGTCAGATTTTTCGTGAAAGATAATGCAACAAGTTACTAACAATCGCTACAACAACTAACTCAATGTTATAACAACTTTGGGCATTCAACATTGTGTAATAAAAAGAGAAGAATTTTTGCTCTGATCTAATTTTGTGAATTAAGTAAGTTTTTATGTTTTTTTCTCAATGTTAATTTAATATTTATCTAGTGACAAAAATAATATATATATATATTTTTTGTGAATATCTTTTCTAATTGGAGTTTTCCTTTTATTAAAAGATATTTTATTTTTGGGATAAAATTTTTTGAAAACTATTTTTGCAATTATCCCTTGCATATATTTTTCTAGAATAAATCTTTTTTATTTATTCTTCGATCAAATTAGAGATATGTATTGACTAATATTGGAATTGATTTCTTGGATGAATCTTGTGATTATTTTAGAAATATATTTTTTTCTAAAATGTGGACTTTTCATTAGATAAAAATATTATGTTGAGAGATATTCTTTTTAGGAAAGTCTTTAGAAATATCTCTGTTTTTGTTCTTTGCATGTTTTACATGTGAATTCAACTCTTTAATTGTAGATGTGGTTTGACTAAATTGGTCTTTTGCTTCATAGATGAATCTAGACATTATTAAGGACAATTCGGTCAAAGCTATTAAATAGGAATGAAACTCCTATTTTATAACTGATTTTATTTTAGTTATTTTATCTCTAATCAATATCGTTTTTGTGTAGATTTTTTGAAAAAAAAAGATGCTGCACAATAGCTTTGTAAAACTTATTCAAACTCATGGTTTAAAATTTGTTTGCAGTAGGTTGTATGATATAAGACAGGTTTCTTGTTTGCTGTTAATAAGTTGTTACAATAGCTGAGAGTTGCTATAACAACCTTATCAATAGGATTGATTGTAGAATATAGGGTAACTTTAATAGTTTGACTTGATTTCATGTTTTATGGGATTTGATTGATAAAGAGATTATTCTTATGATTATTTTCCACAAAAAATATCTATTTTCACTATATATCTTTAAGGAATTATTAAGATATAGGTAATAAAATGAAATATGTTTGACTTTATCCTTCTTTGGTAATAATCCTTTTGTTTTGTTGATAATCTTTAATTATTTTTGTAAACTGTAAATTGGTTAGCTGATATAAATGTGCAACATATATCAAGACATCTTTTGGATCAAATTCGATTGAGCAAATACGATAGGACCCATCCCGACTCCTTTCTCGAGTTTGAGAGAGTCATATGAAAACCGGGGTCTTTCTGATTGAAATCTGGATTTATTGAAAATCCTTTAAAATAATCACCGTAATTCTAATAATCATTTGATCAAAATATAAATTGAACTAATAAAAATCTATACGTTTCTCGTGTGGACCCATGTAATGATAAAAAAAATATTCACCAAATATCTAAAAAAGATATTTCTTTTATAAAACCATTATCTAGAAATACATTTATGAAATTTAGTTAATTAAAAATAATATACATAAATGTAAAATGTTTATCATAATGTGGTCTTCCTAACGATATGCACTAATTTGCACAAACCTACAACGAATATCTAAAAAGTAGGTTTTGTAAAAGAGTGAACGTTAATGCCTAGTAAGTGGATATAACTTTTCTAAAAATATTTCTAAATAAAACATAACATATTTTAAGTAATAATAAATACTTCTCAATGATTTATATAAATTCATATATGAAAATAAAACTGAATATAAATCTCATATCTAAAACAATAAAATTGAATTTAAATATGATCTTGTAGTAAGACTAAAAACTTCTATATAATCATCTTTATAACTTTAATAATATAAAATCTAAAAATCTATAATTAGTAAAACTTTTCAGGAAGTCTTTTTCTATAAATCTGGTTTTCTGAAAATCTCTTTCTACACTAATTAACTCAAAATATAATATCTGTAATATGAAAATCTACATCAACTAGTACCTAGGGAAATCTGTCATACGTGATGGAGATACTCAATATACAGGCAGGACAAGAGATAACATCTACCATACACGTGCTGGGTGACTCAGTCACTCTTTTGAAAACTCAATGACTCTCTCGATATCTACCATACACGTGTTAGACGAATCTGGGACTTACACATGTATAGTCTATTTGACCATTAGAATGGAGGGTACAACTTTGGTGTTCTGAAAATATTTTTATTTCGTTCTCAAAACTTTCTGATTATCTATTTAATTCTGGAAAACTATATCTCTTGAAACAAAAATCAATACTTTTTTCTTAAAACATAAAATCATATTATTTGAATCATTCTAAAATTTTTCTAATGACAACTCAAGCTGAAAACATAAAATTTTTATTGGGATTTCTGATAAGCATACATAAATACGAATTTGTAATAAATTTTCATTTCAATCATAAAAAAAAATTCATAATGTATAAAATCAATTAACTAAACAAATACTTTATTTCCATTAAATACTAACAATTGAAATATAAATAAATATAATTCAATCAATTTAATTTAAAATAAAACTATCCACTCACATAACTCCTTTGCTTATTTATGAGTTTAAAACGGATTCCCATCTGATTTCTCATAACTCTGGATCCACTCTAAAATTATATAAAACTTAATTTAGAACTTATTGAAAAATAAACAACTTTTTTGGATTCTAAATCCCATTAAAATAAAATTAGGATAAATCTGGTAACCAAATATTTCATTCAAGCATCTTGAATTTTTCCCCTATTTTTTTCTCCTTTTTTCTCTTCTTTTCTCGGCTTCCTTATTTTCGTTCTTTTTATTCTTCTTTTCTTCTTTTCTTGATCGTCCAATTTTTCTTTGTGTTTGTTCTACTGTATGTCAACATGTATATATACATAAAATTGCATTGCCTTTGTCATGTTAATCCAGTAGATTTATTTATTTTTCTCATTTATCACTTTGACTTTTCTAGTTTTTGCTTCTTTGTATGTTTCTTGCATCATGCAAAAGCATGACATTTGTCTTTCTCTTACAAAGAAAAACACATCACACTAACCCATCCTCTCATTCATCCTCGGCCAACATAATCTTTTGTCTCATTTGTCATGTAAATTTTCATTTTACATCTCACCTTTTGCTATGATCTTTTTCCTTTTACACCCAACTTTCTTTATTTCTTATAAAAATATCTCTTAAGTGAATATTTATCCAAATATTCATTTATTTCTAAAACTTAAACCAAACCAAATTAATAAAAATAAACTAAATTTCAATTAATCTCTCGAATTTACTTGGATTGGGGCCTTACAAAATATCTTAGAGTTAAAGAAGATATGGTCAAAGCTAAAAAAATAGGATTTATCTCACTATATTTTAGCAGATTTATTTTCTGATTTTTAGCTAATTTTATTTGCTGATTTTTATCTATTTTACAATTGATTTTTTGTAAAGTCTTTTACAGGTTAATTGTTGCACATATCTTGAATAAAAGTAGACCAATTCGTTCATTATACACAAGCAAACTAACGTGACCCAATCCAGATCTCTCTAAACTAGTATCCGGTAGGCCTCGCCTGGCATCCTAACGGATACCTCTTAAACCTTACTAAGTGGGTTAAGATAAATTCACGGAGCGAACCTTTAAAACTTTCACTTTTAAACTAATTTAATCAACTTCTTTCTTTAAACTAGTTGGGTTGGTTTCGTTTTAAAACTAAAATCCCATTTAAATTTTAAACCCAAAGCATTTCATAAACTAAAATCCGACAGCATATCAACTGCTTATTAACATTGCCAAATGACCTATAAAAGAAATTTTGCACTTCCAAATGTTTCTTAAATACAACCCAACTTAACTAGCCACAAACATATATTTCAAATCACAATTCCATTTCATTAAAATTAAAAACATGAAGTTATAAATCAAGCCATTTGCAACTTACACAACTTGCTTAAAAGAAACTAAAACTTTTATCTCATGAATAAATATTTACAACTCAAAAGATTATATTTACAAACAATTTCTTTTAAGCTACAAAATATGCAAAATGTAACTATGCAGAAGTATTGTCGTGTCATGCACATATACTCTTTCAGAGGTACCCTCTCGTCCCGTTCACCTATGCCAATACTTGAGGAGGTTTTTAAGATAAAAACAAGAAAACTATGAGCTTTCGAAGTTCAGTGAGTGCTTGTAATTCTTTTCAACTAAAATATTCAATTTCTAAAATACATCTTTAAAACCTTTGGAAGTAAACCTCAACTTCTTAAAATTTCTCAAATTAAGTCTAATTTAAAAGCAAAACATTAATAGAGAATCTATAAAACTCATATGTACATAAAACTTCTTATAAAACTTGTCAATTATAAAGCATACAAAATGCTAAACAAGTTCATCACTTGTAGTAAAAATCTGAAAAAATGCTTTTCTTTATTTTCTATACCATAATTGCTAACTTCTCTTTCTAAAAGCACCATTCATACCCCTAAATATTCTGACCATACGACGACTAACTAACGCCACTCGTTGTGGCAAGTCACGTGACGATTTTAAACTTACACCAACCATGACACTACTGAGATATCTCACGATTATATGTGGAATTCTACATCACTAACCATAACGTGGATAATTGATAAAGACATTTTAAGTGATGATTTAAGCCTCCAAATCTATATTTTTGTCGTTGTTCTCGAGTGTTTTTACATGTTTTTTTAATGTTTTTCAGGGAATAAGTTTCTAAATAGTGTGCATGCTTAGTTGGAAGGGATTTGATGTGAAATCAACTCAAAAAATTGTTGGGTTTGGATGTTGTGAAAAAATAGCATAATCATGGATTTTCAAGTATAAAGAATGGGTGGCTTGTGAGAGCTCGTGCGGAGTCATTAGTTTGAGTTATGAGAGCTACAACCAATCCGATTAAAGCTACGGATATCTAGTTTCCATAGCAATTGACGACTTATCAATCAGAGGTCTATAGAGAAAGATATGACTATTTTAGTGAGCAAAGGTCAGAGCTGTCACGCTCACCAGCGCGCTTACACGCCACTAAGCGCCCCAGTAAGCTCGCCCATCACCCAAGCTCGCTCAAACTCTAAGAAGCGCTCGAAGGAGCATCACGTTTATCCAAATCGTGCTTAGCTTCAGGCCTCTTCACCACTAAGCGCGCCACTAAGTGCCACACTGTCAAGATCATGCAAAACACTTCCAACAAGGATATATTCGACCTTTCACCATCATTTTCGTGCCCTAACTTCCTTAGCACATAAAAATGGCCTGAACCAAAAAAGGGAGGCTTTTTGGAGGGGGAACAGCCTCTAGGGCGTCAACAACAAAGTTCCACCATTTTCAAGCTAAGGGAGCAAAATCATTCCATCTTTGCACCATTCAACAAGGAGAAGAACTAGGAAGGAAGTTTTAACTTGAAAGGGAAGGAGAGACACTCTTGGAAAAAAGCAAGCTTCACACCAACCCCATAAGCTTTACTTTCTCTCTTTTGTTTGTGTTTAGTGTTGAAATATGTTGATAATGCATTGTATGGTTGTTTTTCCCTTTATATTCATGAACTAATTTCTTGTCTAAGGTTGTAATGTAACCAAACTATGTAGCTTAATTTATCATTTATCTTTGAAACTTGATTTCTCCATTATAATCTTTTACTTTAATTGTGCTTAATGCTCCGAAGTTAATTGCTCACTGATTAGGAGATTTAGTAACCATATTGAACTTGGAAGAGGAATATATGTGTTTAGACCCCAATTAAAGTGACATGAATAGTATGCGATAGGAATATACTTGTGTTGCTTGTGCAATCATTATTGAGTAATCTAAACTTAATGAACTCAAATTAGTTGATCCACATAGGAATATAGTGGGTTAGGTGAGTTTGAGCATGTCCACTAGACTATCGGAAGAGGAGTGTGGATAAATTAGGCATTACTCGATTGAAAATTAGATGGAGATAGAGTGAAAATGATAGATGATTAGGTTGGGTGAATTAGTGAGGTGAAGTTACAATCTTAGAGCTCCTACCTCATTAGTTTTGTTCTTTATTTTTAGTTGTTAATTTTAGTTTAGTGTTCGTAAATTCATTTCTTATTTTCGGTAGTTTGAATAGGTTAGTTTTGAAATAATTTTAGTACTTGACAAGTTGGCCTAATCTCCGTGGGAACGATATCTTACTCATCATTGTATTACTTGTGGACTGTGTATACTTGCACGGGTTTCTTGTGTGTGTGTTATGAATTCGGCGCGCGCCTAGAAATTAGCCATCAAGTTTTTGGCGTCGTTGCCGGGGATTGAGTGCCAATTTTTGTTGACACTAATACTAATCAAGACTTTCCTAATTCAAACATTTTTTTTTCTATTTCCTTTTAATTTTGTTTTTGAATTTTTATTTTCCTTTTAGGGGAATGGATTATAGTAACTACCAGTGGTTCAACAAAAGTGAGATGAATGCCTTCCAAGACCCATTTATCGGATATGATGAGAGTGGGTGGAATGGTCAATCAAGTTTTGTATGGGGAGAAGATCCAGCTCAAGATTCATACATGTATTCATCATTTCGACCGCACTTTCAACACCAACATCAACAGCCTTATATTCCTCCACAAGAGATGAAGCCTTCATTTGAAAAGGCATTGATGCATTACTTGTCTCGGACTAACACTTTAATGCAGAAGCAATGAGAGTTAATGTAGCAACAATTGGCATCAATGCAACGACAACAAGCTACACAAGCTCAGTTGGTTCAGATTGCTAGCGCACTCGATGATGATCGACAAGAAGCACTTCATATGATGGAGAAAGCAACTCTAAGAGCGGAGAGGAAGAGCAATGTCATGAAAGTACTTTGAACAGTGGCGAATGGTTAAATCTAAGCGAAGAAGAGATTATCTCTACATGGAAACCTTTTATTGATGATGGGGTGGTCAAAGATGAAGATGACGAAGTTGAGAAGATCCCTAGTCAAAAAGAAGAACTCGCGAAGCCACATTAAACTAAGAATACACCAGTTGTTTCACAACTACTCATTGCAAGGAAATTTGGTTTAGGTGTATTCGAGCCAACCTCAATTACACGACAATTGGTGGATAAAACGCTCAACTGAAAGAAGGGACTAGTTGAGGAGGAGTCGATGGAACAACATGGTAAACACACAATAAGGGTTCAAAATCAAAAGGTGACCTGTAAAGTACTCAAGACCGTAGAAATGCCACAACTAGGAGAGGCTTGTTGTAAGGTTGATGTAGGGTATGATAGCGAAGTGGTTTTGGAAGTTCATCCTCTATCAAGCCAACAAGGGCGCATCTTCAAAACCCGAGATGGAATTTCTTGGGATAAATTTAAACATGGATGGAGAAAACCATTCCTTTGGATAAAGATCTTCCCGTGGAAACCGGGTTGACAAAGTGGGGAAAAGTCAAGCTAAGACTATAAAATAGCGTTTCTTGGGAGGCAACCCAAGTTTTCTTACCTTTAACTTAGTTTATTTTGTTTTAATGTGTGTTACTTTTGTAGTTGTTAGTTTGATTTTGTGATCTTTTTGTTTAGTTTGTGCTTTGTAAGGGTACCTGAAGGAAGAAAAAGGAGTGCTAACGATTTTGAAGTTGCCGAACCTCGATCTACTAGCGAAGTTTCTTAACTGTTCCCTTATTTTTCATGGCTTATAGTTAAAAGTAGGTTTGGGGGTTTTGAATCTCAAAGTTGTTTCATATTTTCTTTCTTTGTAGGATTAAAACTTGGTTTAGGTTGTATATAAACATAGTTATTATCTTATTTTGCATTTCATAGTTTAGAGTTACTTTGTGTGAGTTGTACATGTTGGTTTGTTGTAGCTCCTTATAAACACTTAAGATTTTATTGGTGACATTCATGGGTAGTGAGTAAAATGTTGCTTTATGGAGCTTTGTATGTTGTGTTTGTTTGCTCAACTAAGCTTGAAATGTAATGGTGACGATGACCTGCTAAGAGGTGCCATGATTAATACTGGAGACTTCCCATATGAGTCATTGAGCCATAACATTTCATTTCGAGGGTTGTTTTCATTCAAATCTTAAACACTCTTCTTGTGTTTCAAATTAAGTAGTTTGATCTCATTTAGGCTTTGCATTGGATTTTGATAACATGTCTTGCATAAAATAAATTGTTTGCTTTGCTTGTGAGTTAGACAAATTTTGAGATGTGATACTAGGCATTGTGTGCTTAAAGTTAGTAAATGGCCCAAACACTTCCCTACCCTTATATGTGTGCTCCAATTGCTAAATTTGAAACCAAATATGCAATGAGCCTATAGTTTTGTTCATAACCTATAATTTCCTATTCCAAGCCCGAAACAAATAATGTCCTACCCTTTTGAGCTTGGGATCCATTAGAGACAAAGTTGGGCAATAAAGTGGAAGGAAGTATGAAATAAGTAAGTCGGTGAATGTGATATATGCTTGCTAGATTAAAAAAAAAAATCAAAAATCAAAAGTAATTAAGCAAGCATAGAGCCAAAAAAAAAAATTGCAAAAGAAAGAAAGAAAAGCAAAATGAAATGAGAACTACAAAGGAAAAATAGTTGTGAACACTAGAAGAAAAGAAACCTAGAAGTGTGAAAAAGAAATAAAAAGAGACTCATGCCTTCACAAATACAACATTTGATCTCTTAAATATGATCATAGGTTCATTTGTTGAACTACTTATCCTTTCTTTCTTTAACCCATTCACCCTTGGCCACGTTACAACTTAGAGAAAAGCCCTAGTTGATCTCTTGAGGAGTTAGACTCACTTGTGATGATTAACAATGCATGATATGTTCTTGACCTCCAATGTCCATTCATGAGATCTTTTGCATACTTATGAGCATCTTTCTACTTATTTATATTCATACGCAATTAATATTTTGAATTTTCTTGTGCATAACTTCCAAATAGCGTATGTTTGTAAGAGTGTTTTTACCTAGGGTCTGAGAGCTCCAAAGAGAGAAACCTTGTGAGTTTTAGAGTCGAGGCGAATTATATCATTGGCATTTTGATTGCATTGTTATTGTTGGTTCATAATATCTTGAGTTTTGGTCAGACTTCTTGCATGATGTGTACAGTTCTTTGGGTAATGTTGTGACCATTACTTCATGAATTAATTGACATTTATCTTTGGTTTCATTTGAGCTACGTCATTTCATTTTTATTTTTCTTGCACAGGTCTGTTTGTGGGTATCATAGAGTTTAAAACCCTCAGGAGACACAACTCCTCCACTAGGGACACCTAGTGGTTTAACGACTTGTGGCATATGCTAAATGCCACCACGATAACCTACAGAAGTGGTTAATAAATATTTGTTATTACTTTGTTTTATGTTTTTGTTTTACTTTACTCGAGGACGAGCAAAGATTAGGTTTGAGGGTATTTGATAAAGACATTTTAAGTGAGGATTTAAGCCTCCAAATCTATATCTTTGTCGTTGTTCTCGAGTGTTTTTACATGTTTTTTTTTAGTGTTTTTCAGGGAACAAGTTTCTAAATGGTGTGCATGCTTAGTTGAAAGGGATTCGATGTGAAATCAAGTCAAAAAAATGTTGGGTTTGGATCTTGTGAAAAAATAGCATAATCATAGATTTTCAGGTATAAAGGATGGGTTGGTTTGTGAGAGCTCATGTAGACTCATCTGTTTGAGTTATGTGAGCTACAACCTATCCAATTAAAGCTACGGATGTCTAGTTGCCATTGCAATTAACGGTTCATCAATCGGAGATCCGTAGAGAAAGCTATGACTATTTTAGTGAGCAAAAGGTCAGAGCTGTCGCACTCACCAGCGCGCTTACACACCACTAAGCACCCCAGTAAGCGCGCCCGTCACCCAAGCGCACTCACCAGCGCGCTCAGACGCCAAGAAGTGCTCGAAGGAGTGTCACGTCACGTTTTATCCAAATCGCGCTTAGCTTCAGGGCTCCTCACCACTAAGCGCGCCATTAAGCGCCACACTGTCAAGATCATGCAAAACACTTCCAACAAGGATATATTCGACCTTTCACCATCATTTTCATGCCTTAACTTCCTTAGCACAAAAAAGGGAGGCTTTTTAGAGGGGGAGCAGCCCCTAGAGCTTCAACAACAAAGTTCCACCATTTCCAAGCTAAGGGAGCAAAATCATTCCATCTTTATACCATTCAACAAGGAGAAGAACTAGGAAGGAAGTTCTAACTTGAAAGGGAAGAAGAGGCACTCTTGGAAAGGATCAAGCTTCACACCAACCCCATAAGCTTTACTTTCTCTCTTTTATTTGTGTTTATTGTTGAAATATGTTGATAGTGCATTGTATGGTTGTTTTTCCCTTTATATTCATGAACTAATTTATTGTTTAAGGTTGTAATGTAACCAAACTATGTAGCTTGATTTATCATTTATCTTTGAAACTTGATTTCTCCATTATAATCTTTTACTTTAATTGTGCTTAATGCTTCGAAGTTAATTGATCACTAATTAGGAGATTTAGTAACCATATTGAACTTGGAAGAGGAATATATGTGTTTAGACCCCAATTAAAGTGACATGAGTAGTATGCGATAGGAATATACTTGTGTTGCTTGTGCAATCACTATTGAGTAATCTAAACTTAATGAACTCAAATTAGTTGATCCACATAGGAATATAGTGGGTTAGGTGAGTTTGAGCATGTCCACTAGACTATTGGAAGAGGCGTGTGGATAAATTAGGCATTACTCGATTGAGAATTAGATGGAGATAAAGTGAAAATGATAGATGATTAGGTTGGTTGAATTAGTGAGGTGAAGTTAAAATCTTAGAGCTCCTACCTCATTAGTTTTGTTCTTTATTTTTAGTTGTTAATTTTAGTTTAGTGTTCGTAAATTCATTTCTTATTTTCGGTGGTTTGAATAGGTTAGTTTTGAAATAATTTTAGTACTTGACAAGTTGGCCCAATCTCCGTGGGAACGATATCTTACTCATCATTGTATTACTTGTAGACCGTGTATACTTGCACAGGTTTCTTGTGTGTGTGTTGTGAATTCGGCACATGCCTAGAAATTAGCCATCAATAATATCCCACACAAGTAGAGGCGACAAAACAGACTCGATTTCCCCTTAAGTTAGTGACGCATCCCTCTAGGACTTTGGCATACAAGTGCGGGATAAACCGGTCGGGTCTAAATCTAAATCTATAATCTGAGTGTATACTCATGACATTTGAAAAAAATTTTTCGCTTTAACTTTCTAAGTGAAATAAGTACAAATCTCTTTTCTAAGTGCATTAAGCACCAAATCTCATTTCTAAGTACATTAAGCACCAAATCTCATTTCTAAGTACAACAAGCATAAAAATATCTTTGCTAAGTGCAATAAGCACAAAATAGCTCATTTTTTAAAAGTTTTAAGCTGGAGATTCATTCCAAAATCTAACGCGAACACAATGGAAATTTTCTTATAACTTTTCAAATAATCAATGAACTTTATAAATCTAATTACAAACACTTCAAAACAAAGTGTAACACTCACTTGGATTCAAGGCTTGATATAAGGAGCAATTGATGACAAGGAGTATGTAGGGAGTCTAAATATAGGCCTCGGTGAATTTTGGTAGAATTTTGAAAAATTTCGAAAAAGTCGAATTCGGGCGTTCCGAAAAAATTGAAACTAAAGATATAAGAATAAAGAGTGATGTGGCAAGGAAAGGATAAGCATGAAGAGTGTGTGGTGGATAAAGTGGCACATGGCACAATAGGAACCAAGTAAGTGAAAAGCAAGTGGTAGAAAATGAAATTTTAAAATTTTAAGGGGTAAAATTATAATTTACAGTCGCAGATTGGTAGTTTTATAGGCCATATATATATGAGAAGTCATGAAAATAGATGAGAGAAAATGGTGTTCGGTCAAGAAGTAAGAAAATCAAATGAAAGAAATAGAAAAGAGAGAAAAATCGTAAGGGAGAGAAGGAAAAAGAAAGAAGAAGAAGGTCGAAGAAGAAGAAGAGGAGAAGACCAAGGTTTTAAGCAATTTCATTCACCTCTTGCTCTCATTATCATCAATCCGTAGCCAAGAAGAATTAAAGCTATTAGGTGAGTGAAATTTAATTGAAATTATTGTTAGTTGTTGGTAGTTTTAATGGATTTTTATGGTTTGATGATATCTTAAGTTATTGATGAAATTTTGACATGAATAGAGATTGCTTATCATCAAATCAAGCTTAAAAGTGAAAGGAAGTTCAAAACAAGAGTTGGTCAAAGTTGTTAGTGAGGTAAGAGTTAGGGTTTTGATGATTTATGAAAATAAGTTTACTTTAATTGATTATGTTTTATGTTAGATGTTACTTGAGATGTTGCGGTGATGTTGATGCAATTAAAATGCAGAAAAGTGAATTGAATGGGTTTGTATGAATTGATGAGGTGTATAGCAAAAAAGGGGTGCATGTTGAGATGTGATTAATTTTTTGTGTTTGTTTAATTTGAGTGATGATTTTAATGGTTTTGAGTTAGTTGGTGGAGAAAAACTTTAAGAAAATGTTGATTATGCATGATTTCGAATTTTTCTAGTATGAAGGGAAATTGTTTTACTTGTATACACCTAGGAACATCCCTATATGCTAGAAAAACTTGTTTTTCTAGCATGATTTCGAATTTTTCTTTGCATGAACCTTACTTATATACACCTAGGAACATCCCTATATGCCCGAAATAATTTTCTAAAGCCCGAAACGAAAAGTCAAAATTTTGGCACCCCCTTTGGCCGAGTACTGTTCACAACCCATCCTAGGGCTGCTCTTCACTTCATTTTTGCTCCAATCATCTCCCTAAATCGCATTTAGGCCACCCATAAAACGGTTCTGAAAATTTCCAACAAACGGGTGGCAAAACCTAGGAAAAACCTCACTTTTTCACAACTTTTTCAATGCAATTTTCACATTTTTTCATTCTAAATCTTAATTCTTTTTTCCTTAATGTCATACATACTTAAACATACTTATTTAATGCATTAAAACACACACATGAAGTGCTATTGCATAATATTCATCAATGCCCTTCATATGGGCTATACTAGGCAAGTTGTCTCATTTGATTTCTAACAACTTCATAAGCTTTTCATAGGTTTCCTTATCAAAATTTCAACATGGAATCATACTTAATACCATCAAATAACATTGGTTTCATACTTCCCTCATTAAGGTCTTACATGGCCTAACCCATAAATAATTCATTTCATTCAAATTTTTCATTTTACTTCACTTAGGCATTTTATCAAACACTTGGTCTACATCAAAATTTACTTAAAACCAACTCAATCTATAAGCCCTCAAATTTTATTTATGGTATTCCTAGTATTAGTACTAAGAGATATTTTAAAAAGAGCTCCATTCTTAGCCCCTCAAAACTTTCCTAAATGGTGAAGATTGATGCATTTATAAGTTGGAGAATTAGGGCATGAAAAATGGGTTAGAATATTCAAAAATTTTCATTTTTTCCAGCATTTGCGCTCACCCAGCCGCTCAGTAGGGAGGAAGCGCGCAAGGGAGCGCACTTGGGGCAGTAGGTGGCGCTCCCTTGGGCACCTGGAGGATGCTGAGCGCGCAGGTAGGTGCGCTGGAGAAGTTTAGGCGCGTTGGCACTCGCGCTAGGTGGCGCGTAGGGGCGTAGGTCGGCGCCAGCACTGACCTTTGGTCATTAAAATGGTCATAACTTTCTCTACGGACCTTCGATTCATGAACTGTCAGTTGCTATGGAAACTAGACATCT
This sequence comes from Nephelium lappaceum, assembly GCA_021234005.1. Taxonomy (NCBI): domain Eukaryota; kingdom Viridiplantae; phylum Streptophyta; class Magnoliopsida; order Sapindales; family Sapindaceae; genus Nephelium; species Nephelium lappaceum. Next base: position 2,951,557 of record CM038007.1, read on the forward strand.
GTAGCTTCAATTTGATAGGTTGTATCTCATGTAAATCAAACAAATGACTCTACTCAAGCTGTCACAAGTCAACCCATCGTTTATGCCTAACCATTCCCAATTAGGTATGAACCAAGAAGAAATTATTTAAGGGACAAGATGGTCATTATAGGATTGTCATAAGTATAAATACAAGACTTGATCAATTTTTGAAGAGAACTCACACCATTCACAAAGAAACAAGAGAAAAGTGTGGGAGAGAAGGAGAAGCATTCGGCCAAGGCAAGGGAAGAGTGATCAAGTTGGTTTCAAGCTAGTTTTCATATCCAAATCAATCAATCAAGCTTCCATAAGCTAGGAAATCAAACTTGAAGCAAGAAACAAAGCTAATCAAGGTTAGTTACTCACTTTTAAGCTTGTTGTTGTGTTGGGTTGTGTTGGTTGTTTTGATGATGTTTGAGTTGGTTTTGATGGGAGGTTTTTATCTATGTTGAGAGATGATTCATTTGGAGTTTGAAAGCATGTGTAGATGGCATAGAAACCTACTAAAATTGATGAGCTAGGGTTGGCATGAGATGGGTTTTGAGTTGGTTTTGGATTTGAAATTTATGGAATGAGATGTAGACTAAGTGTTTGACAAATTGTCTAAAAGAATCCACATCAAAAACTTGAAAGAAAAGGACTTAGACTAAGTTAGTGCTTGTAAGGCTTTATGGAGAGGTATGAGAATCCAATGAAATTGAGGTGTTTGAACTATGATTCCATGTTGTTTAGGTGACCTATAATCCGATGAAAATGTTAGAATTGCATTAGAAGTCATTCCATTGTAATGCATTATAAAGAACCTAGGAAAGACATATTGAGTTGTCATCGAAAATCAATTCTTTTATATGTTGAAATGACGTGCATGGATAGGTTTGAGTATGTTTAACATTAGGAAAGAAAGAATTAAGTTTTAGAATGAAATGGGTGAAAAAGCCCCCTAAAAACGGATGAAAAAGTGAGGTTTTTCTTAAATTTCAATATCCAAACGATATCGGAATTTGACAAAATCTTACGGGTGACCACATTGGGAGATAAGAAGAGTGTGGGAGAAAGAATTGGAGCAAAACCATGCACGGTTTGGGCTGTGCATTCAATTCGGGTTTGAGAGGTCTAAAACGGTCATTTTAGGTTCCAAGCTTCAATTTATGATGGGAAGCATATGGGAACGTCCCTTGGGGTATATATGAAAGATTCATGCAAAGAAATTAGGAATTTGGAGCATGAATCAAAGAGAAATTGAAAAGAGAAGTTACTAGTGTAGAGAGAATTTTTTAGAGTTAGTATAGTTAGGTGCATCTTAGTGCATCTTTGCATTGTCTATTGAGCACATTCTAAGTGTGCTTATCATGTGTAGGTGAAGGTGAGGCTAGCGGAGCCGGAGAGGACCGTTGAAGCCATTAAGGGAAGTTTGAAAGCAAGGTGAGTGCAAAATGGTTTTAGCAAAAATGTATGTGTTTTGACATGTTTATGTATTTTCTAGTATGGTTGTGATTTTATGATTTTAAATGGATGATTTCATGAATACTATGTTTTGTATGAAAGTTATCTTTTGTGTTCTTATAAGTGTGAAAACTACTTTGAAATGGAATTCGAAGTTTTAAGTATTGTTCGATAAACGGTTGATGCAAAAATGATATGTGTATAAATATGTTTTCAAAGGCCAATTGTTTGCCCACCCTTGTAAGTTATGTAGACCTGGCCGATACGTCCCACACGTGTATGGCAATGTATAGGGGGTATTGCATCACTCACATTGGGGGAATAGAATCCGTCGTGTTGCTTTTACGTGTGTGGGATGTTGTCTTACTCTACGCTTTGCGATGCACAATTCCACACGTAGTTGTTGGGATGTCTTTGTAAGTGTCACAGATGGTGTTTATGGCCAAATCATCTTGTGACTCTCGTTCTCGTGGTTGTAAGTTTATGGGGTAACATTGGTGCATTTAAAAATGCGAATGTAAGTTCGAAAGTAAACTATTTTACATGATTATAATTATGTTTCGAAAGGAAGCCTTATAATTGAATTCAGTTTGAATGATATTATTGCTTATTAAGTTTATGAAAAGTTTTATGTATCCCTTATGTTGGGATTTGTATGATTTTATCATGTGAAGCATGAATTTTTATGAAATTTTAAGTTAAATGATTATGAAATGCAATCCTATTTTTAATGTTTTCAAGGAGGTATTTTACAATGGAATATGATATTACTTTATAACTTACGCACACTCACTGAGCTTCATTGAGCTCATTTTTTCCTGTTTTATGTCACAAACCTCCTCAGGTGCTAGCGCGGGTGACGAGGCACAAGGTACCCTTTGTTGAAATAGGTGGCGCCGACTTGACGAATGCTTCCCTTGTATAATCATTTTGCATACATATGAAAGTTGAAAAGCCACCTTTTTGATGTATTTTATGAGATGTTTTGAATGGCTTTTAAAATAAGATTTGTTACTCATATGCATATTAAAGCGTTTAAGGCTTTGTAAATGTCAGTTAAGTTATGAAACATGTTTGTGTTCCTATGTAAATTGTTTATACGAAATTGGCTTTTATCTTGTGATTTATGGTTTACGGTTTTCTTAACTATTTTGTATGAAATTGAAAAATTAACCTTTGAAAGAAGTTGTGAAAGAAGTTGAGTTGGATATTGAAAATAGTCGAAGTGTATTTTAACCTTACAAGTATTTGGAACCTTAAAAATACAAACGTTATATTGCCGAATTTTCATTTGAAAAAAAAAAAAAAAAAAAAACCAACCCAATCTTGTTTATAAGTAAGGAAAGATTTTAAAGGTTCGCTCCACGGATTCCTTTTAGGCTAATTGAAAGGGTTTAGGATGATCCCGTTGGGGTGCCAGGCAGGACCTTCCGGATATGAGTTCGGTATGGTTCGGATTGGGTTCTGTCACAATCAAACTTAGTGTTTCTTCCAACAAAACCCTACACATCAAGCTTAATGGTTCCATGTGATTTACTCTTGCTTTTAAGCTCTTAAAACTCAACTTATAACATACATAAAAACCCATATAAATTTCCAACAAAATCACCAACAATAACATGATGGAAATGAGTTCAAAAGTGATGAACTAGCCTTTATTTGCTTGATTTCTTGCTTCCAACTTGTTCCTCTAGCTTAGGGAGGCTTGAATTCTTAGTTTGGAACTAAAAAATGCATGAAAATCACTTGATTCTCCTTTGGTTTCTTTCATGGCCGAATTTCCCTATTGTCTCCACCCATTCTCGGTTTTCTTCTCTTTTTGGCGTGAATTGGCTTCCATTTTGGGATAAGTCAATGTATTTATATTTTAATCTTTTCAAAATGACCATTATGTCCTAGGAAAATTTGGTTTCCACCCATGAACTTTTCTTAATTCAACTTTGACCCCAATGAGAGAAACTTGTTCTATTTTAGTCCCTTATCACCTTAATAAATCACTTATGGTCATTTGCAAATCAATCGCTTATATTTACTTATTTAATCTCCAATTAGGTTCAATCAATTTTTGAAAATTTTGTACATTCATGGGCACTTCATTTGTCACTTAGGATCTTAAAATATCGCTTAGGAACTAATATTAAGGAATTTGTAAAATAGGGTCAAGGGCTTACAATTAGACCTGATCAGAATACCTTGTATGTGTAGGGAAAGACGTAGGTATAAGGGGGCATGTCACTAACAGTGGTAGATTGAGTCTAGCGAGTGAGTTGTGGCGCCCTCTACACTGATAGGGAGTTATCTCGCTATATGCGGCAATGTAGAATTTCGCGGCATAGCAAGTGAGATGTCTTTAGATTCACATTGAGGGACGCTAGTTTAGTCGCCTTGTGACCCCACTCTTATTGTTCGGTGCTAGTTAGTCGTCATGGGAGTTATAGCTTTCTTGGATTTCCGTTGGTGTATTTAGAAAAGAGAACAAACAACAAAAATTATGGACTTTAAGTTTAAATCATTTCCGAAAGAAAAATGACATTTAATGAGTTATATACTCTAAATAGCCATTTAGTGATTTCTAATGAAATATTTATATTTTATGCGTGGCATTAATTTTAGAAAGTTTATTTATTGTAGTAGATTTATATATTTTATGCTTTTTATGAAATAAAATGTTTATAAGCATGGGAGAGTGATTTTTTTTAAAAGGTAAAATTTTTATAGTAAGAAAAAAAAATTAATGTACTCACTGAGCTCCTTTAGCTCATTCTCTTTGCTTTTATGTTTTTCTAAAACACCTCTCCAGATGTAGGTTTTAGCACCCTGACAGCCAGATCTCCTGCTACGGATTAGATAGGTCTCGAATGGTGATGACATCTGTAATCATACTTTGCATATTGACATGTTTTTGCAAATTCATGTTATATCATTAAGTTTATATACCTATGTTTTAATTCAAAGGTTGATGTAAATTATAACCTTATTTAGTAAACGTAAATTTTCATATCTATGTAAAGTTGTTTTACAAAATCTTTAGTATGCTTTGAAAGTAAAGTTCATGTGGTTGATTTTGCCAATGGAGATGTTTGGGTTGTGGATAGATGGAAGCGAATCGGAGGTCCATTTGGTAGTTGAGAAAATGAAATTTTAGAAGTGTATAAATTTTCATACAGATTTTGTATTTGGGTAGATTTTGAATAAAATAAAGGAAACTCTATTCATTTTTATAAAAAATTTTTACTATTCATGTTTCAAAATATATAAACGAGATTTTTAGAAAATTAGAAAAGTTAAGAAACGTTCGCTCCACAGAATCTCTTTTAGGTTTTGCTAGTTAGAGTCTATAAGGGTTTTCGTGGGGTGCCTGGGCGGGGCCGCTAGAGTCTAAGTTAGAGGACTCAGGCCGGGTTCGTCATAAGCAAAGTAGCACTTACTTGAGGCATCTCGCATGGCTTGTAATAGGGCTTGAGTCGTGTTCATTCACCTTCAGCCAACTCTTCTTGTTCTTAGGTGGTTTTATCTCATGATATGATGGTTTTACAATGGATGGAACAAACCCATTAGTAGAAAAAGAATAACATTCAAAAGGAGAAGTAAAATGTGGCTTGCAAATCTTTGATTTGTTGACAACATCAAAACATGTAGCCAAACGACTATCCAATTGGTTTCGATTTGACTTCCACAACTTCCATCTAGTGGTTTCCGTCATGATTTTTACACCTCTTCTTGCCACTGTTCCTTCCATGGTTTTTTCCATGAATCTTTCATCATCTCGTGTTCTTCTTTTCTTACAATATTAATAGCACAACAAGCACCAGGATCATCAGGATATTTCATAGCATTAAGTACATCGAAATTCACCGTTTCCTTATTCATTAACATGGTAAGTGTTCCTACATGAATGTTGATCATGGCTTTTGCAATTCTCATTAATGGTCTTCCAAGAATCAATGGGTAAATCACATCTAGGTATGGAAGTATCCTTAATCTCAAACACAGGAAAATCTGCTGAAAATCTTAAATCATCCACCTTGACTAGCACATCTTTAAGAACTCCTTTAAGGTATCGAATCAATCGATCTACAAGTTGTATGCTCACCGAGTTCTCCTTGAGTTATCTAATTATTATGAATTAGATTTTCTAAATTAGAAATTAAATATTCTGATTAATAGGTAAATGTGTTTCCTTGTAAAATTAAAAAACCCTAAATTTATTAATATAAAAGGATGTTTTATATTAAAAATCAATTTCATCAAATTTTAACTTGATCCAATTTTCCTCACCCTAGCCACACGTTAGACAAAAGAAAACACATAAACCCTAAAATTTTAGGGTCGGTTGCACACCATAGAAGGATGAATAGATTCTTCAGGATCATGCCCAGACAAGGTTTCTTGGTATACAGTCATAGCAAGAAAGATAGAGTGGTAAAGAATCTGAATGCACAAAAGAGATCAATTCATATCATGTATCAAGTAAGATTCAATCTTATCTTATTTTGAATTATTGAATTATCATTACTAATAATGATTGGGTAAGTTTTGTTTTGGAAAATTTTTTTAAATTCATGTTTCCGCAATTAATCTAAAATCAATTTTTCCCTTTATCTAGATCCTATTGTACTTGGAGCATTTTGGTTATGGTCGTCACACTCGGTGACTGTGCTCCAAAAAGTCACCACATGAGATTATGTGGGCTATCATTATGTATACTAAGATGATCTGGGTTGACATCCCCAAATTGAAGTCTTATCATCCATGTGAACTTCTGCTTTCCAAACCTATATACACGCCCCCTCCCCCCTCCCCCTCTCTCCCCCCTTCAATCTCAAACCACATTTCAACATCACGAGCACCAAGAATGACCACCTCTCTAGTAAGAATGTCTAGAATCATGCTGGTGGAAAGATTTTGTAGAGGTATATGTATAAACTATCCTAGCGAGGACTCCTCCAAGAACCAATCCCACACTTGATACCATATCAAAGCCTCCCATTAACGAGATCCGATTCGGATCTCTCTAAACTCTTATTCGAAAGGGTCTTGGCTCTCGTCGGACACCCCAACGAATCCCTCCTAAACTTGACTCATCGAGCTAAGTGAAACCCTTGGAGCGAACCGTAACTTTGGCTTTAACTCTCTAAACTTGTTGGGTTGGTTTCGTTTTAAAAACTAAAATTTCATTTCAACTTAAAATTTAAAATCATTTTTCAAAACTAAAATCCGGTAGCATAACGGCTATATTTTTGACATTTCCAAAACCTGTAAAAAAAAATAACACTTTGAACTATTTTCTCAATTCCAACCCAAACTTCTTTTGCCATAAAGGCCTCAAACATGCATATCAAACTCATTTTCAATCTCAAATCAATTTCATCAAAAACAAAAGCATGAATTTAGAAAGCAATTCATTCACAAACTTCCATAATGGTTTAAAAACTAACTTTAACTTCATGAAAAATAATTACCACTCATTTACAACTTAGAAACACATTTACAAACAACTTCATTAATGCTACAAAATATGCAATAAATAGATATGCAGAAGTTTCATCGTGTCAAGCCCATTTAAACTTTTGGAAGAGCTAACTCTTCTTTCTAATCACGCACGCCGACACCTGAGGAGGTTTTTAAATAAAAATAGAAAACTATAAGCTTTAAAAGCTCAGTAAGTTCTTATAGTACTTTTGAACTAAAACCTTTTTGTTTACTAAAATACCTCCTTTAAAACATTTGAAGGTATAAATTTCAATTTCACAATCATTCTCAAATTTAAAACTCATTTAAATGTAAAGCATAAATATATAAGTTGCAAACTCATATATGCATCCAATTGCATATAAAACTCATAAATTTAAAAGCATATAACTGCTAAACAATTTCATAACATGCAATATAGCTCAAAAATGCTTTTATTCACTTTCAATATCTCAAATATTTAATATACTTTCTAAAAGCACCATTCGTAGCCCTAAAGTAATCTAACCACATGACGACTAACTACGCTGCTCATAGTCGTAATGCCCCGTGGTGATTTTGAACTGACACCAACTGTGACACAATCTGAGATATCTCACGACTATGTGTGGAATGCTACATCGCTAACCATAGGACAAGATACTATCCCACATAAGTAGAGGCGACACAACAGACTCGATTTCCCCTAAAGTTAGTGATGCATCCCCCCAGGACTTTGCCATAGTAATATGGGATATACCAACTGGGTCTAAAACTTAAAAATATAATTTGAGGGTATACTAATGGCCTTTGAAAATCTCGTTTACTTTAACCTTCTAAGTGCAAAAAACACAAATCTCTTTTTTGGGCGCATTAAGCACCAAATCTCATTTCTGAGTGCGTTAAGCACTAAAACTCGTTTTCTGAGTGCATCAAGCACCAAAATATCTTTACTAAGTGCAAAAACACAAAATAGCATCATTTCAAGTTCTCATATAATATGTAACAATGACAAAATGCTTAAACATTCAAATAAGTGTAAACTTGAATAAAACTCATTTATGCACTCACTTGAATCTCAAGTTCGGTATACAAAGCTTCAATGGTCTTGCCGCGCTCCGCTTGTTTCCTCCTCACCGACACATCATATTCTAACTTAGAATACACAACATTTAACTTCACAAAACTCATTAAACAACTTCTAACTCAAGTAACCCAAAAATGACACTTTTCACTAAAAAGCTTCCGTACTTGATTTTTGCTTAACCGGTGCTCCAAAATTTTGATTTCTTTCAACGAACCTTATTTATTTACCCCTAGGGACATCCCCACATGTCCAAAATAGCTTTCTAGAGTCCGCAACGAAAAGTCACATTTTTAGCCCCCCCTTTGGCTGAATATTATTCACGGCCCAACCTAGGGCTACTTTTCACCTTGTTTTTGCTCCATTTATCTCCCTAACTCTCACTTAGGTCACCCGTAAAACAATTCTAAAAAATTTCAACTATAGGGTGGCAAAAACTAGGACAAACCTCACTTTTTCACCATTTTTTCAATGTAATTTTTACCCTTTTGGTTTCTAAATTTAATTCTCTTCACCACTAACTCAAATATGCTTAATAACACTCATTTAAGTCATTAGAATTCATTTAAAAAGTGGCATTTCATGAAAATCGAAAATGCCCTTCATCGGGTGAAAACTTTGGAAAGTTATCCAGCTTAATTTCTAACACTTTTAATAGCTTTCCATAGGTTTCTCTAGCATAAATTCAACATGGAATCATACTTAAAATAATTAAATTTCAATGGCATTACATACCCCTCACTATGGCCTTACATGGACTAAAACACACCAAACTTATTTCATTCAGTTTCTCATGTCAAACTCTCTCAAACATTTCATCAAACACATTGTCTATACACATTTAAATCAAACCAATCTCTATTCAAACTTTAAAGTTTCTCCAACACAACCCTAACATCTCAAACCTCAATGATTTCTACATAATATACTCTTGTTTTTGTCACTAATTACTCAACTCATACAATCTATAAAAACTCACATCAAAACTCAACAAAATCACCAACCAATAACATAAACATACAATTTTGGATTTGAACCACTTACCCCTTTTTCACTTTGGTTTCTTGCTCAACCTTGGTTCTCTAACTTAGGTGAGCTTGAAAGCTTGGTTGGAAGCTCGAAAATGGCTTGAAGTTACTTGATAACCTTCCTTCCTTCTTGGTCGAGCACAACCCTTTCTCTCTTTCTCTTCTCACGATTTCTTCTTCTTCTCTTGCATCTTTTTCTATTTTGCTTTTTGGTGTGCCACGGTTCTGCACTGATTTGGATGTGAAATGTCGTGGGTTTGCTGGTTGAAAGCAGCTCAATCTTCCTTTTCTTCTTCTCCCTTCTCTCGATCTCTCTTTCTTGGCCAAATCTCCCTCTCGCGTCTCTATTTTCGCTTCTGCTCTTGGTCACGTTTTTGTGACTGGTTTGGAATGAAATGGCTAGTCTTCTTCTTCTTCTTCTTCTTGGGCGCCTCCTCTCTTCCTCTCTCGCTCTCTCCCTCTCGCTTGATCTCTTTTCTTTGGTTCTGCATTCGACCTCTATTTTGGTTTCTGGTTTTGTGGCTATTTTAGCTTCAATTTGTGTAAGTTATGTGAGTTTCTCACACTTTTTTCCACCAACAACTTAAAAAATGACGGTCATGTACCTAAAAAATTTCGTTTCGTCCCTAAACTTTAGCTTAATTTTAACTTGACCCCAAATATTAAAACTTATTTTCAATTTAGTCCCTTGTCACATTTAATAATTACTTAATGTCATTTACCATTTTTCCCTTCCATTATTCTCCAATTTGATTTAAATCAATCTCCAAAGGTTCTCTAGAACCATACACATTTTTATTGACCATTTAGGGTCTTAAGTCATCATTTAGGGACTATTACTGGGAAGACCGTAAATATATAAATCGAGGGTTTACACCTGTACTATAGCAAGCTAGTGGTGACCATCACATGTCTTCATCGTTCCCTAATTAATTATTTGCAAATCATGCTTGTAATTGAATTCTCGCGATTGATCATCCATTTATAGGAAATAAAAATAATGAATAGATTGGAGCTAAATGAACCCAAAACTGCAAGCAGTGCCTATATAGAAACCAGGTTTAATGCCATCAAACGATCGGGTTCAATTGTCTCATTAAACCTAGTTGGCGACTCAATATAATGGCCTTATCAAACCTAATTACTTCACCAATCACGTTTACTGAGGCCATCAAACCCAGTTTCAATGTGGAAGCTCACTGTTTGTCTTCTTTGACATGACCAAGTTTAATGGCCTCATTAAACTTGGTTTGGTGTAGCAATTGGATTTAATGAGGCCTTTAAATCTAGGTCATCTTCAACATTACAATCTCACCATAGTTTTCCATTTTTTGACCTGTTTAACCATTATCAACCAAATCTAACCCTAAATATGAAAATCTGACAACTAAAACACTAAATAATAATAATAATAATATAAAAAAAGTCATAGTAAAACTCAAAAAATCACAACCAAAACTAAAAAAATCACAAAGTCAAGCCAACGGTCTTGTACTGCTCAAATGAAGGAGGTGGTCTACGTTGATAATGGTCAACGGTAGTTGACTAATGATTGGCAAATATCTACGAAGGTCGACAACGGTCCTCTTGTACTTCAGGTCACAAACGGGTCACAATCAGGTTTACTCGCGTTGAAACTCAGTTGGAATATTTCCAATTGAGTTTCAACCCCTTTATATATGTGAGAGTAGTTTGGTAATTATCTATTTCATTTTTTTTTTATTTTAAATGATAAGAGTATATGGATAAATGTGTGGTAGGGGTAGTTTGATAAATTTAGGTATATGGTGCAATTAGTTTGTTTAATGGACTGAAAATATAATTTTTTAGGCTTGGGTAAATACGAATTTTTGACGGTTAAGAGTGTTGATGGTAAAAACGAATTTTACCATTCAAAGAGGAGTAATTTTTGTAATTCCCACTTAATCTTTTATGATTAAACGTGTTGATGGTTTGGATCAACGATTTTGTCCATAGATGCTTGAAATAATTTAACAACTCATAAATTACATTTGATGTGAATATATGTGAAAACTAAAATAATTTGAAATATAAAATAAAGCAAACTTGAATTAAAATTTGTTTATTGATTACACTTGTAAGCCCAAAATTTCATGAAGGGTATTTCCGAAGGAATAGTATCTCTGGACGGAATAGTATTTTCGAAGGAATACTGTTTCCAGGTGAATAGTGATTTTCCTGAAAAATGGATCAAGTAAATCACAAGTTCTGAAATGAGTAATAAAATATAATGAAATTGAAATGGAGTGAAAATAAGTCTGTTTGGATAGTTTTTAAGGGCTCCAACAGTGATTTAACGAAAATACTCTTACAGACGAAAAGGTAAATATTACTTATCTAAACTCCATTTGAATTTTTTGAAGTAGGGGATTGAGTGTTAAGACACCCAATTAGAGTATTGAATGGTCAATCTGATGATTAGGTGACCATGAAACACTTTTGAAATTTATTTAGAGAAATGGAAATAATTCCAAACCCGACCAAAAGTTTGGAAGGATTTTTGAAAAAATTTGAAAATTTAAAGAAGTGTCAAAATGAGTATTAAAATGCTCAAAATATACCTTAGAAACCTAAATGATCATTTCGAAAGAAATTCGGATTGAAACGAAATCAATTCGAAAATCACTAAAGACGATTTAGTGATTTTATGGAAAGCCAAAAAGGGGCATAGAATGACTTTTAAGAGTCACCAAGGCTATTTGGAGTATGTATGTAGTCCAAATATAGGCTCTGAAAAATTTTGCTAAAACTTCGAAAAAGTACCGAAAAAGCCGAATCCAGACGTTTCGAAAAGTTCGAATAGATAAAGATAAGAAAGGATAGACATGTGGGACAAGCAACCATAGAAAATGTGACACTTGACAAAGAGATAAGGATGAGGACACTTGTCAAGTTTCTAATGGATGGCAATTTGGTAATTTTAGGCAAAAGTATGGGCAAAATGGTCATTTGGAGGGTTATATATGTATGTTGAGCGATGAAATGAAATGAAAGAAGAGAGGATTCGGCCGAAGGAACCAGAACTTAGAGCAACCGTGAGAAGAAAGAAAAACCGAGAGAAAGAAAAGGAAAAAGAAAGAACAAGAAGAAAGAAGAAGAAGAAAAGGAAGAGGAGGAGGTTCCAAGGTGTTTCCATCAATCTCTTCTCCTTGTCTTCATCAAGAAATAGCCATGGAAAAGTGAAGAGAAGTTGTTGGTAAGTGAGTTAATTTTATGATTAGTTTGATAGGTTTTTTTAGAATCTATAATGAATTGAATTGTTGATGAAATTTATGGTATATTTAGGAGTTGATTAACTTCAAATTGAGATTAGAAAGCAAAGGAAGCTTCAAGGAGTTGTGATCAAGGAAAATTAGTAAGGTAAGTTTAGGGTTTTATACCATAGTGCTATAAAATTTAATGGATTGTGATTTTAAGGCTTTAGTTGATTTATTGATGTTTAATGATGTATTTGGATATGATTTTTGAGCTTGGAATGAAGAGAATGCATTAGTTGTGTATATATCAGTATGTGGACAAAGTGGGAATTTGGTGTAATTTTTCAAAGTAAGTTAATGTTTGATTTTTGAATGATTATTGGAGTATTTTAGATGAAAATTGATGTGATTTGGAATTGATGAAAATGAATAGAATGAGTTGTTATGTTATATATTAGTATGTGACTAATATGAGAATTATGCTGTAATTGAATGTCTTTTGAGTTGTGAGTGAGTTTATGTAAAAATTTATATGATATTGAGATGATTTATTAAAAGAAAAATCAAATGTATGAAGATTTAGGTCGTATACTAGTGTAGGGTCAAATTATGTATGTGTATGTGTTGTGTTGATTTTGGTGGATTTGAATAATGATTTTAATGATTTTAAGATTGTTGGTTGGAAGAAAATTCAATAAAATGATAATTTGGTGTGAGTTTGAATTTTTATTAGTATAAGGGTGAATATGTTTTTAATTGAATCCATAGAGTTGATGATGTTAAGTGGTGTTTTTGTGTGATTTATGGTGAATGAAGATCAATGGAATGAAAATAAATCAAACTGGTTGAGGTTAGTGTGAAAGTGATTAATTGTATGGAAAATGAAACTCTATTATAATAGGGTGTATTTGTGTATTGAGTTGAATTGTTGATGTTTGGTGTAGTTTTGTAGTGTTTTATGTGAATTTGGATGGATATAAACTCAAGTGGATGGAGAAAATTTAAATTTGGAAACAATTGGGTGAAAGTTGGATCAAAATATGGAAGTTGGAGTTTATGAATCCAACTTGGTGTTTTGGAGGAGTTTTAATTATTTACATGATATCATTGGATGTGTTTGGCATGAAATTAAAAAGAATTAGATTGGAAATAAAGGATGTGAAGCTTAATCTAGGTAGATGATGTTAGCGTATATTTTAGTTAGGCTATTTTTGTTGAAACTAAAATTGTTGTTGATATGAATTTCCAATGAAAATTATTGTAATGAACTAGTTGTAATAGATTTTATATTAATATATAATTTGTGGAGGGAGGTGGAAGCGAGAATGGAGCCATGTGAAATTGTTCAAGTGGTGGAAAAGAAAATAGTGAGTGATTATTTTTAAAGTTAGCTTTAAAAGTTTTATTGATTACATTTGATTAATTTATTTAGTGAGTGCAACCTAAATTTTAATGTTTTTAATACACTTGTATTAAAGAGTATCAAAAACATTAGTGTTTGAAATGTGTTTATGCATCTAGTAATGAGAATGCTTTTAGTATTTTGTAAAAGCAAGATGTTTTCAAGCTTTTAGTTTATATATTTTAAAAATATATTAAAGATTTCTAGTTGAGAATATTTCATGTACCAAGCAAAGAAATGATTTTAATATTTCAAAAGGAAAAGAGAAAGTTTTTGGTACTTTTCAAGCAAAAGAAAAATGATTTTAGCATTTCGAAATATAAAAGAAAGTCTTCAAAGGCCAATGGACCACCAATGATAGAAAAGATGGAATTGATGGAAAATATAGTAAAGAAAGTTTAAATACCCGATCGTAGAGCCCTATATGTGTGTGGCAAGTATTTGGGTGTCTTACTAACATTAGAGGAATGAATGGCTCGTTCCACCTAGAGTTTCTCAGAGTTGGGGTTAAGTCTATTAAGTCGCCTCCACACATATAGGGTAATATCTCACACCACTTATGCGATGTAGCATTCCGCTTTGTGGTGGTGGGAGGTCTTTTAGAGTCACGGTGAACGGTGCTAGTTTAGTCGCCACGTGATGTCACATTGCGTAGCGCTAGTTTAGGCGGCATGTGATTAGATTTCACTCACATCGTACGTTACTAGTTTAGTCATCATGCGAGTTTATAGCTTCATTGGGTCCAATTGGTGTATTTTAGAAAAATAGCCAAGTAAAAAAATAACAATAGATTTTAAAGCTTAAAGATATTTTAGTACTTCGTACTTTATATATTTTTCTAGCCATCGCAAGTGATGTTTTCATTTTCTTATGCTTAGCCCGAATATAGAAAGTTGATTTCATTTTTATTAAATTATAAATTTTATAATCCGAGAAGAAATAGAACATTTCAGTATTAGAAAATTCATTTGAAATGAAGATTTAGAAAGAAATGAATTTAAATTATTATTGAAGATTTTGTGATTTATTCTAGTAGATTATACCCTTTATGTGTTCAACAGCAAATATGTGATTTCATTATGTTTTTTTTCCATACTTATGAGTTTCATAAAGCTAGTTGTGAAAGGTATGAGATTTACAAATTTTAGTAAGTTATTGAAAGCTTTCATTTTAAATATCGTGGGAGGTATTTGTATGAAATAGCTATTTTTAGTAGTTAAAAATTATTCACCACTCACTGAGCTCCTTTAGCTCACATTTTCCACTTTGATTTGAAAAACCTCCCCAGGTGCAGATCGAGTAACCGCAGTGTCAAATCTCCTACACGGGACTAGGTAGGCCAGCTCCTAAGATGCCCCGATCTAGACCGCCACTAGGCTCCTCTCCGGAGGGTACGCCCAGGCACCCCAACAAATCCTTCTAAGCCCATCTTGATGGGGAAAAAGGCATTCGAGGAGTGAACCCTCCTAATTTGAAACTTAACTTGAGCGGAAGCTCAATCATTTAAACTTTAAAGTTGAAATGGTTTGGGTTGGTTTGATACTATTCATTAGGTCATTTTTAAGGCTCAAAACCGGCAGTATAACGGTTGCAATTTGGATAAATTAAAAACCTAAAAAGCAATTTGGACATTTTGAACTATAATCACAATCCAACCTAACTTCTTGCAATCAAGTTTATCAACATAAACACAAAAATTTGAAATCTTCAAAGACAAGATATAAACATGCACTTTTATCTCCAACAAACTTGATTTTACAAGCACGAAAAGATTTACTTTTACACAACTCAAAAGATATAACTCTTTTGATACAAAATGTACAAATATGTGCAATATACAAAAGACACAAAATATGCATATTACATTCTTCAAGAGGCAAATGCCAACACTTACGCCCATTCGAATACGAAGGAGGGAGTCTTCACTGGTCTTCACCCACACGAGTACCTGAGGAGATTTTAAAAACAATTTGAAGAGTGAGTTATAAAGCTCAGTGAGTGCAACAATTTATAAACTTAACTTTACTTTCTAAAAACTTCCTCCTTAGAAAACTTTAATAAAACTTTCTATTTCTTAAAAGACATTTAAAGCATAAATCTCATTCAATTGCATAGCATTAATATAAACAACTTATAATAAACTTATAAAGCATAAATCTGAACATGTTTAAAGATAACTGAACTTTATAAAAGCACCATTCATAACCTTAATCTCTTGACCACACGGCGACTTAGCAAATGCCACAAGTGTGGTAGGTCACAAGGCGATGTATCTGACATCCACCGCAACCAACTCTCTGAGACCTCTCAGCAACTACGTGCGGAATTCTGCATCGCTAACCGTAGTGTGAGACCATATCCCACAAAGTAGGCGCGACACACTCACTCATAACTCTAACCACACAGTTAGTGACTCGTTCCCCCCAACCTTTGCCTTACTAAGTGGAATATACCGTACGGTTTTGAACTCAATAAATTGGTGGGTACTTATGGCATTTGAAAACTTGTTTTTCTCTAATGCTATGCCTTACAAATCTTTATACTTGGTGCACAAGCACAAAAGCTTTAACTTGAAAGCTTTAAACTTGAGTCCTTAGATTCGTTTACTTTACAAATACAAGACATGCATTTAAATACAAGAACTTATACATGCAAAAACATAAAATATAGCTTATCAATGCAAAAGCATAAAATCACTTAAAAAACTTTTTGAAAGTGCACTCACCTTAAACTTGGGCTTAACTTGGATGAGCTTCAAAAGCCCTCTTGTGATCCGGTTGGATGCTCATTACCTACACAGGATAAGCACACTTAGAATGTGCTCAATAAATAATGCAAAGATGCACTAAGATGCACCTAACTATATTAACTCTATAAAATTCTCTCTACACTATTAGCTTCTCCTTTCAATTTCTCTTTGATCTATGCTGTAAATTCCCAATTTCTTTGCATGAATCCTTCTTATATACACCAAGGAGTGTCCCCACATGCTTCGCATCATAAATTGAAGCTTGGAACTCAAAATGGTCATTTTAGACCCCTTAAACCCGAATGTAATGCACAGCCCAAACCGTGCATGTTTTTGCTCCAATTCTTTCTCCCACACTCTTCTTATCTCCCAATGTGGTCACCCGTAAAATTTCGTCGAATTCCGATATCGTTTGATAGGTGTTTTAGGCCAAAAACACTACTTACGATCACTTTTTAAGTGGCTTTTTCACCACATTGGTTATCTAACTTCCATTCTTGTTTCTTAAGGCTTCTCTAACTCCTATACACTCATTTATGGTCAAACATATTGAAATAAAGTTGAAGAGAAATAGCATTGCTTATAGACTTTCAATGCCCTGAACTTTGCTCTATAGGATGACTAAAGACCATTGTGTGTGTTTGTGGTTTCTAGCTTCTTGACTTGTCTTCCTATCATAATTCAAATATGATTCAAGTCTTAAATGGATCAACACTTGAAGATGATAATACACCATAGGTTTGGCCGTGAATCACACACAAATTCACTATCTCAAGGCACTTCAATCTTTTAAGAAAAACAATGGTTCATCTCACTTAGGCATTTACACAAACACCTAATGCACTAAACTCAACTTAATCTAAGACTTTAATGCACTTTTAGGGTTTCACCATACATAACTCTAACACTTAAATATTCACTTCGTTCATCACAAATGATTCCCAAAAGATCACTTATGACCTCAATATAAACTTTAGATCAATACCCACATCAATTTCTTATCAAAACTAACTCAAATAATAAACTCAAAATCAATATATAAGCATGCTTAATGCATAAATAACTAGCTCAAAAATGGATAACCAACCTCTTTTATGCTTGGGTTTCACTCTTGGGGTGTTGGTTGAGCTTGGAGGATGCTTACTTAGTCACTTGGAAGGCTAGATTGTTTGATCACCTTTGGTCTCCTCTCTTCCTTGTCTTTGGTGTGACTTGCCTTCAATTTTTCTCTTTGGTTTCCTTTGTTCCCGTATGCTTCTTGTTTCTCTTGAAATGGCTAAGTGTAAATTATATAAAAAGCTTCTCTTGACTTGTTTGAACAATTTCCATATTTACACTAAGGCCCCAAACTTTTTAAAATATCACTTGGTCATTAAACTCTTGGTCCTTTATAATTTGGTCCTTAATGCTTCTTTGAAAAATTGCTTTATTCTACTTAACTCCAATAGAAATGACTAAAATGCCCCTTCTTGGAATTTGTTCTAAAATCATATTCCATGACTTTTATCAAATTCTCTACACAATTTAAATATTTGAATTTGGTATTAGTCACTTGTTTCTTAATCTCCTTTTATCTCTTTATTAAACATCTTAAAAGATTTGCTTCTCTCACTCTATACTTTCGACTTAACTTGGCTACTTCTACCTATCTAGTCATGTATGTGAATGAGGGTTTACAGCTCTGACATGATGCTTATTGAAATGTTATGTTTTATGAATGCATATACTTATAAAGAATTTTGTTGTATATATATTGTAAATAATGTTTTAGAATTCATTTCGAAATTTTAGTCTCAGTATAATGATTTTTGAGTTTATAATAATTAAAAGTATGTTTGTGGTTGGATTGTGGAAAATGAATTTAGGGTCTGAGGCCCAGAAATTGAGAATTTATTTGCTTTAGAAGTGTTTAAAAATATTTTGAAACTTTTGTAGGGCAGCATGTATTAGAAAATGGCTGTTATTGACAAGACCCAATCCGAAACCCTCCATACGTACGTCCGGAGGGCCTTGCCTGGCACCCTAACGGAATCCTCCTAGACCTTGCAAATTGGCCTAAAAGAAATCCGTGGAGCGAACCCTTAAAATCATTTCTTATTTTGCAAAACTAGAATGGGTTGGATTTTTTTTTTTTTTTTATAGAAATTTCGACAGCATAACAGCTGCATTTTAACTTAATCAAAATAACTTGCAAAGGAAAATACACTTCCATATACTTTTATTTTCCAATCCAACTTCTTCCACAACCATACATCATAAATTCATTTCGTAAAAAAATCAAAAGCATGAAATCGTAATTCAAATACTTTGTAATTTATGCAATGATTTAAAACAAGGAATTTCATTGTCATAAATAAATCTGAACCACTCATATACAACTTAAAATATATATATATAAATAGATGATTCCTTTCCGATATAAAGTATACAACATATTTATGCAGAAGCACTATCGCGTCATTGCCCACTTATTCTTTTGGAGGAGCCCTTCCATTTCGGTCACCCATATCTGTACTTGAGGAGGTTTTTAACATAAAAATAGAAAAATGATGAGCTATGGGAGCTCAATGAGTGCTTAATTTCTTTTAACTGAAATTATTTTGTTTCTTAAAATACCTCCTTAAAAATGTTTTCAAAACGCATTTATATTTCTTAAAACTTATCATAGGTTTTAAAAACTGATTTCATTGCAAAATTATACGTAGAAGACTTATAAAAAGGCATGTGTACCTTAAACTTCACATAGAGCTTATAAAACCATAATACTCTTAAGAGTATCCACTTCATATAAAACTTATAATTTGGAAAGCAATGAGAACTTATATATATATATACATATAACGTTTCATAAAACTTAAGAATTAATTTCTTAAACTTTCTCAATTTAGTTACTAGTATCAAAGCATACGTAAAGAACTTTAAAACTTATGTATACATAAAACTTCATATGGCTCACAACTTATAAAGAAAACTTAATCCCTTTCTTCGATTTCAAAGCATACACATGAAACTATCAATTCATAATTGCATTAAATTCCATATAAAGCTTTTAATTTGAGCAACATCTTGAACTTATACATAAAAATTCATACAGAATTCATAATTTATTAAAAGTCGTATTAATTTAGAATTTAAATAACAATTTTAAACATATAGGTACATAAAGTCGTATATCAAAACTTATAAAATTCAGGGATTCATAAACTTCGTAGAAAACATATTCCTTTCAATGCGTAATATGTGTGGAAAACTTATAAAACTTATACTTGTATAATTTCATGTAAAAATTATAGATTGAAAACGTATAGAATTTCAAGCACTTAAAAATCCACTTATGGTAGAATCAATAAAATATTTTTCTTTATTTTTGATATTTCAAATGCTTACTTTGTTTTTCGAAAAGCACTATTCGTACCCCATAATGCTTACAACCACGCAATAGCTATGATATGCCAATCGACGTGGAGTCACGTGGCGTTTTTAATAGTCACCAACTGTTAACGGTGACACTTACTTACTTACAAAGACATCCCATAGTTATGTGCGGAATGTTACATTGCTAACCATAACACAAGATCATATCCCACAAAAGTAGAGGCGACACGACAAACTTAAATCCCCCCTGAGTTAGTGACGCATTCCTCCTAGACTTGCCATATTATTGTGGGATATACTGGCCGGGTCTAAAACTTACTTATAAGGGTGGGTATACTTATGGCTTTTGAAAACTTAATTTATTTTTCTTACTTAGTGCGGAAGCACAAAATATCATTTTATACTTAATCATACTTAAACCTCATATATATATATACATATAACTTAATATGAAACTTTGATTTTAATAAACACATAAAATAGCTTAATAAAACCTCATATGAAATTTAGATCATAATAAACATATAAAAGGGCTTATTAAAACTTCATGTATACGTATTAATGCAAAATATATATAAATAATCCATAAAAAGTTCACATTTGCATGAGCCTCATAAAATTATATAAATTACAAACTTATAAATTAATGAACTCTTAAAATCACTTATAGAAAAATCAAAATTTCTTTTCTTTGCATAACATAAACTTGGCTTCATTTATAAAAACGAGTTTAGAACTTAATCTTAATACTTGAATTTCATCTCATACAAACTTATACTTATAAACCATAAATAATAACTTTTTGACTTCCAAAATAACAATACGTTTATAAAACGCTTAATATTTAAAACAAATATAAACGCATACATATAATTTCCTTAAATAATCACTTAGGAAATTTTCTTATAATTCAATTTCTTAAGGAGCTTTATGAATTCATTATGAATATTTTAAAACAATATATATCACTTACAATAAACCACCTTTTTATAATTTCCAAATTTGATTGCAATTGCTTTAAATTTAAGTGTAGCACTCACCTTAACTTTAAATTTCCTTAAGTGAGCTCCATTAGCTTTCATTGGTTCCGCTTCCTTCCGTTTTACCTACACATCACATAATTGCCTAAAACACACTCATTTTAGCTTCACAAAGCTTATCACATAACTTACAACTCAACTAATTCATGGAATTACTATTTTACCAACTTACTTCCCTATTCATTTTCAACTTAATTGAGGCTTTAAAATTCCATTTTCTTTGCATGGACCTTACTTATATACACCTAGGAGCATCCCTATATGCCCGAAATAATTTTCTGGAGCCCAAAACGAAAAGTCAAAATTTCGGTACCCCTTTAGGCCGAGAACTGTTCACAGTCCATTCTAGGGCTGCTTTTGACCTCATTTTTGCTCCATTCATCTCCCTAACTCGCATTTAGATCACTCGTAAAATGACTCTGAAAAATTCCAACAAACGGGTAGCGAAAACTAGGAAAACTACCTTTTTTCATCACTTTTTCAATGTCATTTTCACCATTTTTATTCTAAAATCCTAACTCTCTTTTCCTTAATGTCATAAATACTTAAATATACTCATTTAATGCATAAAAACACATACATGAGGTGATATTCCATGATTCTCACCAGTGCCCTTCACTTGAGGCAATTAGAGATAATTTATCTAAATGAATTTCTAACAATTTTATTAACTTATCCTAGGTTTCTCCATCAAGTTTTCAACATGGAATAATGCTTAATAACATCAATTGACCTTGGTTCCATACTTCCCTCCATATGTTCTTACATGGCTTAGCACACAAAAAAATTCATTTCTTTCAATTTCTTCATTTTATTTCTCTTAGACATTTTATCAAACACTTGGTGGGCAACTCATTTTAACTAAAACCAATTCAACACAAACTTAAGGATTCTTCCATACAAACCCTAGCCTATCAAACTTAATGATTTCCATGAGGTTTACACTTACTTTATGTCTCATAAAATTCTACTTCAATCATACATAAAACCCCATGTCAAAAGTCCAACCAAATAACCAACACAACATCATCACACAACCATCAGCACCATATCATAGAAATGGGTTCAAAATGATAAACTAACCTTTATTTTGCTTGATTTCTTGCTTCCAACTTGTTCCTCTAGCTTAGGGTGGCTTGAATTCTTGGTTTGGAACTAAAAAATGCATGAACTTAATGATTTCCATGAACTTGCAAGGACAGATCCAAGTTGAGCTTAAAGGGAACCTATGCCCTTTCTAATATTTCAAAAATTATTTATTTTTTATTTATTTATTTTTTGTGATTCACTCTCTATAATGAAGCAAATATATATTAATACAAATATGACTTAATATTCTAATTGATGAATTTGAATTTTTAAATTTTTTTAATAATATAATTCATGAATTTGATTCTTTAAATTTTTATTTATTACATTAAAATGTCAATTTGTAATCCATTATTCAAATTCTCTGTACCCTTTGTTTTATTATATATATTTTTAATCTATTTAAAATCAATATATAAATTTTGGATGATTTGATAATTTTTATTAATTGTTCTAGTCTGTGTTTTGAAAGTAAAATATAATTTTAATATAACACTCAAATTGTAAATTAATTTGTAATTATGACAACAATATTTTTTACTTTCATTCAATATGGCTTGGTGGTAGAAAATCTTCATTCACCTTAGCAATCACCTAGGCTCAAAAGGTCACACTGTAAGTGGTATTCATGTAAACTAAAAATAATATTTTTTTAAAAGGAATTATGAAAAAGTACATATATATATATACATATATATATATATATCTTACAAATTTTTGTTATCTTATCAAGATATATAATAGTGTCTATGTAACGCCTCAAAAATTTTAAGCATGAATATTATTTTTAAATTGAGATTAGGCCTGCAAAAGTGGATTAAGTGTAAATATATATATATATATATATGGTGAGATTTAAATGTTAGTGTAAGGTTTTAAGGAATTAAATATTTTTGGAGATATATTTTCCAAGTGGGAAATTATATTAGATAGGAAATGGGACGATTTAATTGGTGGAGAACAAGAATGAAATGAGAATGCATAACATGGGATTAAACCTTGACCAATAGAAATTCACCAACTAAAAAGTGACAACCAATGAAAATTTGCTATGTAAAAAGTTGAAAATGGATGGCATTGAGTTGAAATTGAACTAGAAATGAATTAGTTTAATTAGTGTAATGGTTAGTTAGAAATTCAACCAATCAAATGCCAACTTTCCTAACTAAGGACATGATGGGAATTAAGGAATTAGTCGAAGGGCAAAAATGTCAAGCAAGTGAATGAGTATATAAAGTTGAAGCATGAAACCATCCATTTTTTCCATGCCTTTGCCGTCCACTCCACCATCACTTTCTCTCAATTTTCTTTCATTTTCTCTACCAAATCCACCACTAAACCTAGTTTCCCATATCATTCAAGGATTCAAGGCATCAATTACATCTAGTTCATCATGTTTCAAGAGTTAGTTTCACAAGGAAAGTTGGAAATTAAGGTTAGTATGGTGTAGAAATTAGTTTGAGTATGGAATAGAGATTAGCAAGGTGTAAAAGCATTTTGATCATGTAAGATTAGTAAGGTGTAAAAGCATTTTGATCATGTAAGATTAGTAGATCATGCATTTAGATTGATGGAATGAATTTTTATTTATTATATATGTGTTCTTGAAAAATTTAAGAGAGGAAGTAGCACAAGGAAGCCAAGGAAAAAAAAAAGAGAAGGTTTAAGCTTCAATTAGAGAGTGGAGTAATTCAAGATAGCGGCAAAAAGGTTGATGTACACTTAATTTGAATTTTTTCTTTTAATTGTAGGAATATAGCTTTCTAAAATTTTAATATTTGAGTTTTTTAGTTAAATTGATTTGTTAACCATGTTTGAATGTTTATTTTGAATTCTTTGGATGTGTTAAATGATGAAAATATAATAATTTGGGAAAGGGTACATGGCTGCCCTAGTTTTGTATTTTGAGAAAAATCGAAATCTTTCTTATAGATTAATTGATTTTGGATGTTATTTGACATTATGATTAAAATTGTATAAGATGAAATGGTGATTTGGAAGTAAATATGGAATTTTGTGATGTTGGTCGAATATGGTTAAAGTAGAGATGATGTTGTTCTGTGAAAATTATTTTGAATTATTGGATGGAAATTTATTTTTGAGATATCAAAGAATGGCTATGTTGATTAAATAGAGAAATTGGATACCAATGTAGTTTGTTTGAATGCTTAATGGAATCTTTTTATTTGAAAAGAATTGTGACTATTAAAATGTATCCACTAGAAATATTAAAGGAGCCCTAGTAAACCTGAATATTAGTAGGTGGAGATTGGAATTTGTAATGCCAATAGGGTTGTTATAGCAGTGCTGGGTCGATATGCTTTGTAATAATAATCAAAATCATTAATTTATGGACCATGAGAGGCACCAAGTGTTTGGTCCCAGATGATTGATATATATATATATATATGTGTGTGTGATGTGATTCAGCGGCTAGGCACTAAGTGTCCGATGCCGGAAAGCCCATTTTCCGGTCCAAGGTATCATGTCAGTGTTTACAAAAGACATTGAAAAATGTTTTAAACAAGTTATATAATTATATGTGTGAATTGGTTTTTAAAAAGTGTAGAACAAGTTTGTTAATTTATTTTGAACTGAAATTTTTGTTTATTTCTATTGTATGGTATTTTTATATTTAAAATTATAAATTCGAATTTAGTGTGCACCTACTAAGCAAATATGCTTAGTGCGTTGGAATTACCACGCACAGGTAGTAGATTGTGCCAAGAGGACAAAGACTGAAGAGCAAATCTATCTAGTCACGTCCATCCATCCTTATTTTGGGTAGATATCATATCTGATTTTGTATATAAGAACTTTAATTTGTATACATGTGTAAGCCCTCAATGTTTATTTATGGTATCCCTAGTATTAGTACTAAGAGATATTTTAAAAAGTGCTCCATTGTTAGCCCCTCAAAACATTCCTAAATGGTGAAGATTAATGCAATTATAGGTTGGAGAGTTGGGGCATGAAAAATGGGTTAGAATATTCAAAAATGCCTTTTTCTTCAGCATTTGCGCTCACCCGGCCGCTTGGTAGGGAGGAAGCGCACAAGGGAGCGCACTTGGGGCAGTAGCTAGCGCTCCCTTGGGCGCCTGGAGGCTGCTGAGCGCGCAGGTAGGCGCGCTGGCGGAGGCGCGCAGGTCGCCGACAGCACTGACCTTTGGTCATTAAATCGGTCATAACTTTCTCTACGGACCTCCGATTTGCAAACCGTCAGTTGCTATGGAAACTAGACATCCATAGCTTCAATTTGATAGGTTGTAGCTCATGTAACGCAAGCAAATGAATCTACACGAGCTGTCACAAGTCAACCCATCGTTTATGCCTGACCATTCTCAATTAAGTAGTGAGCAAGAAGAAATGATTTAAGGACAAGATGGTCATTATAGGATTGTCATAAGTATAAATACAACACTTTTTGAAGAGAGTTCACGCCACTCACAAAGCAAACACAAAGAAATCAAAGGAAAGAAAAGAGAGAACGTGAGAAAGGTGTGTGTTGGTTAGGTCAAGGCTAGGAATTGATTATCAAGCTAGTTTCAATCACTTTTTGACATCCCAATCCATCAAGCAAGCTTGTATAAGCTAGGAAATCAAACTTGAAGCAAGGATCAAAGCTAAATAAGGTTAGTTCACTTACTTTTAAACTTGTTGTGGTGATGTTGATGTTGGTTATTTTGATGGTCTTTTAGTGGGTTTTGATGGGAAGTTTTTACTTATGTTAGGAGATGATTTATTTGAGACTTGAAAGGCTTGTATAGATGACATGGAAACCTACTAAAATTGATGATTTAGGGTTGGCATGAGATATGTTGAGTTGGTTTTGGATTGGAAACTAAATGAAATGAATGTAGACAAGGTATTTGATAAATTGTCTAAAAGAATCCACATCAAAAACTTGAAAGAAATGGATTTAGACTAAGTTAGTGCTTGTAAGGTTTTATGGAGAGGTATGAGAATCCCATAAAATTGAGGTGTTTTAACTATGATTCCATGTTGTTTAGGTGACCTATAATCCTATGAAAATGTTAGAATTGCATTGGAAGCAATTCCATTATAATGCATTGTAAAGCACCAAGGAAAGATATATTGAGTTGTCATTGAAAACCAATTCTTGTATATGTTGAAATGATTTGTATGGATAGGTTTGAGTATGTTTAACATAAGGAAAGAAAGAAATAAGTTTTAGAATGAAATGAGTGAAAAAGCCCCCTAAAAACGGATGAAAAAGTGAGGTTTTTCTTAAATTTTGATATCCAAGCGATATCGGAATTCGATGAAATTTTATGGGTGACCACATTGGGAGATAAGAAGAGTGTGGAAGAAAGAATTGGAGCAAAAGCATGCACAGTTTGGGTTGTGCATTCAATTCGGGTTTGAGAGGTCTAAAACAGTCATTTTGGGTTCCAAGCTTCAATTTATGATGGGAAGCATATGGGAACGTCCCTTGGGGTATATATGAAGGATTCATGTAAAGAAATTGGGAATTTGAAGCATGGATCAAAGAGAAATTGAAAGGAGAAGCTACTAGTGTAAAGAGAATTTTATAAAGTTAGTATAGTTAAGTGCATCTTTGCATTGTCTATTGAGCACATTCTAAGTGTGCTTATCATGTGTAGGTGAAGGCGAGGCTAGCGGAGCCGGAGGGGACCGTTGAAGCTATTAAGGGAAGTTTGAAAGCAAGGTGAGTGCAAAATGGTTTTAGCAAAAATGTATGTGTTTTGACATGTTTAAGTATTTTCTAGTATGGTTGTGATTTTATGATTTTAAACGGATGATTTCATGAATACTATGTTTTGTATGAAAGTTATCTTTTGCGTTCTTATAACTGTGAAAACTACTTTGAAATGGAATTCGAAGTTTTAAGTATGGTTCGATAAACGGTTGATGCAAAAATGATATATGTATAAATATGTTTTCAAAGGCCAATTGTTTGCCCACCCTTGTAAGTTATGTAGACCCGACCGGTATGTCCCACACGTGTATGGCAATGTATGGGGGGCTATTGCATCACTCACATTGGGGGAATAGAGTCCATCGTGTCGCTTTTACGTGTGTGGGATGTTGTCCTACTCTACGCTTTGCGATGCACAATTCCACGCGTAGTTGTTGGGATGTCTTTGTAAGTGTCACGGATGGTGTTTATAGCCAAATCGTCTTGTGACTCCACGTTCTCGTGGTTGTAAGTTTAAGGGGTAACATTGGTGCATTTAAAAATGCAAATGTAAGTTCGAAAGTAAAGTATTTTATATGATTATAATTATGGTTCGAAAGGAAGCCTTACAATTGAATTCAATTTGAATGATATTATTGCTTATTAAGTTTATAAAAAGTTTTATGTATCCCATATGTTAGGATTTGTATGATTTTATTATGTTAAGCATGAACTTCTATGAAATTTTAAGTTAAATGATTATGAAATGCAACCTTATTTTTAATGTTTTAAGAAGGTATTTTACAATGGAATATGATATTACTTTATCACTTACGCGCACTCACTGAGCTTCATTAAGCTCACTTTTTCCTATTTTATGTCAAAAACCTCCTTAGGTGTTAGCGTGAGTGACGTGGCATAAGATATCCTCCATTGATATAGGTGGGCGCCGACTCGACGAATGCTTCCCTTGTATAATCATTTTGCATACATATGAAAGTTGAAAAGCCACCTTTTTGATGTATTTTAGGAGATGTTTTGAATGGCTTTTAAAATGAGATTTGTTACTCATATGTATATTAAAGCGTTTAAAGCTTTGTAAATGTCAGTTAAGTTATGAAACACGTTTGTTTTCCTAGGTAAATTATTTATACGAAATTGGCTTTTATCTTGTGATTTATGGTTTACGGTTTTCTCAACTATTTTGTATGAAATTAGAAAATTAACTTTGAAAGAAGTTGTGGAAAAAGTTGGGTTAGATATTGAAAATAGTCGAAGTGTATTTCAATCTTACAGGTATTTAGAACCTTAAAAATACAGACGTTATATTGCCGAATTTTCATTTGAAAAAAAAAAAAAAAAAAAAAAAAAAAAAAAACCCTCAACCCAATCTTATTTATAAGTAATGAAAGATTTTAAGGGTTCGCTCCACGGATTCCTTTTAGGCCAATTGAAAGGGTTTAGGAGGATTCCGTTGGGGTGCCAGGCAGGGCCCTCCGGATATGAGTGTGGTATGGTTCGGATTGGGTCCTGTCAACACGTGCATGCATATATGTATTCGTATTTAAAGTGTGGACTTTTGTAAAGAAAACCAATTTATATAAATTTTGAATAATGTTGTGTATATGGATATATTGAACCAAACTGAGTTTGGTTCCAATTGTTGAACATTATTTTGTAGAAAATTTGCATTGGAAATGAACATGGTGAATTTATAACAGATTGGGCAAGTTCAAATTTTTGGGGAAATTCTTGCAGTTTTTCCGTATAAAATAAAATGGTTCAAATTATTTTGTAAAGTTTGAAATTCACTATTTTGATATGAATAATGAAATGTATTATTTTCTAAATAAAGCTTTTGTAAAAAGGAAAAAAAAGGTAACGCCCCTTGGATTCATCTGGAGGAAGGACGGATATGTAATGTTACAGTCTAATAGTGAAATAATGAAGGAGATGATTTATTTATTAAAACTTTAAAAATTTTGTAATATTAGTTCTTAGGGAAATTGGAAACCATATTTTTCTAAAAATAAACTACACAATCAAGTTATTTTCAGTTTGAAAAGACAAAAATATAATTGAAATGTGCCCCCTCTAACACTAATTTTTAGGTACGCTATTGAGAACATCATTGACTCACCACTCCCACCCAAGCTATGAATTTCCCCTGATTATTTTTCCTATGGAACTTGAATCTCTTTTTTCTTGATTAGTTAATTTACAATATATATATATTGGCTCATTAACAATAGCATTTCATCAAAAATTTTAAAAAGACTTAGAAGGTAATAATTATAATAAAATAGAGCATTTAGACATGCAATTAAACTAGATGATATTCATTTGCTTATTGATGAGTACAATTGGAGTGGCCAAATAGGGCTTAGCTGATCTTATTACTATAGAGTCAACATAAACAATTAAAACTTGACCTGATTTAAATGAAAAAAAATGACGTGGTTTTAGGTGGGGTGATTTGGAGCTACATATGAATTTTCACAAATGAACTGTGCAAGGCTAACTATTGAAGACATTTCCTCACAATAAATATGATGGAGGATTCAAATTAAGATATCAAATTTGTTTACATTTTTATACATTAAAATAAAAATTAAATAGTATGGTCGAAAGATTTATAAGTCAATTTTACATGTGAAGATGGATGTGCCACTAAACTGATAGTACATAGGTTACAAAGCATTTTATGTGTTAGTTACCACCACACCCATAAGTTTAAACTGATAAGAAATTGTCCAACTATAGTATTTAAAAACTTGAGATTGACACATGACACCTTCTCACGTGCAACATGGATAGGTGACCAATAATGGACACATACTAAATACCTCGTACCGTATAACATATGCAACAAGGGGAGAAAGGGTTTGAATGAGAGACCTTTAAGCTCTGATATCATGTTAGTTACCACTACACCGATTAGCATAAGTTGATAAGAAATAGTCCAACTATAATATTTAAAAACTCGAGGTCGACACATGACATTATGTATATAATAAATATTTTACTTTTAACATATATTTCATTTTCTCCAAAAAAAAAAAAGCATATGTTTTATTTTTTAATATCATATTATCATCTAAAGTCTCAAAACTTTTGCAAATAATAAAATGAGATTTTTTCAAATTCAACTAAACTTCTTGGGGTCTTCAATTTATTATTCAAATGCACTTTTCCAAAATGAATAAACAATCCATGATTATGTAAGAACCGTTGATAAACTCTAATAAGTTTTAATCAAAAAGCAAGATTTGTGTTCTTCATGACTCATAAAAAATTAATGAATGCATATTATGTATGTTTGTTTTTTCCAAATATAAAAACAATAAACATTTCTCCAAGGTATAAACCTAAAATCGCTCACTCTTGTTGACATTGAATCTCTTCTCTCTAGATGTATCAAGGCTAAAGTCAAGGGGTTTCGTATAATTTCCCCTAGTTTTAAATCAAGGGGGATTTTGCCACTATTTTTAAAACCAAGGGTATTGATAATAGCCATATGTATAATTATAAAAGCATCTCCAATACAATTATCTATTTAGATTAAATTTTTTATCAAATAGGATAGATAGATAATGACCCCAACAAATTCTCCTCAATGCAATTATTTAACCCAAATATAGAGCTGATGTTGAAAAAAAAAAATAGAGAATACTGATATGAGTGTCTCAATTAAGAAACTCTTTTAGAGATATTTATTAGAATTTTTTACTCTTCCTAGCCGATTAAAAATAGTTAAATTTATCTCATTTCTATCTCCTTTTAATTGTAAAAATAGTTAAATTTAATTAAAAATAGTTAAATTTATCTCATTTCTATCTCCTTTTAATTGTAAAATATAAAATGAGAAAGAGAAAAACAAAACTTTTATGATGATTGGTCAAAAGTTGATATATATTTTGCTTTAAATAATTGTATTGCAAAAGAAAATATGCATATTCTACAATACACCTAAAGTATTGATTCACATGACAAAAAATAAAAATAAAAATGATTGTATTCTAAAATTACTGATTGTAATTTATTATATTTTTATTATATCATATTACATCTAAACATATCTTATTACAATCAGTAAATGTGATTTCGTCTGTCGATTGTTGTAAATATAATCTGACTCTTTAATTATAATCAAATACAATGTAGATATAATAAATTACAATCAACAATTTTAGAATACACTCACTTATTTTTCTTGTCAAGTGTATCGACATCTCATGTGTACCAAGGGGAGAGATATATATATATATACACACACTACTTTTCACAAAAGCATAAAACTACTATGAAAAGTTATCATGCTATCAAAGCTTTTGTGTCCGAGCTAAACTTTTCCATCTGTAGCTTGAATTTTATTTCAACCTCTTAAATTAAGATGTCATTGCCACTATACTAAGTTTACACAGTCCCCTATTAAAATGTCAAGGCTCCAATGAAAATAAGCAACCCATTCATGTCAAAATCATCAGCTAACATTTTAGCACTACTTCTACATCCTGAATACATACAGAAAATGGGTACTGGTCTATTACCAGATATTAAAACTTAAAATATTTGGACATGGACAAAGGAATATTCTGCGGTGTAAGCCAAGCCACAAAATTATCCTAAAACAATCAGCCTCCAATGCATCCCTCCATAAATTTAATTTTACTATCACCCTCTTCAAGTGTCTCTCAAGCAACCACTCTGATGCTATTCTCATGTGCATCATATATAGGCCTAATCACATTCATAAGAAGCACAAGCTATATATACAGGGAGATAACTCAAACCCAACCACTGAACCAAATATACAACCTGTCAAGATCCAACCAATTCTACCCGCCCGACTAAAACTAAGCCACAACAAGTTCTTTAATTGATATCAACCCTTTCCAGCAGTTTTATAGTAAATTAATTCGTACTTCTTTTCAACTGCTTAATGCACTAACATCACTTCATTTCCAGTTGTGCTCCACGACATGACCGACATTTGGTGCGATTATTCCATCCTAATAAAAAAAAATACGATCTTCACTTTTTCCCCACATCATTTCAGTTCTAAAATCTTTATCCTCAAAAGTTTAAATGACTTCTTCTAATCATGTCGCCATTGTTTTACAACTTGGCCGTACTCTCAACAAATACTCCCGAATCAGCACCCTGCTGATTCGAGAATTCCCAAATCGAGGGTCCTACTCGGGGCAGGTGAGTACTAGGCTGAGTTCATCGAGTACTCGAGACAACTTGGCTTGCTCAGCCCAACCTGCAAAAAAGACAAAAAGGATTCTTTCATTAACCATTAGTTCATCCAAATGTAAAAGAAATTGAAACACTTCTGGAGAAGTAGGTACAATATCCATAACTTATTTTTAATGTTTTAAATTTTAATTATTTATTGGTTTATTTAATTTTAATTTTTAAATCTTATATAGATACATACCAAGAAAATGAATAGACTATTTATGAGTCGATTAAACAATTTAGTCTTTGTCAAGTTCAATTCAAAATTAAAAAGCAAGAAGAAAAGGCAAATTGAGAAGAATATTGATGTGCTACTAGCAACTGACATTGATGCTACTAATGCACAATGATGGCTGGTTCGGGTGGTGATAATGATGATGAAGTAGTGACAGGCCTCTCTCCCTATAGGCTGCCTGCCCGACACTCCACGGAAGCCCTCCAGTCAATACTTGATCTGGTTGGAAAATTCTCGTGAAGCAAAGTTGTTTCACTTTAAAATTTTTCTAAATTTTTATTTGATTTCGAAAATGTTGGAATTTTTTTTCATTTTAATTAAAACGAAAGATAGTTTTGTAAAAATTTGGGCAGCACAATGACTGGTTTTCTAAGAATGTCACCCTGTAAAAGTTTACAAAAATTTTGAAGGGAAAAATCCAATTTTAATTCGAATGCGGAAACGTGAATTTTAAAATTTTCAAACAAAAACTTTCCCGATCGATGCTAGTAATAATTATTCAATAATTAAATTAATAAGATCGAATCTTACCTTGCATGAAGATTGAATTGATCCCTTTTGATTCGTACATTCTTCACCACCTAATCTTCCTTGCTATGACTCTTCACAAAAGAAACTATGTGTGGGCACAATCTTTTTGAAGATCCTTTTGAAGTAGATGGTTATATGGTGATTTTTAATCAATGGAAATTTTTGGTTCAATTAGCCAAAAATTCTCTCTACCACCACTTCTATTACCAATCATTAAAACATCTTTTTATATATATTGGTAAACTAGGGCACTTCCTTTTTAACAATGAATCCAAATTCCTGTTTAAATTGAAAGACTTAATTTATATCCAATATGAAATCAAATTCCTTATTGGATTAGAATTCTATTATTTTAATTTAATATAGAATCTAATTCCTATTAAATTAAAACTCTTTTAATATAATTTAAATGGAATCTTATTCCAATTAAAATTATTATTTCCATTAATTAATTAAATGATTATTTCATTAAATTAAATGATTCTAAATCATAATTAATTTAATGACATCATTTATAATTGAACCCATGACCTCTACAAATAATTAAATAATTAACCATTAATTAAATAATTATAAATATTTAAATAATCAAATTATTTAAATAATTTTTGAACATGTACATAAATTTATATGTACACCAATAATCAGACAATCCAATTATATTCTTCAACTTGTTTCTTTATGTGGTTGTGAGCTAACAAGGGGACCAAATGGACCTACAATTTGAGCTCCAATTAAATCGGAATTATTAATTAAACTCTTTAATTAATAATTCACTATTATTAACCTTAGAGTTACTCCACTTAAAACTTAAGGTTGCACTCTCAAAATTGTAGATGTTTTACACAATCTGAATTTTCAGTATCCATCGATTTAATCATTTCATATGGTTCGATCCTCCACGAGTAGTTCATAATTAGAGCTAGGTTATTAAAATCTGTTATATCTCTCTAATTATATCTTGTTCTATTAAGTACCATTGATTCTCTAATGAACAATATATTCAAAACAACTTATGAGTTTATCTTTCCGTTTACTCGTAAACAGAAAATTGAGCGCTCTTATTGTTCAAGACCCGAATCAACACTTAAGGGAACTACTCATCTACTTCTCGCAAGAAGGAGTGGATTCCATTATTGTGTAGAATGTTCCCAGTCACTTATTAAATCACATCTCCAAAGTACGAAGCATATTGACCGTAAATCTATAACAGTCTCACCCATGTAAATCAAAAGACATGACCCAACAAATAGGAGTCCATTAAACACTCAGTATTAAGATCAATCCATATATGATCATCTAATCGATAAATAAGAATTTCTTTGTTTAACGGATATTAATAAGAAACTCATTTTATCGAGGTCCAGTCCTATATAATCTCTATTATATAAGTGCTTCCATTTTCATATCGTCATATGAACAATCCCAGATAAAATCATCGTATCAAATACGAAATGGACCGCAACTGTAGATTTACCAATAACAAAGTACCCAGCTTTGTTTGTTTTCTACGGACTCTTTTGATTACTAATCTCAAACTAAATCCTCTTGTATATAACACTTACATACTTAATTTGAGACTACACAAGTAATCATGGATGTTACATGATATTCGTATGAAGCAAACATTTCATAAATGCACATTAATTTGAATAAAATGAACTTTATTTATTTATAATTTATTTAAACGTTTACAAATTACAAGCTCTTAGGGCACAATGCCTAACAATCTCCCACTTGCCCTAGAGCAAATGAGACATATCTCGTAATCCTAGACCCTCTAGATGACAGTCAAACACTTTAGCCGTTAAGGTC
This sequence comes from Nephelium lappaceum, assembly GCA_021234005.1. Classification (NCBI taxonomy): domain Eukaryota; kingdom Viridiplantae; phylum Streptophyta; class Magnoliopsida; order Sapindales; family Sapindaceae; genus Nephelium; species Nephelium lappaceum. The sequence goes on from CM038007.1 coordinate 2,985,942, forward strand.
TTTGTAAACAGATCAACATGGTTGTCTTGTGAAGCTATTTTCATCACCGACACATCTCCTCTATGTACTATCTCTCTAATGGGATGATATTTTATTTCTATATGCTTTCCACGCTTATGGCTTCTTGGTTCTTTTGAATTAGCCACTGCACCATTATTATCACAATAAAGTGTGATTGGCTTATCCATATTTGGAGCAACTTCTAAATCTGTCAAGAACTTACGAAGCCAAACTACTTCTTTAGCTGCTTCACAAGCTGCTACATATTCTGCTTCCATGGTGGAGTCAACGATACAAGATTACTTAACACTCCTCCATATTATAGCCCCACCACCTAGGGTGAATACTGACCCAGATGTGGATTTTTGAGAATCCTTATCCGATTGAAAATCAGAATCTGTATATCCTGTTGGAATCAAATTCTCACCAGAATATACTAGCATATAGTTTCTCGTTCTCCGAAGATATTTGAGAATACATTTTACTGCCACCCAATGATCCAATCCTGGGTTAGATTGATAACGACTGACTACTCCCACTGAATAACATATGTCAGGTCTCATGCATAGCATAGCATACATGAGACTGCCTACTGCAGAGGCATAGGGAATTCGTCTCATATCCTCAACTTCTTGAGGTGTCTTAGGACATTGTTCTTTAGACAAGTGAACTGCATGCCGAGAAGGTAAATAACCTTTCTTGGAATTATGCATCGAATAACGTACAAGGATCTTATCAATGTATGATGCTTGAGACAATGCTAACAGTTTGTTCTTACGATCTCGTATGATTTGGATCCCAAGAACATAGCTAGCCTCTCCCAAATCTTTCATTTGAAATTGGTTAGCAAGTCAGTTCTTTACATCAGATAATGCTTCTACATCATTCCCAATTAGTAGAATATCATCGACGTAAAGTACGAGGAAAACCACTTTCTTATCGATGATACGCTTGTATACACAAGGTTCATCGACATTTTGCTCAAAACCATAAGACTTGATCGAAGTATCAAATCTAATGTTCCAAGATCGAGAAGCTTGCTTAAGTCCATAAATAGACTTTTACAACTTGCAAACTTTTTACTCTTGACCTTGGATTATGAATCCCTCTGGTTGCACCATATAGATGCTTTAATCAAGATTGTCATTCAAGAATGCAGTCTTGACATCCATTTGCCATATCTCGTAATCGAGACATGCAGCTATGGATAAAAGGATACGAATGGACTTAAGCATGGCTACTGGTGAGAAAGTTTCTTCATAGTCAACTCCCTCTTTTTTAGTATAACCTTTTGTCACTAGCCTAGCTTTGAAGGTCTCTACCTTCCCGTCCACTCCTTTCTTCCTTTTGTAGATCCATTTGCAACCTATAGGTTTTATCCCATCTGGTTGATTCATAAGTTCCCAGACTGAGTTTGAGTTCATGGACTCTATCTCGAGATTCATAGCTTTAAGCCATTCTTCCTTATCAAAATCTTCCATTGCATCATTATATGTCAATGGATCATCTACACAATCATCAGAGATAGCAATCTGTGCCTCTCCGATATTTCTTTAACGAATAGGTGGTCTAATAACCCTTCCACTACGACGAGGTGGTAGATGATTCTGATGAAAGTCTGTCTGATCCTCAAACGTGGTTTTAACTATGTTATTATCAACAACTATTGTTGATTGGATACTGGTCGAACCAGACAATAACTCCTCGAGTACAATCTTACTTCAAGGTTTGTACTCTCTCAAATAGTTCTCTTCAAGAAATGTAGCGTTTGTCGATAAAAACACTTTGTTTTCTTCAGGACTATAAAAGAGTCCGCCCCTAGTCTTTCCAGGATAACCTACAAATATACAAACTTTTAAACATGGTTCCAACTTCCCAATATTGTTCTTCAACAAATGTGCTGAACAACCCCAAATGCGAAAATATTGTAAACTAGCTTTACGACCATTCCACAACTCCAATAGTGTCTTTGGAACTGACTTAGATAGTACAACATTCAAAATATACATTGCAGTTTGCAATGCATATCCCCAGAATGAACTAGGTAATGATGAGAAACTAAACATAGATCTTATCATGTCCAAAAGGGTCCGATTTCTCTTTTCTACAACACCGTTTTGCTGGGGTGTTCTAGGAGCAGTCAGTTGGGATAGAATCTCATGCTCAATCAAGTAATCCTTGAACTCTATATCAAGGTACTCTCCTCCATGATCTGATCATAGAGCTTTCAATGTTTTACCTAATTGATTTTCAACTTCAGTTTTAAACTCTTTGAACTTTTCAAAAGTTTCAGACTTTCGTTGCATTAGGTAAACATACCCATATCTAGAATAATCATCAATGAATGTGATGAAATATTCATAACCACCTCTAGTTTTAACATTCATTGGACCACAAACATCCGAATATATAAGCTCTAGCGGTTCTTTGGCTCTATAACCTTTTGTCTTAAAAGGTCTCTTAGTCATTTTACCTTATAAACAGGATTCACAAATAGGTAAAATGTCGATCTTTAACTCACTTCAAGTTCCGCTCTTTACTAGTCTGTCTATTCTGTCAAGATTAATATGTCCAAGTTTTAGATGCCAAAGATAGGTATCATCATTAGGAGAAATCTTTTGTCGCTTTGCTATAGGTTTTTCAACTTTAAACAATTCAGCATTGAGCAGTGAATTACGTGTTAACGATCTTAACATGTAAATGTTGTTTTCTAATATTCCAAAACAAATATTCAAACCATTTCTAGAAATAATAACATCTTTATTACTAAAAGAAATTGAATAATTATGTTCTATTAATCTAGAAACTGAAATCAAATTTCTTCTAAAATTCGGAATATAATAAACATTGTTCAAAACAATAAAACAATTATTTGAAAATTGAAGTCTAACTTCTCCCACTGCTCTAGCTGAAACGACATCCCTAGTGCCAACTCGCATGGTGAACTCTCTCTCACCAAGCAGCCTATAAGAGTCAATCAGTTGCAAAGAAGAACAAACATGATTAGTGGCTCCTGAATCAATTATCCAAGTGGATGAATCATTCTCCACTAAACAAGATTCAATGACTAGTAAATCATATTTACGTTTCATCTTCTTCTCTTTGAGCTCATTAATCACCCCACCATGAGTTTCAGCTGTATTAAAATAGGTCATCATGTTCAAGACATGCTCTCGAACTGATGTCCCTTCATTCATCTTAGCAATCATAGCAACACAAACAGCTTCGTGTCGTTGCTGCTGAGAAGGTTGCCCAAACATCCCTTGTAATGACTCTATCATCTGAGATGTTGTGGTCATTACCTCATGCTTCTTAGCAAGCACGTCGGACATTCCTGCTAATAGGTAACAACGAGCCTTTTCATCAGCCTTAACCCAATTTTGGTAGGTTTCGCGTACATTACGCGTGGCATTTTTAGGTGGCACAGGAGGACACTCCTCCATCAGGACAAATTTTAGATCCTCACAAACTAAAATGGCGTTTATATTATTTTTCCATTTAACATAGTTATCCCCATTCAGTTTATCATTGGCAAGTATGGTAATTACAGGTGACGACATTGCTAAAATAAATAAATAAAATATTTTATTCAAAAATTGCTTCATATGAATATCATAAATTTTAGCATAAAATTAAACATGATGCATGATACATGAATAATGAATCAAAAATACCCTAAAAAGAATTACTATACCACGATAATCTAACATGCCACAAATAGGTGCCGCCGTAGGGTAGATCAAATATTTGTATGTTAGACTGAGACATTCTCAATCAAATAATATAACAGAAAACTCTTTTTCATATATTATTTGACTACCATTTTTCGGTCAGGAAAAATAATTAACAATTAATTATTTCCTTTATGAGTGTAACCCATCATTTCGGAGTCCATAGACTTAACTCGAGAATTGCCGCCGTAGGGTAGGTCAATCACAAGATACATCTAGAATTCCTATCCGTTAGGAAGTCAATCTTGATCAACCTAAATGGACACCATCCGTAGGGGGACGATAACAAAGCCGTCTCAAGACGCCATTTAAGTTTCACGGTGTTGAACTAACGATAGAGACCGTGGGATATATTGTCATATATCCCTCTCCCACTCACTATTTTAGGATTAGGGTTTTCTATTTAATATTCCTAGTCATCATCTTAGATTATTAACGGCTATCAAGTATAATCTAAGTTACTAGGAATCAGTGTGTTACTAGAATCATTATCCTATTAACACCTAATAAATTACCAGATTTTTAATTCTTAAAAATCTAATTTATTATGAAAGATCTAATCTATATAATCTAAACTCTTTAATTATGAAGATTAGATTTAATGTGAGATTACCCAATTTTAACTCTTAAAATCTAATCCACATTATAACTACCAATTAGTTGAAATATATTTATTTTAATCACATTAAAACTATTTATATATTTCTAATTTGTGAACCTAGGATTTTCATCTAAAATCCTAACAAATTATGAAATTGGTATTTAATGTATTATTATCTCTATTTTAACTAATAAACTATTTAATAGAAAAAATAAATAATAATACATGTATGTATGTCATGTTATAATGCAACGAGTAGGCACTTTCTATTCTATATGACATATTTTATGCATGATCATGTTATCAATAAATTATTTAATCATCACATGATAAACAATTAAAATAAATAACATGTGATTGACCGGGTTCTTTGGCTTTAACAACCTAAATCTAATTTTAGAGATTACAAAAATTAACCAAGGCATTCCTTGGCCTTCACTTGTAGTCTTCAAGAACTTCATAGTCTTCATGGGTCGTCATGGGCTCTTTATGGCTTATAATTAAATCTAATTTATTTATCAAGAACCTCCATCAAATGGATTGGATTACAAGCCCATTTCTTGATTTTAAAGCCATTAAAAATTATCCAAAACTAGTGGATAATTTTCAACAATTTTTCGATCGAAAACGGAAACCTGAAACTCGAGAAAATTCGAAAACAGACTGCGTTTGGGACTGTTCGGAAATAGTCCAACTTCTGCCCTGTGAACCAGTCACACGCACAGCGAGCTCAACCACATCAGCTCGTCAAACGCAGCAGACTACCGTTCCACACCTGTGTACTCCAGTCCAGTCGGACCATCGCTGCGCACTGCAGTCCAACTGCATCAGCATAGCACACTGCAGTGCAACAATTCAGCACAGCACACTGCAGCGCAGCAACCGCACCAGCACTGCACAATGCAGTCCAACTGCACCAGCACAGCACACTGCAGCGCAGCAACAGCACCAGCGCTGCGCACTGCAGTCCAGCCGCACCAGCACAGCACACTGCAGCGCAGCAGTTCAGCCATGCACAAGTTTCTGCACCACTGAACTTGACTGCGAATTAAGTTGTCACACAGCCCTTTGTACGCTGTCATCTGGTCGTGCATCAACCTGCAAATATATTCTAAACCGATTCCATATTCAATCGCAACTTTTTGCCCAATTTTCGTGACAGAATTCAGCCCCGATGTTATCAATCTTCGCTTTTAAATCTCCTATAAAAGTAAAAACTTTAATCTATGATTACAAGGAAATTAAATTGCTACAAACGGCTTACAAATTAATCAAATTAAATTAGCCAAAGAACCATACAATTAACGATCAATCAATGCAAACCCAATTCATCAATCATGAATATATATCAAACAATAATTTGTGCCTACTCTATGACATACAAAGAATCAATATCAAAAGAAAATTTCAATCATTATTGAATCAATTATTAATCTAGCAAAACCGGGCTCTAATACCAATTGAAGGGAAAAATCCGATTTTAATTCGAATGTGGAAACGTGAATTTTAAAATTTTCAAACAAAAACTTTCCCAATCGATGCTAGTAATAACTATTCAATAATTAAATTAATAAGATCGAATCTTACCTTGCATGAAGATTGAATTGATCCCTTTTGATTTGTACATTCTTCACCATCTGATCTTCCTTGCTATGACTCTTCACAAAAGAAACTATGTGTGGGCACAATCTTTTTGAAGATCCTTTTGAAGTAGATGGTTATATGGTGATTTTTAATCAATGGAAATTTTTGGTTCAATTAGCCAAAAATTCTCTCTACCACCACTTCTATTACCAATCATTAAAACATCTTTTTATATATATTGGTAAACTAGGGCACTTCCTTTTTAACAATGAATCCAAATTCCTATTTAAATTGAAAGACTTAATTTATATCCAATATGAAATCAAATTCCTTATTGGATTAGAATTTTATTATTTTAATTTAATATAGAATCTAATTCCTATTAAATTAAAACTCTTTTAATATAATTTAAATGGAATCTTATTCCAATTAAAATTATTATTTCCATTAATTAATTAAATGATTATTTCATTAAATTAAATGATTCTAGATCATAATTAATTTAATGACATCATTTATAATTGAACCCATGACCTCTACAAATAATTAAATAATTAACCATTAATTAAATAATTATAAATATTTAAATAATCAAATTATTTAAATAATTTTTTAACATGTACATAAATTTATATGTACACCAATAATCAGACAATCCAATTATATTCTTCAACTTGTTTCTTTATATAGTTGTGAGCTAACAAGGGGACCAAAGGGACCTACAATTTGAGCTCCAATAATATCGGAATTATTAATTAAACTCTTTAATTAATAATTCACTATTATTAACCTTAGAGTTACTCCACTAAAAACTTAAGGTTGCACTCTCAAAATTGTAGATGTTTTACACAATCTGAATTTTCAGTGTCCATCGATTTAATCATTTCATATGGTTCGATCCTCCATGAGTAGTTCATAATTAGAGCTAGGTTATTAAAATCTGTTATACATCTCTAATTATATCTTGTTCCATTAAGTATCATTGATTCTCTTATGAACAATATATCCATAACAACTTATGAATTTATCTTTCCGTTTACTTGTAAACAGAAAATTGAGCGCTCTTATTGTTCAAGACCCGAATCAACACTTAAGGGAACTACTCATCTACTTTTCGCAAGAAGGAGTGGATTCCATTATTGTGTAGAATGTTCCCAGCCACTTATTAAATCACATCTCCAAAGTACGAAGCATATTGACTGTAAATCTAATAACAGTCTCACCCATGTAAATCAAAAGACATGACCCAACAAATAGGAGTCCATTAAACACTCAGGATTAAGATCAATCCATATATGATCATCTAATCGATAAATAAGAATTTCTTTGTTTAACAGATATTAATAAGAAACTCATTTTATCGAGGTCCAATTCTATATAATCTCTATTATATAAGTGCCTCCATTTTCATATCGCCATATGAATAATCCCGGATAAGATCATCGTATCAAATACGAAATGGACCGTAGCTATAGATTTACCACTAACAAAGTAACCAACTTTGTTTGTTTTCTACGGACTCTTTTGATTACTAATCTCAAACTAAATCCTCTTGTATATAACACTTACATGCTTAATTTAAGACTACACAAGTAATCATGGATGTTACATGATATTCGTATGAAGCAAACATTTCATAAATGCACATTAATTTGAATAAAATAAACTTTATTTATTTATAATTTATTTAAACGTTTACAAATTACAAGCTCTTAGGGCATAATGCCTAACAAATTTCACTTCAAAAATCACGTTCATTTTTCTCAAACTACCGAGCCTCTAGCCCTCAATTTCTCAATCACAGGGTAACCATTTCAACAAGTTAGATTAGAAAAACAGAACATACAAGATTCATCTTAAGTAATAACAATCCTAAAACAAAATATATGCAAGTGTTATAACTTTGAATATTTCGATTTACAAAACATTCTTTTACAATATATATATATATATATGTTAATTCATAGCATAGTACAATTGATCCACTTAGTCTTGAGGGCGTATCTTTGCGATAAATACACCAATATCTACACCTAGGGAGGTTTTCATAAAACAAATAAAAATATATGAGCTAAAGGAGCTCAATGAGTGTAAATTAATTTCATTTCATATATAAAATAACTCTCTAAAAATCATTTTGAAATCTAAAGTTTCCTGAAATTTTAATAAAACATAAGATTCATGTAATGCAATATAAAAACATATATCATTGAAAACCATTAACATAAATATGTGTAAATCATTTCCTTCATAATCATGTATCATAAATTCAATAGAATTTAAGACATTTCGTATTACCATCAAAGGTTCCTTTTTTATGTAACGGGTCGGTTAATCTCCACTCTTAGGCCTCGACCTTGACCCTCATGGATTTGGATGTAATCGCCTCTGCTGCCCCCTGTCTTGAGCCTTTCTTTGGGCCTCAACCCGCAAAGATTCGGACAGCAGGTACCATCATCTCTTACATATATAAACCACTACGCCGAGGTAATGATCTGCCATCTGTAGGGTATCATTCATAGTAACCCTAAATACGCTCAGAGGGCAACACGACAGACTCAACTCATCCCTCCAAGGTTAGTAACAGGACTACTCACTGGACTTGTCATACACACACTAAGATACCTCACTCGATTCATATCATATCATTCATTGCATAACATAAGGGGTAACCATTGGTTTTAAAAACTTTTAATTCATAACTTGAAAACTATTTCATAGAAATCATAACGATTCAATGAAATTCATTTGTAACATGATAATTATAGTAAGCACATACTTAAATTGAACGTAAGATATGCTTTTTCAATAATAACATCATGAAAATGAATTTAAATGTTTCCAAAACTCATTAAACATTAACATTTCAACAATCATCAACATATTTAAATCATGGTAAGAAAACATTTTTCAATGTTTGTAAAAAGAGTTTTACACTCATTTTTTCCTCGCTCGCGGAACCTATGATTTCAACTCATTTGCTTCCGCATTACGTGTACCATTCGTACACTTAATTTAGGCTATTTTGGAACTTAATTACATAAATACACATGTTGCTTTGTCATACATACATACAAGCTGTCCCATAACATTTAAACGTATAGAATTCAAAATTTCGCATAGTTTTTGTTTTATCCGAAACTATTTCAATTATTCGTGAATCAGTTTTATTCAACCATTTAAGCATCCAAACACTTATAAATCATTCCAAATACATATAAAATCATGTTAAACCATCAAAAACACAAAAAATAAAAACCAAGGTAGCTTGCACGTAACATGTCTATTTTCATCCGTATGACGTCCATATGAATCTTAATTCAATTCTTTCAATTTCTGTGGTCATTCTAGCATCCCAATAACTCAATACCAATACAATTCATCCATTTTCTTCAAGTTTTCACATAGAAAATCACATTGAAATCACATGGAAACTATATCAATATCCTAGCAACAACCAACACCCTAAATCTCCAAAAATCAAGTTTCCATTTCATTTTCAATTTTGAGTTAGTAAACTCACTTTGGAAATAACTTGAAACCACTTGAATAGCTAGTTGTCGTGACCACCTAGCTTCTCCCTTTTGGTTCTCCTCCTTTCAGCTTCACTTTCTTTCTCAAACTTAGTTTGCTTCTTTTATTTGTATCTCGGTTTTGCAATGGTTCTCTTGTTCATGTCTCGGCTGAATTGTTTCTCTTTTCATTTGATTTTGGCTCTCGGTTGAATTGTTTCTCATTTTTGTGTCTCGGTTTGTGTTGCTTCTCATTTCAAGTTCTTTTCTCTCAATTCACGGCACAATGTCATTTTGTTTGATTTGCAATTGCTTTCTCTTGAAATGGCTTATATATACATTGATTGGAATTGACATTTGCCATTGGATTTCCATTTATTTACAAAATCGCCACTCTTGCATGTGTGACACTTGTCACACATGCATTCCATTGCATGATAAGTGTCATGCATGCACCATGTCTTCATGCCACGTGTCGTTCATTCATTGATTCCTTTGCCACTTGTCAATCGTGTGCACCTTTTCGTATTTTCGATTAATACAAGCTTTTCAAAAACATTCCTAACCGGTTACTCCAAGATCTTTTCAAAACTTCCCTTAAATTTTTTAGGGCCTATATTCGAATTTCTCTCATCTTCCCTATAGTCTCCGAAATTCCTAAAAGTCATTCCATACCTTAATTTGGGTCCCCATAATCTTAAAGTTAACTTTAAAACACTTTTTGATATAAATCCGATTTAAAATCCGGATTTCTTTTTCAAAAGCATCTTTTAGAATTCTAAAATATCTTTTAAACTTTTTGATATTCACTAGAGACCTCGGTCATACCATTATTAATATCCGGAATCCTTTAATAATTCCATCGGGATCCTAAAATGTTTCTAATCCACCCATGATTGAACAATTATAAATTTATACACCTCATATATACATTACTAGATCAATAGAATAATTTCATTCACTTTAGACTTATACACGTGTCCAAAATTGCATGTTACAAGTAGAGTTTGGTTCGGAGCAAACAAAATAACTTAGAGAAGATTATTTTGATTATGAAGAGAAGAAGAGGAAGATAGGGGAAGAAAATATTGATTTAGTGTTTGAGTCTGATCATGAACAAGTTGTGGAAGACTTTTATGGAGATAAAGAGTGGTTGCAACCTAGTCCTTCAAATGTTTAGGGCATTAGCTTACTTTCTTTTACTTGTCTACTTAATTCCATTCAGTTGTTTGGACTTTGGACTTTTTCTTTTGATTGTTATTTGGTACTTGCTATGTAATTATTTACATGTTATACATAATATCGGTTGTGCTTGACAATAAAAGAAGGACCTAAGGTCCTAAGTAGTTGAGATGTGATAGACTTTTGAAATGTTATTTTCGTGTATTACATGATGGAATTGTTGAAAAAATAACTGTTATGCTACCAAAACGTTTAAGACATCTAGTAGATTGTAATTGTGCAATTGTGTTACAATGGTTTTTGAGATTGCATGAGATAGTTTTGATTATGTTTAGTAGTCATGTGATTGTTTTTGATTCTATGGAAAATTCTTTAAGTTTTCTTTTATATGTTTGATCTAATTTAACCATTGGTCAATGATTTGATCATTGACTAACAGTCAAATCAAGTACTCATTGAGTACTCTTCAAGTAATGGAAAAATTACAAATGCAAAAGAAAAGTTGAGAAAACAATTCATGAATCTCTCTCTCCCGAGTTTGAATCCATGGAGCTCCTCTTTTCTGAGTTTGAGCATTTGCATCCTCTTCTCCACTCTTGTAAAGCTTTCTTTCCGAAGCATAGGTGGATGACGTTGGTGGCACTACAACAAAATAGGTCATCCATATTGGGCATTGCTCGGTATGGTTGACTATCCATACCGAGCGGACTACCCGGTATGGATAATGGGAGTATACATATCGGGCATGTGCCTGGCATGGAAAATGGTTATCCATGCTGGGCACATGCCCGGTATGGATGATGGAAGTATCCATACCGGGCACATGCTTGGTATGGAAAATTAATATCCATACCGAACACCCACTCGACATGGATAAACATTTTCCATGCCCGGTATAGATACTCCCATTATCCATATCGGGCATGTGCCCGACATGAATACTAATTTTAATTTTAAATTTATTTTTCATGATTTAAATATATATAATTTAATATTAAAATAAAAGTTACTTATTCCAAAAAACCTTTAAACAAATTTCAACATACATTTAAAATATATTTATAAATAGATATAAATATATTATCAAAAGTTAACTTACATCATCTATGGTCACTCTATATATAACGATAATATAATCCTAAGATACAATATATTTTCTTGGTCAAGCAATAAATGAGTGTAATGCATCTTCAAAAGTTTGTAGCTCATTGGTAGGTCATAGTAGTGGAATACTAACTATTACTTTCTTCACATAAACTCACCAGTAATCTGGACCAAGCTTTTCGTGATGAACTTTATCATAGGGGTCCTTGGAGTCAATTTCTGCTTCCGCCACCACTGTTCCTATGCCCAACCAGTCTAATAACTTGTAATGGTTTCCACTTGATCCACAAGCTTGACTTGTAGAACCCCACTAATGAGCTTGTTAGAAAGAAAGAAAGGACAAAAAAAAAAAAAAAAAAACCCAAAAGTTCATGGTAAGACCAATTCAAATTCACAAAGAACCAAAAAAAGGGAAACACATGAACTAACTAATTATCTCAAAAGAAGCTGTAGGGTAATGATATAATCAAGTAGCAGAAAGCTGTCATGCCTCGAACACTTCATTGTAGCTGAATAGTAATTACAACACAGAAAAAAAGATTGAAACAAATTTTACACCTATGCAAAAAAACCAAGGTTCAAACAGCAAATATCCCATATAAATCAATGCTGAAAAAAAAAACATTTTTGACAAATTTTCTGGCCAAAACACCTTAAATCTATTAGAAATCAAAATCAGCACTTAGCAGCATATGTTAGTTCACATTGTGAAAAGAAGACCAACATAACATTAGCAAGTGCTTTGCACGTTCATTACATGCTTTAAGAATTTACTAGGTATAGAAAAGCATAAGAAAACAGCATGTTCTTTACATGACTATTTTCACATGCCTAACCATCCTACTAACCCCTCGTGGATCCTTACATAACTTTATCATTACAAGGTTGCTATAAAATGGTTATACCGATTTTCTATCTGAAAAGTTTCTTCATTTACAATTACTAAGCAAACCCAACTACCCAAGAAGACCGATAAAACATCAAAACTGCAAAACCATGTCAACATACGAAAACGGGTTTCCCCAGAATGTCAATTATTTTCAACCAAATGGATCAATCATATTCAAAAAACCACGAGCCCATAAACAAGCAGCGAATTTTGCAACATATTACACATATAAATTAATCATGACTTGTTCATCTGAGACCAGCATACAATTGTCTCTTGTTTTGTAACTCAGAATTTATCACATTTATGCAACAATTCTGTATTTTTTATTTCTAAAGAAACAGAACATGCATTGCTAGAGAAAAAAAGGGAGATAAAAACAAAATTGTGAACAAGCAATCTAGTAAAACAGAAAAAATAGAACCTATAGGATACCAGCCTCCAAAAACCAGCTGATACAAAAAGAATATAGATGAACCCTCCAAGGCCACTGCCTCCTAAGCAGACCAGAAAAGAAGACAAAGGGCAAAATCCCCTAACTACATCAACACAGCTCCCAATCTTTGAAAATAAATAATAAATCTCTACCATTGAATTCTAAAGCAACCAAAGAACATAGAGAGACCGTCCAGAATTTAACTTACAAACAACGATATACTAATCATCATTACCCAAAATTATAAACAATAATGAATAACCCAGCTTTTTCATATATTGACATACTCTCATTGCCATTACAATGCTAATAGTAGTCAATCAGAAAAATCAATAACAATCACCATACCTTAGACTGGTAATTCCAGATGCACGCGGTTCCAAAATACAAACTTGCTAGAATCCTGAAACAACAATCATAATAAATCACATTTCAGCAATTTGGCATAAAATTTCAATAATTTGTATACAAACAATTAAAAAATCTGCAATTAAAAAGAGTGCAAGCAGCTTGGTTGCTTACTTAGTCTGGAGAAGCATTGAGTCAACTCGTTCAGCTCCATTTATTTACTTATTTATTTAGTTTTAATTTTTGATTTCACTTGAATATCTGAAACTCACTTTTGCCAAGAATGTAACCATTATAGTGACAGATAAAATATCAAAAGCCACCACTTGGTTCTAATTTCTAAACCACCAGAGCAAAATAAAATAAAACAAAATAAAACCATTCAAAAACAATAGCGCAGTTGAACTTGTTTAGGCCGATGGCGCAATCGGAAGAAGAAGATGAAGAAAAGGAGAAGAATAATAGAAGAAGAAGAAGAAGAAGAAAATTGGAAAAAGAAAGAGAAGAAGAAGAAGAAAAGGAGAAGGAAAAGGAAGAAGAAGAAGAAAATGAGAAGATGATAAAAGGGAGACCGTCGCGCCGGCGGTCGGAATGAGCTCGACTTGCGATCGCACGGTCGGACTTGTTCCAGCCGGTCGCACGACGATCAGAAGAAGAAAAAGAAGAAGAAAGGAGGATGAGGAGGAAGAGGAGGAGGAGAAGAAAGGGAGAAAAAGAAGAGAAGAAGAAGAACAGGAGGAGGAAGACTCACCGGGGGTAGATCGGAGGACGGTAAAGGCCGGCTAGGAGAACAACCGGCTTCCGGAGTAGCGACAGACCGGCGAAGGGGTAGAGGCGTCGGTGGCTAAAGTGGGAGAGAACTAATGTGAGAGAAAGAGAAAGAGAGAGAAAATAGGGTGAAAATGGAGGGGGAAAAGGGGGAATGGTGGGTGCAGGTGTAAACTCATCTGGTTATGCATACCGGGCGGGTCGCGCTCAGTATGGATAATCCAAATACCATACTAAGCGGGTCACACCTGGTATGGTATTTGGATTATGCATACTGGGCGCAACCCACCCGGTATGCATAACTTGATTACCCATATTGGGCAGGTCACCCATCTAGTATGGAGAATGTCCTTTAATTTTTTATTATAAAATATTTTTATCCATACCAGGCAGATAACCTGCCCGGTATGGATAACCCGAAATCCAATCCGGGCGCACCTCGCTCGATATGAAATTTTGATTATCTATACCGGGCACAACCCGCCCGATATAGATAATGTGTTTTTAATTGTTTTTTTAAGTGTTGTTAGACTGTTTTGTTGTAGTGTGAAGGATTGAAGATGAAATAAAGGTGTTTAGAAATGAGAATCAAGGGTGAGAGAATGGACATGAGAGCCCCATTCTCAAACCCTCAAAACTACCCTAAATGGTAAAGATTGAAAGTTAGGGCACGAAAATTAGATTGGAATGTTTCAAAATTACCCTTTTTTCAGGTCTGATGCTCATCGAGGCGCTTGGAAAGGCGTAGGTATGTTAGGGGGCGCACTTGTAGTAGTAGGTGGCACTCCCTTGAGCACCTAAAGGAGCGTAAGCATGCCAAAAAGTGTGCTCATGGCAGTGGATGCGCTTGTTAGCGCGTAGGTAGTGGCTAGGCACACAAGGGGGCGCCCTAAGTCTGACTTTTGCTCAGTAAATTGGTTATATCTTTCTCTATGGACCTTTGATTCATGAATTGTTAGTTGCTATGGAAACTAGATGTTTGAAGCTTTAATTTGGTAAGTTGTAGCCTACATAAATCAAATCGATGACTTTGCACGAGCTCTCATAAATCAACCTATCTTTTAAGCTTGAAAATCCAAGATTATGCTATTTTTTACACAAAACCCAAACTCAATGCTTTTTTTATTTGATTTCTCTTCGAATCCTTTCCAACCAAATGTACAAATCATTTAAAGACTTATTCTTTGAAAAACATTAAAAAACACATAAAAACACTTAAGAACGACGACAAATATATAGATTTGAAAATGTAAATCTCCACTAAAAATATCATTATCATGCTTCTTTTCACCACCATCATTTGTGTTCTAGTCTTGTGGTGTTTTTACTTCAAGAATAGGTGTTCTAACTCTTCTCAAACAATGAAGACAAAGAGAGCAGCAGTTAAGAACAATCCTTCTCCAAGGCGGTCCAAAAGGAACAAAACAACACCAGTTGAATCCAGTGAAAAAATAGTCTCATAGGAGCTCATGGAATCAATGGTTGTCGAGAAACAAGCAAAAGAACAACCTGTTTCTGCCTCATCAATGCCTCTACCTCTAGAACCCTTTCCAATAGCAACCCCTTCCAAGGGAGAGAAACCAGCAAGCTCGTCTTCATCATTTTCCACCACATCATTGTTTTCTGTCATATTTGAATTTGGAATGTCTACCCTAGTTAAGCGTTAATGTAATTCATGATTCCAGACACGCACAAACTAGCATAGATCCTAGCCATGAATCTTTACTCCTAATTGTCTCTAAAGCAATCCAAGAAAAGTAAGTCCCAAAGTAAAAGAAATAATTGACAAAATATTAAAATAAAATAAAATAAAAGCAAAACACAAACAATAAAATTAAAACACACGGAAAAAAGAAAAGAAAAATAAATAGGCTAACACAAATAAAACCAATATAAACTGGCATTGATAGAGGGAAAAATTCTTTGTTTTTCTTTTTGTTTTTGGTAATATATTAAAATAATCCTAAATTAAAATTATTAGAAGAATTAAATAATATAAATTAAACTAATTTTTTAAACAATCCCCGGCAACGATACCAAAAACTGGTTGTACAAGTTTTAGTACTTGCAAGTGCACGAGTTTATTATAGAATAAGTTATGCAAACACAAGGTAGATCCCACAGAGATTGAGAAAATATTAATCTAAATTCAAATTAAATTTCATTCTAATCTAATTAACAAAATTTGAAAATTGAGAATTAATTAAAACTAAAAATATAATAAAATTCTAAATTAACAAGACAAGATTATTTTGCAAAACTCTAATTTGCAAAACTTAAACAATGGAAGAAAAATCTAAGATTCAAAATCCAACGTTATCAATTTGTAATATCTTACTATTCAAAATATTATTTTCACAATTAAATAAACAACTTAGAAATTAATTCGTTATTGTCTCAAGATTTATCAATTAAGCTTCAAAAGTAAATCTTTTGTAATTAAATTCAAACTTGAAATTTATAACATCTAAGCATTACATGTATCCAATATTTGAAAAGCATATGATAAAAAATCTTATATTTCAACCTTATAATCCAAATTCAAATTAATAAAATAATTTTGTAACTACCAAAAATACCTGATATTTAAAGTGAAATAAATTTTATTTTATCAATTGATGAAACTAAGAATTATTAAATATTAAAAATAAAATTTAGAATAACATTTGAATAGCAAAATTATTATAAAGTTAATAAGACTTTATCCTACACCTCATATAAGAAGTCAAGCAGTCATAGTGATAACAAGAAAAAAGAAAATTTAAAACCCGGCATCTTGTTGAAATTGTGGCTGCAATTCTCCCCAAAAATAGCTGCTACGTTGTATTCTTCCTTGGATGACAGCTGATGTCTTGTGTTCAACTTCAAAAGTCCCATTAGCTGCTTTTTTTTTTTTTTTTTTTTGGTTCTTTTATATTGCTGTCGCTGGTCTATTTAGTTCTAGACCCAAAATTGTGTTGTTTTGCTTCTTTCTGATCTTGTGATTTCCAAAACCTGCTCAGCTCATAAGTTTTTCTTCCAAAACAGCCACTGCCTCTCTTGAGGTTTGCCTTAAAAACAAAGCTGCAGAGCCTCCTTTTTCTTTCCAATTTTCTATAAATCCAAAAATAAAAAAAATAATAAAAATTGACCTGATTTTATTAGGTGTGGTTGATTCGTAGCTACACATACATTTTCACAAATGAACTGCCCAAGACTAACTATTGTAGACATTTCCTCACAATAATTATGATGGAGAAAATACCAATTCAAATTAAGATCTCAAATTTGTTTGTATCTTTATATATTACAATAAAAAAAAAAAAAAAAAAAAAAGGATAGTATAATGGAAAGATTCATAAGTCAATTTTACATATGAAGATAGATGTGCCATTAAATCTTTCAAA
Source organism: Nephelium lappaceum (assembly GCA_021234005.1). NCBI lineage: Eukaryota > Viridiplantae > Streptophyta > Magnoliopsida > Sapindales > Sapindaceae > Nephelium > Nephelium lappaceum. Next base: position 3,003,483 of record CM038007.1, read on the forward strand.
TTATAGCATTTTATGCATGTAACAAATATTTCATTTTTAATATATATTTCATTTTCTCTAAAACCAAAAAAAAAAAAAAAAAAAATCCATGTTTTCTTTTTAACACCATATTATCATCAAAGTCTCAAAGTTTTGCAAATAATAAAACGAGATTCTTTCAAGTTCAACAAAACTTGGGGTCTTCAACTTATAATTCGAATGTACTTTTTGAAGATGAATAAACAATCCATTATTATGTCAGTTCTAATAAGTTTTAATCAAAAAGCAAGATGTGTGTTCTTCACACAACTCTTTAAAAAAATGAATGAATGCATATTGTGTATGTTTTTTCCAAATATAAAAACAAGAAACATCACTCCAAGATATAAACCTAAAATCGCTCTTTCTAGGTTATCAAACAAATTGCTTTAATTTCATTTTTCTTCTATGCACCTCGATAAAACTTGTTAACACATAAAAAAGGCAAAATTTATCAACGGACCTCTTGGATCTTCAAGTTATGAACATTTTTTAAGACAATTCATACATATTAATAACAAAAGGATCAATCTCATTAATAATGGAAAAAGGCCTTGAAACGAATAAAGTTGATAATTGCACGTTAACAACTTCGATTTACATATTCTAGATAATAAATTTTGCATCAGTCATGCATGAATGAAGATTTTCTGATATATATAATCACATAAAACGATAAACAACACTGATGAATGATGTGTGGCATATATGGATTTGCATGGGTTCAGTACGAGCGTTTCAGCACGAGTAATGATATTTTCATCCCTCAAAAATAATATGTACACCCTTTTTGTTTGCACACTCAAAACAAATTTTAAAATTTTTCTAATTTGTATTTAAATTTCACTTAATACCAAAACTACCATTTTCTCTTAACTTTATTTTATATTTTTTTGTAAATACACCCCATCAATATATATTTTATTAGTTATATTTGTTAATAAATTATTATGATACTATTTCGACTTTTTGATATATTAACTTTTCGATTTGTAGCAATCATGTCTTGGTTGTGGCATAATTGATAGGGAATCTTTTAACTAACAGTAGTGTTGGAAAGGTCACAATAAAATCTATAGAGCCCTTTTTCACTAACTAATTAGCTGCCTTATTTCTCAGTGACTTATTTTTGCACTTGCAATGTTTATGACAGTAGAAGACTATCATCACACCCAACATCTTTTTGATACAAAACCATAACAAATAAATGTACCATACATCCTCACTATCAACATACTTTACAGACTCCATACAAATAAACAATGAATGTGTCTGTCTTTCCTAAATCCCATGATTTTTCACAAAAAGCTCAAGATAAATTGCAAATCAACCATCAAATTCATTATTTGGATAAATTCATTTTTTTTTATTTTATTATATGAAACAACGTAATTTGAAAAAAAAAATGGAAGAGTACAAAAAGTGTACCAGGAGTCCACAAAAATAAACATCCAATTTGTAAAAAATCAACAAAATCAAGATATAATCATTTAACACCTTCCCAATTATCTAAATAAAAAACAATTAACACCTAGAATTTTCTAGAAACCCAAACCCGCAGTGAGACTAAATAATTAATTGTGTGAGTGAATTAAATGTTATGAATGATGCTAAAAGGTGCTCCATTTTACGTTTTTCTTCAAAGGATTTTTGTGACTGTTTATAATTAATATTGTGGATCTATGGTATTAATGTGCAACCAAATCATCTATGTTTAATAAGTCATTTGATTCAGTTTTCACCAATATTTACATACAGAGACCAATTTTGTGGATAGTTTCTTCCCTTATGTTGATTGTAGATGGAGTAGCATTGGCATCATTCGCTGAGGTCTCATTTAATTGGTGTCTAAAATTAAAATTTAGAAGAAAAGTTAGAGCTTGAAAGAATCATCACCTCAACCCTAAGCATCTATAACTAAAAATAATACAATATATTAAAAATTAAAAATTAAAACTAAATTAGAATTAAACATTAAAACAATATTTTAATTAAAAATTAATTCTTATATATCCTCTCTCTCATTAATCAATCTCAACCTCTCATTAAATCTCTTCAACACACCCGGTTCTGCTTAACTAATTCAGATTGAAAGTGGAAAGGATTAAACAATAAATCATTTAATTGGAAGAGCTTGAAGCTCACTCAAAGTTGAAGAACCACAAGCACAACACACAGAGATATTAAACCCAAATTTTTGTCGATTCATCTTCAACAAATTCAACCCTTTTTTAAAAAAAAAAAAAAAAAAAAGTAACAGCTCAGTCCATCATCACCTGCACCCAAAAACTAAAACCAAAACCAAATTTTGTTCGTCTTCATCTTAAACAAATCCAAAACCCAAAACCAAACACCAGAATTTTCATCAACGTTATCGCATGTAATTAATTAAAAACCAATTCCTTCATCATCTCTTTAACCCATTATCACAACCACTCCACACCGCCTCTAACCCACAATCTTCACCACCAGCACAACACACAGAGACAATTACATTTAACTTAATCCCTTTCCGAGGTTCACGTAAGAATTCAAACCTAGTTGAGGCTATCTCATTGACGCATTAGGGTCTTATTAGTTCACAATCACATCGACCAATATTAGCAAATCATATTCTTTTTGTTTGTGAATACTGTGCAAAAAATAATTTCTAGAAAATTGTGACAACATTGGAAGTTACAACCAAACATTTATATTTTAGATGAAAATGAAACCGAGTACACTATTAGTACAAGGATCATCACAAGCTATTATGCTTTTCTTTCTAATTATCACACGCAACAAACTCGATCAGTTCTGTCAAATACTAATTTCAAATATCAAATAATTTTAAGAAAATAAATTAATTACAAAATATTGAGAATAATTTTCAAATACTAATTTAAATACCAAATAATTTTTAAAGAAATAAATTAATTACATAATATTGAGAATGAATCAAAATCATGATGAAGTTATTTTATTTTGTTAAAAACAAATGAAAAACATATTTAAAAGAAACAAATAATTACATATATAAAAAAATTTAATTTTTCAAGCTATTGTGCTTTTATTTCTAATATGCATGGCCCCAACCGGCTAAAAAATGGTGTCGAGATCAAAATGTACCTCCCCAACTCACGAAAAATAGAGAGAGTGACACGTGTCAGTTGAGATATGAAATCAGAACACCACATGACAAAAGTGCGCTTTTCCTTTCTGTCTCCACCTTGTTGCACTTGAGTGTGACACGTGTCAATTGACATGTAAAATAAGACCGGACAAAACTGCACTTTTCCTTTTGTGGATTTAATTATTTTGATGAATAAGGTTATTCAATAAGAATATTTAATAATCACCGTTGGATTCATTATTAGATTCTTCAATAACTATCTTTATAATCAATCCAAGAGTCATTATTGAAGAAATTAATTTAAATAATCTTATCCAAACTATTAAATTAGTAAAACCATTTTTTTTTTTCTCTCTGTTTTTTCCATTTGAAATGAGAGAGAAAAGCAATTGATCATGGCTGGTTTGTGGGCTTCTGCTGACTTGTAAATTACCTATTGTTTTGTTGATATGATTTGTACTCATTGTTTTGTAATGTCGTTGCTACTTCTATTAACCGTGTATTATGGTTAAAAGTCATGATTTCACAAAGTACTGCAACATAAATGTTAAAAAAAGTATCAATGGCCTTTTTGGATTGCAGTTTTCATACTTGTTTCTGGCCTGGTTATATAAGTCTAGTACTAGGGGCTTGTGTTGTTAATTGTGTTCCATTTATAAAAACTTCTTGTTTTTGCAACAAGGGGGGTTGATAAAGTGGTATAATCACCTCCACCCATGCACCACATCATAGGTTCAATCTTTATCCTTCCACTAATTGTGGGTTGTTTTCCACTTTATGTGGGCAACCCTCTCCTGCATTTGAAACAAAAATCCAAGTTGCATTTTAGAGTCTCATATTAGTTGGTCTCGATAGTGTTCTATTGGGTCATTAATTATCATTATTTTATATTCATTTTACCTATTATTTGTATTACATTTTTTAGTAGAATTGATACTTTTAATTTGTTTCATGTTTTTATATTTAATTTTAGGTTTTGAGAAAATTAGGATGGAATTGGTGATTTTTTGGAATTAATTATGATACAAGAAAATCAGACATCTGGACTGAAGAAGTTTAAAAGTTAAGAATCAAAATAGAGGTTAAATTATAAATATTCAAAGTTATTTTGGCTTAAATGAAAAATGGAAGAAGCTGAGGACCAAAATATAATTTGCCAGTCCACAACATCTAACGCACAGAAAGGCCGTCGTTTTGGCTGGTGTGAAGCGCGCCTACACGGGTTGATCAGGTAAGGTTGCGTACGCATAAGCGCGCTTAAAGGAGATGCTGATTGGCTGAGCTGAAAGATCCGAGTCGGGTCTTAGGGATCCGCTTGTTGTTCCTTTTAGTCGCCGTTCCGGGTCGACCAGGGAAGTGGCGGGTCGTGCTGACCCGCGTGTTTTTTGTCGCCGTTGCTGGTTGGATTCGGTTCCGATTGTTGCAAGCGTGGGTCGATCAGGCGGGTCAGACCGCGTGTTTAGGTGTTTTTTCTCATTTGGAAGTCGTTTTTGAGTCCGGTTTTGACCCGTGCTAATGCCTATGGATCGCACTGACCCGCGTGCTTGATGATCTGAGTTGGCACTGCCAACTTGGCAGGGTTCCAAATTTGTTGCGAACTAAAATTCCTTATTCTTTTGCCATGTACTTCAAGTATTTTTACCTATAAATAGGTGTTTTTCTTCAACATAATGAGATACACATTAAAGGAAGAAAGACCAGAGACTTGGGGCTGCAGCGGCTATTCTCAGGTTTATTCTTCACTATTTATTTTTATTTTTATTTTTATGTTTTCTTTTTTAACTATATGTGATTAATTTTCTTATTAGTTAAGACTAACTTGAAACCCTAAACATGAATTCAATATATTATTATTTTTAATGAAATATTTTATTTTTGTTTGATGAAATTAATTGTCTCTATTTAAATTGTATTTTATTTATTTTGTTCTTTGACTGACCATCTTAGGAGTATATTTTTAGGATTATGTTGTAAGAATATAGACCCCACACTTAACGAGCATATTCCTAATTTGTAACAATCAATTGCTTACGAACCAATTAAGAGACATTAATTCATAAATATCTAGAATAGACACCATGTTTTAGAATTTGTGTAATATTCATATTTTTCTTGTACTTAATGGATTCCAATTACTAAACATAAGTAGACACTATGTTAGGTTATAATTAGGAAAATATGTATTTACGTAAACATCATGCGACTTGCATATTATCTAAGGAAGAATTAATATGACATGCAATATGACCATTACCTTGTCGTGAATGTCTTCATCATGCATTAATATTATTATGATTTATTTATTTATTCATAGATTGAATGATTGTTTAGTGGTGGATAGAATGTCCTAGCTAAGTTTTCTTTTATTGATTTTCCTTATTGAATTTTGTTTTCTTATTGCAATTAGGTTTCAAAATTAATTCTGAAAATCTTTTTCATTTAATTTAATTGTTTAAATAAACTTGGAATTTAAAAAAAAAAAGATAATAACTCCTCATAGGATCAACCTTTGTTTGTCACTATACTCAATAAAATGATTTGTACACTTGTAAGGTTCAAAATTTGGTTTATTAAAAAAAATTAACCAACATGTTCTGATATGGTGTTGGTAAAAAAAAAAAAAAAAAAAAAAAGCTTCTTCATTTTTTTTTAATTCGAATAATAGTATTTGCATGTGTCTATGTTTGTATTATATCTCTTGTATTTTTATATCTTAAGAAATCCATTGTGATATAAATCTTTTTCTATGCACTAGCTATTAAATTATGCAACTAGATTGTGATATGATTGAAGGTAGGAGTTGAACAAAGGATAAGTCAAATTAAATGGAAAATTGGATTATGTTGTGTCGTTTCACTCAAAGCGTGTCAATTATATTACATTCCATAAGCAGATAGGATGCAAATGTTCCATCCATAGGGGTAGCCATCTCTAACCTAATTTGATGTACCCAATCCAACCCGACCATTTTTTATCGGGGTTAGATTGGGTTAAATCTTAAAATAACCAGAATGGATTATATTGGTTGGGTGGAAAATTAAATTAAATTGGGTTGAGTTAAAAAATTTTCAACCTAACCCAACAAACGTTCATCCCCACTTCTAAATTCTAGATTTTCTTATCTCTCTAGAAGAACACTTATTAGAGATGAAGATCAAGGATAGCCTTTATAAATGATTGAATCTTTTTATTTGTAATAAATTAATCTTTATTTATATTTGTTTTATTTGTAATCAAATTGCTAAGATTATGAAAGTTACCAACTAGACCTTTTGTGTCTTTATGGTGGATTAAATCTAACTCGATCAACCTAACTCAACTCAACTCAACCCAACTTAACCATTATTAAGTTGGATTGGGTTGGGTTGGATTGAAAAATTTTGGAAAAATTTGGAAAAACTTCATTTTAGTCCTTGAGGTTTCAAAAAATATCAGATTTTTAAACATTTTTTAGAAATAACTCTTTTCATCTCTAACTTTTCCAAAACTCTTTAAAATAGTCCAAACCATCAATCAACTGATGGTTAATAGTGACAGAACACATAAAAAAATATTTTTGCCTTTAATAGTTGTTAGTGAAACTAAAATTATAGGATTACCCTTATAAAATAATAAATTTATATGTGAAATTTTCTAAAATGCCTCTAAGTTTGAGTTATTTAATTATAATTTAATACAAACCACTTTATTTATTATGAGGATATTTTTACCTAAATGTCATCCTTTGGACCTGATTTTTTAGTCACATGGGTCTAAGTGCATAAATTATTGAGATGATTTATTGACCAAATTACTTTATTTTTTTTTTTTTCATTTTTAAATTCTTAGTCATCCACATATCACAATCTTAGTCTGTCATACGAAAATATCATTTTACCTTTCCCACCCAAATTATTTGTTACTAGTGATCATCATTTGACTGATGGTTTGAATTATTTTGAAAAGTTTTGGAAAAGAGTTTTCATTTTTCCTCCATCCACTATCCACTTCCTCTGCTGCCGGTCGGTCAGCCCTTCATTTCCTCCTTGGCGCCTCCCCTCCATCTCCTTTTCTTCATCCATCCACATGGCCACTCTGGTCAATCAACCCATCTCATTTCTTCATCCATGTAGGCCTATCATCCACGCTGCTCGACGACCTCCTTCATGGTTGTCCTCCTTCAGGGCATTGATTATTTAGCTGAGGGCTTTCAGCCCTTTCTATTTGTATGGGTCTTTTGCACTTAATAACTCATGGATTTGTGGGAGTCTCCCGTTGCAGTGACTTTGTTATAATGTTTGTATCTTGTGTTCGATTTTTGTTTTTCTCATGGAAAGGTGCTTCCTCTTTATGTAGGGCAGTAAATAGCTTTTGTTGATGATACTGTTGTTGACTTGTTGTTCTATTTCATCTCTACTGTTTCTCGTTTTTAATTTCCAATTTTGCATTGTGGTGGTTTCGTTCCTTATAAATGAAAATGGTAAACCATTTTGGAGAGAAATAATGTCTCCTTTGGTTAAAAAAAGTTTATTGCTACTGGAGTTGGTTGATCAACAATTTGTGTTTTTTTTATAGGGAACATGCAATTTATTAAACAAAAGAATATAGGTTGAGCAATATTAAATTATCTATCAACAATAAGAAGTGTTGTAGATCAGTAGATGCATCATTTTCTTTGTAAATTTGTGTTATATTCTGCCAAAAAAAAAAGTGTTTCTCATTGATTAGTATATGGCACATGCTAGTCAATAAGGTTGCAAGCATGATGGAATTAATTTTTAGATGTTGTGAGAAGCTCAATCACATGTGCATTTTTATGTTTTCGTTGGTTCATATTCATGTTTTAGGTTGATGTGTAATGTATTATTCTGACTTGTGGTTGGTTATTTAGAGCTAACCCAATCAACTTAACCCAACCCTTGGGTTGGGTTGAAGAGTTGAATGGGGATTTTCAACCTAACCCAACTCGAACCCGAAAGCATCCACCCTTAGCTTCTTGCCTTGGCTCTTTATAAATAAACAAGGGTTTCACAATAAAAAAAAATAAAAACAAAAACCCAACTTTCAAAAACTGGGATCAGATATAGAGCTGTGAAGAAATTTGATGGATTTTCGAAGATGTTGAAAACCCATTTGTGAGTTCTCTTAATTAATCTCAGTTTTTTTTTTTTTCTTGGTGGAGATTTTGGTGAATGCAAAAAAAGAAACTGTAACACGGTCAAAATTCATTTTACATGTTTTCTTGGAAACCAAACAGTGATGATAAGGGGAAAAGTGAGATGGGTTGTTTGTATTTTTCCTTTTATAAGGAATTTTTGTTTATTGATTATTTCTGATTATAATACTAATTGAAATGAAATTTAACAAAGAAGAAGTGAATATATATTATGGAATTGAGAGGTTTTTTTGAAAAGGTTTTGTTATTTTGGCAACTTTCGTTTTCATTCCGCTGAAAATTTGGTTTTTCTTCATTTCTTTTTTATCTTTATAATGACATGTTTACATACAGTAATAAAGACAATGGCTATCAACAGGTATTACAGAAGATATGAATTCTATTAGAATATCCTTTTAAACAAGCATTTGGGAGCCTAGATATTTGATTTTTTGCTGAATTGTTTGACACACTGTTTTTTGTCTTCATATATGATTCATTTTTAGTGGAGTGAATTTAATGACTGAATTTTTATAGTGAAAAATGGAGATGGGTCGTACTTTTTCTGCTGGGGGGAAGACTAACGTCTCAAAAGCACCGAGGAAAGGAACTGTTAGCAGAAGGAAGCCTGTTGGTGACTTATCGAATTCAGTTAAACCGACACCAAAACAGTCATTAAAGAAGCAGAAGTCTACTGAGAATGACTCCGATGCTTCTAAAATCATATTTGATGGAAGCGAGAAGAAGACTTTCAATGAGGCTCCTGAAAAACAACAGACTCGCGGCAGGAAAGCACTTGCCACTTGCTACTGACATGTCAAAACTGCATGAGGCACCGAAGAAGAATGTGAATACCAAAGTGAGTGTTGTCTCAGAGGATGATTTGGATCCGATTGCTGAGACTGTGTTTGATCACAATCATGAAGAATGCATCGAATGCATGGAGACACAAACAAAACCAATGGACTCAGATGAGTTTTTCAAGACATATGGTAAACAAACTTGGCAACTATTTTAATGTATATCATGGTGCATGTGGCGTTAGATAACTTAGTTTTTCAGTTTGATCTTTTCATGTAGTGTTAACCGATCACTCAGTGTCATCTTCAGAAATGGACCCACCATTGAAGGTCAGGTTCATTTGTTCCCTTTGGCTTCAACTAGTTTCCGATTTGTTTCGGGGTATTCTTTGAACTCCAATTTGTGAATTATATCTTTTGTTTTAGCCTGCTAGTCCTCCAATGTACATGGAACTAGAAGAGATGCCTGATTCGTTTCCACAAAAATACAAGGAATTATAGTGTTTTTTGTGGGTAATATTGGAATTTTAAAAAAAGATTAGTGATCTAGGGTGTACATACAATTTTGAAGGGGTGGAAACATCGCCACTCTAAATCAATTTGACCATGATTAAAAGTTTTGATTTTGATGATCATGTGTTTCTTCTTTGTTTGATTTTTATGGTCAGTGTTTGTATTGCTAGTAGTTTCTAGTCAGTCAGAATGTTTGTGGTTGTAAATCTTATATGTTGATCCAATCACCCTAATTGCCATAAAGTTCTTCTGTGTTGACCCTGAATCATTCTGTGCTGTGGCGGCTCAAAAACGCAAACCGGTTGTAATAAAAGTAAAGGATAATCAGCAAGAGCCTAAGGGTGTGAAATTTGTCATGTGTATGAAGATTGATAGCATTTTTGGAAAGTGGGGATTCATTAGAACAAAGATGTCTGTGTTCTTAGACATAAGAAGGGCTACATTTAGCATGACTGGAACTTTAAAGCTCAGTAAGGACTTGTTACTGGCCCATGACCAGAAAAAATTAGATCAGACAGTAGACCATGCTGGACACAACCCTCAAGCAAGTACATGGAAGTAAGGAGCAAACAGAGTTACAGAGACCCGCATTTCAAAACAACTGCATTCAGAATTTCAAATGAACATGCTATGAACGGAAAAAACATAAGCAATAAATGAATTTAGAAAAAAAGGATAATAGAAACTACTAAGTGCAGGGAAATTTTATTATTAGAATTGTACCGCGGTAAGAGAAACTAAATATACTGAAAAACAGAGGAATTGTTGACAATGCATTGTGTCAGATCCTTATCACAAGATGCCAAGGTCATAAAAATACCAACTCCAATCCAACAAAAACAGTCCAAATTTAAGATACATGTACCCATTAATACAGAATTATGTTTAAATCAACATGATCTAGGGCCATAACTCTTCAATAGACAACATGCGATTCAGCTACACCGTGGAAGTTAAAGTCTTAAAGAAGTAGACCATCCATGAAGTAAAATTGACAAATAATAAATCCAAAGCACCTTAAAGTTCTGAAAAGTTTACACATGTAGAGTAATTACACATTATAAACACGCTGACTTACCAATGGTTCTCAGCAAGTTTATTATTCAAGAAGTAAAAGGTGACAAAATAAATACAAAGCGCCTTAAATTCTGAAAAGCTAAACGTACGTAGGGTAGTTACACATTACAAACAAGCTGACTTACCGATGGCTCTCGGCAAGTTTATTTACAAGGCTGTAGAAAGTTATAGCCCTATTGAGACTTTTGCTTCCCATTGAGACGATATCTTCCACATGTAACTCTGCCCATTCAATACTTCTGATAAAAAGATGCCTAAACATAGTCTCAGTTAGTTTCCTTGTAAGAGCAATCATTGTGCCAATGACATTCTTCTCAAAAATATCAATGTTCTGGACTGAAACATGGTGTTGACGGCAAAGATCAAGAGCGAGCAAGCAGTGATGCAAAATCTTTCCATGGACACCACCGACAGATGATCTATCCATTCTACCAACAATATTTCCTAGCATTTCAAAAGCAATTACCAAGCTTGGATCCCCGGTATCAACAGCACCAGAGTATATGTTCAGCAAAAGTGGCAGAGCAGGCTGAACCTAGAGAACAAAGATCAAGTTTTATAGCCATATGGCAGACAAAAGAAGCATAGAACTTGTATCAGACCATAATCAGATATCGACATTCTAACAACGACACTTACAGGGATTTTCTCAATGAGGAGCCTCCACACTGCATCAGCTTTCACTTTCAGCTTTAAATCTGATCCCACCACATATTCAGGATGAAGGACCAAAAGCTCTGTAACATTTTCAAGATATGGATTTAAGAAACCACCAAGCTTGTCTATAACCACTTCTAAAGTGACAAGAAAAGATATCATTAGAGATTTTTTTCTACTGTTATGTTCACCATTGTTTCCCAGATCAATACACATAGAGATTTCATGTGACCTTTTTTATCACATACTCCATTATATATGAGGCAGCTCAACCAATGCTTTCGGCCCAAGCACATTTATCAAAGCACCAGTGGTTCGAAGGCAGCTGGAAGGGATTGCCAAGTTCCTTCAACTAATGTTATTTGTGATAGATGCAAGGCACGTGTTGAAGACAGAATAATAAGAAGGGAACCTATTGGCCAAAACTCCCAGTGTTGAAAATGCTGCCAGTTTTAATGAAGTATTTGATTCTTCATTGGTATTATCAACTAGTTCAACAACTTCCAAACACATTGAGCGGAAAGATTCAAAAGCACTCTCCTCCAAATGAAGCCAATGGCTACTTGAATTTAGATTACGTTCTCTTCCCCCCTTACGCTTTGACTTAACTGAGTCATGTTCCTTAATCATTTCACATTAGGAACCCAAGAGCCTGCTTGAAAGTATAAGTTTCGACGCAAACAAGCCAAAAACCAGATATACAGGTAATACAAAGGGACTTGTATCAAAAGTTTAGAACTATGATCCATTAGTGGAGCTTAACACTTATGATTTCAAAGAAATAGCATGCATCACATCAAAAATGTAAAAAGGAAATGATAACTAAGACACTTCTACTCAAGTCACTGTTAGATACTTGATGGGACACACCCATATCCACTAGAATCGACATGCATATGAACCATTTAACAAAAATGCACCTTCATTCTTCTAAACTGCATGTAAGATTTTTGTCCATCTGTTGGTAAATTATAGAGTAAGTTGTGTTCTTTGGTTGGATTGAAGTGGACTGCTCCTAAATCTTTACGTTCTTTCTTTTGGAAGAATTTAAAGTTCTTGAAGGATAAAAGAAGGTCAGTATTCTGTGGTATTGTGAAGTCTTTGCTATTTTATAAGTTATTTGGGAAGAAAGAAACAAAAAAATCTTTGAAGAAGTTGAAGAGGAGAGAATCTTTTAAGGGATAAAGTGTATTATTTGGTTTCTCCTTGGGCATTTACTAGTAAAGATTTTAAAAATTTTTCTTTATTTCTTATTTTGCTTAATCGGAAGGCCATTTTTTGTTGTTCTTTTCAATCGTGTACTTTATTCTTGTTTTTGTTTGTGGTATTGGTGGACTACTTCTAATTCACGATTGTAACCTCTTTATTTATTATTAAATAAAGTCTTTGTTTCCTATCAAAAAAAAAAAAAAACACCTGCAGGCTTCATAACTGCTTTTATAATTCTTTCACATGCAAACACAACACTATAGATCATAACATGTCTCTAACATCATGTTATAGAAATATATACATTGCACAACTGCTATTTTGATTGAGCGGCTGTGTTAAACAGCCCTTGATTTTTCTACAGATCATGTGAAAACAACCATTCTGGTTCAGCAGCCAGGTAATGTTATTGCTTGGTCAGCATCATTCGGTTCTAGTAAGATATTGGAGGTTTTGAGCTTTTCTTTACTTTCACAAAAGAAGAGCATGAAAGGCAGTTTCTCATGTCTCTTAGGAGGCATGATTAACTTTACAACTTAATCCTTAGAAGGTCTGACACCCTCCAATGATACACAAACAAAGAGAGGACAAAGTACAAAGGAAAAAGCAATTGTACATATCCTATCAGAAACTTCACTTAGAAGTTAAAATTTGCTGGTCCAAAAGACAAGATAGATACACTCTAAAGGATCTCCACTAGCTCTACTATGCATAACATGTATAAAAAAAGGTACATTATGATAGGAGATTGCTTACCTTCTTTCTCACATTGTCATCTGCATTGCTAAGCAAATTAATGATGCCTCTAAAGTATGAAGAGGGGATGATGGCCACTTTTATAGTCCTCAACACAGCATGCATACACTCCTTTACTTCTTTCCTGATAGCAACTGGAACATTTATCTGCTTTCTTCTTGTATCAATAACTTGTAGAAGATAAACAACTTGCTCCATAAGCTCTTCAAGTTTTCTCTGCAAATTCAAAGCATTCATAAAATCAATATCATAAATTTAGGCAGATTCAGTCAACTGATAGTGAGGTATACCATGCCTACTGGTTAGACAGGTGCCAATCCTGTAAGTATGATGATTGTCATTAAGCGAAGGACCAACTAAAAGGTTCAAAACTAAAAGCAACATTAGAATTATTCACCCCACTTCCCATTAGTCCAGTGGACTTTGATCCTAGAAGTGCATGAAGAGTTGTATTCCACATACCACTGCCCAGAATGGCAAACTTTACGAAGAAGGAAAAAAAAAAGAAATGCGGGAGAGAGAGAGAGAGAGACTAACATAGATTTCCAAACTCCACTCCCGATTTCATAGGTCAAGTTATGTGGAAAAGAAAAGTTGTGTTTCATATAACAGTTATAACATGCTTCTACTAGAACTTAAACACTATCTGTTGGGTTTTTCCTAACAACTTAAACCTTTGAATTGAGTGTTTAACATACGTAGCATTAGAGTCTATATTAACAAGAGTGCCTGGTTTTGATTTCTCCCACACAAATATATTTAAATTTTTTACCTAGTGTTTGGATTTAATATATGTCAATGTTTGGGCTTGAGTGACAAGCCAAGTGATCGTGTAGGAAGTGTGTTAGTGTGCGTAAATACTGTTGAAAATCATGTTGACCATATCACTTAATTCTAGGAAGAATTTTAGGAATTTAATTCCTAATTTAACATTTCCATGTATAGAAATAGATTAGCTTAATTTGTGTAATTAGCATAATTGTACTCCTAAAAGTTAGGTGTTTATTCTCTATTTAAACCAGTTTGTAAAACCTAGAATAATATATACAATTCTTTCTTTTTCTTGAAGTTTACATGGTATCAGAGCCAGGTTCTCAACTCTGAGACCTAAGCTTTGTTTTCCTTTAGTCTGTCACCATGACAACAGTTCCTGAAAATTCTTCTGGTCAATCTGATAATCATATTGTCCGTATCTCTACTATCAAACTCAATGGAGATAATTTCCATCGCTGGTCCTTGTCTGTTCGCATGTATATTCGCGGTCGTGGGAAAATCGGTTATTTGACAGGTGAAAAAAAGGAACCTGAGAAGAAAGATGCGCAATACACAACTTGGGAGGCAGAAAACTCAATGGTGATGGCTTGGCTTACCAACTCTATGGAGGAAGATGTGAGTGCAACTTATCTTGGTTTTCCAACAGCCAAAGAGATGTGGGACAACCTAACTGAGATGTACTCAGATCTGGGAAATCAATCTCAGATTTATGAGTTACAATTGAAACTTGGAGAATTAAAGCAGGGGACGGATACGGTGACAAAGTACTTTACAGCTTTGAAGAGACTATGGCAGGAACTAGACCTGTTTAAGGATTATACCTGGAAGGATCCGGCAGATGCAGCCCATTATCAAAAGGAGGTTGATAATTCAAGGGTGTACTCCTTCTTGGCAGGGCTGAATGTGGAGTTTGATGATGTTAGGGGGCGTATTATAAGTAGACGTCCACTGTCTCCCTTGAACGAAGTGTTTGCAGAAGTGAGAAGAGAAGAAAGCAAACGGACTGTAATGCTGGGAAAAAAGGAGTCAACACCAAGTCCTGTTGAGACATCAGCCCTGATCTCACAGGAAAATACAGCCTTGAAAGCTGCTATTCGTAAACCAGAAGAGAGAAAAAAGGTCTGGTGTGACCACTGTCATCGTCCTCATCACACCAGGGAGACTTGTTGGAAATTGAATGGCAAACCTGATAACTGGAAGGCTCGAGAAAAGACCTCTTCTCATGCAAACTCGGCTGAACAGGTTACTCTCACAAAAGAACAGATAGATCAGCTCCTTAAACTGGTGAATAATTCATCAACTCCTAATTGCTCTCTTGTCCATATAGGTAATTTATCCACTAGTTTTTTAAGTTTCAGTAATCAAACACCTTGGGTCATTGATTCGGGTGCCTCAGATCACATGACAAGTGTATCATCTCTGTTTCAAACATATAGTCCTTGTTCTGGTAACAGAAAGGTCCGTCTTGCAGATGGCAGTCTCTCTCCAATTGCAGGAAGAGGATCTGTAAAAATATCAGATACTCTAACTCTAGAATCTGTCCTGCATGTTCCTAATCTGTCTTGTAATCTATTGTCTGTCAGTAAACTATCAAAAGATTCCAATTGTTCTGTCATTTTCACATCTCAAAATTGTGTTTTTCAAGACAGGAACTTGGGGAAGGAGATTGGCAGTGCTAAAGAAGACAATGGACTCTATTATTTTGAAGACAATAGATATCAGACAGTAGGACTGTCATGTGATGTAAACTCTCTTCCAATTAGAGAGCAAATAATGACTTGACATTATAGGTTAGGTCATCCTAGTTTCCCTTATTTGAAGCATTTGTTTCCTGCCTTGTTTCAGAAAATAAAAAACCAGAATTTGCAATGTGATATTTGTTCATTTTCTAAAAGTACTCGACAAACTTATAGTTCAAAACCCTATAGGGCATCAAAACCCTTCTATTTAATTCATAGTGACGTTTGGGGGCCTTGTAACACCACATCTCTATCGGGTAAAAGGTGGTTTGTAACATTTATTGATGACCACACTAGACTATGTTGGGTGTATTTGATGAAACAAAAATCTGAAGTTCAACACTTATTCAAAATTTTTTATAATATGATTGAAACACAATTTCAAACAAAAATCAGTATTTTAAGAACTGATAATGGAAAGGAATATTTCAATCAAAATTTAGGACAATTTTTGAATGATAAAGGCATCCAACACCAGTCTACATACAGTCATACACCCCAACAAAATGGGGTTGCTGAAAGGAAAAACCGCCATCTCCTTGAGGTTAGTAGGGCTCTCGTGCTAACTATGAATGTCCCTTATTATTTGTGGGCAGATGCTGTCCTAACGGCTGCATACTTGATTAATAGGGTTCCCTCTAGAGTGCTAAATCATAAAACACCCTTAAGCTATTTAAAAGAGATCTTTCCTAATAATAGATTAAACTCGAACTTACCCCTCAAAGTTTTTGGTTGTACTGTTTTTCTGCACATTTCAGATGTGAACCGGTCAAAATTTGCACCTAGGTCTGAAAAATGCATCTTCATTGGTTATGCAAGTAATCAAAAAGGGTATAAAGTTTTTAATCCTAAAACCAAGAGAGTACATGTTAGTATGGATGTCAATTTTTTTGAACAGCAACCATTTTTTGAAAATCATCTTCAGGGGGAGAAGTATAGTGCATTTGAAGATAAGGGTATGGGTTCTGATAAGGGGTCTCAAAGTATTGGCAGAATTTCCCAGTACAAAGATATCAGTCCAAGTTCACCCTATCTCACTAGTTTTCCAGAACCCGTAGGACCTGACCCTGATCCAAGTCAGAATTTGCCTATTTCAGGGGGAGATATAACATCACAAGATCAGAACCTGGCTGTAGAACATCAACCTGCATCTGAAATACTGGCTCATACCAGAAAGAGGTCTCAAAATAATAGAGATCATCAGTCTATTCAAGGCACGAGTCAACCAGCTGACCCCATAGAACCTGTTCTGGAACAGTCTCATCCAGGTAACTCCTCTATGCCTAATGAACCTATTCTATCTGATCAGTCTGGTATTCCTTCTACTGTGATTGATTCGAATACAGAACATAACACTAGGATATTTGACACAGACCTTGATATTCCAATTGCTATTAGAAAAGGTATTAGGTCTTGTACAAATCATCCTATAGCCAGATACATGTCTTATCAAACACTGTCTAGTGATCATAGAGCTTTTACTTTAAAAATATCTCATCTTTTAATCCCAAGAAACATACAAGAAGCTTTAGTGTGTCCTAGGTGGAAAGAGGCAATTATGGAGGAAATGAATGCACTTATAAAAAATAATACATGGAAGGGTGCTGAGTTGCCCAGAGGAAAAAAGACAGTTGGGTGTAAGTGGGTATTTACTGTTAAGTGTAAAGCTGATGGATCAATAGAAAGGTATAAAGCCAGGTTGGTAGCTAAAGGATTCACTCAGACATATGGCCTTGATTATGAAGAGACCTTTGCACCCGTAGCTAAGGTAAATTCAATTCGGATCCTATTCTCTCTAGCTGCGAATCTTGGTTGGTCCCTACATCAACTAGATGTAAAGAATGCTTTCCTAAATGGTTATCTAGATGAGGGGGTTTTCATGGAGCCTCCACCTGGCTTTGAAAATCTAGTTGGTAAGGGAAATGTGTGTAGATTAATCAAATCCATTTATGGACTCAAACAATCACCAAGAGCTTGGTTTGAGAGATTTGGGGAAGTTGTTAAAAGACTAGGCTTTAAACAAAGCCAAGGAGATCATACTCTATTTGTAAAACAGTCTAGTGACGGGAAACGTACTGTTTTGATAGTGTATGTTGATGATATCATCATGACAGGAGATGATAATGATGAAGTAAATAAGCTTAAAAGGTTATTGGCACATGAATTTGAAGTTAAAGATTTGGGAGAGGCAAAGTATTTCCTAGGCATGGAAATTGCAAGGTCAGAACAAGGAATCTCAGCCTGTCAAAGAAAATATGTGCTGGACTTATTAGGAGAAACAGGTATGTTTGGATGTAGAATTGCCGAGACTCCTATGGAACCTAATCTGAAATTGGAAGCAGCTACACCTGAAGAACAGATTGATAAGGAGAAGTATCAGAAGCTTGTAGGGAAACTTATCTACCTAACCCATACACGACCTGACATCATCTTTGCTGTAGGTGTTGTGAGTCAATTCATGCACTTACCAGGCCAGAAACACTATGAGGCGGTGATGAGAATTTTGAGGTACCTAAAGGGGACACCTGGTAAAGGTTTGTTTTTTGCTAATAATAAACATTTTCAGGTTGAAATCTACACGGATGCAGATTGGACAGGAGAATCTGGGTATTGTTCTTTTGTGTGTGGAAATCTGGTTACATGGCGTAGCAAAAAACAAAATGTGGTAGCAAGGAGCAGTGCTGAAGCAGAATATAGAGCAGCAGCTCTAGGCATTTGCGAAGGGATTTGGATAAGAGGAATCTTGGAAGACTTAAAAATCAGATCAGCCTATCCAATAAAACTGTATTGCGATAACAAATCTGCCATTGCAATAGCTCACAATCCAGTCCTACATGATAGGACTAAACATGTGGAAATCGACAAGCATTTTATTAAAGAAAAAATTGACAAAGGCCAGATATGCATGCCCTATCTGCCCACTGCAGAACAGATAGCTGATATCCTCACAAAGAGCCTTCCTAGAAGACAATTTGATGACCTGATGTCCAAGCTGGCAATGAAAGATATCTTCAAACCAACTTGAGGGGGAGTGTTGAAAATCATGTTGACCATATCACTTAATTCTAGGAAGAATTTTAGGAATTCAATTCCTAATTTAACATTTCCATGTATAGAAATAGATTAGCTTAATTTGTGTAATTAGCATAATTGTACTCCTAAAAGTTAGGTGTTTATTCTCTATTTAAACCAGTTTGTAAAACCTAGAATAATATATACAATTCTTTCTTTTTCTTGAAGTTTACAAATACTATTTATTGAGCCCTTTTCTAACAACTTATGCTTTGGATTGAATGGTTATTAACAACCGTAAAAGGCATTGGAGTGATAGGGAAAGCTTACACTTATAAATTTCTAATCTATGTCCTAATGTTCCGATGATTCATAAAATATTGCCAGACATTGGAAGATATAAGACCTGCTTCTACCATGTCCTTTTGTAGAAATAACTTAATTTTTAATTACCCAAATATTGAACAGTGTTTGTTGATGTTTATATCAGTGTTTGAAAAATCGACCTAGACCTAGCTGGCCATTAACTGTCAACAAAATCAAGCTTACTTCAGATAACTGAGTTGAAGGAACATCAAGAACCAAAATCATCGATGAACAAAAACAAAAAAGTACACAAAAAATTACAATACTGCAAGGATTGAAGTGATTTGACAATAACATGCCAACAAGAAAATAAAAACCATGAAAAAACACAAATGTCAACTTACTAAGATATATGTTGGAGATGATGCCTGATATTAAGAGTATACCAACCAGAACAGCATCAAATGGAGGCAGGAAATCAACTGGATGAGTCACAAGTAAGACTGCCTTCCCTGAGAGTGCTCCCATAACATATTCCTGCCAACATTAAGGTTAGGTTTTTCTACTGAAACTTGTAACTTAAATAGAGTATTGTTCCGGAAAATGAAGTTACATTAAACAAACTTGTAGCTGTATGAGCATCAATGGCACGAATGGACCATGACCATCCAATAGATATATATATCAGCATTCTGATAGAAGGCACGAGCAAGTTGAATTCACTGCTTCTGACCACCGCTTAAATTAACTCCTCTTTCACCTATTTCAGTCATATCAACGAAAGGAAGCAACTCAAGGTCGTTCACCAATGAACACCTCTCAAGTGTTTCTTGGTATCGATGGCTGTCCATAGGAGAGCCAAATAAGATGTTCTCTCGGATGCTTCCAGTCTGCATCCATGCAGTTTGAGAAACATAGGCAGTCTTCCCATGCACTTGAATCTATAGATTAAACCAATGAACCAGATTACTAAACAGTAAAATAAGCTTACAAATTACGAGACTTGCAAAAATGGGAAGTGCACCGTGATGTATAACAAGATTATTACATGGTTGCATGGATTCCTAGAGTATAGAAGAGAGGAAAAGAACAGTGATAACTTACATTTCCTGACGTATTTGGTGCTTCTGCGAGAATTGCTCCTAAAAGAGTTGATTTGCCTGAACCAACTTCTCCACATATGCCCACCTTTTCCCCAGGTCTAACCTCTAAATTTAGGTTCCTGAGTGTTGGCTTTGAAGAATTCTCTTCCCATGAAAAATTGGCTGATTTGACGAGAATGGCACAGTCCATATTCTCAATGTTTCCCTTTTGCCTAACGTTTGCACTCTGCAGCTCTGGCAACTCAAGGAACTTTACAATACGGGAGAATGCAACCTTTGCTTGAATGACAACTCCAATAACGTCAGGTATAGATCTTACAAGATCTTGAACAAGATGCAATGTTGCCACAAAGGTGAAAACATTTCTAGCATGAAGAAGAACCTTGAGGAAATCACATGCCCCAAAGGTAGTAGTAGAGACCAAAACAGGAGAAGACCAAAAGAGGAAACCGTTATATGCTTTTGACAACAGCACTGCTGATAACCATTTGTAGTCCACATTCCTTAGATTTTCAATGGCATTCTTGAAATGGGTTTCCCATGCATATAGTTTCAGAACTTTCATATTCACAAGTGCCTCAGTACTAGCATTCAGTCTTTCTTCTTGTGCAACCATGAGCTTGCTTTGAAACTTCTGCTGCAACTTGCAAGTGGTGTATTGCACAGCACAGTGAAAATTATAACCACCAAGGATGCAATAGTCACTACGCCCACTGCACGGAAGAGAATTATCAGTGCAATACAAAGCTGGAGACTTGTCGTCCATCCACTGTAACATAGTTCATTACCTCACCACCTGAGTGTTGCAACCTAGCAGCATTGGAAAATCTCAATTGCTCTTGTAAATGGCTGCTGTGAGCAAAGATCTCACCTTGAGACCAATGAGTCTGCTTCCAAAATACCACTGTCTTTGCGATAAAGACTCTAAGCTCTTCGAAATAAATAGCGTTATGGCCAATACATGACCTTTGTATTTGAAACTCGCATTCCACTCAACACCCAAAATGAAGGCATTAAGGAGCAATGGACCGGCAGACACGGTAAGAATCTTTAGCAAAGCAAAGAACCCAGACATAAAAATCTCTCTCCAGTGGCAACTTATTATTGTCCACAATATTGATGGTTTAGATGATGGTTTATTTTGTTTTTGTTTGTTCAAATGAACCAAGAATTCGATATAACAGCTCTCCGCTCGATCTGTCTCCCACAAATTGGGCATATCTTCATCCGCAAGAGTTTTCTCCCTCCCCTTTTTCATCAATAAATTCAACCACCAAAACGTCATTTTACTGAAAAAACCAGCTTCGGCAAATCGACTAACTTGGCCAACAGAATCACTTTTACCGATACCATCCGCCTTACCATTCAAAGGTTCATATAAGTCACCTTCACTAATTTTCAAATCACTTTCTTCATGTTTATACACCTTATAAGAACATAACAACAACAAAATTGCTCCGGGCAAGGAAAGGACATCTAAAACTGTCTTTACCGATACTTCTTTGTTTAAAATGGCAGCAAAGATGGATAAAGCACAGATAATTACAGCAAACAAGAAGGCAAGAATGGTCAATAGCCTCATCGGTGCTCTTGGAAGTTGAAGTCCTCTAAGGCTTAAAGTTAAACTCACAAACAACCACATGACACCTTGAACCAATACAAGTAACCACCAATTCAAAAGTAAAGCCGTCTGCATTATCCTCAACTTCTCTTCTAAAGTCCAAAGCCCTAGGCCTAAGAACACTACTCCAATACAACCATTTACAACTGCAGCTGCTATCTGCAATGGTGTATATCGTTGAAAACGAGTAGGAATGTGAAGTGTTCTCGAGGATGACTTCTGAAACATATTGAATACAAGCATGACTAACAACAGAACATCAAAGCAAATAACCAAGGCATGATTGATACACGAATTCAGATGACTCAAAAGCATAAAACCAGAAGTGCATCACTTCCCATCTTTGTCCGAACAACCAGGTTCCCCACAAAACACACTCCATAAATCCTCCATCAGTATTCAACCTTTTCTAGCTTGCTCCACAAACCCTGGACAGCATAAAAAATTTAACTTTACTCATTTGAAAGCTCCAATCATCCAGCAAAATAAATTACAATCAAAAACATTGACAGTCTAATAAAAAGATTAAAAATGTAGCAAAAAGTAAAAAGTCCCCACATAGCAATAACAACAATAGATTGAAAAAAAGTAAAATATAAACATCAATACAACTAATAAATAACATACAAAAGCTTTCAACTTTATCATGAGAAACCATAAACTAGAGCTCCAATGGAAAACCAACTACTTCCATGAAGAAAACAGATTATAAGAAACGTCAAGATACCTCTAATGGCCTCAAATTAGAACCTCAACTCAAGGTAATAAAATTGCAACGCAAAAGTTGCTAATTGGAAAAACAACACCGCCCCATTAATACAAAAAATCAAAAGAGTTGTTGTTGTCGTTGTCATCTACAATTACAAACGATGTCTCTCTCACACCCTCATATTTGAATCCAAATATTAATAGAATAAAAATCACATACCATTCTTGACTAGGACGTTAAAGGTTTGATATAGGATCCAAGCACCCCACATGGACATTATTTTAATCAAGTGAAATATAACAACGAAACAGAGGAAGCACACAAAACAAATTAAACAACAGCACCATTATTATTATTATTAGTATTTGAAAAAGAAAAGGAACTAACCCGTGAGCAGAAATCACACGAAACCACTCAAGACCAACCCAATGTGTCTTTGTCTTTTCGTCAACCCAACTGGGTGGTTGTCAGATTTTCCTGTGAAAATTGTGACTAATAGATAATCAATCAATAACATTTATGTTAAATATATGTTATTGGTCTAGTTTTTGAAGAAAAATGGTGGGTTCATTCTCTCATTGTCTCTCTCTCTCTCTTTCTGCGTAAGAGTCGAAGAAAATAAAAGATTTAACGAAGACATGGATTATGTGTACGTACATAAACTGAGTCGTGTATTGTCGTCATGGCACAGGTATGCGGACATGGGTTTTTTAGTTGTCTTGAACCATGTTGGCATGTGTCTTGTTTTGTCTTGGATTGCTGATTGATTTGTTTGTCTTTTTCTTTTTTCTTTTTTTAAAGAGTATTTTTCCATTTTTTTTCCTTTTTTATTTTCAACTTCATCTGTATGTTTTAAAAACCATCGTTTTTTCAAATACGAATTAATTTATAATCTCATCGTCTCTAAATTAATTGAAATTCATCAATTTAATCTCTAACCTCAATCAACTATTAGTCAAACCTTATAGCGATAGGGGTATTTTTGTTTTTACACACATAAGTCATTTGTCAACACAAAAAATTGAGAATTTAAAATATATTTAATTAATATATAATTGTTAAATAAGTAAAAATTAATTAAAAATATTCAAATATATTAAAAAATCTAAAAAATTAAAGTAAATGAGATATAAATGAAAAAAATGAAATAGTAGAAAAATCTACAATCCAGATTTTTATATTAATTAAAAAATTAAAAATAAAATAAAATAGGTTCATCTCCATCGTCCATCAACGGACAGTAGAGATGGATTGTTTCGTTTCAAAATAAAAATTCAATTTATAGAAAAAAAAATAATAATTTTTAAGGTTTAGATCTGAAAATTCCATATCAGATGGAGAGAGTCCACCAAAAAAGAAAATATCTAATCGTCAATACTTCTACAAGTGTCGATGAAGAGATAATTTAAAAATGTATTATTCTAAAATATTATATCACTAATATACTAATGATTTGAATATCTATAATATGATTCCAATATAAAAATAATAAGAAACAATTGGTTTTTAGAATACTATCAAAGTCTCGCTATCTGTTATGGTTCGGTGGTAATATTTTATGTTCAAATCATCATACCAACATAAGTAATAACTTTTATCTCAATATACACAAAACAAATTTAATAGATTAATATCTTCGATTTTGATATAATTAATTAGACAAATCAACCAAACCTTAAAAAAACTTAAACAAGTCAACTCAATATTATTATTCGATTATGATCAAGGGTTTTTAAAAATAAATAATGTTATACTTCCTAAAAATTTATAAAAAAATATATTGGCAATGTATTTAATTTTGTATTATTATTATTATTATTTTGTATAAATACTCTTTTTCGTGAAAATTTATGGGCCCATCACTATTTCACAAGAGAGAAATTCAACCTTTATTTCATTTATTTATTATTATTTAAATAATAATTTTTCAACAATCTTATTCTCTTATTAAATATGGTACCTTTTAAATGTGTCAAACTATTTCATGTCCTAACTATAGGGACAAGGTGAGAGAAGAGAGAAATTTTGTGGGTTCAATAGTTTGTTAATTGTAATACCTGGTAAATTCTTCGAAAAATCCAATATACGTATTGGAGGAAATGTAATAGATGAGGAAATAATAGGACAATTTCACAAAACACAAGTAAATATATGAGAGATCAACGGGCTTTAAGTTTCTTAATTATAACTAATATAAAATGCAACTTTAAAACACCTATTAAACGCCCTAAGATAATATGTATATTGCTAAATTTTGTACAATATTCAAAATTGTGATTACAATAAATTCATACTGACAATTTTTTCTAAATATAAAAGTTAAATGAAAAAATAAATCTCAAAAAGAAGGAATCAAAAAATCATGCATCCCACCCTTACGAGATTTTCAATTAAAGAGAGTTCAATAGGATAAGCCTTGTATATCTATCTTCATGGTTAGAAATTTTCCACTATTGTGGTTGGTGAGATGGTATTTTTTGTGCTTATTATCGATTTCTCCATCACTTTTGAAGAAAACTTATGATGTGCAGTAGGAAAAAACTCTATTCCATATCGTAAGTCTAACGAAAACAATGTTTTTTTATTATATTCCAAGCCCTACATCTTAATTTTGATGAAAACTTTTTCTACCCCATATAATAATTTTGATAAAAACTTGTTACCATTTTCAAAAATTTAGACAAGTTATCGCCCTATTGTGTTATTATTATTATTATTTGCTAAATAGACTATAAACTAAAGCAGATAATTTTCCTTATAATCAGCAAAAAGTGATTATATTAATAGAAAGCCCCCTCAAAAGTACTACATACATATAGATAACTTGTCTTACGCTTGTAGAGTACTTAATAATTCTCAAATCACCCAAGTTAGTATCCAAGAATTAGTTGGCAAAGACATAGATCTTTTATTAGAGTATTATATAGGATTTGTGTTTGATACACTTACCCTGTAGGAATTTCAACAAGCTTTGTTCATAAAAGTGATAGACGTATGATGAATCAAATGTATAAAAACATTTAAGAACATAATTTGATGAGAGATTTAAGAAAATCTCATAATATTCTTATTCTTTTTTCATTGTATTATCACACAATTGTCATCATATATCTAATTTATATTTAAATAAAGAGATTCGATGTTCTTATTTATATAAAAAATAAAATCTGACTTGCATTAAATGTGCCTTTTTCACTATCATAGCAACATAACAACAAAACTTATGTCAATTTACCCACCAGAAGTATTACCACAATTACAGTTTTATAAATGAAGTACTATAGATACTACAATTTTTTTTGCAATTGGCAAAAAGACTTGAAGCCAAATTTAGCTCTATATGTTAGGTAATTAGCATGAGAAGTCAAAAGAAAATAAGAGAAAAAAGGTAAAATTCCAAACATTTACATCCATATATCATAGTAACAACTAACACCTCTAATTTTCTTCGTAACTATGATACAAAAATCTTGGACAATTCAAAAAAAAAAAAAAAAAAGAAAGGTAAATATAAAAGAGATCAATAGCAATGAATAAATCAAATAACTTGAAATGGTTTAATATATAGTGCATCTTTTAAGCCTTCAGCAATTTGGCATAGATACAAGAGACCTGGTTTTTAAATCATTGAAAGACAAATAATCATGAGGCATATTTTAGTGACCTAGACCAATATTGTCCAACAAAGTTTAAATGAAAGGTATAATACAAAGAAATGCAACTCACCATCCCAAACACCATTTGAAAAATCATTTCTGAGTTCTAACCCAATTTGAGAAAGTTTGGACTCATCTCATTACCTGTAAGTAGTAAACATAAAGAGCAATTATTATTGCAATCCATAGTAAAAACTACAGACAAAACCACTTCTCCTTTTTTACTGCATTGTAAGGGAAAAAATTTAGAAGAAAGAACCAAATTACATAAAAAGCAAACTATTTCTACTTACAGATGCAGAGAGTTTCCATGGCAACATATTGACTAGACTCATTTTTTATTGAAACAAAGATAAAAATTTCATAAACTGACAGATATTGATAAACATATGCTTCATTTTACAAGAAGTAGACTATTCCATTTCACATTAAAGTATTTCCATAGCTAGCTCAATGATGAAGTTTCCAGTTACCCAATATAACATTAAATGCAAAGAATTCAGAATAAAGTAGTACCATTGATGCATTTTTCCTCCCGCAACCATACAGAGGTAATTTATTGGTTAATTTTTTTATGATGTTACACTATAAGAAAGGTCAATATCCCATGCATCTATGTTTAGATCGTCCAATGTTTCAAAAATCACCTAAAATCGTTGATAAAATGTTGACTGGCATGCCGTCGGTCTGATAAAGGTGAGATTGGCAACCAAAATCGAACGAGCCAATTAATCAATTGAATCGACCGACTAATCGTTGACTGGAGTGATATTGGTATTGTACCTAGATGGAAGAAAATGAGAAGAAGAAAAAGAAGAAAGAAAGAAGAAGAAAAAGAAGAAAGAAAGAAGAAGAATGAGAGAAGAAAAAAAAGGCATAAGGAGGGAATTTCCAAGAACTACCTCTTCTCCTTGATTTTCCAAGAACACATAGATAATAAATAAAAAATTCATTCCATAAATCAAAATGCATAATTTACTAATCCTAATTAATCCAAATACTTTCACGCCTCACTAAACTCTATTGAAACACATTTTTTTCTACCAATTTCTTTTCTTGGTTTCAACTCAACCAAAGCTTTAAAATTCCGATTTCTTTCCATGAATCTCACTTTTTCTCACCTAGGAACACACTCATATGCAAGAAATAATTTTCTGAAGCTCAAAACAAAAAATGATATTTTTCCACCCCCCCTAGGCCGAATGCTATCCACCCATATCCCCCTTGATTTTCTTTCATCAATTCTTGCTTCATTCATCTCCCTAACTAGCATTTAGATCGGTCCAAAAGTCGGTTCGAAAAAAAAGGGTCATTGGGTGATGGTTTCTAGCTAAAAACCCTTTTTTTCGACACTAATCTAGGTGCAACTTTATCATTTTCCACTTCTAATCTCAGTTCTCTTTCCCTTAAGGTTATTTACACTCAATTTTACTCATTCAATGCATTTAAACACATAAAAGAAGTGGCATTACATGACAACCACTAGTGCCCTTCATATAGCCTTTACAACGAAACTTGTCTAAATTGATTTCTAACTTTTTCATAGGTTTCTCTAACATGTTTTTAACATGGAATCATACTTAAAAACATCAAGTCTCATTGGATTCCTACACCCCTCACTATGGTCTTGTATGCACTAACACACACCAAGTCCATTTCTCTCAAATTTTTCATGTTAACTCATTCAAGCATTTGATCAAACACTTAACAAACAACTTGTTTCATTTAACCACAAACTCAAATCAACTTAGGTCTCTTCCATGTAAACCCTAACACATCAAAATTTAATGATTCTACTTGATCCATTCTTGGTTTTGGTCTCTAAATGCTCAACTCACATCATAAACAAAAACCCACATCAAATCTCAACTCAAACATTCATTCAACAAATTCAAAAGTGATGGAAATTGATGAACTAACCTCCTTTTCACTTTATTCTTGCTCAAGACTTGATTACGTAGCTTGGATTAGCTTGAAGACTTGGATTGGATGTTGAAAATTGCATGAAATCACTTGATTTCCCTTTTTTTCCACCTTGGCCGAACACGTCCCTTTTCTCTCTATCACTCTCGGTTTTTTCTTTGGTTTCACGATGTTGCTTCTTGTTTTGGACAAAATGCATAAGTCAATGTATATATATTTTGATCTTTTCCAAAAATGACCATTACATCCTTGATAATTTGGTTTTCGTCCTTCAACTTTGGCTTAATTCTAACTTGACCTCAAATATCGTTTGTTTGTTTCAATTTAGTCCCTTATCACACTTGATAATCTATTAAGGTCATTTACTATTTTACCTTCCTATTTATTCTCCAATTGGATAAAATCAATTTCTAGAGGTTCCCTACATTCTTTGGGCACTTTCATTAATCATTTAAGGTCCCAAAATATCACTTAAAGACTATTACTAGGAAAATCATAAATAGATTTGAGGGCTTACAATATATATATTCTCACTTAATCTATTTTTACATATCAAATCTCAATAATCATAATGATAATAAAAATGATATTCATGCTTCATAATTTCTAGGTGTTA
The DNA here is from genome assembly GCA_021234005.1 of Nephelium lappaceum. Classification (NCBI taxonomy): domain Eukaryota; kingdom Viridiplantae; phylum Streptophyta; class Magnoliopsida; order Sapindales; family Sapindaceae; genus Nephelium; species Nephelium lappaceum. Next base: position 3,032,218 of record CM038007.1, read on the forward strand.
CAATACCAAAGCCTCTCGTACTTTAGCAAGCTGGTGAAGACCACCATGTGTCCTCATCGTTCCTTAGGGAATTATCTACGAACAGTGCCTATAATCGAATTCTCGCGACTGATCGTCTATCTATATGATTTCATCAAAAATTTTTAAAAAAGCTTAGAAGGTAATAATTATAATAAAAGAACGAATTTAGACATGAAATTAAACTAAATGATATTCATGTGCTCATCGACGAGTAAAATTGGAGTAGCCAAATAGGGCATAGTTGATCTTATTACTACAAAGCCAGCATAAAAAATTAAACTTGATTTGATTTTAAATCCAAAAAATATATATATATTATTAATAAAAAAAAAATTGACCTAATTTTAGGTGTGGTTGATTCGTAGCTACACATACATTTTCATAAACGAACTGCCCAAGACTAACTATTGTAGACATTTCCTCACAATAATTATGATGGAGAAAATACTAATTCAAACTAAGATCTCGAATTTGTTTGTATCTTTATACATTAAAATAAAAGTAAAAAAACAAAAAGATAATAGATAGTATAGTCGAAAGATTCATAAGTCAATTTTACATATGAAGATAGATGTGCCATTAAGTCTTTCAAATTATAGCATTTTATGTGTGTAACAAATATTTTATTTTTAACATATATTTCATTTTCTCTAAAACCAAAAAAAAAAAAAAAAAAAAAAAAAGACATGCTTTATTTTTAACACCATATTATCATCTAAAGTCTCAAAGTTTTGCAAATAATAAAACGAGATTCTTTCTAGTTCAACAAAACTTGGGTCTTCAACTTATAATTCAAATGTACTTTTCGAAGATGAATAAACAATCCATTATTATGTCAGCTCTAATAAGTTTTAATCAAAAAGCAAGATGTGTGTTCTTCACACGACTCTTAAAAAAAAAATGAATGAATGCATATTATGTATGTTTTTTCCAAATATAAAAACAAGAAACATCACTCCAAGGTATAAACCCTAAAATCGCTCTTTCTAGGTAATCAAACAAATTGCTTTAATTTCATTTTTCTTCTATGCACCTCGATGAAACTTGTTAACACTAAAAAAGAAAAATTTAACAACGGACCTCTTGGATGTATCTTCAAGTTATGAACATTTTTTAAGACAATTCATACATATATTAATAACAAACAGGATCAATCTCATTAACAAATGGAAAAAAGGCCTTGAAATGAATAAAGTTGATAATTACACGTCAACAACTTCGATTTACATAGTCTCGATAACAAATTTTGTATCAGTCATGCATGAATGAAGATTTTTTGATATAATCACATAGAAGGATAAAACAACACTGGTGAATGATGTGTGGCATATATGGATTTGCATGGGTTCAGTACGAGTATTTCAGCACGAGTAGTGATACTTCTACCCCTCAAAAATGGTATGTACACTCTTTTTATTTGCACACCCAAAACAAATTTCAAAATTTTTATAATTTGTATTTAAATTTCATTTAATACCAAGACTACCATTTTCTCTTAATTTTATTTTATATTTTTTTGTAAATACACCCCATCAATAAATATTTTATTAGTTATATTTGTTAATAAATTATTATGATACTATTTTAACTTTTTGATATATTAACTTTTCAGTTAGCAATAATTATGTCTTGGCTGTGGCATAATTGATGGGGAATCTTTTAACTAACATTACTAGTGGAAGGGTCACAATCAAATCTATGGAACCCTTTTTCACTCTCTTACTAGCTGCCCTATTTCTCAGTGATTTATTTTTGCACTTGCAATGTTTTTGTTAGTAGAAGACTGTCATCACACGCAACATCTTTTTGATACAAAACCATATCAAATAAATGTATCATATATTCTTACTATCAACATACTTTATAGACTCTATACAAATAAACAATGAATGTGTCTATCTTCCCTAAATCTCATGATTTTTCACAAAAAGTTCAATGATAAATTGCAAATCAACCATCAAATTCATTATCCGGACAAATTCATTTTTTTTCTTTTATTTTATTACATGAAACAATGTAATTTGAAAAAACAAAAAAAAAATTGGAAGAGTACAAAATGTGTACCAGGATTCCACAAAGATAAACATCCAGGTTGCAAATAACCGATGTTGAGTCATTAATTATCATTATTTTATGCCCATATTACCTACTATTTATGCTATGTTTTTGTGTAGAATTGGTACTTTTAATTTGTTTTGTGCTTTTATGCTTTGAATTAGGTTTTGAGAAGAAAAATGATGGAATTGAAGGATTTTTGAAGATTAATTGCAGCTCAAGGAATTGGAGAATGTTTTAGAAGGAAATTGCAGAATTTTGGGCAGAAACGTGACGTGACTTGCGGGAGCTCGTACTAAGTGCACAGTTAGAGTTGTGTGAGTCATAACCTATCAAATTAAAGCCCCGGATGTCTAGTTTCCATAGCCGCTGACGGTTCGTCAATTGGAGTTTTCTAGAGAAAGTTATGATGGATTTAGTACACGAAGGTCAGGCTGTCACGAGACCTGACAGCTACGGGAAAACATAGGAAATTCCAATTTCCTCTTTTAGCATTCCTAATCAATTTCCTAAACCTTTAAACGTCCTAATTAGATGAGTCAAGCAATTAGGAAGAGTTTTAGTCCTAAAATAAAAAGGTTTCACATTCCAAATCAAAACTTGATTCTAAATCAAAGTTGGAAGTGGAATCCTTCTCAATTGAGGAAATCTTGTCTCTTAAGGATTGAGTGCCTATAAATAGGTGCTTTCACCATTCAATTAAGGGGGATCAGAAGGAGGAGATCAGAAGACAGAGAGAGAAGCAAAGGAGCAAGGCTGAAGGCTTCGGTTTCATCTTTTCTTTTCTTTATTTTTATTTAGTTAGTTTATTTGTTAGGGCTAACTTGAAGCCCTAAACATGAACTCAATTTGTTTATCTTTTCAATAAAGATTTATATTTTGCATGATGAAATTAATGTCTCTTGTTTAATTTTATTCTATTTATTTTGTTTCTTTGATTGATCACCTTAGAAACATATTTTTAGGATTATGTTGTAAGAATATAAACCGCACATCATACGGGCATATTCTTTATTTGCAACAATCAATTGCTTACGAACCAATTGAGGGACATTAATTCATAGATACCTAGAATAGACATCATATTCTAGAATTTGTGTGATATTCATATTCTTCTAGTGCTTAATGGGTTCCAATTATTAAACCTAAGTAGACATCATGCTAGGTTATAATTAGGAATACACGCATCTACGTAGACATCATGCGATTTGTATACTAATTAAGGAAGAATCTATACGACATGAGTTAATCATACCTTGTCGTGAATATCTTCATCATGCATTATTATGAATTTGCTTTATTAATCTTTTTAGCAAATTGAGGGATTGTTTAGTGGTGGATAGGATGTCCTAACTAAGTTTTTATTAATTGATTTTCTGTTATTTAATTTTATGCATTAATCTCAATTTAATTCCAAAAGCTCTTTTCTTTTATTTTAATTGCTCTAGTTTAGGTCTTAAATAAATTTAAAATTAAAATAAGTTGAAACTCCTCGTGGGATCGACTCTTGCTTGTCGCTATACTCAGTCAAACGATTTGTGCACTTGCAAGGTTTAAATAAATTTGGTTTATTAAAAAATTAACCAACAAGTTTTTGGCGCCGTTGCCGGGGAGTTAACATACTTGCTTTGATTTTAAGTTTATTTTTGTTTTATTTTTCAATTTTTAGTTTAGTTATTCTTTTCTCTTTTCAGGACCATGGCTCATCACAACCACGGATTATATGAGGACAATTTTGATGATTTGGGGTTTCAATTAGATAACTTAACTCGTGTTGTGCAGCAACTTATTTCCCAAAATATGTGTGCTAATCGAGGACACTTACCAAGAAATTGTTCGGGAATGTACAAAGAGGTGGAACGAGACCAAGGAATGGCCTGTAGGAACTACCAATGGTGCAATCATGGTGGGATAAATGATTTCCAAAGCCCATCCATAAGGAGCAAGAATTGGCGTGGTGGTCAATGGAATGATAGTTGTTGGAGTAGTCAAGCATCAGACAATTATGTGCCTGATTTTAATCAGCAATACTATCATCCGCATTCAAACTTCTACAACTCAAGATGGAGTGATCAATCGAATTTCGATCAAAGTTCATATCTATCAAATTTTCAAGATCAATTTCAGCAACCTTATAGTCCCCAATATTTTCAAGGCTATAGTCAACACTTCAGTAATCCTTCTCAAGAAGAAGAGTCCACTGAGCAAGATACAAAATTTGAAGAGATGCTCATATCTTTCATGCAGGAGACAAGACAAACCAATGCTCAAATGGCCTCAAGAATAAAGAATTTGAAAAACCAAGTTGAACAATTGGTAACCTTGCGTCACCAATACGAGCTGGAGGAAGATGAGCAGTGTCATGCAATTACTTTGAACAGTGGAGAAGAGCTTGAAAAGGGCGAGGATGAGTCTACTTCAGCATTCAAATATTTTACTGAAGATGAGTGGGAAGATAATGAAGAATGTGAAGTTGAAGGGACCTTAATTCAAGATAAAGAACCTAAGGAGATGACACAAATTGAGACTACACCATACATTATAAAGCAATCCATATCCAAGGAACTAGGTTTGGGGGTGTTCGAGCCTACCGATGTTACTTGTCCGTTGGTGGATAAGACGCTTAACCAACAAAATGACTTCATTGAAGAGGAGATGGATGTGCAATATGATGAAATCACAAGTAGGGTTCATGTTGAGAAGATGGTCTACAAGGAACTCGAGCCTAGCGAACTGTTACCAATGGAAGGGGATCGTTATAAGGTTGATTTGGAGAATAATAAAAAGGTAGACAATGTGTGTTCGAATGAGCTACCACTAGATCCTTATGAGTTTTATGTTATGAAAAAAAAATTCCTTTTTCATCCATATGAGAGAGGAAGATATTTAAAAAAGAGACTTAGAATATGGAATGGATACAAACAGTTGGAAGTTTATCCTAAATCATGCCATCAAGGGCGTGTCTTTAATGGTCGAGACAAAATATCCTGGCTCAAATTCAAGCGTAAAGGGTCAAGACCATTAATGTGCAGACACACCTACCCTTGGGAGCCAGATTGATAAAGTGGTAGAAGAACGTCTAGCCAAGACGTTAACTAAGGCGCTTGATGGGAGGCAACCCATCTAGGTAATTTCGTTCCTTTTTCTTTTCTTTTATTTTTGTTTTTCACTCTTATCTTACTTATGCTTTACATTTGAAACATTGAGGACAATGTTTAGTTTAGGTTTGGGGGTGGTGAAAAACGTTTTTAGGTTTTAGATTTTGATAAAAATTTTCATCATTGTTCGTAAATTTTTTATTTTTTATTTTTAGTTTTTCAATTCTACTCATAGCAAGTTGGCTAGTTGCTTTGTGTTTGTTGATGGAGTTTTTATGCATGTTTTTGATTGGATATCTTTACTAGGGAGTAGCCATGAACATCTTTGCATGATTTGAGACTTTTAAATACCATGATTTTAGTTAATTGAGTGGATGGATACTATGTTTGCATGAATTGTGGACTATTAGTGGAGACTACCCTTGGTGAGGATTTGAGCTTTTGAAGTGTTTCTTTTTGAGGGATTTAATTGTTTCTACTCTTTAAACATCCTTCGCCTTTATTCTTAATAGATGATCTCTATAGATTTTGCATTGAATACTAAAGAACAAATCATTATTGTAGATAACATGAGTTACTTTGATTCAAGAATTGGATGAACTTCTTAGAAGTAACATAGGCAAGTTTTTACCTCATAAAAGCCTATTCCCTCACTTTGAATTGAAATACATCATCAAACCCTTTGAAGCCAAACATATTTAGTCTTTTTCTTTGTCTAACCTTACTAAATGATCCTATTGAGCCTTAAATTTAACCATACTTTAGAAATTTGGGATCATACCAAGTGGTGCTAAGGAGAAGAGAATTAAAGTGTTAGTATTGATATGATGTGTACATGGGCATATGTATTGAAAAAGTGTGCTTTTATGCATGATTGTTTTGAAAAAGCAAAAAAAAAGAAAAAAAAAAAAAGAAGAAAAAAAAAAGAAAAAAAAAGAATGAATAAAAATGTAAGGAGCACAAATTAAGTTTTATAATGCCTAGATGGGTGAGGGAAAATGGAAGTGAATGAAGGAGGAAGAGTGAAGAATAGAAAAGAAAGAAGGTTGTGAAGAATTGAAGAACAATGAATGAAGTGCTTTGGTGTGATCCTAAGTTCCTTTTGAACCTAGACCATTTATTACTTACCCATTAATCAACCTTAGCCCAAATACAACCTTTAATATAACCTATTGATCTTTGAAAGAGGAAAGTCCAGTTTGAGAGTTAAAGTATGTCATCATGCTCTATCTACGTTCTTAGTATTTGATTCCATTCATGAGATCTATTTACTTAAAGTGCGGTTCTTTTCAACGTCTATATTCATATGTGATGTAAAAGACGCTTGTTTTGCCTTTACATAACCTCTGTCACATATGATTGCATGAGTGTTTGCCTTAGGACTCTTGAGAGAGTTATGAGTGATATCTTGTGAGGATTAGAGTTGAGGCGAAATAAGTCCATGACATGTGAATATGGTGTTTTGAAATGAGATTGATTTGAATGTGGTATGAGATTGTTGATGATTATGTTTTAGATTATTAATGACTTATCTTTAGTCTTGATACAAGATCATACATGTATGAGATTTCTATTGATTTGCATTTAGTGACATGTTAATGAATTATGGGTGGAATGTTTTTACGTTTGTGGGTATCGTTGCTGGTAAACCCTCAGGAGACACAACTCCTCCTACTAGGGACACCTAGGGGTTTAAAGGCTTGTGGTATACGCTCAATGCCATCGTGTTTACCTACGAAAATGGATTGTGTTTTATTTTTCGTATTTTTAGATTAGGTTGTTTTAAAGTTCTAGTTTTGCTCGAGGACTAGCAAAATATAGGTTTGGGGGTATTTGTTGAGTCATTAATTATCATTATTTTATGCCCATATTACCTACTATTTATGCTATGTTTTTGTGTAGAATTGGTACTTTTAATTTGTTTTGTGCTTTTATGCTTTGAATTAGGTTTTGAGAAGAAAAATGATGGAATTGAAGGATTTTTGAAGATTAATTGCAGCTCAAGGAATTGGAGAATGTTTTAGAAGGAAATTGCAGAATTTTGGGCAGAAACGTGACGTGACTTGCGGGAGCTCGTACTAAGTGCACAGTTCGAGTTGTGTGAGTCATAACCTATCAAATTAAAGCCCCGGATGTCTAGTTTCCATAGCCGCTGACGGTTCGTCAATTGGAGTTTTCTAGAGAAAGTTATGATGGATTTAGTACACGAAGGTCAGGCTGTCACGAGACCTGACAGCTACGGGAAAACATAGGAAATTCCAATTTCCTCTTTTAGCATTCCTAATCAATTTCCTAAACCTTTAAACGTCCTAATTAGATGAGTCAAGCAATTAGGAAGAGTTTTAGTCCTAAAATAAAAAGGTTTCACATTCCAAATCAAAACTTGATTCTAAATCAAAGTTGGAAGTGGAATCCTTCTCAATTGAGGAAATCTTGTCTCTTAAGGATTGAGTGCCTATAAATAGGTGCTTTCACCATTCAATTAAGGGGGATCAGAAGGAGGAGATCAGAAGACAGAGAGAGAAGCAAAGGAGCAAGGCTGAAGGCTTCGGTTTCATCTTTTCTTTTCTTTATTTTTATTTAGTTAGTTTATTTGTTAGGGCTAACTTGAAGCCCTAAACATGAACTCAATTTGTTTATCTTTTCAATAAAGATTTATATTTTGCATGATGAAATTAATGTCTCTTGTTTAATTTTATTCTATTTATTTTGTTTCTTTGATTGATCACCTTAGAAACATATTTTTAGGATTATGTTGTAAGAATATAAACCGCACATCATACGGGCATATTCTTTATTTGCAACAATCAATTGCTTACGAACCAATTGAGGGACATTAATTCATAGATATCTAGAATAGACATCATATTCTAGAATTTGTGTGATATTCATATTCTTCTAGTGCTTAATGGGTTCCAATTATTAAACCTAAGTAGACATCATGCTAGGTTATAATTAGGAATACACGCATCTACGTAGACATCATGCGATTTGTATACTAATTAAGGAAGAATCTATACGACATGAGTTAATCATACCTTGTCGTGAATATCTTCATCATGCATTATTATGAATTTGCTTTATTAATCTTTTTAGCAAATTGAGGGATTGTTTAGTGGTGGATAGGATGTCCTAACTAAGTTTTTATTAATTGATTTTCTGTTATTTAATTTTATGCATTAATCTCAATTTAATTCCAAAAGCTCTTTTCTTTTATTTTAATTGCTCTAGTTTAGGTCTTAAATAAATTTAAAATTAAAATAAGTTGAAACTCCTCGTGGGATCGACTCTTGCTTGTCGCTATACTCAGTCAAACGATTTGTGCACTTGCAAGGTTTAAATAAATTTGGTTTATTAAAAAATTAACCAACAACCGACAACATCAAGATATAATCATTTAATACCTTCACAATTATCTAAAGAAAAAACAATAAAAACTCCTAGAATTTTCTAGAAACACAAACCCGCAGTGAAACTAAATAATTAATTGTGTGAGTGAATAAAATGTTATGAATGATGATAAAAGGTGCTCCATTTTACGTTTTTCTTCAAAGGATTTTTGTGACTGTTTATAATTAATATTGTGGATCTATGGTATTAATGTGCAACCAAATCATCTATGTTTAATAAGTCATTTGATTCAGTTTTCACCAATATTTACATACAGAGACCAATTTTGTGGGTAATTTCTTCCCTTATGTTGATTGTAGATGGAGTAGCATTGGCATCTTTCACTGAGGTCTCTTTTAATTGGTGTCTAAAATTAAAATTTAGAAGAAAAGTTAGAGTTTGAGAGAATCATCACCTCAACCCTAAGCATCTATAACTAAAAATAATATAATATATTAAAAATTAAAAATTAAAAATTAAAACTAAATTAGAATTAAATATTAAAACAAGATTTTAATTAAAAATTAATTCTTATATATCATCTCTCTCATTAATTAATCTCAACCTCTCCTTAAATCTCTTCAACACACCCAGTTCTGCTTAACTAATTCAGATTGAAAGTGGAAAGGATTAAACAATAAATCATTTAATTGGAAGAGCTTGAAGCTCACTCAAAGTTGAAGAACCACCAGCACAACACATAGAGACATTAAACCCAAATTTTTGTATATTCATCTTCAACAAATTCAACCCAATTTTTTTTATTTTTTTCAAAAAAGTAACAACTCAGTCCATCATTACCTGCACCCAGAAACTAAAACCAAAACCAAATTTTGTCCATCTTCATCTTAAACATATCCAAAAACCAAAACCAAACACCACAATTTTCATCAACATTATCGCACGTAATTAATTAAAAACCAATTCCTTCATCATCTCTTTAACTCATTATCACAACCACTCCACACCGCCCCTATCCCACAATCTTCACCACCAGCACAACACACAGAGACAATTACATTTAACTTTATCCCTTTCCAAGGTTCATGTAAGAATTCAAACCTAGTTGAGGCTATCTCATTGACGCATTAGAGCATCTCCAATGGGGCTGTGGATTGTTTTTCACAATCCATTGTCATGTCATCAATGTCAAGATAATTGCTTTTTACATGATATTGATAGACAGTCAAACCAAAAAATGGTCTCCAACGGTTCTATTTAAAATCCACACATTGAAGAGAGCATTCAATGTAAGTTGCTGAGTTAACATTTCAAGGTCTGTCTAACAGGCTCTCTACATGTAGACAGTTATTCTCACAGTGTTGATTTTTTTTTTTGTCAAGTCAGCTTGACAGTGAAGGTTGACATTTGCATTGGAGAGAGTTTTTTTCACATAATCCTACATGGCACTTTATTTTTCTACAATCCACAACCTCATTGAAGATGCTCTTAGGGTCTTATTAGTTCACAATCACATCGACCAATATTAGCAAATCACATTCTTTTTGTTTGTGAATACTGTGCAAAAAATAATTTCTAGAAAATTGTGACAACATTGGAAGTTACAACCAAACATTTATATTTTAGATGAAAATGAAACCGAGTACATTATCAGTACAAGGATCATCACAAGCTATTATGCTTTTTTTTCCTAATTATCACACTCAACAAACTCGATCAGTTCTGTCAAATACTAATTTCAAATATCAAACAATTTTAAGAAAATAAATTAATTATAAACTATTGAGAATGATTTTTAAATACTAATTTAAATACCAAATAATTTTTAAAGAAATAATTAATTACATAATATTGAGAATGAATCAAAATCATGATGAAATTATTTTCTTTTGTTAAAAAAAATAAAAAAAAACATATTTAAAAGAAAAAAATAATTACATATATCAAAAAATTTGTTTAATTTTTCAAGCTATTGTGCTTTTATTTCTAATATGCATGGCCCCAACCGGCAAAAAAAATGGTGTCGAGATCAAAATGCCCCTCCCCCACTCACGAAAAACAGAGAGAGTGACATGTGTCAGTTGAGATATAAAATCAGAACACCACATGACAAAAGTGCGCTTTTACTTTCTGTCTCCACCTTGTTGCACTTGAGTGTGACACGTGTCAATTGAGATGTAAAATAAGACCGGACAAAACTGCACTTTTCCTTTTGTGGATTTAATTATTTTGATTAATAATATTATTCAATAAGAATATTTAATAATCACCGTTGGATTGATTATTAAATTCTTCAATAACTATCTTTATAATCAATCCAAGAGTTATTATTGAAGAAATTAATTTGAATAATCTTATCCAAACTATTAAATTAGTAAAACCATTCCTTTTTTCTCTCTGTTTTTTCCATTTGAAATGAGAGAGAAAACCGATTGATCATGGCTGGTTTGTGGGTAGGGGTGGCAATTCGGGTTGGCGGGTTGGGTTGGATACGACCCGAACACGACACGATAATTTTTGACACGATCCGAACACGACACGATAAGGAAACGGATTAAAATTAGTCGACACGAACACGACACGATAATAAACGGGTCAACACGAAAACGACAAGATAACTCGTTTATTAACGGATCATTTAATTGATCCGTTTATGACCCGTTAAGCTGACTCGTTGACCCGTTTATTAATTTAATCATATTTAATACATTTAAATTTTAATTCACATCTAATAAAAAATAACATTAAAATACTCAAATACAATTCAAAACCTAAAAATTTAATCATCCATATTTCTAAAAAAAAAATAAAATCATCCACAAATTCAATCCAAAACCTTAAAATAAAATCATATACCAATACAATCCAAAACATGAAAAGACAATCTTCCACAAATACAATCAAAAACATAAAAATACATCCAAATTATAAATATACAATTATCCACACAAATGAATATCAAAAATTAAAAATAAAGACACGGCGCGGTGGCACCAGATCTGCCTAGACAACGCGGCGCGGAGAGAAGGAGCTGCATGGCAGAGACGACGCGATGCAGCGGCAGCAAGTCTGAGGAGACGACGCGGCGTGGCGGTAGCAGATGCAGATGCGGAGGAGATGTAGTAGATGCAACGCAGTAGTAGCAGATGGCTACGAGGAGACGACGCTGCGCGAGGAGAAGATGCTAGACGACGGAGGTGACACGGCGTGGCGGCGGCAGCAGATCTAAGGAGACGACGCGGCTGGGCGAGAAGAAGCTACACGGAGGAGACGATAGTAGCAGATGCTGCGAGGAGACGACGCTGCGCGAGGAGAAGATGCTGGACGGCGGAGGTGAGACGGCGCAACGGAAGCAGATTGGTGTGTGTGGGCAGTGGATTGCGCGGCTGCTGCTCAGGCGTGGGTAGTCAACTGCTGCAGGAGAGATAAAAAGTAGAGATGAAATGAGAATAGAATGGTAATTGGTAGGGTTGTGATTTTCAAAAATATATATATTATCAGTAAAATTATATAAACACCCTTTAATGTAAAATTACCATTTTATCCTCCTTAACGAGTCAACCCGTAACACGATTAAATAAACACGAACCCGACACGATAAGTTAACGAATTAAACGGGTTGACCCATTAATTTATCCAATTCGTTAATACTCAACCCTAACCCGTAATTATCGTGTCGGATTCATGTCGACCCGTCGCGTCGGGTTCCAAATTGCCACCCCTATTTATGGGCTTCTGCTGACTTGTAAATTACCTATTGTTTTGTTGATACGATTTGTACTCATTGTTTTGTAATGTCATTACTACTTATATTAATCGTGTATTATGGTTAAAAGTCATGATTTCACAAAGTATTGCAACATAAATGTTAAAATATCTTTAATTAAAACATAAATGTTAAAAAAAGTATCAATAGCCTTTTTGGATTGCAGTTTTCATACTTGTTTCTGGCCTGGTTATATAAGTCTAGTACTAGGGGCTTGTGTTGTTAATTGTCTTCCATTTATAATAACTTCTTGTTTTTGCAACAAGTGAGTTTGATAAAGTGATATAATCACCCTCACCCATGCACCACATCATGGGTTCAATCTTTATCCTTCCACTAATTGTGGGTTGTTTTTTCACTTTATGTGGGCAGCCCTCACCCGCATTTGAAACAAAAATCCAAGTTATATTTTAGAGTCTCATCTTAGTTGGTTTCGATAGTGTTCTATTGGGTCATTAATTATCATTATTTTATGTTCATTTTACCTATTATTTGTATTATATTTTTTAGTAGAATTGATACTTTTAATTTGTTTCATGTTTTTATGTTTAATTTTAGGTTATGAGAAGATTAGGATGGAATTGGCGATTTTTTGGAATTAATTGAGGCACAAGAAAATCAGAGATCTGGATCTAAGAAGTTCAAAAGTCAAGAATCAAAATAGGGGTTAAATTATAAATATTCAGAGTTATTTTGGCTTAAATGAAAAATGGAAGAAGTTGGGGACCAACTACAATTTGCCAGTCCACAGCATCTAAAATGCGCAGAAAGGCTGTTGTTTTGGTTGGTGTGAAGCGCGCCTACACAGGGGCTGATCAGGTATGGTTGCGTAGGCATAAACGCGCTTGAAGGAGATGTTGATTGGCTGAGCTGAAAGCTCTGGGTCGGGTCGTAAGCATCCGCTTGTTCCTCTTTAGTTGTCGTTCCGAGTTGACTAGGGAAGTGGCGGGTCGTGTTGAACCTCATGTTTTTTGTCGCCGTTGCTGGTTGGATTCGGGTCCTGTTGTTGCAAGCGTCGGTCGATCAGACGGGTCAGATCCGCGCGTTTTGGTGTTTTTTCTCCTTTGGTAGCAGTTTTTGGGTCGAGTTTTGACCCGTGCTAATGCCTATGGATCGCGCTGACCCGCATGCTTGATGATCTGAGTTGGCAGGGGAAACCTAATTTGTTGAGAACTAAAATTCCTTATTCTTTTGCCATGGACTTCAAGTATTTTTACCTATAAATAGGTGTTTTCTTCAACATAATGAGATACACATTAAAAGAAGAAAGACAGAATGCTTGGGGCTGCAGCGGCTATTCTCAGGTTTATTTTTCACTAATTATTTTTATTTTTATTTTTATATTTTCTTTTTTAAGTATATGTGATTAATTTTCTTGTTAGTCAGGACTAACTTAAAACCTTAAACATGAATTCAATCTATTATTATTTTTAATGAAGTACTTTATTTTTGTTCAATGAAATTAATTGTCTCCATTTAAATTGTATTCTATTTATTTTGTTGCTTTGACTGACCATCTTAGGAGTGTATTTTAGGATTATATTATAAGAATATAGACCTCACACCTAACGAGCATATTCTTAATTTGTAACAATCAAGTGCTTACGAACCAATTGAGGGACATTAATTCATAAATATTCAGGATAGACAACATGTTCTAGAATTTATGTAATATTCATATTTTTCTAGTACTTAATAGATTCCAATTATTAAATCTAAGTAGACATTATGTTAGGTTATAATTAGAAATATATGTATTTACGTAAAAATTATGCGACTTGCATATTATTTAAGGAAGAATTAATATAACATGCAATATGACCATTACCTTGTCTTGAACGTCTTCATCATGCATTAATATTATTATGCTTCATTTATTTATTCATAGATTGAATGATTGTTTAATGGGAAATATGATGTCCTAACTAAGTTTTCTTTTATTGATTTTCCTTTTTGAATTTTGTTTACTTATTACAATTAGGTTTCGAAATTAATTCTGAAAATCTTTTTCATTTAATTTAATTGTTTAAATAAATTTGGAATTTTAAAAAAGATAACAACTCCTCATAGGATCAACCTTTGCTTGTCACTATACTCAATAAAACGATTTGTATACTTGTAAAGTTTAAAATTTGGTTTATTAAAAAAAATTAACCAACATGTTCTGATTTGGTGTTGGTAATCAAAAAAAAAAAAAAAAAAAAAAGAAAGCTTCTTCATTTTTTTTTTTAATTCGAATAATGGTATTTGCATGTGTCTATGTTCGTATTATATCTCTTGTATTTTTATATCTTAAGAAATCCACTGTGATATAAATATTTTTCTATGCATTAGCTATTAAATTATGCAACTAGATTGTGATATGATTGAAGGTAGGAGTTGAACAAAGGATAAGTCAAATTAAATGGAAAATTGGATTACGTAGTGTCATTGTTTTACTCAAAGCGTGTCAATTATATTACATTCCATAAGTAGAGAGCATGCAAATGTTCCATCCATAGGGGTGGGCATCTCCAACCTAATTCGATGTACCCAACCTAACCCGACCATTTTTTATCGGGGTTAGGTTGGGTTAAATCTTAAAATAACCGGAATGGATTATATTGGTTGGGTGGAAAATTAAATTAAATTGGGTTGAGTTAAAAAATTTTCAACCTAACCCAACAAACGTTCATCCCCACTTCTAAATTCTAGATTTTCTTATCTTCCTAAAAGAACACTTATTAGAGATGAAGATCAATGATAGTCTTTATAAATGATTGAATCTTTTTATTTGTAATAAATTAATCTTATTTATATTTGTTTTATTTGTAATCAAATTGCTAAGATTATAAAAGTTACCAACTACACCTTTTGTGTCTTTATGGTGGATTAAATCTAACTCGATCAATCTAACTCAACTCAACCCAACCTAACCATTATTAAGTTGGATTGGGTTGGGTTAAAAATTTTTGGAAAAACTTCATTTTAGTCCTTGAGGTTTCAAAAAAATATCAGATTTTTAAACATCTTTTGGAAATAACTCTTTTCATCCCTAACTTTTCCAAAACTCTTTAAATAATAAAATAATCCAAACTATTAATCAACTGATGGTTAACAGTGATAGAACACATAAAAATATATTTTTGTCCTTGATAGTTTTTAGTAACACTAAAATTATAAGATTACCCTCATAAAATAATGAATTTATAAGTGAAATTATTTAAAACGCCTCTAAGTTTGAGTTATTTAATTATAATTTAATCCAAACCGCTTTATTTATTATGAGGATATTTTTACCAAAACACCATCATTTGGACCTGATTTTTTAGTCACATGAGTCTAAGTGCATAAATTATTGAGATGATTTATTGACCAAATTACACTTGTTTTTTTTCATTTTTAAAATCTTAGTCATCCACGTATCACAATCTTAGTCTTTCACACGAAAAGACCATTTCACCTTTCCCGCCCAAATTATTTGTTACTAGTACCATCATTTGACTGATAGTTTTAACTATTTTGAAGAGTTTTGAAAAAAATTTTTCATTTTTCCTCCATCCAATATCCATTTCCTCTGCCGCTGGTTAGTTAGCCCTTTATTTCCTCCTCAGTGCCTCCCCTCCATCTCCTTTTCTTCATCCATCCACGCGGCCACGCTAGTCAGTCAACCCATCTCATTTCTTCATCCACGCAAGCCTGTCATCCACGCTGCTCAATGACCTCCTTCAAGGCATTGATTATTTAGCTGAGAGCTTCCAGCCTTTTCTATTTGTATGGGTATTCTGCACTTACTATATCATAAATTCGTGGGAGTCTCCCGTTGCAGTGACTTTCTTATAATGTCTGTATCTTGTGTTCGATTTTTGTTTTTCTCATGGAAAGGTGCTTCCTTTTTATGTAGGACAGTAAATAGCTTTTGCTGATGATATTGTTGTTGACTTGTTCTATTTCATCTCCACTGTTTCTCATTTTTAATTTCCAATTCTGCATTGTGGTGGTTTTGTTCCTTATAAATGAAAACGGTAAACCATTTTGGAGAGAAATAATGTCTCCTTTGGTTAAAAAAAGTTTATTGCTACTGAAGTTGGTTGATCAACAATTTTTTTTTTTTTTTTTTTTTATAGGGAACATGAGATTTATTAAACAAAAGAATATAGGTTGATCAATATTAAATTATCTATCAACAATAAGAAGTGTTGTAGATCAATAGATACATCATTTTCTTTGTAAATTTATGTTATATTCTACCAAAAAAGTGTTTCTCATTGATTACTCATGGCACATGCTAGTTAGTAAGGTTGCAAGCACGATATTAATTTTTTAGATGTGAGAAGCTCAATCACATGTGCATTTTTATGTTTTCGTTGGTTCATATTCATGTTTTAGGTTGATGTGTAATGTATTATTCTGGCTTGTGGTTGGTTATTTAGAGCCAACCCGATCAACTTAACCCAACTCAACTTGACTATTATTGGGTTGGGTTGGGTTGAAGAGTTGATTGGGTTGGGGGATTTTCAATCTAACCCAATCCGAACCCGAAAACGTCCACCCCTAGCTTCTTGTCTTGGCTCTCTATAAATACACAAGGGTTTCACAATAAAAAAACAAAAACCCAACTTTCAAAAACTGGGATCAGATATAGAGCTGTGAAGAAATTTGATGGATTTTCGAAGATGTTGAAAACCCATTTGTGAGTTCTCTTAATTAATCTCAGTTTTTTTTTTTTTTGGCGGAGATTTTGGTGAATGTAAAAAAAGAAACTGTAACACGGTCAAAATTCATTTTACATGTTTTCTTGGAAACCGAACACTGATGGTAAGGGGAAAAGTGAGATGGGTTATTTGTATTTTTTTCTTTTATAAGGAATTTTTGTTTATTGATGTTTCTGATTATAATACTAATTGAAATGAAATTTAACAAAGAAGAAGTGAATATATATTATGGAATTGAGAGGTTTTTTTGAAAAGGTTTTATTATTTTGGCAACTTTTGTTTTCATTACGCTGAAAATTTGGTTTTTTTTTTCATTTCTTTTTTCTCTTCATAATAACATGTTTACATATAGTAATAAAGACAATGGCTATCAACAGGTATTACAGAAGATATGAATTCTATTAGAATATCCTTTTAAACAAGCATTTGGGAGCCTAGATGTTTGATTTTTTGCTGAATTGTTTGATACACTGTCTTTTGTCTTCATATACGATTCATTTTTAGTGGAGTGAATTTAATGACTGAATATAGCGAGGTTTTATAGTGAATAATGGAGATGGGTCGTACTATTTCTGCTGGGGGAAAGGCTAACGTCTCAAAAGCACCGAGGAAAGGAACTATTAGCAGAAGGAAGCCTGTTGGTGACTTATCGAATTCTGTTAAACCGAGACCAAAACAGTCATTAAAGAAGCAGAAGTCTACTGAGAATGACTCCAGTGCTTCTAAAATCATATTTGATGGAAGCGAGAAGAAGACTTTCAATGAGGCTCCTGAAAAACAACAGACTAGTGGCAGTAAAGCACTTGCTGCTAACATGTCAAATCTGCAAAAGGCACCTAAGAAGAATGTGAATACGAAAGTGAGTGTTGTCTCAGAGGATGATTTCCATCCGATTGCTGAGACAGGGTTTGATCACAATCATGAAGAATGCATCAAATGCTTGGAGGCACGAACAAAACCAATGGACTTAGATGAGTTTGTCAAGACATATGGTAAACGAACTTGGCAACTATTTTAATGTCAATCATGGTGCATTTGGCGTTAGACAACTTAGTTTTTCATTTTGATCTTTTCTTGTAGTGTTTGCCGATCAGTCAATGTCATCTTCAGAGATGGACCCAGCATTGAAGGTCAGTTTCATTTGTTCTTTTTGGTTTCAACTAGTTTTCGATTTGTTTCAAGGTATTTTTTGAACTCTAGTTTCTGAATTATATCTTTTGTTTTAGCCTGCAAGTCCTCCAATGTACATGGAACTAGAAGAGATGCCTCATTCGCTTCCACAGAAATACAAGGAATTCCGCTATCTCAGTCGCAACTTTCTACGTCTATGGAGGGACAACTTTGAGTTGGGGAAGGAGCCACCCAACCTTGCTGGCATTTGTTCTCTTTTACTGAATCCTATAGCCTCCAAAACGAATCGATATATTCATGCTTTGTCTTTAAGACTATCAAGATATCTAGTTCTTTGGTTTTACCGACGCTTTTATTTCAATTAAATTGAAGTTTTCTCAGTTGATATGCACCAGCTTGTAGTTTTTTTTTTTTTTTTTTTGAAAGCACCAGCTTGTAGTTTTTTGGGCCTGGAAATTGGAACATGTCTTGTAGTTGAATTTTGGATGTTTGTATTGAGAGAATATTAAGTCAATGAGTGGCGATATAGAACATGGTCCCTATATTTGAACATTGCTGGCATTTGTTCATTGGCAAATGCATGAAAACAGAAATCCCCTTTGTTGAGGGGACTGGTGATGATGCATATGTACTTGGATTTTATGCTCAACATTTAGTGAACGAACTTTGTTTTTCAGAAAAATTAAAAAAAAGAAAAAGTAAGAATACAGTGAATAAACTTTCTTTACCTTATTATAGTGTCATTTGTGGGTAATATTGGAATTTAAAAAAAAGATAAGTGATCTTGGGTGTACATGCAATTTTGAAGGGGTGGAAACATGGCCACTCTAAGTCAATTCGACCATGATTAAAAGGTTTGATTTTGGTGATCATGTGTTTCTTCTTCGTTTGATTTTTATGGTCAATGGTTGTATCACTAGTAGTTTCTAGTCAATTAGAATATTTGTGGTTGTGAATCGTATATGTTGATCCAGTCACCCTAATTGCCATAAAGTTCTTCTCTGTTGACTGTGAATCATTCTGTGTTGTGGCGGCTCAAAAATGCAAACCGGTTGTAATAAAAGTAAAGGATAATCAGCAAGAGCATAAGGGTGTGAAATTTGTCATGTGTATGAAGATTGATAGCATTTTTTGAAAAGTGGGGATTCATTAGAACAAAGATGTCTATGTTCTTAGACATAAGAAGGGCTACATTTAGCATGACTGGAACTTTAAAGCTCAATAAGGACTTGTTACTGGCCCATGAGAAGAAAAAATTAGATCAGACTGTAGACCATGCTGGACACAACCCTCAAGCAAGTACATGGAAGTAAGGAGCAAACAGAGTTACAAAGACCAGCATTTCAAAACAACTGCATTCAGAATTTCAAATGAGCATGCTATGAACGGAAAAAACATAATCAATAAATAAATTTAGAAAAAAAGGATAATAGAAACTACTAAGTGCAGGGAAATATTATTATTAGAATTCTACCGCGGTAAGAGAAACTAAATATACTGAAAAACAGATGAATTGTTGACAATGTATTGTGTCAGATCCTTATCACAAGATGCCAAGGTCATAAAAACACCAACTCCAATCCAACAAAAACAGTCCAAATTTAAGATACACGTACCCATTAATACAGAATTATGTTTAAATCAACAAGATCCAGGGCCATGACTCTTCAACAGACAACCTGCGATTCAGCTACACTGTGGAAGTTAAAGAAGTAGGCCATCCATGAAGTAAAATTGACAAATAATAAATCCAAAGCACCTTAAAGTTCTGAAAAGTATACACATGTAGAGTAATTACACATTATAAACACGCTGACTTACCGATGGCTCTCAGCAAGTTTATTATCCAGGAAGTAAAAGGTGACAAAATCAATACAAAGCACCTTAAATTCTGAAAAGCTAAACATACGTAGGGTAATTACACATTACAAACAAGCTGACTTACCGGTGGCTCTCGGCAAGTTTATTTACAAGGCTGCAGAAAGTTATAGCCCTATTGAGACTTTTGCTTCCCATTGAGGCGATATCTTCCACATATAACTCTGCCTATTCAATACTCTGATAAAAAGAAGCCTAAACATAGTCTCGGTTAGTTTCATTGTAAGAGCAATCATTGTACCAATGACACTCTTCTCAACAATATCAATGTTCTGGACTGAAACACAGTGTTGACGGTCAAGATCAAGAGCAAGCAAGCAGTGATGCAAAATCTTTCCATGGACACCACCGACAGATGATCTATCCATTCTACCAACAATATTTCTTAGCATTTCAAAAGCAATTACCAAGCTTGAATCCCCAGCATCAACAACACCAGAGTATATATTCAGCAAAAGTGGCAGAGCAAGTCAAACCTAGAAAGCAAATATCAAGTTTTATAGCCATATGGCAGACAAAAGAAGCATAAAACATGTATTAGACCATAATCAGATATCGACATTCTAATAACGACACTTACAGGGATTTTCTCGATGAGGAGACTCCACACTGCATCAGCTTTCACTTTCGGCTTTAAATCTGATCCCACCACATATTCACTGACGAAGGACCAAAAGCTCTATAACATTTCCAAGATACGGATTTAAGAAACCACCAAGCTTGTCTATAACCACTTCTAAAGTGACAAGAAAAGATGCCTTTAGAGATTCTTTTGTACTGTTATGTTCACCTTTGTTTCCCAGATCAATACACATAGAGATTTCATGTGACTTTTTTTTATCACATTCTCCATTATATGAGGCAGCTCAAGCACATTTATCAAAGCACCAGTGGTTCGAAGGCAGCTGGAAGGGATTACCAAGTTCCTTCAAATAATGTTATTCGTGATAGATGCAAGGCACGTGTTGAAGACAGAATAATAAGAAGGGAACCTATTGGCCAAAACTTCCAGTGTTGAAAATGCTGCCAGTTTTGATGAAGTATTTGATTCTTCATTGGCATTATCAACTAGTTCAACAACTTCCAAACACATTGAGCGGAAAGATTTAAAAGCACTCTCCTCCAAATGAAGCCAACGGCTACTTGAATTTAGATTACGTTCTCCTCCCCCCTTACGCTTCGACTTAACTGAGTCATGTTCCTTAATTGTTCCACATTAGGAACCCAAGAGCCTCCTTGAAAGTATAAGTTTCCACGCAAATAAGCTAAAAATCAGATGTACAGGTAATACGAAGGGACTTGTATCGAAAGTTTAGAACTATGATCCATTAGTGGAGCTTAACACTTATGATTTCGAAGAAATAGCATGCATCACATCAAAAATGTAAAAAGGAAATGATAACTAGGACACTTCTACTTAAGTCACTGTCAGATACGTGATGGGACACACCTATATCCACTAGTATCGACATGCATATGAACCATTTAACAAAAATGCACCTTCATTCTTCTAAACTGCATGTAAGATTTTGTCCGTTCGTTGGTAAATTATGGAGTAAGTTGTTTTCTTTGGTTGGATTGAAGTGGATTGCTCCTAAATCTTTATGTTCTTTCTTTTTGGAAGAATTTAAAGTTCTTGGAGGAGGAAAGAAGGCCGGTATTCTGTGGTATTGTGAAGTCTTTGCTATTTTATTGGTTATTTGAGAAGAAAGAAGCAAAATAATCTTTGAAGAAGTTGAAGAGGAGGAGAATTTTTTAAGGGATAAAATATATTATTCGGCTTCTCTTTGGATATTTATCAGTAAAGATTTTAAAGATTTTTCTTTATTTCTTATTTTGCTTGATTGGAGGGCCGTTTTTTGTTGATTATTCTTTCCAATCATGTATTTATTCTTGTTTTTGTTTGTGGTATTGGTGGACTACTTCTGATTCACATTTGTAACCTCTTTATTTATTATTAAATAAAGTCTTTGTTTCCTATAAAAAATATATATATATTAAAAAAAAAAAAAAAAAAAAAACCTGCAGGCTTGATAACTGCTTTTATAATTCTTTCACATGCAAACACAACACTATAGATCAAAACATGTCGCTAACATCATGTTATACAAATATATATATTGCACAACTGCTATTTTGATTGAGTGGCAGTGTCAAACAGCCCTTGATTTTTCTACAGATCATATGAAAACAACCATTCTGGTTCAGCAGCCAGGTAATGTAACTGCCTGGTGAGCGTCATTCGGTTCTAGTAAGACATTGGAGGTTTTGAGATTTTCTTTACTTTCACAAAAGGAGAGCATGAAAGGCAGTTTCTCATGTCTCTTAGGAGGCATGACTAACTTTACAACTTAATCCTTCGAAGGCCTGACACCCTTCAATGATACACAAACAAAGAGAGGACAAAGTACAAAGGAAAAAGCACTTGTACATATCCTATCAGAAACTTAACTTAGAAGTTAAAATTTGCCAGTCCAAAAGACAAGATAGATACACTCTAAAGGATCTCCAGTAGCTCTACTATGCATAACATGTATAAAAAAAAGGTACATTATGACAGGAGATTGCATACCTTCTTTCTCACATTGTCATCTGCATTGCTAAGCAAATTAACGATGCCTCTAAAGTATGCAGAGGGGATAATGGCCACTATAAGCAAATTAATGATGCCTCTAAAGTATGCAGAGGGGATGATGGCCACTGTTGTAGTCCTCAACACAGCATGCATACACTCCTTTACTTCTTTCCTGATAGCAACAGGAACATTTATCTGCTTTCTTCTTGTATCAACAACTTGTAGAAGATAAACAACTTGCTCCATAAGCTCTTCAAGTTTTCTCCGCAAATTCAAAGCACTCATAAAATCAATATCATAAATTTAGGCAGATTCAGTCTACTGATAGTGAGACATACCACGCCTACTGGTTAGACAGGTGCCAATCCTGTAAGTATGATCATTGTCACTAAGTGAAGGACCAACTAAAAGGTCCAAAACTAAAAGCAACATTAGAATTATTCACCCCACTTCCCATTAGTCCAGTGGACTTTGATCCTAGAGGTGCATGAAGAAAAGTTGTATTCCACATACCACTGTCCAGAATGACAAACTTTACAAAGAATGAAATAAAAAAGAAATGCGGGAGAGAGAGAGAGAGAGACTAACATAGATTTCCAAACTCCACTCCCGATTTCATAGGTCAAGCTATGTGGAAAAGAAAAGTTGTATTTCATATAACAGTTATAACGTGCTTCTTCTAGAACTTAAACGCTATTTGTTGGGTCCTTTCCTAACAACTTAAACCTTTGAGTTGAGTGTTTAATATACATAGCATTAGAGTCTATATTAACAAGAGTGCCTGGTTTTGATTTCTCCCACACAAATATATTTAAATTTTTTACCTAGTGTTTGAATTTAATATATGTCAATGTTTGGGCTTGAGTGACAAGCCAAGTGATTGTGTAGGAAGTGTGTTAGTGTGCGTAAATACTATTTATTGAGCCCTTTTCTAACAACTTATGCTTTTGGATTGAATGTTTATTAACAACCGCAAAAGGCATTGGAGTGATATAGCTTACAGTTATAAATTTCTAATCTATGTCCTAATGTTTCAATGATTCATAAAATATTGCCTGACATTGGAAGATATAAGACCTGCTTCTACCATGTCCTTTTGTAGTAATAACTTAATTTATAATTACCCAAATATTGAACAGTGTTTGTTGATGTTTATATCAATGTTTGAAAAATCGACCTAGACCTAGCTGGCCCATTAACTGTCAACAAAATCAAGCTTACTTCAGATAACTGAGTTGAAGGAACATCAAGAACCAAAATTCTCGATGAACAAAAACAAAACAGTACACAAAAGATTAAAATACTGCAAGGATTGAAGTACTTTGACAATAACATGCCAACAAGAAAATAAAAACCATGAAAAAACACAAATGTCAAGTTACTAAGATATATGTTGGAGATGATGCCTGATATTAAGAGTATACCAACCAGAACAGCATCAAATGCAGGCAGGAAATTAACTGGATGAGTCGCAAGTAAGACTGCCTTCCCTGAGAGTGCTCCCATAACATATTCCTGCCAACATTAAGGTTAGGTTTTTCTACTGAAACTTGTAACTTAAATAGAGTATTGTTCCGGAAAATGAAGTTACATTAAACAAACTTGCAGCTGTGTGAGCATCAACGGCACTGAATGGACCATCCAATAGATATACATATCAGCATTCTGATAGAAGGCATGAGCAAGTTGAATTGGCTGCTTCTGACCACCGCTTAAATTAACTCCTCTTTCACCTATTTCAGTCATATCACCGAAAGGAAGCAACTCAAGGTCCTTCACCAATGAACACCTCTCAAGTGTTTCTTGGCATCGATGGCTGTCCATAGGAGAGCCAAATAAGATGTTCTCTCGTATGCTTCCAGTCTGGATCCATTCCGTTTGAGAAACATAGGCAGTCTTCCCATCCACTTGAATCTATAGATTAAACCAATGAACCAGATTACTAATCAGTAAAATATGCTATTGAATTATGAGACTTGCAAAATGAGAAGTGCACCGTGATGTATAACAACATTATTACATGGTTCCATGGATTCCTAGAGTATAGGAGAGAGGAAAAGAACAGTGATAACTTACATTTCCTGACGTATTTGGTGCTTCTGCGAGAATTGCTGCTAAAAGAGTTGATTTGCCTTAACCAACTTCTCCACATATGGCCACCTTTTCCCCAGGTCTAACGTCTAAATTTAGGTTCCTGAGTGTCGGCTTTGAAGAATTCTCTTCCCATGAAAAATTGGCTGATTTGACGAGAATGGCACGGTCCATATTCTCAATGTTTCCCTTTTGCCTAACGTTTGCACTCTACAGCTCTGGCGACTCAAGGAACTTTACAATACGGGAGAATGCAAACTTTGCTTGAATGACAACTCCAATAACGTCAGGTATAGATCTTACAAGATCTTGAACAAGACACAATGTTGCCACAAAGGTGAAAACATTACTAGCATGAGGAAGAACCTTGAGGAAATAACATGCCCCAATGGTAGTAGTAGAGACCAAAACAGGAGAAGACCAAACGAGGAAACCGTTATATGCTTTTGACAACTGCACTGCTGATAACCATTTGTAGTCCACATTCCTTAGATTTTCAATGGCATTCTTGAAATGGGTTTCCCATGCATATAGTTTCAGAACTTTCATATTCACAAGTGCCTCAGTACTAGCATTTAGTCTTTCTTCTTGTGCAACCATGAGCTTGCTTTGAAACTTCTGCTGCAACTTGCAAGTGGTGTATTGCACAGCACAGTGAAAATTATAACCACCAAGGCTGCAATACTCACTACGCCCACTGCATGGAAGAGAATTATCAGTGCAATACAAAGCTGGAGACTTGTCGTCCATCCACTGTAACATAGTTCATTACCTCACCACCTGAGTGTTGCAACCTATCAGCATTGGAAAATCTCAATTGCTCTTGTAAATGGCCGCTGTGAGCAAAGATCTCACCTTGAGACCAATGAGTCTGCTTCCAAAATACCACTGTCTTTGAGATAAAGACTCTCAGCTCTTCGAAATAAATAGCATTATGGCCAATACATGACCTTTGTATTTGAAACTCGCATTCCACTCAACAACCAAAATGAAGGCATTAAGGAGCAATGGACCAGCCGACACAGTAAGAATCTTTAGCAAAGCAAAGAACCCAGACATAAAAATCTCTCTCCAGTGGCAACTGATTATTGTCCACAATATTGACGGTTGAGATGATGGTTTATTTTGTTTTTGTTTGTTCAAATGATCCAAGAATTCGATATAACAGCTCTCCGCTCGATGTCTCCCGCAAATTGGGCATATCTTCGTCCGCAAGAGTTTTCTCCCTCCCCTTTTTCATCAATGAATTCAACCACTAAAACGTCATTTTACTGAAGAAACCAGCTTCGGCAAATCGACTAACTTGCCCAATAGAATCACTTTTACCGATGCCATCCGCCTTACCATTCAAAGGTTCATATAAGTCACCTTCACTAATTTTCACATCACTTTCTTCATGTTTATACACCTTATAAGCACATAACAACAACAAAATTGCTCCAGGCAAGGAAAGGACATCTAAAACTGTCTTTACCGATACTTCTTCGTTTAACATGGCAGCAAAGATGGATAAAGCACAGATAATTACAGCAAACAAGAAGGCAAGAATGGTCAATAGCCTCATCGGTGCTCTTGGAAGTTGAAGTCCTCTAAGGCTTAAAGTTAAACTCACAAACAACCACGTGACACCTTGAACCAATACAAGTAACCACCAATTGAAAAGTAAAGCCGTCTGCATTATCCTCAACTTCTCTTCTAAAGTCCAAATCCCTAGGCCTAAGAACACTACTCCAATACAACCATTTACAACTGCAGCCGCTATCTGCAATGGTGTATATCATTGAAAACGAGCAGGAATGTGAAGTGTTCTCGAGGATGACTTCCGAAACATATTGAATACAAGCATGACTAACAACAGAACATCAAAGCAAATAACCAAGGCCTGATTGATACACGAATTCGGATGACTCAAAAGCATAAAACCAGAAATGCATCAGTTCCCATCTTTGTCCGAACAACCAGATTCCCCACAAAACACACTCCATAAATCCTCCATCAGTATTCAACCTTTTCTAGCTTGCTCCACAAACCCTGGACAACATAAGAAATTTAACTTTACTCATTTGAAAGCTCAAATCATCCAACAAAATACATTACAATCAAACACATTGACAGTCTAATAAAAAGATTCAAAAATGTAGCAAAAAGTAAAAAGTCCCCGCATAGCAATAACAACAATAGATTAAAAAAAAGTAAAATATAAACATCAATACAACTAATAAATAACATACAAAAGCTTTCAACTTCATGATGAGAAACCATAAACTAGAGCTCCAATGGAAAACCAACTACTTCCACGAAGAAAACAGATTATAAGAAACGTCAAGATACCTCTAATGGCCTCAAATTAGAACCTCAACACAAGGTAATAAAATTGCAATGCAAAAGTTGGTAATTGGAAAAACAACACCGCCCCATTAATAGAAGAAATCAAAAGAGCTGTTGTTGTTGTTGTTGTTGTCATCTACAATTACAAAGGCTGTCTCTCTCACAAGTCACACCCTCATATTTGAATCCAAATATTAATAAAATAAAAATGACAAACCATTCTTGACTAGGACGTTAAAGGCTTGATATAGGATCCAAGCACCCCACGTGGACATTATTTCAATCAAGTGAAATATAACAACGAAACAGAGGAAGCATCCAAAACAAATTAAAAACTGCACCATTATTATTATTATTGTTATTATTATTATTATTATTATTAGAAAAAGAAAAGGAGCTAACCGGTGAGCAGAAATCACACGAATACACACAAGACCACACAAGACCAACCCAATGTGTCTTTGTCTTTTCGTCGACCCAATTGGGTAGTTGTCAGATTTTCCTGCAAAAATGGTGGCTAATAGATAATCAATCAATAACATTTATGTTAAATATATGTTATTGGTCTAGTTTTTGAAGAAAAATGGTGGGTTCATTCTCTCATTGTCTCTCTCTCTTTCTGTGTAAGAGTCGGAGAAAATAAAAAGATTTAACGAAGACATAGATTTTGCTTGGTTTATATCATGTGTATATACATAAACTGAGTCGTGTGTTACCGTCATGGCACACGTCTGCGGGCATGGGTTTTTTAGTTTTCTTGAACCATGTTGGCATGTTGATCGATTTGTTTGTCTTTTTCGGTTTTTTTTTTGAAAGAGTATTTTTCCTTTTTTTTTTTTGCCCCTTTTATTTTCAACTACATCCCTGCATTTTGAAAACCATTGTTTTTCTAAACACGAATTAGTTTATAATCGCATCGTCCCTAAATTATATTGAAATTCATCAATTTAATCTCTAACATCAATCAACTATTAATCAAACACCACAGTGATAGGAGTATTTTTGTTTTTACACACATACGTCACTTGTCAACTTACAAAATTGAGAATTTAAAATATATTTAATTAATATATAATTGTTAAATAAGTAAAAATTAATTAAAAATATTCAAATATATTAAAAAATCTAAAAAATTAAAATAAACAAGATATAAATAAAAAAAATGAAATAGTAGAAAAATCTACAATCCAAATTTTTATATTAATTAAAAAAATTTAAAAAAATTAAAAAAAAAAAAAAGATAAAATAGGCCCACCTCTACCATCCATTGATGGACGGTAGAGATGGATTGTTTCTTTTTCAAAATAAAAATTCAATTTACAAAAGAAAAAAAAAAGAATTTTTTTAGGTTTAGATTTGAAAATTGCATATCAAATGGAGGAAGTCCACCAAAGAAGAAAATGTCTAATCTTCAATACTTCTACAAGTGGC
This sequence comes from Nephelium lappaceum, assembly GCA_021234005.1. Taxonomy (NCBI): domain Eukaryota; kingdom Viridiplantae; phylum Streptophyta; class Magnoliopsida; order Sapindales; family Sapindaceae; genus Nephelium; species Nephelium lappaceum. Next base: position 3,060,637 of record CM038007.1, read on the forward strand.
GACGAAGAGATAATTTAAAATTATATTATTCTAAAATATTATATCACTAATATACTAATGATTTGAATATCTATAATATGATTCCAATATCAAAATAATAAGATACAGTTGGTTTTTAGAATATTATCAAAGTCTCACTATCCATTATGGTTCGGTGGTAATGTTTTATGTTCAAATCATCGTACCAACATAAGTAATAACTTTTGTCTCAATGTACACAAAACAAATCTAATAGATTAATATCTTCGATTTTGATATAATTAATTAGACAAATCAACTATACCTTAAAAAAAACTTGAACAAGTCAACTCAATATTATTATTTGATTATGATCAAGGGTTTTTAAAAATGAATAATGTTATACTTCTCAAAAATTTATAAAAAAAATATATTGGCAATGTATTTAATTTTGTATTATTATTATTATTATTTTGTATAAATACTCTTTTTCGTGAAAAGTTATGGGTCCGTCATTGTTCCACAAGAGAGAAATTCAACCTTTATATCATTTATTTATTATTATTTAAATAATAATTTTCCAGTAATCTTATTCTCTTATCAAATATGGTGCCTTTTGAATGTGTCAAACTATTTTATGTCCTAACAGTAGGGACAAGGTGAGAGAAAGAGAGAAATTTTGTGGGTTCAATAGTTCGTTAATTGTAATACCTAGTAAATTCTCCGGAAAATCCAGTATACGTACTGGAGGAAACTTAATAGATGAGGAAATAAAAGGACAATTTCACAAAACACAAGCAAATATATGAGAGATCAACAGGCTTTAAGTTTCTTAATTATAATTAATAAAAAAATGTAACTTTAAAACACCTATTAAATTCACTTCAAAAAAAAAAAAAAAAAAACACCTATTAAACGCTTTAAGATAGTATGTATATTGCTAAATTTTGTACAATATTCAAAACTGTGATTACAATAAATTCGTACTGATAATTTTTTCTAAATAGAAAAGTTAAATGAAAAAATAAATCTTAGAAAGAAGCAACCAAAAAATCATGTGTCCCACCCTTACGAGATTTTCAACTAAAGAAAGTTCAACAGGATAAGTCTCGTATACCTATCTTCATGGTTAGAAATTTTCCATTATTGTGATGGTTAGCCCTGCTTCTTAAGTGGCATATTTAACTTTTATTTCTCACCATTTATGTGGATAGACTTCTATCGATTTTTGAGAGGAGAAATTTGAACTGTGCTTTAGAATTCTACATAATTAGTCTCGATTGTTGTTACACCTAGTGTCAAATATATATATATATATATATATTTTAAAAAAATGGCATGTCCATGGGAACCAATATTTGATTCAAATCACTGTAAACTTTCTAGATCCAATCACCATCATGTGCCCACACGATATGATGATGACGTGGGCCTTGACTCTACACCTTCTTTAATACGTAATCTGATTTGGTTCTATATTATAGTTCTATCCTTGCTTGGGTGAAATCCAAGAATTCAAGTGTGAGACCATTAGGTCAAATAATTACCACCCGATGTCAAAAAAAAAAAAAATAATTACCACCCAAAGCTAAGTTTAAACTATCTCAAGTAAATATTTCTTCACCTGGATACACAAACTCAATTTTGCTATATGTTGTAACCTTATATTGGATTGATCCAAATAGAGTCGTAGGGTTCAGACTTGGGACAGTTAGATTAAAAAGCTCTAGTCTCTAATATCGTGTCACTATGTGACCACATTTAAATTATCATGTAACATCCTAATAATATATAGTAGTTATATTCTAAAAATTTAGCCTGCTCAAATAACGATAAGGAAACGTAGCTGGATTTGTATTGACACTAACACTTCAACATAACCAGCAAAACTATTTTGTTTGGATCCCAATCAAATTTGGTTGGCATACTATTTTGGGTGGGTTGAGTGCTAATAATCAATATATCTGTCCCAAATCACTAGAGTCTCACACACTCCTGTCTCTCTCTTCTCACACGCTCTTCACTCTCTCTCTCTCCGTCTCTAATGGCTTCCAAACTTGAAATATCTCTGCCCGCCGCCCTTGAAGAACCAGGTGCAATAGGCATCTATGGTCGCTTCTCGCTTCATCTCCGTCCACTCATAGTCTTCAGTCCCACAAATCCAGACCAAAACCAAATCGTTTCTCTCACCAAAAGATTCCTCTCCTTCCTCAACGAATCCCTTTCCATCCTCTACAAACGCCTCCCTGGAAAGCCCCTACAACAACAAGCGGAGGAATTATTCAAAGTCTATGAGCTCTGCCTCTCTTGTGTTGATAAGATGGAGTTGGATTGCCCGTACGGGGCCCAGGAGATGAGGCTGGGTTTACTTGACTGCTTGGCGTCTTGTGCCAAGTTTGAGAAGGCAGAGAGGGGGGGACTTAGGATTTTGGAGGGCCTTCGATCTAAAAATTTTGAAGGAAAGTTCGATAATAAAGGGTTCGCGGAGGTATTTGTGAAGACGGTTGTGATAATGGCTGAGGAAGGACAGGGCAGTTTACAAGCGACATCTTGACTTACATAAAGAAGCTATCCATTGGTTCAGGTAATATGGCATGTGTATACAAGTGAACCTTAAAATTAATGTACTAATGTCTGATCATAACAAAAGCAATCTATCCTAAGAGGTTGTTTCATTAATTAATTTTTGTTGTTTTCTGCAGGTTGACAAGGATGATTGTAGAGTAGATTTTTATGAACTTGCAGATTACTGTGTGCTTCTACACGATGTTGGTGCGCTTCTTGACAACAACAAGCAACTGGAAAAGGTATTTTCCATAAAACAATGTCGTTTCTAATTTGTGTTCTCTATTCTATTATTATGTTGTTATAGAATCATGATCTAGTGTAATGAATCAAATTTTTGTTTATGTTTTATCAGTATGTTCTGTATGGCTATTTCAAGTTTGAGTCTCAGTTATGATTTTGCAATTTTTGCACTTAGATGGTTGTCATGGTACCTGTTTTATTCTTTATAGTTCTCTTGGTTGCATCTGCTTCATATTTTAAAATTGTTTTTGAACGCAAAGGTGTTATGTTAAATTGATGTGGATCGAAGTCAATAAAGTAATTTAGAAATATGTTTTTAGTACCCTTTTCTCCCATTGCTAATGGATAGGATTTTGCTGTCAGGATAGTGGATCAAATTAATCAGCTAGTAATTAATTCATAAACACTTGTTAGAACTTAGTCATTAGCTTGACCATACTTGACATCCCATTAGATTCAAAGCTTAAGTTTAAATACTAGTTAAAAACAACAGTTTACTGTTTTCCATTGTTTTCAAAACAAGTTTTCAAAGTAAATCATAAGTTTTTCCTCATAACAGCTATTCTACCCATTTAGAAAAATAATACCAAACACTTTTAATTTTACATTGGTTCTGGTTTTGGAAACTACTTTTAACAAGTGCTATTAAACATGTTGTATTTTCAAAGCATGATTTTCATTTTTGAAAATAGGTTCAAATGCAAAATTTGAAAAACTGATACCAAACGCACCCTAAATATTTCTTGCCCACAAAAACTTGGAAATTCATTGCACTCTCTAACACGATAATAAATTTGGCTATAGGCATATTTATGAATTTTCATCAACTCCTACTTCCCATCATCTCCCCAAGCCCGCCCACCCAAATGCACAAATAAAATAGGATTGCACAGAAAAATAGACGAAGAGATAGGAAAGATGCAATGCGGACATTGACGATCAGGATGAGGTGGATTTTAGCCATGAAAAAGAGAAATAATGATCAACTTATATATGCAATCATCAAGATCTATGGAGGGAAGGGAATTAAAAGTAGCATTCATCCTTGATACACTTGGACTTGCATATAGTTATGGTTTGTATGAGTCATTAATCCGTCTTTGCAGGCTTTGGGGCCCCTAAAATTATGTTGTAGAGCTTCTTGGACTTGTGTTGTACGTCAGTGCAAAATGTTTGCGCAAGGATCTGAGGGTTTCCAGGGTGTTCTGTCAGAAGGTGCTATTGCAGATTTGTTAATATGTCATTCAAAAGAAGTGAGTACCTTTTGATTGTCCTTCATTGTTGTGGCAATCAAAATGTTGTTTGACAAACAATTTTAGAGTCTCTTGAACATTGGTCTGTTGCTAGAAATCGGTATGTAACGTTGCCAAGTCCTACACTGTTGGTGAAACGGTGGGTTAAGGTAACATGTGAATGCCTCCAATTGTCTTCACTATATTTATTTGTTTCTGCTGCCTGATTGTTGTTGATTATTTGGCAGATAGAATTTGGACTTCATAAGAATGCTGATAGAGAAAATGATGCTCAAACATTATATAGTTTGCTGTCAAATTCTGACAAAGTGTCAAAGCGGACAATTGGAATAATTTTAGAGCAGGTTTGGCCTCTTTATGGAGTGTTAATGGTTTTTTTTTTTTTTTTTTTTTTTTTATGCTTTTTGTTTTATAGGATTTTTGTTATAATGTTCCATTTAACATACTTATATATCGATTTTCTTTGTCCACTTAATTGCAACTGATAGCAATTTGCACTACATTTTTTTTGTGAAACTTTTAGGAGCTTCCTGCATATGAAGAAATGTATAAGTTGGGCTCAGACTCATACTGTTGTCATAGAATGCAAATGAAGGTTTTCGACATCCTCTTACAATGTGTGTACAATACAGAAGATAATCGTTTCCAGAAATCAGGAATTTTACTTAGAAAAGGAAGGGCAGTAAGGGCCAGGGGAACTGCAGCTCTGGGAGAATGCATTCATTGTTTGTCAGATGTAATAGTTACGATGGTGATTAACTTAGTTATTGTATTATTGTTTTTTCCTCCAATTCCCCTGCTATGATAAAACCTGTAGTTGCCAATTCTTTCTTCTCTAGTATTAGAGTGACAGCTAATTTGAAATAGTTGTTGAACAGAATGACATTTATAGTGGAACACCCATGGCTCTAAAACTGCGCTGAAATATCAATTGGCTGTCGCATACTGTTTACGTGCACTTTGTACCCAGGAAGATGAACCAAACTCTAAGGTGTTGATGCATAAAAGCTAGCCTCCGAATTGAGAAATAATGCTTTATGGTTTTCTATGTTTGGTTGATAAGAATTGGGTGACAATGCTGAATGTTAGCTTGGTTTTGTACAAACAGCTAGTGACTCAAGATATCGATGCAGCCCTAAAGCTATGGTTGAGCATATCGTTTCCTGTTCGTGGTTCTGAATATGCTGGTTGCAATATGTTCTCTTCATATACAATTGTACTACTCTATGATATTGTTGATTTATTGTCAATGAAGGTAATATTTGTTGAGCTTATTTAGTGCTGTTGGTTTCCTGAAGAATATATTATACTGGAGTTTTTACAACATTTTGATGGTTTACATTATTTACTTTTGTGTCTTCAGGGTTTCTTGGTATTTCACCGTGACATATATGAACTGCTGATTAGATTATTAAACTGGAAATATATTACAACAGAGAAGTGCTTGTCCATCTTGTGGGAAGCAAGAAGACTGAGTCATGCACTTTGTGTGTCACCTGTAAGCGGGGAATTCATTGTGAACTTAGCAGAGTATTGTGATGAACAGCCCACATCTCTTAACTTCTGGATACGTTGTTTAAAGGAAGTCTGACCACAACTAGTTGGATTTCAACAGACTTTGTTGTTCTTATTTGCTGATCTTCCATGTCGTTGTTGCATTCGTCGAAGTTCGTTTCAATCTTTTATAACAATTGATGATGTTGAGGAACAGGCTGGTTTTGTTACTCAGTTCAAGTGTAAGATTTTTGCAAATAATATTGTCGTCTACTTTTTTACTTTTTTTTTTTTTTTCTTTTGGTATCATCATTGATGTAAATTGATCCTGTTTTCCCTGATGCTCTCTTTATAGGATTCTCTACCCCCTAGTTCTGTTTTCCATGTTGGATATCTCTATTATGATTTATGTGAAAGACTCATCTCAAATGGACAGCTTTTGAAGGTAACCAGCACTGACCTTGCTTTCAAAATTCAGTTACCAAAAGTCAGTTCGATTATGAAAAAGATGTCTTACATGAATTTTACATAGCTTGAATAATTTCACTGTGCTTTTAAGAATGCATCCATCTTCAATCTGTGACTGTTAGTCATAAGTGGGTTTCATCTGGAATAAAGTTCATTTCTTTGTTTTGTTTGAACATTTGTTTCTGGGGAACTTGGAGGCACTTTCATCTGGAGTGTTCTAAGTTTTTGAAGTTTTTATTTTTTATTCACTTATGGTATATGGGCTTTTGGTAGTCTATTGAGTCTTCATGTGTTTTCTAGTTGATTATTAGTTCCACTATGTTACTTTATATATTACATAACTATTAACTTAAAATCTTGACTTAAATTTGTGACTTCAATGTATTTATTTACTCTCAATCTAATGATTGTAATCTACTCTTAATTCATTTGCTTATTCCACCATTGGATTAAAAACAAATGATTGGATGAATGTTGAAGACTTGAAGTCATAAAAGTTAAATCAGCGTTTTATTAATATTAATATAACCTTTTTGCAGTACAAACATATACAATTATTATTATTGTTATTTTTTCCATGTGAAAAAAAAATCTAGTGTTGGGTTTTTCTAAGTATTCTAAAGGCTATTTGATGGAGTGGTTTCTGATTTGGCCAACCTTAGTTCTATCTTGGGCTTGGGTGGTACACCTAAATATGACTCCATAAGGGTTTTTTTTTTTTTTTAAAATTTTTTTTTTTAAAAATTTTTTTTTTTTTCATGCAATTAGATGACAATCAGTTGATTGAATTGGACATTTTGCAATTGATTTAGGATTTGACTTTCCTTTTGTCCTTTCTTGTTATATAAATAGAAAATTCAAACTTCATTAAGGCTTCCTATCAAAAAAAAAAAAAAAAAAAACTTCATTAAGGCATATAGGCAAATGATTCAAAACTTTACTTTTTCTGAATTTCAAGTTTTCCAAGGTTATCTGTCTTGTCTGGATTTTAAGCAACATGTGGATAATGTGAAGATTGTGCCTTTTCTTTGAATGGTTAGTCTCTACTTTAATTAGTTAATAGTCTTTGGGGTATCTTGGTTGCATTTTCATGTTTCTCTTTTTAGTTTAAAACAAACTCCAAATAGTATGTTTTGTCTATTAATTTACTAGGAATTCACCAAAGGCTTTAGAAACTTGAACTTGAACCATATAACATATTGTAGACCTACATTTTATATTGTGTTTCATAGTTGAATTTTCATGTAAGGCTTTAGAAACTGGAACTTGATCCATGTAGCATATTGTAAATCTACATTTTATACTATGTTTCCTTTTCATAGTTGGATTTTCATAATTGTTGTACATTATACAAATTAGAAAAAATCTATTATTGAATTTCGGTTGGTGGAATGTACATTCACTGTTTGACTAGCTAACTATATATCGGTAATTATCTATCATAAACATAATACAAATATAATAATTTAAACAAAATCCATCCCAAAATAATATACACTGGAATTTATTTTGATGGAATTTTTTGAATCAATGATAAGAAAAATGAAATACAATTAAGGTAAAAATTAAAAACTTTCAAGCACAAGTATTCTTTTTGGTTTTATGATATTATGAAGATGGAACGTTGAAATACATAGGAGATATATATTTTAGCTTCTATAGACCAGGATATACAGGCTATAATTTCATATCTAGTAGTGCTGTGGTCTAAGACTTGTATTCTCTTCTTATGCAATTTTAGTCTTTCCTTCATTGAAGTGTTGTCTTTTCCCCAAACTATTTTTCACTCTCTGCAGAAATGCTCACACAGGAAGGATAATGTATTGTTTACGATGTTATGAAGATGACTCTTTTGGGTATTTTTGGTTGTAGTTTCATGTTTCTCTTTTTCGTTTAAAACAAACTCTACATAGTATGTTTTGTCTGTTTCAAATAGTATGTTGTCTGTTAATTTACTAGGAGTTCAATTAATGCTCTAGAAATTGGAACTTGAACCATATCACATTTTTTAGACCTGCATTTTATATGGTGTTTTATAGTTGGATTTTCATAATTTTTGTATGTTATGCAAATAAGAAAATAATCAATTATTGAATTTTGGTTGGTTGAATGTACATTTACAATTTGACAAGCTAACTATATATAACAGTAATTATCTATTACAAATACAATACAAATTTTATAACACAAACTAAATCCATTGAAAAATAATATTCAATGGAATATATTTTGATGAAATATTTTGTATGAAATATGAATGATAGGAAGAATGACCACAATTGGGTAGAAAATTTAAAACTTTTCAAGCACCAGAAGTATTCTTTTTTGTTTTACGATATTATGAAGATGGAAGGTGGAAATACGTAGGAAATATATATTTTAGCTTCAACAGAGTAGGATATGTGAGCTATAATTTCATATTCAGCAGAATTGGCCTAAGTTTTATGCTGTTCAGCATAACATGACTATTTTGTATTCTCTTCTCATGCTATTCTGATCTTTCCTTCAGTGAAGTGTTTCTTTTTCCCCAAAATGGTTATGACTTTTTTTCACTCTGCAGAAATGCTCACAGAGGAAGGGTAATGTATTGTTTTTCCTTTGTTGCTTTTTCCTTAAGAAAGGAAGTGAAACTATAATTTGAATTTGGGATCATCACTAGCATAACTACACCTTTTTTTCATTTATAATTATAACTTAAATTGTCTTACTCTTTCAATTATTAGAAATTCTTGAAATCTGCTTGACTGGTTTGAATTAAGATGTTTTCTGTCAATATTTTTTCTAATTTGCTTGAAGAATTATCCTTTTATAACCATTTAAGTAATTGTTGTATTTGTTTCCCCTCTTCCCATCATATAAATGCTGTTCTTAATAAGGTTTTTATTTTTATTTTTATTTTAATTATTAGTCTCTTTCACATGCCAAAAAGGCCTGGGAATTGTGAACTAAACTTCTTCTAAAGAACTTTTCATATTTTGTTGAGCACGGTTACCAAGTGGCACAATCAGTAGCCAATGAAGTCTGGTGTTTTGATGCTGATACAAGGGAGGCGGGTAGTTGGTATCTTAGTCCTTGGAATGTGCTAAAATGTTATCTTGAGAGTGTACTTCAGGTTTTATTAATCTTTTTTCTTTAATGCTCTAGTCTGGGACTCAACATAGACCAGTTCTGAATTTCTTTTGATCTCTTTGACAATTGTCACATGTAGGTTGGAATTATTTATGAATTAGTTGGAAATGGAGTTGAGGCTGAAAGATTTTTACGTTTGGGGAAAGACATCTCCTGGTCTAAAATTTTGCCATTGTTTATAGTTACCTTTTCCTTTGTCTTGGGTATGGAATTTACTTTTATGAGTGCCTATCTTACCTTTTTTTTTTTTTTTTTTTGGGTTTTCTTGATTAAGAAGAAACATGCCTATCAGCAAACCTGCATATTGATAAATATTACTAGGGAAACTATACCGTAAGAGGCAGGATTGGGATCTGGTAGAAAAAGAACTTTTAACTGCCAAACAAAGTTTAGAAGACACTAGTGCAAAGTTTTCTTGCTCAAAGTGTAGTTTGATGCTGGAAGCCACTGTCAATCAGCAACTTAGTAATCTATACCGAAGCCGTTTTGATACTGCAAGCATATCTGGTGCTGAAGAATACTACAAATTAGCCCTAGAGAAACTAGAATGTGCTGAGTGGAAAAATTTGAATAGTTGTCCTCAAGAAACCAATTCTGAGAGTATAAGGGACGACTCGAATGCGGAGATGGAACAGAAGAAGTGTGGAAAGACTAAAACTGCACAAGAGCATGATATGATACCTGAACTTGATTCAAGGATAACTCGTTCCAAATCTCAGTCTGAAGCATCTTGCATTTGCAACAAAATGAAGTGTTGGCAATTCCTTCGTGTGGAAGTTATTGAATCTGAGAGGTCACTAGAGAATCTTGTAAATATAAAATGGGAGCTTGCTCGCAGGCGATTGTCACTGAGAATACTAAGTGGCATAGGTATGTTTTGTGTCTCTGTTACTACTTTCCTTAATCGCATCCACAGACACGTATTCACACAAACAACATTAATTAGTGCCATTTAATTAGTTCTTAGTTGACAACAACATTAATTAATTGTTTCCCTAGGCCTTAGACTAGGACATTTAATGTTGTTTGTGTGAATACGTGTTTGTGGATGTGATTAAGGAAAGCAGTAACAGAGACACAAAACGTACCTGTGTTGCTTAGTATTCTCAATGACAATCGCCTGCCAGCAAACTCCCATTTTATATTTACAAGATTCTCTAGTGACCTCTCAGATTCAGTAACTTCCACAGGAAGGAATTGCCAACACTTGATTTGGTTGCAAATGCAAGACGCTTCAGACCGAGATTTGGAATGAGTTATCCTTGAATCAAGTTCAGGTATCATATCATGCTCTTGTGCAGTTTTAGTCTTTCCACGCTTCTTCTGTTCCATCTCTGCATTCGGGTCGTCCCTTGTACTCTTAAAATTGGCTTCTTCAGGATAGCTATTCAATTTTTTCCACTCAGAACATTCTAGTTTCTCTAGGGCTAATTTGTAGCATTCTTCAGCACTAGATATACTTGCAGTATCAAAACGGCTTCGATATAGATCACCAAGTTGTTGATTGACAGTGGCTTCCAGCATCAAACTGCACTTTGAGCAAGAAAACTTTGCGCTAGTGTCTTCTAAACTTTGTTTGACAGTTAAAAGTTCTTTTTCTGTCAAATCCCAATCCTGCTTCTTATGGTATAGTTTCCCTAATAATATTTATCAGTATGCAGGCTAGCTGATAGCCATGTTTCCTCTTAATCAAGAAAACCACAAAAAAAAAAAAAAAAAGGTAAGACAAGCACTCATAAAAGTAAATTCCATACCCAAGACCAAGGAAAAGATAACTACAAACAATGGCAAATTTTTAGACCAGGAGATGTCTTTCCCCGAACGTAAAAATCTTTCAACCTCAACTCCATTTCCAACTAATTCATAAATAATTCCAACCTACATGTGACAATTGTCAAAGAGATCAGAAAAAATTCAAAACTAGTCTATGTTGAGCCTAGAGCATTAAAGAAAGATAAATCAAACCTGGAGTACACTCTCAATATAAGATTTTAGCACATTCCAAGGACTAAGATACCAACTACACGCCTCCCTTGTATCAGCATCAAAAGATCAGACTTCATTGGCTACTGATTGTGCCACTTGGTAACTATGCTCAATAGAATACGAAAAGTTCTTCAGAAGAAGTTTAGTTTGCAATTCCCAAGCCTTTTTGGCATGTGAAAGAGCCTAATAATTATATAATAAAAAAAAAACAACTTATTAAGAATAGCATTTATATGTTGAGAGGGGGGGAAACAAATACAACAATTACTTAAATGGTTATAAAAGGATAATTCTTCAAGCAAATTAGAAAAAATATTGACAGAAAACATCTAAGTTCAAACCATTCAAGCAGATTTCAAGAATTTCTAATAATTGAAAGAGTAAGACAATTTAAGTTATAATTATAAATGAAAAAGAAAGTGTAGTTATGCTAGTGATTATCCCAAATTCAAATTATAGTTTCACTTCCTTTCTTAAGGAAAAAGCAACAAAGGAAAAACAATACATTACCCTTCCTCTGTGTGCATTTCTGCAGATAGTGAAAAAAAGTCATAACCATTTTGGGGAAAAAGAAAACAATTAACTGAAGGACAGATTAGAATAGCCCACATATCCTGCTCTCTTGAAGCTAAAATATATATTTCCTACGTTTTTCCATCTTCATAATATCATAAAACAAAAAAGAATACTTCTTGTGCCTAAAAAGTTTCAAATTTTCTCCCCAATTGTGTTCATTTTTTCTGTCATTCATACTTCATACAAAATATCCCATCAAAATAAATTCCATCGAATATTACTTTTCCAATGGATTTAGTTTGTATCATAAAATTTGTATTGTATTTGTAATAGATAATTACTGTTATTTATAGTTAGCTTGTCAAATTGTAAATGTACATTCAACCAACCAAAATTCAATAATTGATTATTTTCTTATTTGCATAACATACAAAAATTATGAAAATCCAATTGTAAAACACCATATAAAATGTAGGTCTAAAATGTGTGATATGGTTCAAGTTCCAATTTCTAGAGCATTAGTTGAACTCCTAATATATTAACAGACAACATATTATTTGGAATAGACAAAACATACTATCTAGAGTTTGTTTTAAACGAAAAAGAGAAACATGAAACTGCAAACAAAAATACCCAAAAGAGTCATCTTCATAACATCGTAAAACTAAAACTACATTATCCTTCCTGTGTGAGCATTTTTGTGGAGAGTGAAAAATAGTCAGGTAAAAAGACAACACTTCGATGAAGGAAAGACTAAAATAGCATAAGAAGAGAATACAAAGTCTTAGGCCACAACACTGCTAGATATGAAATTCTAGCCTGTATATCCTAGTCTCTAGAAGCTAAACTATATATCTCCTATGTATTTCAATGTTCCATCTTCATAATATTATAAAACTAAAAAGAATACTTCTTGTGCTTAAAAGTTTTTAATTTTTTTCCTTAATTGTATTTCATTTTTCTTATCATTTATTCAAAAAATTCCATTAAAATAAATTCTAGTGTATATTATTTTTGGATGGATTTTATTTAAATTATTACATTTGTATTATGTTTATGATAGATAATTACTGATTTATAGTTAGCTAGTCAAACAGTAATGTACATTCCACCTACCGAAATTCAATAATAGATTTTTTCTAATTTGTATAATATACAGCAATTATGAAATCCCAACTATGAAAATGAAACATAATATAAAATGTAGATCTACAATATGTTATATGGATCAAGTTCTGGTTTCTAAAGCCTTACGTGAAAATTCAACTATGAAACACAATATAAAATGTAGGTCTACACTATGTTATATGGTTCAAGTTTCTAAAGTCTTTGGTGAACTCCTAGTAAATTAATAGACAAAAACATACTATTTGGAGTTTGTTTTAAACTAAAAAGAGAAACATGAAAATGCAACCAAAATACCCAAAAGACTATTAACTAATTAAAGTAGAGACTAACCATTCAAAGAAAAGGCACAATCTTCACATTATCCACATGTTGCTTAAAATCTAGACAAGACAGATAACCTTGGAAAACTTGAAATTCAGAAAATGTAAAGTTTTGAATCATTTGCCTACATGACTTAATGAAGTTTTTTTTTTTTTTTCAGGAAGCCTTAATGAAGTTTGAATTTTCTATTTATATAACAAGAAAGGACAAAAGGAAAGTCAAATCCTAAATCAATTGCAAAATGTCCAATTCAATCAACGGCTTGTCATCTAATTGCATGAAAATAAAATTAAAAAAAACAAAAAAACTTATGGAGTCATAATTAGGTGTCCCACCCAAGCCCAAAAAAGAACTAAGGTTGGCCAAATCAGAAACCACTCCATCAAATAGTCTTTAGAATACTTAGAAAAACCCAACACTAGAACTTTTTTCACATGGAAAAAAAAAAAATAATTGTATATGTTTGTATTGCAAGAAGGTTATATTAATATTAATAAAACGCTGATTTGAATTTTATGACTTCAAGTCTTCAACATTCATCCAATCATTTGCTTTTAATCCAATGGTGGAATAAGCAAATGAATTAAGAGTAGATTATAATCATTAGTTTGAGAGTAAATAAATACAATGAAGTCACAAATTTAAGTCTCAATTTTAATTTAATATCTAAAGAATATATAATGTAGCATGGTGGAACTAATAATCAACTAGAAAACACTTAAAGACTCAATAGACCACCAAAAGCCCATATACCATAAGTGAATAAAAAAGAAAAACTTCAAAAACTTAGAACACTCCAGATGAAAGTGCCTCCAAGTTCCCCAGAAACAAATGTTCAAACAAAACAAAGAAATGAACTTTATTCCAGATGAAACCCACTTATGACTAACAGTCACAGACTGAAGATGGATGCATTCTTAAAAGCACAGTGAAATTATTCATGCTATGTAGAATTCATGCAAGACATCTTGTTCATAATAGAATTGACTTTTGGTAACTGAATTTTGAAAGCAAGGTCAGTGCTAGTTACCTTCAAAAGCCGTCCATTTGAGATGAGTCTTTCACATAAATCATAATAGAGATATCCAACAAGGAAAACAGAACTAGGGGGAAGAGCGTAAGGGAAAACAGGATCAATTTACATCAATGATGATACCAAAAGAAAAAAAAAAGTAAAAAAGTAGATGACAATATTATTTGCAAAAATCTTAACAGTTGAACTGAGTAACAAACCAGCCTGTTCCTCAACATCATCAATTGTTATAAAAGATTGAAATGAACTTCGACTAATGCAACAGCCACATGGAAGATCAACAAATCAGAACAACAAAGTCTGTTGAAATCCAACTAGTTGTGGTCGGACTTCCTTTAAACAACGTATCCAGAAGTTAAGAGACGTGGGCTGTCCATCAAAATACTCTGCTAAGTTCACAATGAATTCCTCGCTTACAGCTGACACACAAAGTGCATGACTCAGTCTTCTTGCTTCCCACAAGATGGACAAGCACTTCTCTGTTGTAATATATGTCCAGTTTAATAATCTAATCCGCAGTTCATATATGTGACGGTGAAATACAAGAAACCCTGAAGACACAAAAGTAAACAATGTAAACCATCAAAATGTTGTAAAAACTCCAGTATAATATTCTTCTGGAACCAACAGCACTAAATAAGCTCAGCAAATATTACCTTCATTGACAATAAATCAACAATATTATAGAGTAGTACAATTGTATATGAAGAGAACATATTGCACCCAACATATTCAGAACCACGAACGGGAATCGAAATGCTCAACCATAGCTTTAGGGCTGCATCGATATCTTGAGTCACTAGCTGTTTGTACAAAACCAAGCTAACATTTAGCATTGTCACCCAATTCTTATCAACTAAACATAGAAAACCATAAAGCATTATCACTCAGTTTGGAGACTAGCTTTTATGCATAACACCTTAGAGTTTGGTTCATCTTCCTGGGTACAAAGTGCACGTAAACAGTATGCAACAGCCAATTGATATTTCAGCGCAGTTTTAGAGCCATGTGTTTCACTATAAATGCCATTCTGTTCAACAACTATTTCAAATTAGCTGTCACTTTAATACTAGAGAAGAAAGAATTGGCAACTATAGGTTTTATCATAGGAGGGGAATTGGAAGAAAAAACAATAATACAATAACAAGTAAATAACCATCGTATCTATTGCATCTGACAAACAATGAATGCATTCCCGCAAAGCTGCAGTTCCCCTGGCCCTTACTGCCCTTCCCTTTTAAAGTAAAATTCCTGATTTCTGGAAACAATTATCTTGTGTATTGTACACGCATTGTAAGAGATGTCGAAAAACTTCATTTGCATTCTATGACAACAGTCTGAGTCTGAGCCCAACTTATATATTTCTTCATATGCATGAAGCTCCTAAAAGTCTCATAAGAAAAATGTAGTGCAAATTGCTATCAGTTGCAATTAAGTGGACAAAGAAAATCAATAAATAAGTGTGTTAAATGGAACATTTTAACAAAAATCCTATAAAACAAAAAGCATAAAAATAATAATAATAATACTAACACTCCATAAATAGGCCAACCATGCTCTAAAATTATTCCAATTGTCCGCTTTGACACTTCGTCAGAATTTGACAGTAAACTATAATGTTTGAGCACCATTTTCTCTATCCGCGTTCTTATGAAGTTCAAATTCTATCTGCCAAATAATCAACAACAATCAGGCAGTAGAAACAAATAAAATATAGTGCAGACAATTGGAGGCATTCACATGTTACCTTAACCCACCGTTTCACCAACAGTGTGGGACTTGGCAACATTACATACCGATTTCTAGCAACAGACCAATGTGCAAGAGACTCTAAAATTGTTTGTCGAACAACATTTTGATTGCCACAACGATGAAGGACAATCAAAAGGTTCTCACTTCTTTTGAATGACATATTAACAAAATCTGCAATAGCACCTTCTGACAGAACACCCTGGAACCCCTCAGATCCTTGCGCAAACATGTTGCACTGACGTACAACACGAGTCTAAGAAGCTCTACAACATAATTTTAGGGCCTCCAATGCCTCCAAAGACGGATTAATGACTCATACAAACCATAACTATATGCAAGTGCAAGTGTATCAAGGATGAATGCTACTTTTAATTCCCTTCCCTCCATAGATCTTGATGATTGCATATATATAAGTTGATCATTATTTCTCTTTTTCATGGCTAAAATCCACCTCATCCTGATCATCCATGTCCGCATTGCATCTTTCCTATCTCTTCGTCTATTTTTCTGTGCATTCCTATTTTATCTGTGCATTTGGGTGGGCGTGCTTGGGGAGATGATGGGAAGTAGGAGTTGAAGAAAATTCATAAATATGCCTATAGCCAAATTTATTATCGTGTTAGAGAGTGCAATGAATTTCCAAGTTTTTGCGGGCAAGAAATATTTAGGGTGTGTTTGGTATCAGTTTTTCAAAATTTGTATTTGAAACTATTTTCAAAAATGAAAATCATGTTTTGAAAATACATGTTTAATAGCACTTGTTAAAAGTAGTTTCCAAAACCAGAACTGATGTAAATGTAAAAGTGTTTGGTACTATTTTTCTAAATGGGTAGAATAGCTGTTATGAGGAAAAACTTATGGTTTACTTGGAAAACTTGTTTTGAAAACAATGGAAAACAGTAAACTGTTGTTTTCAACTTCTATTTAAACTTAAGCTTTGAATCTAATGGGATTTCAAGTATGGTCATGCCAATGACTAAGTTCTAACCAGTGTTTATGAATTAATTATTAGCTAATTAATTTGATCCACGATCCTGACAGCAAAATTCCTATGCATTAGCAATGGGAGAAAAGGGTACTAAAAACTTATTTCTAAATTACTTTATTGACTTCAATCCACATCAATTTAACATGACACCTTTGCGTTCAAAGACAATTTTAAAATATGAAGCAGATGCAACCAAGAGAACTATAAAGAATAAAACAGGTACCATGACAACCATCTAAGTGCAAAAATTGCAAAATCATAACTGAGACTCAAACTTGAACAGCCATACAGAACATACTGATAAAACATAAACAAAAATTTGATTCATTACACTGGATCATGATTCTAGATAACATAATAATAGAATAGAGAACACAAATTAGAAACCACATTGTTTTATGGAAAATACCTTTTCCAGCTGCTTCTTATTGTCAAGAAGCGCACCAACATCGTGTAGAAGCAGACAGTAATCTGCAAGTTCTTAAAAGTCTATTCTACAATCATCCTTGTCAACCTGCAGAAAACAACAAAAGTTAATTAATGAGACAACCTCTTAGCAATGTTCGAAAATACGTGGTACGGTGTGGTACGGATTCAAATGAATACATTTCTTTTGAAACTTCACATTATTTTGAATCTGCAGTTTAACAAACACTTAGCTACTTTTGTGCAAATGACAATTAAAATGGGATATTTTGCAACTAACAGACCTTAAATGCAATTTTTTTTATTTTAATAATTTGATTGTTTTTCGGTGGCTTAATGATATATATATATATGTTTTGTCTTTATGCATGTTTTGGTCTAAAACCTTTGAGGATGATGGGAAATTGTTTTATAGAATTATAATTATTGATATATTTCCCTGTAATATTCCTATGGTCTCTACCCATATATTGTAAAAATTCAGTATCATACTATTTTATGAAATATATGCAAAATATTTATATGAACGGAACATAAGTGTTTCTATGACTGATGGACGTGCGTGGACACAAGGATGTGGACACTTTTTGTTGACGAATTGGCGTGACATGCTTCCCTTTTTATTATTATTAATATTATTTCTGTATGGACAATTCTTCTTTTTCTTTCTTTGTTTTTCTTAATATATAGTTCTTTTTGTTTTCCAGGAAAATGTATGGCTTTGCATGATCATCAAATTCATGAAGCACATAAAACTATATTGCAAGGCGTAGATGTCCTAATCAGCAGAAACACGTTTTCTCATACTTACTTGCCAGTTCCTCCTAAGTCCATGCTTGATTTAATTGGAAAACAGTTTTCCAGAGATACTTTTGCTGTTGAATGTGTTGTGTTACTTTACGACATTTGTTGGCTTTCTTTGAGAGGTTACCATTCTAAAAGACAAAGACCCAGGTATTTGTATACTGTAGGTGCTGACCTGTTGGTCTTGTTATATATGCTTAGAGATTATAGTATGTCATTTTTAAATGGAGTTCTATTCCCTTTTTCTTTATAATCTAGACAGCCACATCTGCTTATGGTGTTACTGAAGAAATTAGGATGATAAACTGTTTATTTTGTTGCTCAATATATCTGCACTAACACCTGTGTTGGCACTGAAGAGATAGTTTGAGTGCTAATGTTAAATTCAACCTGAACCAAGACATAAGTGGACAAATCAATGAAGCCTGGAACTCTAGATTCTTTCTACAGGCTCCTGTTGTCAGTCTGCCATCTGGATTTGATTCTGCTTTATTTCAAATCACAGGAACAAATCTTGTATCAAGTAAAATGATAATGTTGCTGAATACGAAGAGGACAGAGTGTGATTAGAGATATATTCAACTTCAGCCCTTTATCTAATATCAAATGGCTTTTTTTTTTTTTTTTTTTTTTTTTTTTTGGAATTTGATATTTGAAAAGGCTGTTTTTGATTGTAAGTGCAGTTTGAGGTTTCTGTTTCCTACCCAAAACAGACTCAAAATTTTGGGTTTTTCATGCAACAGACGTCTGACCATAACATAGCCCAAGTGGGTTGTTTTACCAAATTAGTACTGTTAGATTGCTGACAATATTCTTATAACTGTTGAATGGGTATCTCTATGTGATTGCCTTGAATACAGATGTGGATATCATTTTCTATAATTGATTGAGCTCTAATAGCTTCTTTATATGAGTTTTGCTTAATTTTTTTTTGCTAGGAAATCAATTGATTTCCTTTTCTTTACTCTTCATTTATTTTGTTCACCAGGAAGAGTTGCTGTTATCTGTCTCACATACAGTTGCAGGAAATAGTTTCTTTACTGAAGATAGCCTTTGTGCTTTGCCGTGAGGTTCCTATTCTTGTTCAGAAGGTTAAAACGTTGCCTTCTAATTTTTATATAACACTTGATTTTATTGGTTTAAATGTTTTGAAAAAGCCACAATGTTGTAATGTGAAACTACTTCATGTTGTAATGTGATTTAGATCTTATCATGCTTGTCACAGTAAAGTCATTTGAGGGTTTATTTAAGAATGAAATGGAGTGCTTGAACAAGAGTTTGATATCCTAAGGTTTGACACAATTGAGGGTTAAAGGATTGGAATTTTTTTTTTTTTTTTAGAATTTGGGTCAGGCCTAGGTTGTCTTGGTGGTTCTAAATAGTAGATTCTTCTGGTGATTTTCTTTCCATAGAATTCAAATAATTTTAAAATAGATGCTATAGAGCACTTTTGAAGTGCACGAAGTGTTAAAAATTTTTGTTAACCTGTGTTTTGCATCTTATATCAATCTAATGTTCATTGTGTTGTTATAAATAAGTTTGATAAGAGCATCTCTAACCAGGGGCGGACCCACCTTAGATCTAGAGGGGGCACGTGCTTACCCTGAAATTTTTTGAAAATTGATTAAGTTCATTATATTAGTTGTTAAATATTTACTTATATAATATTTGAAGTAAACATTACCATTGTTTCCAAGTGGCGTTCTTGGCATCAAGTTTACCTTCATTTCTCCTTGTGACCGCGTTCCCCCAACACAAAAAATTTTTCTTTTTTTTTTTTAAAAAAAAAAAAAAATGCACTATGACTGTTATATATAAACCATAAATATATTGTTATATAATACTTGAAGTAAAAGTGATCATTGTTTTCAAACAAGGCGCGGTTGGCATAAAGTTTGCCTTCATTTCTGCTTGTGACCACGTTTGATCCTCCACCAAGGCACCAACACAAAATTTTCTATTATATATAACTTTCAAAGTAAATTAGATTACATATGTGAAAAGGTGTTGGTGGCATAAGGTTTGGCCTTTTTTTCTCTTTATCATCATGGTTCAATCCCTCACCATAAAACATAGTTTTTACTTTTCCTTTTTTTATTCCTTTCTTTTTTTATATCAACATGGTTTGATCTCCTACCATAGCATATAGTTTTTTCTTTTTTTTTTTTCAAAACCACCATAACCCCTTTTTTCTTAATCACCATGTATGGTTCAATTCCCCACCATAACACATAACATTTTCAATTTTTTTTTCAAAAATAAAATGCATGGTGTATGGGTTCGAACCATGAAAAGAGATGATAAAAATGTACCGTAAATTATTTTTCTTTTAAATAAATTATTTTACATGATAAAATTCATAAGTTAAAAAACTCATATGAATCATAATTGCTTTTGCCTTTAATTTTTATTTTATTTCACTTCGTTGTAAGGTGCCCCACAAAATTAAATTTCTGGGTTCGCCACCGTCTCTAACGATATTAGCTATCTATTGTCTTTAGCTAAAATGACTAGTAATTTCATATTTTATTTATTCCAACTATTCTCCATATTGTTAGCTATTTGAAGAAAGTTGAATCAACCTAGCCAAATATAGAGAGCAAAAAATTCTAGCCAAACTCTTTTAATATTTTAATATTGAATTTGTGACAAAACAAATATTTCTTTTCCAAAGAACAAACTTGTATGAATTTTTACACTTGTCCAGTTAAAATGGAGAAAATGGTTGGAGTGATTCAATCAAAAGTTTTTAGTTAAAATGATTTTCTTATTATTTTAGCTAAAATTTAGCTAACTTTTAGAGTGTTCCTTGGGAGATGCTCTGAGGTTTTTACACTTAGATGGTTGAAAGATGAACTCGTAACCTATAAGTTAGGTTCACATTTGATTATTTACACAAGTAATAGATTACGACATCTTGATCTGGTGAATTATGTTATACCTTTTTGAGTTCAGTTTCATATATATATTAAATTCTCTTTGATTCATTCACTAGACGCTTTAAGTTATTTGACCGTGTTAGCTCAAATTCATCTTTACTCTGCTTTCCTTCTATTGTATCTTTGATAATTACAATTTCTCCTTGATTGTAATACAACAGGTTTCCAGATTGCTTTCTCTCATGTTTTTACTTTCTGGTTCAACAGGTTTCCAGATTGCTTTCTCTCATGTTTTTACTTTCTGGTTCAAGCAAGCGTTTCTCTTGGCCATCTTCTTGCAAAGAACTCTCTGCAAGCCATTGGGCTTCTTTTTTCCATCAACCTTCTATTGGAGCTCATCTGAATGACCAGTTTTTGTCAAATGGGAGTGGGACGTTTGAAGCTCGACATCTTCGGAATTCTAAGGTAAAACTGCAGGTTTTCTTTCTTCCTTTTTCTGCCCTTACAACATAAGTCTGTATGCTTGTCATCTTTACTTATTGTAGTGATTGATTATGAAATAATACTGCATCATTGTTCTTGGGATATCTTAACTTGGTAATTGCAATTCATTTTAAATTGAGCCAGTTGTGTGCATGCTGCCGTATTCGTTAGCCTATTTTAAATATGTGTTCAACTTTCCCATTATATCAATTTTTTTGCTGCACATATTTATTCATTTTGTTTGATTGGTGGGATGGAAATGCTCATACTGCTGCTTGATTACTCAAACTTCTGACTGATTATTGTATTCCCAGGACTTGCAAGTGAAACATTGCAACTTACTCAGCTCCGAGCTGGTGGATTTTCAGAGTGCGTATTTTGGTTAAAATCACACTATTTTTAAAAAAAAAATGTTTGTTTCTTTGCTGCTGCAGGATTGCTCCTGAATCCGTTCAAGATCTGAAAATTTTGTAAAAATTTTTTTTCTGGGCCTTCCTTGTACTACCATCATCTGTATAAGTTTGTATGGAGGTGCTGATTCTGATCTATTAAAAGATTTGCTACTTTATCCTTCATCTGTTCATGCATGGGTGCTGTTGTCGTGCTTCAATTCTTAGAGTAGACCTATTGTGTTGCTTCTGCCGGTAAACACATTATTAGAACGTACTTTGCTTCTTATATTTTCAATTCAGACACGAATACTTTTGCATGTTCACTAAATATTTTATGATATTTATCAGGAGTTTCAGATGATGAAGATGCAAATTCTTTGTTTAAGGAATTGTATGAGAGTAATGATTGTGAGAAAACTTGGCGATGCCCTTGGGGTTCCACTCTGACTCTGGTTGATAAGGTAGCTCCAACATTCAAATCATTATTGGAGTTGAAATACCTAACCGATGAAGTTAAATGTCCTGGAAATTGGGATATATGGGAGGAGCGCAAGATGACGCTTGATCAATGTCTTGGTGGATTTCTGAGGTAACCTTTCACTCTCCTTAATCTTGCAATGGTAGTTGATTTTTACACTGAATTAGGATCCCATCCACAATAGGTTATTGTTATACCTATTCGTGGTATTAATTAGTTAGGACTGATATATTGGTGAATACTGACATGATTTTATGCTGTCATACACCAGCAAATTAGAAGACTCGTGGTTGGGTCCCTGGAAATACGTGCTTCTAGGAGAACAGTCAAACTGCAAGCGCCTGAACACAGTACATAAGGAGCTCTTGCGGGATCTAAAATCTGAATGCAAAGTGGATGTAGATAAAAATCTTCTTAGAGTTATACTTGGAGGTTTGAAGAGTGGCTGTAAAGTTGAAGGGTATGTACAGCTGTGTTTTTAATAGAGGTTGCTACTATGACAAAGGTGGATGTAAGACGGCATCCAAGGGAAGGAATAGAGTTGAAGAGGCGGCTTCCCTACTAATGCATAAAGCAATGAAGAAACTGGGAGAGGACTCTGTAGACAGAGAACCTACAATTTTAGTGCTTGATTGTGAAGTACAGGTGATACACACTTTATCATCTCTATTTTTATCCGTTATTGTCTTGATTGTTCTTGTTTTCAAAATATCTTTTTGTCTGATTAGTTGTGGAATGGAATTACCTATCCTGCCTCATACTGATGGGTATTAGCTGTGTTTGGAGCGATTAAAATGAATAAAAATCTGCGCTAGATCAAAAGTTTTGATCTGTTTGGCTAAGCAAGGTGGGGAAGGTTCAAACACTTTTGACCTACCCACCCTAGTTACCTTATTTTTCCGTTATTGATGACACATTATTGTTGTTGTGATTATAATACTAATTTTTGTTTTATGAAAAGATAATAATAATAATTGTTATTACTGTATGGCTCATCTGTTAGTTTTGTGCATTACTTTTTTGTTCATTTTAGGTTTGTGTTTAAACTAAATTATGCTTGTGGTGAATTGAAGATGCTTGAATTCTCGGATGTATATGTATTGTGTTGGTTTTTTAGTTGATTAACAAGACAAGAGAAGCTGATGAACTTTATACTTTTAAGTTTTTTTGATGCTTGTATCTTATGTTTGGATTTAGTTTCTAGTGAATTTAAATTTGTGCTGTACTGAATTTAAGTTTATGTGTGAATATAAACTTTATTTGTAACAAGTTTTAATTTTTTAGTCGTGGGTTTATTTAGATATTTCGTAATTATTATATTCTTAATGTTAACCTAGTTTTTTTTAATTTTTTTATATATTAAAAACACTGATCCAAGGCAGGGCCGGGTGGGGGTGGGCCATCTGCCCCAAACAGGTTTGGGTATGCAGAGAAAATCTCCATCCTGTTGCCATTCCTATCATGATCTGAATTTTAGTTTTTGTGCTGTGATTTATTACAAGCATTAAACTAGCTCTAATAAATTTGTGCGGATGTGTTCTAGTAAGTTCTTGAAGGAAAATGCTGTAAATAATTATTGACGACTTCATACATGTCTTTTTTGATATGTGCTGATTTAGGTGATTTAAGCATTTTGACCTAGGTTAAGGCATGTTTTGAGGTTTCAATTGGCATTATCTTAAGAGTGGATGTTAATATATCCAGGCTTAACCACTAAAACCATCTGATGAAACTGATAGCTATTTGTAGATGCTTCCATGGGAGAACATACCAGTACTACGAAAACAGGAGGGTTATCGCATGCCCTCTGTAAGTAGCATATATGCTACACTTGAGAGAATCCACCACTGTCAAGAGCAACTTGGGAGGCTTCGTCCTATCTTTCCTCAAATAGATCCTTTGGATGCGTATTATTTGTTGAACCCCAACGGGGGTCTGAATGAGTGTGAAGTTGTGTTTGAAAATTTGTTTAGAAATAAAAACTTGGAGGTAATTGTTGTTGTTATTATTATTATTATTTTGATTCTGTTCAGTATGGGAAAGATATAAAGGTCTGATGTTAATACAAAACCGTAAATTTCTCACTCTTTATTATGCACACAGATACATGTACTCTTACATTTACATCTAATTTTCATTATAATGTATATGAAAGTAGAATTACGAATAAAATAAAACCTTTTACCATATTTTATGTGAATAACTTTACAGGGAAAGGCTGGATCTGCACCAACAGCAAAAGAGCTAGCTGTTGCTTTGAAAAGCCATGACCTCTTTATATATTTTGGCCATGGAAGTGGTATGCTAAGTTTATTTAATATGCTAATCACAATAATCTGTTTCGTCTTATGCCATTTCTAGTGGCGCTGTTGTTTTTCTGTTTTTTTGACCCAGTGACACTGTTGTTACAAGTGGCCAGTTTTACTTGCACTGATATTAAAAATTAAATTCTGGTGGTACTGGGTCGCAGTATATTTCTAGGCATGATCTTTTGAAGCTGGAAAAGTGTGCTGCTGCTTTCCTGATGCATTGCAGTAGTGGTTCACTGTCATTAAATGGCTGTTACAGACCAGAAGGTACTTCTCTATCCTATCTGCTAGCTGGTTCTCCGCTCATTGTTGGCAATCTATGGGACGTGTCAAGCAAGGATAGTGTCCAATTTGGGAAAGCCATGCTTCATGCTTGGTTCAGAGAAAGAGACAGTTTGTCTGTGGGTTGTGATCAATGCACATTGCTTGTGGAAGAAGTTGAAGCCCAGAATATAAGGGGCTGTAAAGGTAATAAAAAGAATGTATTTAGGGGGGAAAAACTGAAACTTCTGAAACTGGTTACAATGGTTGTGACCATAGGCCAAAACTTGGATCATTCAGAAGTCAAGCCTCTGAAGCATGTGAACTCAAATTCTTTACTAGGGCTGCTCCGGTATGCTATGGAGTGCCAACTGGTTTAAGAAAAGTAGGTTCACATTAGATCCCAAGGGTAATTTAACTTTCATGATTTACCTAACGGTTTTTATAATTGCATAGTTGTCAATGTTACACTTAAGTCTTGTTTATCAGTGAATGAACTGGAGCCACACTGGTTTATCATTTTACCAGTTAGATCATTACACCTTTGCATAATAGTATGAGTGATATGATTGTAAAATATTGAATTGACCTGCAAACTGTGTGTGGATCAAAGTTTTAGACCAAACAATTTAACGGCTGTTGGTTAAGTTTCCTGTCGCCATACATTCCATGTATGAAACATAAGAGTTTTCAATTTGGTATAAAGAGCACTGGCTGCTTGGGGGAGGTTGTGGTATCAATTTAGTAGCCAATAGGACTGGTCTTGCTATAAATCATTTAGTATTCAATTTTGCCTTCATGGTTAAAGCACTGCTTAGCTGGTAGACAATATAAATAGCAAGATGAATGGCATGCTCATCTTTCTTCTGATATGCAAGAAAATTCCGATTAAATGATCATCAATCTTTTACTTTTTCCTGTTCAATGTAAGTTATGCCCAATGGATTTAGTTGGTACCAGCATTTTGTGATTGTGAAAACATTTATGAAAATTTGTGTTTCTTTAATGTGTTGTAAGCTTGTGTTCATTTGCTCGGTTGTCTCTGTAGGGTTCTGGTGGAAGGCCTGGCTTTGGTCGCGGAGGTGGAGGATATGGTGCAGCTCCTTCATGTTCAGGTTTTCCTTGAAGGCTGTCCCAGTTCATTTAGGTTCATGTTTTGTTACAAGATTAATGTTTCAAATCCTAGATCAGTACTTAATGTCTAAGTTGAATTTTCTACAGCGTTTTGTAAGTTTGAATTACATTGTTAAGTATATTTTATGAGATCTTAAATTTTTCTCTCAGCTTGGCTATTGTTGGAAATTGGACACTCATTGTTTGCATCATTATAATAGTTGTTTGAGGTGTATCTTGGGTTTTCAGCATATAACTACGTCTAAAGTATGTATTCTTTCCTATGTCATGGTTTAGAGCTTGCGCTGGTCGATTGTTTTCCGAGACCATTTAGCTTTTACTTCTCCCCACGATAACCTTGGCAAGACACGTGATATATATATATCATCTTGCTGAGTGATTATTAGGTGTGAGAATTTCACATGTTGACGTCTAATTTTTTCCTATGAGAATTGATTTTTCATCGATAAGAATTAGATTCTTATCAGTTTTGCACATGAGAATTGATTTCTCATTGATAAGAATTCAATTCAGTTCCGATCGAGGATAATTGAACTTTTTTTACAAAAAAATGTTAATAATTTTCACAGGTGATATATATATATATATATGTATATTTTTTCTCTCTTATCATATATGTTTTTTCTATAGTGGTTTCTACGTGTCGTAAAGTTTCCATGTTTTCTAGGTGTAGCAGTGGGTTATCTGTATAGAATGGTTATGATGTTACCATGTAGTTTGTTATACAGATCAGAACAATTTATTTTAGTGGTGCTCAAGTACAGAGTGACATACTGACATAATTAAGTAGATCTTTATAGTGCTTATACGTGTATAATCCTTCATTGCAAAGAAGAAAATTATGGCTAAGGTGTCAAGTCTTATTTCTGTGCTCCTATGTTTACAGAAGCCAACCTGGGGACCCAAAAATCCCTAGTTTCAGATCTTTTTGAACAGTTAAAAATCGCGACACTTTAGAGTATGGTAGCATGTCTGGTGCATTCTATCATTTAGATAATCGTCTCATAGGATAGTAGTTGTACTCGAATTGAATTTCTAGAATCTAATATGGGTAACCAAAATATTATTCAGGATACTCTCGAGGAAAACAATAAACCATCTCAATAGTAGGAAATTTCATTTTATCACTCTAGTTGTCAAGATTTTAACGATATACTCTTTTTATTTTTTTCCTGAAGATACAATATATATAGTTTCGATGGAGCCATCTTATAGCACATCTTACAAATTCAAAACACATTGATACAGTTTAGTAATAAACCTATTTTTCTCATGTAGTTTGGTGTACTAGTTAAAATTCATCATTAATTTGGAAAATCGTTAAGAACCCTTTATTGTTTGATTAAATAGACAAAAAACTCCTCTTATAGTTTAAGAAAATATCTAAAAAAGGCCTTATAATTTTAGAAAATGTCCAAAAAACCTATTGGTCTTTTTTTATTATTGTGTATGTCAAAATCATAAAAGGGGTCAAATGGAATTTTAAAAAACTACAAAGATAATTAGCGATTAAATTAAATAACAGGTGGAAAAACTAGGATTATCACAACTTAAATCACTATTTGGAGTATATGATGGACTTGTTTTCATTACAACCTAAGAAAGGAGTGGTGATATTTCGACCACTCTAAAATCGTATGTACACCCCTTAATTTATACATTTTTAATATTTCAATATTACTCTTAAATTAAATTATTAACATGTTAATTAAAAGAAGATATTGTTATTATTTTAATTAAATTTGAATACTCCAACTTTAAATCTCAATCAGAAACTTAATTTGTTTTAATAAAGAAAAGTCAAATATAAGAGTTTTTTATTGTGTTTTAAGAGGTTTTATAAATAGTAAAAATAGAGGTCCATATTTTATTTATTTATTTATTTATTTTTGGGGGGTGGGGGAGGTGGGGGCGAGGGATGGTTAAAGCTTAGCTTCAATGACAATGGAGGTTTTTAATTTTGTTTGACAATTTTATATATAGGGTTTTGGTGAAATACAAAAATTTTAAGTGAAAATAAGAGAGAACATAAAATTCAAAAGCCATGACATGAAATAAAGCATCAAAACAAGCTTAAAAAGAAAGTTTGACTTTAATTTAATTATAATTATTTATGGTAAATAATTGAATGAGTATAATTGATAATACATAGAGTATACTTATAGAATATAAATTTTCAAAGATTTTAATGGGTGTGAGTTTAACATAAACAAATTTATGTTATAATCGTGTCAATTTATTTAATTCGTTTATTAAACGAATTGAATTAGATTTACTTAAATGCATCGCGGATTAATACAATTAAGAGAGGTGAAATTATAATATTTATATGTTATGGCGGTTAGTGTGTAATTATTCATTTATATATATATATATATATATATAAACATTGAACCAAAACCAAAACCTAAATATATCCCTTTGTTTTGTTCGGCAGCCACGACCCACCCGTTAGTCCTCTCTCACGATGCCCATATCCTCTTGAATACCTAGATCCACCATCTCCACCACTATATCATCAATAGGTATACATTTCCTCTTCGGACTTGGTCTTTGTTTTTGTCTTTGTTGTTTGTTGTTTTTCTTTGTTCTGTTTGTAGGTATTTTGATAAAGTTCACGGGTGAGTATTTATTTTTTGAGATGTGTTATTTTGATTCTGGGTTTGGTTTATTGTAGTTTTATGTGTTTTGCACACCCTGTGACTGTGGGTTTTGCAGTAACGTTTTGAATATAGGGTGAAAATAATGGAATCAAATAGTTTTATTTATTTTTATTGTTCTCAACAATTTTAATTATAAATTTAGTATATATTTTATGTTCTTTTTATCATATTGATTAGAAAAGGATTTATATTGTTTTAAGAAAATAACATCAATTTTAAAAGCATATGGTGGATTTTCGCTCTTGGTGACTGGTTAACTTTTTCGACAAGAAGGTGGTTTGTGAAAAGACGAAAAAACAAGTCAACTGAAAATGAATTCTGAAATAATATACATGATCTGTATGTTTTATTTGTTAACAATAATGAACTAGTGATTCATCATTTTATTCATAGTTTGAAAATGAAGGAATTGTGTTGAATTTTGACTTTATCAGCAGCTGGTTGTGCCTTAGGTTATGCTTGGTCTTTTTACGATCTCTTCTTAAGGGTCTTGGTGTATGGATTTATGGAAAAAAAATGGTTACCTTATGTGATAAATTCTCTTGATTATATTTCTAAACTTTAACATTGTAAATTTAAATATCTAATGTTGTTTTCTTGTGATTTTTGTGTAGCTTGGAGGTCCCTTTGGAATCAAAGAGAGAATAATGTAAGTTGCAAAGTTTTATGTTGGAGAATGTTAGATGATGTAAATATCTTTACTTAAATCAAAAAAATCAAGAGGATCCAATGGTCCAAAACGGTAATCACAATAGGTCCGACCACTAAGGGGTAAATATGTAAAAGAAAAAAAAATGTCACCGTCAATGGCCTCTTGTTTTGGCTCTCTATAAATACATGCGGGTTTCACGATAAAACATCTTAAAAACCTAATTTTTGCTCTTAAAAAAAAAAGAAAAAAGAAACCCTAATTATGGAAAACTGCAATCAGATTCAGAGCTGTAAAGAAATTTGTTGGATTTTCGAAGATCTGTTGAAAACCCATTCGTGAGTTCTCTTAATTAATACAATTTTTTTTTTCTTTTTGTGGAGTTTTTTATGTTCTATTTTATCAAATGAGTGTAAAATGGGTTATGTTTTGTATTGATGATTTGTTTGTTTTTGTATGATGTGAAATTAGTCTTGACTTTGAAGATTCTTGACATTGAGCGAGTTTATTTTCTTTTCTTTCCCTTTTTCTTTTCTCCGGCAGACAAACCGGGGGGTTAAGGCAAAATCTAGATGGGGTTTTCTAGGTGTTTGAATAGCTTTGTGGTTTACTCTGTGAATCTGAAAAAGGAACCGGTAACACGGGGAGAGTGTCGAATTTCATTTTACATGTTTTCTCTTTGTTTTTTTTTTTTTATAAGAAGTAAAAATCGAAATCGAAGACTTTAGAATTGGCTTTGGATCTTAGATTTAGGGATTTTGAAGGAGAATTGGCAAATGCGAGAGAGAAGCCACTTTGTGTTGTTGTTGATGACTTTGAAGATTTTTGTAGTTTAGATTCAGGGTTTTTGTAGTTTAGATTTTTGTAGTTTATCAACTGACATTGTGCGAGTTCATTTGTTTTTGAGAAAATTGCGACAATAACCCTTTTTTTGGGATGAAGTTGAAAAGAAACCCTATTTTGAGATTCTATATTTTTATTTAGTGTGTTTTTGTCCAAAAAACTGTTGTTCTTGCAAGATTTTGAAAAAAAGTTAGTGTTCAACTTGGACCTAAAAAAAGATCATTTATAAAAAAAATAAAAAAAATAAGCCCTTTTTTATTCCAGTCTAGAAGGGGTCCTTTTAGGTGTTTGAATAGCTTTGTGGGTTGTTTACTGTGTGAATGTAAAATAAGAAGCTGTAACACGGTCAAATTTCATTTTACATGTTTTCTTGGAAATCAAACACTGGTGGTAAAGGGGAAAAGTGAGATGGGTTGTTTGTATTTTTTCTTTTATAAGGAATTTTTGTTTATTGATTATTTCTGATTATAATACTAATTGAAATGAAATTTAACAACGAAGTGAATATATATCATGGAATTGAGAGGTTTTTTTGAAAAGGTTTTGTTATTTTGACAACTTTTGTTTTCATTGCACTGAAAATTTGGTTTTTTCATTTCTTTTTTCTCTTTATAAAGACATGTTTACATATAGTAATAAAGACAATGGCTATCAACAGGTATTACAGAAGATATGAATTCTATTAGAATATCCTTTTATACAAGCATTTGGGAGCCTAGATGTTTGATTTTTTGCTGAATTGTTTGATACACTGTTTTTTGTTTTCATATATGATTCATTTTTAGTGGAGTGAATTTAATGACTGAATATAGAGGAGGTTTTATACTGAATTATGGAGATGGGTCGTACTTTTTCTGCTAGGGGGAAGACTAATGTCTCAAAAGCACCGAGGAAAGGAGCTGTTAGCAGAAGGAAGCCTGTTGGTAAGATATCAAATTCAGTTAAACCAACACCAAAACGATCATTAAAGAAGCAGAATTCTACTGAGAATGACTCGGGTGCTTCTAAAATTACATTTGATGGAAGCAAGAAGAAGACTATCAATAAGGCTCCTGGAAAACAACAGACTAGTGGCAGTAAAGCACTAGCTGCTAACATGTCAAATCTGCATAAGGCACCAAAGAAGAATGTGAATACGAAAGTGAGTGTTGTCGCAGAGGATGATTTCCATTGGACTGCTGGGACAGTGTTTGATCACGATCATGAAAAATGCATCAAATACTATGAGGCACGAACAAAACCAATGGACTTAGATGAGTTTGTCAAGACATATGGTAAACAAACTTGGCAACTATTTTAATGTCAATCATGGTGCGTTTGGCGTTAGACAACTTAGTTTTTCATTTTGATCTTTTCTTGTAGTGTTTACCGATCACACAATGTCATCTTCAGAGATGGACCCAGTATTGAAGGTCAGTTTCATTTGTTCTTTTTGGTTTCAACTAGTTTTCGATTTGTTTCGAGGGATTTTTTGAACTCTAATTTCTGAATTATATCTTTTGTTTTAGCCTGCAAGTCCTCCAATGGACACGGAACTAGAAGAGATGCCTTCGCTTGCAGAGAAATACAAGGAATTTCGCAATGTCGGTCGCAACTTTCTACGTCGATGGAGGGACAACTTTGACTTCAAGTTTGACTTCGGGAGGGAGCCACCCAAACTTAAGATGAAGTCGTCACCCTAATTGCCGTTAACTTTTGTGTGAACTCTAAATCAACTTTATTACAATTAGTTTTCTTTTCTAATGTATTTTCTTTGTTTAATATCTGAATTGGACCTTGGTGTTTTTGAGTATACTGACTACTTCTTCACTTGTCCTCTTGGAGGCTGCTGCTCTCATGCTCCCTCTCTTTTGCTGAATTGTAGAGGGCCTTCAAAGCGAATCGATATATTCATGCTTTGTCTTTAAAATTATCAAGATGTAATCAATAGGAACATTTTGATATTTCACTGATATTTCAACTCAATTCAAGTCAACTCAACAAACGTCCAGCCCATAACTTATATAATTGAGAGATAACAGCCCCATAAATTTGTAAATTACACTTGATGAGATTGGATCCCTATCATTTTAGTGAATAGGAAAGGCGCACTGGATGGAGTTTGGTGAAAGGCGTGTTGGATGGGAGGCTTACTGGTGCGATTATGCGTTGCTGTGCATGCCTGAAGGTTGATAGATGCTTGAGCACACTGGTTCATGAGCTGAGTGACGAGGAAGCACGCGCTGCTATGCATTGGGATGTTTCTGGTGTGTAAGCGCGCTGCCTGGTGTGCTGGGATGCTGGTGTGCACGTAGCTAAGCTCGTTTGGCTGCTAGCAGGGTGTGTGTGACGAGCTGGCCTAGGCGTTGCTTGGTGAAGACGCTCTCTGCGGCGGGCTGTATGGGCATTGCATTAGGCTGTATGGGGCGCTGTCTAGTTCTTCACCTTCTGTCTCTCCGTCAAACTCTCATCCGCCTTGATGGCCCGTATGGCGGCCACCGGATCTCTGCCTCCAGCAGTGCTGTGGGATGGAGCAGGCTCCACTGTAAGGCCGAAGCAGTCAAGGTAGGAGAGTGAAGGCCAGCGAGACGGTAAAGTCTGGTTTTGATGGGTGAGTACGTGATGGTGATTGTGCGGCTTGGTTTTGATGGTTGATCGGTGAGTTAGTGATGGTGATGGTGCAGTTTGGTTGTGATGGGTTAGTGGAGGGATGGTGCAACGTGCTGGTGCAGGTGATGATACGGTTTGGTTTTGATAGGTGAGTTGATGACTGGTTTTGATGTTTTGTGATCCATCATCCATTAATTCTTCTTGATCCCAATTTTCTCTCTGATTCCTCTTGAGATTTGCTTCCCATGCATGCTCATCATCCATTGTCCAACGCCACATCCATCCATCTTATATTATTACAAATACTGAGGGTAAAATTGAAATTCAATTTTCAAACAAGAACAAGGGGTCTAGATTTCTACCCCTGTTCATCGCTCCTCATCACACTTTTTACATAGTTAATAGGAATAGAAATAGAAATCGAGTTGCCTCCCTTTTTTTTTTTTTTCTATAATAATTATTTGGAACTGGTTTAGAGAACAATCGAAATCTATCAAAATAGAAAAATTGAGATGTGGTTTAGGGAGCAGCTCCCAAATAGGATGGATCAACCCACACAAGCTGCCTCCATTGGTGTTAAGAAATTCAATGTAGTTTTTAAATATTAATTTAAAAGTTTAACAATTTTATTTATTTTATTTTATTTTTTTGAGTTATTAAAACTAGCTCAGAAGATAATTGGAATCAAGTTGGAAGAATACTAATAATACAGCCCGGATAAGGTTCATATTTAAGTGGGAGATAACCTATATAGGAAAGCAAATTTCACATATTAATTGGGGGGGCGCGGGTGCGGGGGGTGTGTCCACTCCACCCTCTTGTGCTGTTTAACAATTTTATTGATGTACAAAAAGAAAAAAAAAAAACAAAAAAAGAACTCACCAAAATTTTTTGTCTATTCACATATTAATGAGTGTTTGTCTTGTAACTAATTTACTTATGGATTAAATTGAAACACAATCTTCACTATCTAGTTAGTAGTAACTTGTGAAAAAAAACAATAAAAGTCAATATCGTTGGTAGATGCATCTGATAATAAAAGTCAATAATGGATACGCATTGGGTCTCTATTTAATGGACACTAGCTAGGTTTGGTCTCCCTCTATGGAGGCCAAATTGGCTTCTGTCTGGACTAAATTATAATTTAACTATCCAAAAGGTAATTACAGATAGAATAATATTTTCGATTTTATTATAATTAATCTTTCTATCATTAATCCAAATCCGTTAGAGTTAACTGACTGAAGGATAAATTATCTTTTGATTTTTTTTTTTTTTGAGAAAGTCTTTTGACTTTTTGACCTTATTTTTATTTTTAAATTTTAAAATAAATTATATAATTTTTTTAATCAAATTTTCACCGTTCATTTTAAGATGAACAATGAAAATTAATTGAAGAAACTAAAAAAATAAATTAAAAATTTTATTCATCATATCTTTATCGTTTATATTTATTTTAAGATAGACGATGAATATTAATTTGAAAAATAAAATAAAAAAATAATAATTTTTTCTTCAAATTTACACTAAATTAAAAATAAAATTAAAAAAAAAAAACTGAATTCTTTAGATCTCTATTGCTTTTTCTTTTTCTTATTCTTCTTCTTCTTCTTCCCATTCGTGAACTTTTCTTCTTCTACAAATCATGGAACTCCTCTTTTTCTTCCACATCCACCACTTTTGATTGACCTTCTTTTCTTCTTTGACTTCCATTATCATCGATCATCAACAATCGAACCCAGATGTTCATTTGGGTTCCAATCGAACACAAATGAACATCTTTTGGGCTTGACGAAACCCGTCATAGAGCTTTAAATTTAAACTAGTCATGACCCAAAAGAAGTCAACTGGCAGAAGGATGAACGACCGCGACGACAACGATGAATCAAAATGGGACGAACATTGACGAAGCTGAGTCGGCGATGGTTCTGTTTGCAAACCACCTACGACAACAGCAAGAAGGATTTTTTCTTTTTTTTTTTTATGCAAATGACAAATGGAGATTTATGAGGGCTACTTTCTCTTCGGAAACCTACCACATGTTCGACAAACGTCCCTAGAGAAACCCACCACCTTCACTTTCTGCTTCTCTTCCATTTCCTTGTTTCGGTCTTCTAGATATTTTTTTCATTTGGTGTGTTGGAGTCAAAGAAAGGAGTTTGTGATATGGGTTTCTTGATTTTTTTTTTTCAGGGAGATTTAGGTTATGGATGTTCTGGGTTTCGATGATGTTTATGAAGATGTGTTGTTCTAGGTTTGGAGATTTGGGTTTTCTATTTTGGTTCTTGATGATATTGGCGATGAAGTGTTGATATTGAATCAAGAAGGATGATGATGATGATTTTGCTGGATTGATGGTGATTTTTGTCGAAGAAGATAAGGGAAGAGAGGTTGTAGATGACGATTTTGCATTTTTTTTTTTAAATGGCTACCCATTTGATGAGATGGAAAGTGGAAATCCATATATAGTTTTTTTTTTTTTAAAAAATTAAAATTCCATTGCTCGCTTTAATTTTCGGATAAAAATTCTTTTGGTTCCTAAATTTTGAAAAAATGATCAAATTTTTAATTATGTTTCGGATAATGATCAAATCATCTCTTACGTTTCGAAAAAGTGTTAAATTAGTCTCTTTCGTCAATCAACTGACGGTCAAATCTAACAGAAAACGTGAAAAAACTCATTTACCATGAACTTTATTAAAACGAGCAAAAAGACCGTTATACTTCTGTCCACAGTTAAATATTACAATAATTAAATAATTAAATTTAAAATAAATTAGATAAAAAGTAAGAAATTGAATTAAAAATAAAAGAATAAACAATTAATTAAAAGAAAAAAACCATATCTGAGTTCTAGGCCCTATGAAGTAGTCACCAAGATTTGTAGGGAGATAGAAAGCCGTGGTAGGATCGGCGGAGGAGCTGTTCTCGATGACGAATTGGATGTTGTCGCCGCCAACTTGCAGGCTCTAAAGGTAGTTTTGGAGAAAAGCGATGGGGTTGAACTCACTTGGGCCTTTGAAGGATCGGGTCGTCGGAATTGGAGCTCCGACACCTCTAGCTCTTCAAGAAACCTGCCGTTGCATCAAGGGCAAACTAGATCGGGCGATGCTGACGTTGTGATCCTCTCTGTTTGATTACACTAGTGGCAGAAGTCTATCCTACCTGCTAGCTGGTTCTCCGCTCATTGTTGGCAATCTGTGGGACGGGTCAAGCAAGGATATTGTCCGATTTGGGAAAGCCATGCTTCATGCTTGGTTCAGAGAAAGAGACAGTTTGTCTGTGGGTTGTGATCAATGCACATTGCTTGTGGAAGAAGTTGAGGCCCAGAATATAAGGGGCTGTAAAGGTAATAAAAAGAATGTATCTAGGGGAAAAAAACTGAAACTTCTGAAACTGGTTACAATGGTTGTGACCATAGGCGAAAACTTGGATCATTCAGAAGTCAAGCCTCTGAAGCATGTGAACTCAAATTCTTTACTAGGGCTGCTCCGGTATGCTATGGAGTGCCAACTGGTTTAAGAAAGGTAGGTTCACATTAGATCCCAAGGGTAATTTAACTTTCATGATTTACCTTACGGTTTTTATAATTGCGTATTTGTCAATGTTGCATTTAAGTCTTGTTTGTCAATGAATGAACTGGAGCCACACGCTGGTTTATCATTTTTACACCTTTGCATAATAGTATGAGTGATATGATTGTAAAATATTGGATTGACCTGCAAACTCTCTGTGGATCAGAGTCTTAGACCAAACAATTTAATGGCTGTTGGTTAAGTTTCCTATCGCAATACATTCCTGTTCAATGTAATATAAATGGAGGTTGTGGTATCTATTTAGTAGCCAATAGGGCTGGTCTTGCTATAAATCATTTAGTATTCAATTTTGCCTTCGTGGTTAAAGCACTGCTTAGCTGGTAGATAATATAAATAGTAAGTTGAATGGCATGCTCATCTTTCTTCTGATATGCAAGAAAATTCCGATTAAATGATCATCAATCTTTTACTTTTTCCTGTTCAATTTAAGTTATGCCAAATTGATTTAGTTGGTACCAGCATTTTGTGATTGTGAAAACATTTATGAAAAATTGTGTTTCTTTAATGTGTTGTAAGCCTGTGTTCATTTGCTGGGTTGTCTCTGTAGGGCTCTGGTGGAAGGCCCGGCTTTGGTCTCGGAGGTGGAGGATATGGTGCAGCTCCTTCATGTTCAGGTTTTCCTTGAAGGCTGTCCCAGTTCATTTAGGTTCATGTTTTGTTACAAGATTAATGGTTCAAATCCCAGATCTGTACTTAATGTCTAAGTTGAATTTTCTAAAGCGTTTTGTAAGTTTGAATTACATTGTTAAGTATTTTATGAGATCTTAAATTTTTCTCTCAGCTTGGCTATTGTTGGAAATTGGACACTCATTGTTTGCATCATTATAATAGTTGTTTGAGTTGTATCTTAGGTTTTCAGCATATAACTACATCTAAAGTATGTATTCTTTCCTATGTCATGGTTTAGAGCTTGCGCTGGTCGATTGTTTTTCGAGACCATTTAGCTTTTACTTCTCCCCACGGTAACCTTGGTAAGACATATATATATCATCTTGCTGAGTGATTATTAGGTGTGAGAATTTCACATGTTGACGTCTAATTTTTTCCTGTGAGAATTGATTTTTCATCAATAAGAATTAGATTCTTATCAGTTTTGCACATGAGAATTGATTTCTCATTAATAAGAATTCAATTCAGTTCCGATCGAGGATAATTGAACTTCTTTTACGAAAAAATGTTCGTAATTTTCACAGGTGATATATAAATATGTATATTTTTTCTCTCTTATCGTATACTTTTTTTCTATAGTGGTTTCTACGTGTTGTAAAGTTTCCATGTTTCCTAGGTGTAGCAGTGGGTTATCTGTATAGAATGGTTATGATGTTACAATGTATTTTGTTATACAGATTAGAACAATTTATTTTAGTGGTGCTCAAGTACAGAGTGACATACTGACATAATTAAGTAGATCTTTTTAGTGCTTATACGTGTATGCTCCTTCATTGCAAAGAAGAAAATGATGGCTAAGGTGTCAAGTCTTATTTCTGTGCTCCTATTTTCACAAAAGCCAACTTGGGGACCCAAAAATCCCTAGTTTCAGATCTTTTTCAAGAGTTAAAAATCGCTACACTTTAGAGTATAGTAGCATGTCTGGTGCATTCCATCATTTAGATAATCGTCTCATAGGATAGTAGTTGTACTCGAATTGAATTTCTAGAATCTAATATGGTAACCTAAATATCATTCAGGATACTCTCGAGGAAAACAAGAAACATCTCAATAGAGTAGGAAATTTTATTTTAACACTCTAGTTGTAAAGATTTTAACGATATATATATATATATATGTATATATATATATATATTTTCTTCTGAAGATACAATATACATAGTTTCGATTAAGCCATCTTATAGCACATCTTAAAAATTCAAAACACATTGATACAATTTAGTAATAAACCTATTTTTCTCATGTAGTTTGGTGTACCAGCTAAAATTCACAATTAATTTGAAAATTTGTTAAGAACCCTCTATTGTTTGATTAAATAGACAAAAAAACTCCCCTTATAGTTTAAGAAAATATCCATAAAAGGCCTTGTAGTTTTAGAAAATGTCCAAAAAACCTCTTGGTCTTTTTTCATTATTGTGCATGTCAAAATCATAAAAGGGGTAGAATGGGATTTTAAAAAACTATAAAGATGATTTGCGATTACGTTAAACAATAGGTGGAAAACTAAGATTATCACAACTTAAATCACTATTAGGAGTATATGATGGACTTGTTTTCATTTCAACCTAGGAAAGGAGTGGCGATATTTCGACCACTCTAAAATCGTATGTACTCTAAAGAGAACCTGATGTATGAAGAGGTACCAGTTTAGATCCTCGATAGGAGAGAACAGGTTCTACATAATAAGGTTATTCTGTTGGTGAAAGTGCTATGGAGGAACCATACAATGGAGGAGGCTATGTGGGAGCACGAGGAGCAGATGTGCAGTCAGTATCCACACCTTTTTGAGACAAGTAAAATTTTAAAATTTCAAGGATGAAATTTTTTTAAGGAGGGGTGAATTGTAGAACCCAGAATTTCCTTTTTCTAGGAAAAGTAAAATTTTTTTATGAATAGTAATTTCGAGTGAATAGTAACGGTATGAATAGTGATTTTATGAGACAGACCCCAAAGAATTGAAAAATTGTAGAATGAGTAATGGAGTCTAATGAAACTGAAATGGAGTAAAAATAAGTCCGTTTGAGTAGATTTTAAGAGTTCCGAAGATAGTTGGACGAAAATATCCTTGTTGGAAGAATAAGGGTTATGGATGATTTTAAATCCAATTGAATTTTTTTCAAAGCTTGGAATTGAGAGTTAAGACACCCAATTAGAGTATTGAATAGTCAATTTGATGATTAGATGACCATGAAATTTTTTTTAGAATTTATTTAGAGGTGAATGAATTAAATGATTGACTAATAGTATGCAAACACATATGACTAAGAGTTAATGGTCAATTGGAGGATAGATTAAGGGTATTTTGGTCAAGTAAAATGAGGATTATATAAAGTGAATGATTTTAGAGAAAAATGAGAAGTAGGAAAGTGAGAAAGCAAGAGATAATTGAACCAATAAAAACGTAAACAAATGTGACCAGGGATATGATTGACATTGTGGTGACAGTTTAAGAGCAAAATGGGCAAGATAAGCTAAGGGCATGAAGTGTAATTATATGCCAAACTTGAGGGGCAATTAGTTAGCTAAATGGTGGGTATAAATAAGTGAAGAAAGAGCTAGAAATCTGCAAAAGAATGCAGAAACCTTGAGTTGAAGCAGAGAAAACAGAACATTCCCGTAGTGCAGAAGAGACCCCTGTAACAGCAGCTTATTTCATCTCTTTTCAAGCCATTTTCAACAAATTTCAGGCCCCAAAAGTTTGTGAACAAGTCTAGGGAAGTTATTCAACAAAAATCAAGTGATTTGGAGAGGTAAGGATTGAGTTTTCATGGTGTGATTATGAGAAAAAAAAAAAATCTGGACAGTTGTCCAGTGCTGTCCATTTTTGGTTTTGGTGATTGATAAACTTTTTATGCATGGATTTAGAGTTTTGGATGTTGGGATTTTTAATATTTCTTATTGTAGGCTTACATATTAAATAACAATTATATTATAGGCTATCAATTTTAACAGGGCCAAATAAGTTATCTATTAATTGAGCTCTACAAATATTTATTGGATATGAGCTTAATTGTGTAGAAACCTAATACTAATGAAATTAGGGTTAATGGGAATCTAATTAAGTTAGTATATAAAAAATATTATAAAGGGTTATGGTCCCCAAGTCAAATCAATATATACATAATATTTGCTCTCTTTCTCCTTCCCCATTCAAGAAGAAAAATATAGAGCAATATAAGGAGATTTGGCTGTGGAAGACTCAATCATTCTCAAGTTTGACAATATGAATTCAAGTATGTTTTCTTTACAATAATACTTAATGATTTAACATGAGTTTCTAGATTTTGGTATAGGTTTATGCCTATTAAAGTTTTAATCCAACAAGTGGTATCAGAGCCAACTCATGTTGAATCATTGAGAAATTAATTGATTTGGTTAATGTTCTTGTCATGGAAGCATGATAAATATATATATATATATATATATGTATATAATTGATGCCGGTGACTTTCATGTTTTTCGGTGTCTTTTGAAGCAATTGAAGAATATTTATACACAATGCACTAAAGAATTTGAATTGCATACTGCATGTTTGTTGACCACGCTTTTGTTTTGTTTTGTTTTTTTTTTTTAAGATTAAATAATATATAATAACAGAGGCTACGTGACAAACAATCCAGAATATATAAATATATATATATATATATACACTTTTAACAATAGCCGCAAATTCCAATTGAGTTATTAAAGCATGAATATATATATATATATATATATATTGAATTGCCTTTTGCTTGCAATTGGATGTGAATGTTTTCTGCATTGGTTACAATTATGAAAAAGGAAGAATTGCTTGTCTTCTTGTGTGCAAAAGGATGAATAAATGTACATTTATTTTTGTTAATCAAATTGTCTTGTAATAAGACAATTGCTTGTTTTCTTTATTTTATTTTATTCTATTCTATTTGAATAAAGAATTGTTTTATATGTAATTCAATGAGACTGTTTTGGATTGTAATGGAATTGTTACGTTTATCTTGTTCAATTCACTTTGGTTGTCTCATATGCCTTGATGATTTTGCAATACTATAGTCTTCATATTCTTTGTCAAAGGTTATATTATTTAAATATGATATTTCAAAATAAATTGAATTGAAATTATATGTTGCCAAAGTAACCTCTATAATGTAAATTTGTTTATTTTGGAATATTAAGATAAGTATGTCTATTGTTTATACAAATAATGACCGGCCCAAAGGAAGATTGTTAGTTGGCCAAATAATAGGTATACTTGTGGTAATAAATATGTAACGATTATTAGGTTTTCCATGTGAGCAAAAAATCGGTCCAAAGAAAGGTTTATTGCTTGACCGGATTAATTGTCATTATTTGATTATTGCACGGAGAGTACCACTTACAGTTGATATTTCTGTCCAAAGACTAAATATCAATGTTGTGCTAGGTATCTTGTTTTAGGGCTCACCATTATGGGAATCATTTAAGCATGTCACGTATAAATAAATAAATTAATTATTCTTGTATTATGACATGATTATCGATTATGAGCTTGTATTTAATTTTGTTCTCGATTCAATTACTGCTTCTGCTTCAACAATATATGCTAATATCAATTCCATTTCTGTGCTTAATGGCACGAACTTCAAGAATTAGAAAGAGAACGTTATGATTGTTCTCGGTTGTATGGATCTTGACCTTGCGCTTCGGGAAGAACGGCCTGCAACTCTTAATGAGAACAATTCTGCCGATGAAAAGGCAAGCATGGAGAAGTGGGACCGTTCTAATTGCATGTGTCTTATGATTATAAAACGTTCCATTCCGAAAACTTTTAGGGGTCCTATGTCCGAAGAGAAAAATGCTAAACAGTTCCTTGAAGAAATAAAACAACGTTTTGCGAAAAACGAAAAGGTTGAAACAAGTACCATTTTGGCTAATCTTGTTTCAATGAAGTATAAAGGAAAACGGAATATAAGAAAGTACATCATGGAGATGTCTCATATCGCTTCCAAACTAAAGGCATTGAAGTTACAGCTGTTTGAGGACTTGCTGGTGCACTTAGTTTTGATTTCTCTTCTTGCACAATATAGTCAGTTTAAAGTGAGTTATAACACTTAAAAAGAAAAATGGACTCTTAATGAGCTCATATCTCACTGCGTGCAAGAAAAGAAAAGATTAAAGCGAGAAGGTCTTGAAAGTGCTCACTTAGCAACTATATTTAAGGACAAGAAAAGGAAAAGAGGAAAAGAAGTTGCAGTTGGGGCATCACAACATAAGGTGCAAAAGAAATAGGATGAGGAGTTTACTTGTTACTTTTACAAGAAAGATGGACATATGAAGAAAGAATGTCTCAAGTACGCAAATTGGCATGTCAAGAAAGGTATGCTTCTCAATTTAGTTTGTTCTGAAGTTAATTTAGTTTCTATACCTAAACACACTTGGTGAATAGATTCTGGTGCTACTACTCACATAAGTGTGTCTATGCAGGGTTGCCTGTGGAGCCGAAAGCCAAGTGATACTGAAAAATTCATCTATGTGGGCAATGGCAAAACAGTTGCAGTAGATGCTATACGAACTTTTAGGTTATTATTAAAGACTGGTCAATTTTTGAATTTGGAAAAGACTTATGTTGTACCGTCATTTAGACGAAATTTGGTTTCAGTTTCTATTTTGGACAAATTTGGTTATTCTTGTTAATTTGGAAATAATAAATTTAGTCTTTTTCAAGATTCAAATCTTATTGGTACTGGTTCTTTATCTTTGCATGATAACCTATATTTGTTGGATACAATTACCTCAATTAATGAAACCTTGCATACAAATTCACGAGGTACAAAACGAAAATTAACTGACAATGATTCCGCCACACTATAGCACAAGCGTTTAGGTCATATCTCTAAACAGAGAATTCAAAGACTTGTGTCTGACGGAATTCTTGATCCCCTTGATTTAATAGATTTTCAAGTCTGTATTGAGTGTACAAAAGGGAAACAGACAAACATTAGAAAATTAGGTGCTAATAGGTGTTATGATGTCTTAGAACTAATACATACTGATATTTGCGGACCATTTCCTACAGCCTCTTGGAATGGTCAACAATATTTTATTACGTTCATAGACAATTATTCAAGATATGGGTACCTATATTTGATACACGAGAAGTCTCAATCTCTGGATGTATTTAAGGTCTTCAAAGCTGAAGTTGAAAATCAACTTGGCAAGAAAATTAAAACTGTCAATTCTAACCGTGGTAGTGAATACTATGGTA
Source organism: Nephelium lappaceum (assembly GCA_021234005.1). NCBI lineage: Eukaryota > Viridiplantae > Streptophyta > Magnoliopsida > Sapindales > Sapindaceae > Nephelium > Nephelium lappaceum. The sequence continues at coordinate 3,103,869 of CM038007.1, forward strand.
GATATGACGGATCCGATGAACAACATCCAAGACCTTTTACGAAATTCCTAGAGGAATGCAGTATCGTCTCGCAATACACAATGTCAGGTAAACCTAGCATGAATTGTGTTATTGAGAGACGAAATAGAACGCTTAAGGACATGGTAAGAAGTATGATAAATCATTCTTCTTTACCAGAATCCCTCTGGGGAGAAGCACTAAAGACTGCAGTATATATCCTCAACAGGGTTCCGAGCAAAGCGGTAGCTAAAACCCTTTATGAGTTATGGACAGACAAGAAGCCTAGTATTAAGCATTTACACATTTTGGGTTGTCCAGCTGAGGCAAGACCTTACAAGCCAAATGAAAAGAAACTAGACTCCAGAACTATAAGTTACTACTTTGTTGGGTACTCTGAACGGTCAATGGGTTTTAAGTTCTACGATACCACTACTAGAACATTTTTTTAGATGGGAAATGCAAGATTTCTTGAGAAAGTTGAGTTTGTGGGGGGAGATAAGGTTAAAGACATTGTCTTTGAAGAGAAATTTATTTCTCTTCTTGCTATTGCTATTAATAATGATCAAGCTTTTATTCCTGACATTGTTCAAAATGCAAATCCGAAATATCAAGACAATGTAGAAGAACTCCCTGTGCAAAATGAAGAAATTATACCTGTAGTGCAAACTCAACAACCTCAAGAGAATATATCATTGAGATGATTCACTAGAGAAATGAGAAGTACGATTCCAGATGATTATATCGTTTTTCTCCAAGAACATGAGGTTGATATCGAAGTGGTGGAAGATGATCCAATCAACTTCCATCAAGCCAAACAAAGTTCTAATTCTCAAAAGTGGATTAATGCCATGAATGATGAGATGAAATCCATGAAGGACAATGACGTTTGGGATCTCGTTGAATTGCTTAAAGGTACGAAACCCATTGGTTGCAAATGGATATTTAAGACCAAAAGAGATCCAAAAGGTAATGTTGAGAGATATAAAGCTTGTCTAGTTGCTAAGAGTTTCACTAAAAAAGAAGGCATTGATTATAAAGAGATTTTCTCTCTAGTTTCAACGAAAGACTCTTTTAGGATCACAATGGCACTTGTGGCTCATTTTGATTTGGAGCTACATCACATGGATGTAAAGACAGTGTTTCTCAATGGTGACATTGATGAAACAATATATAAGATACAACCAGAAAACTTTATATCCGGTGACCCAAAGAAAATGGTTTGCAAACTAAAGAAATTCATCTACGGTCTCAAATAGGCTTCCCATCAATGGTATCATAAATTTCATCAAGTTATTATCTCGTATGGGTTTGAGGTAAATAAGGTTGAAGATTGTGTATATCATAAGTTCAGTGGAAGTAAGTATATATTTCTGGTGTTATATGTCGATAACATACTGCTCGCTAGCAACGATACAGACTTATTACACGAAACCAAGAGATTTTTGACAAAGAATTTTGAGATGAAAGATCTTGGGGATGCCTTTTTTGTATTAGGCATATAGATATATCGAGATCGAACTCGAGGTATACTTGGGTTATCATAAAAGAGCTATATCGAAAGAGTTCTTGATAGATTCGGCATGAAAAGTTGTGCACCAGGCGATACCCCTGTAGCTAAAGGAGACAAGTTCAGTCTTAGTCAATGCCCTAAAAATGAGTTGGAACAGAAAGAAATGCAAAAGATTCCTTATGCGTCAGCTGTAGAAAGTCTAATGTATGCTCAAGTATGTACGCGTCCAGATATTGCGTTTATAGTGGGAATGTTAGGCAGATATTTAAGTAACCCAGGGATGGATCATTCGAAAGCAGCCAAACGGGTTATGCGTTATTTACAGAGAACAAAAGATCACATGCTCACTTATCGGAGATCAGATCATTTAGAGATCATCGGATATTCTGATTCCGATTTTGCTGGATGCCAAGATAGTAAAAGATCCACATCAGGCTATATTTACCTGCTAGTTGGAGGAGTTATTTCTTGAAAGAGTGCTAAGTTCATAGCTTCTTCCACTATGACAACTAAATTCATAGCCTGTTTTGAGGCATTTAATCATGGAATATGGCTACGAAATTTTGTCACAGGGCTACGAGTTATGGATAGTATTAAAAGACCATTAAAGATATATTGTGACAATAATTGGCTGTGTTATATTCCAATAACAATAGAAGCTCTACGAAGTCGAAGCACATAGACATCAAGTTTCCTGTTGTTAAAGAAAGAATTCAGAGTAATCAGGTAGCTATAGAGGATATCAAGAAAAACTCCATGATTACGGATCCACTTACTAAGGGATTACCACCTAAGGTCTTTCATGAGCACACTGCTCATATGGGTGTTGTTTTAGTCGATGATGTGCATGTTTAGTGGGAGTTGGTATTTTATGTTCTTTGTTATGGATATATTTATTTTCTGCATAATAAAGTATATGGTTTATTTATAAACTCTTAATATTATTTGTGTTTGATCTCACTAAAGATTAAAGTAGGACCAGTTGAAAATAGGCATGTTTAAGATCACATTGCATGTAATTTCCGTGCTACACATTCATACTCGATCTATGTCATTGAGTATATTGGTATGGTGACCATTGATGGGTCTAGTTACGAATATATGTAACAAAGGTCGCTTTGATTCCATACTAATATAGTGGATGGACCAGATTGTAACTAAGGGAATATTTCAGAATAGATAGCTTTTTAGTGCGCACTCAAAGTTATAGATAATATAATTGTTTCAAGAAACATATGTAGCCTAAGTGGGAGATTGTTGGGATTTTTAATATTTCTTATTATGGGCTTATATATTAAATAACAATTATATTATAGGCTATCAATTTTAATAGGGCCAAATAAGTGATATATTAATTAGGTTTTACAAATATCCATTGAGTATGGGCTTAAGTGTATAGAAACCTAATACTAATGAAATCAGGGTTAATGGGAACCTAATTAAGTTAGTATATAAAGAATATTATAAAGGGTTATGGTCTCTAAGTCAAATCAATATATACGTAATATTTGCTCTCTTTCTCCTTCCCCATTCAGGAAGAAAAATATAGAGCAATATAAGGATATTTGGTTGTGGAAGACTCATTCATTCTCAAGTTTGACAATATGAATTCAGGTATGTTTTCTTTACAATAATACTTAATGATTTAATATGAGTTTCTAGATTTTGGTATAGGTTATTAAAGTTTTAATCCAACATTGGAAGCTTCAAACTTGAAGGAAAACAAATCTAGGGACCCAAGACCAATTGGTAAGTATTCTAATGAAAAGGAACTCTTGGATTGAATGTGAATTGGTGTTGTTTAGGATGTTAGTTTATTTACCATGAATTTTGGTGTGGTTAATGATCATGGAAATGAAAGAAAATGATTTGAATGTGTAGTGTGTGTATGTGTAGCCATGATGAATTTGTGATATAATGGGGTTGATTTTGATGTTTGAAGAATTTATATGAGATTTCACATGATTTTAAGTTGATTTGTGGAAAGAAAATGAAATGGATGATGGATGGATACATACTAGTATATTGGTTAGATTGGGGTCTATGTGTGTTTGAAGTGATTTTGATGCCTTGGTAAAATTGTATGATGTTTTGGCATGGATTTAAGTTAATCGGTGTGAAGAAAACAAGAGAAAATGGATTATATGCTTTTAAGAAAAAAAAAAATCAGCTTGTGTTCGATTCTTGATTCCATTTATGTTTGATGATTTTGATGGAGTTTAATAAAAAATTATATGTGTTTAAGTTGGTTGGAATCAAGAAAAATGAAAAAAGAAAGTCATCTGTATATATATCAAATTCAATTGACCAAGTTGAAGGGTTATGATTTAAATAAAAAATTGAGTTTATTAGTTGGATGTATATATGAATTCTAAGTGAAAAATTGTGCTTGGAATAAGTGTAGGAGGAGTCAAGGACAAAGGAAGAATTTGAAGGAGTAGTTTACTAGTTGGAAGCGAGTTGTGAGTGTGGTTATTTTAAATGTTTTTATGAATTTTATTAGTTGATAAATTATACTTGCAAGTATTGATTTTATATCTAAGTTAAAAATTGTTGAATTGATTACATTTTAGCATGTTAGTTTTTTTTTTTTTTTTTAAATGCATGTAAGTTTACAAATTTAAGTTGTAATTGTATATGTATTTTAGTAGTAAAGAAATTTAGTATATCAAGTGAATACATGCATAAGAGAGACATGCTAAAGAAATTTATAAAATTTTAGGCTTTTGCCTTAGAAAGATAGAACTAAATCAATATATTTTTATACCTAGTGCAAGTGAGATTTTAAGGTATGTTGAAAGGATTTATAAATGTCTTTGGTTTACCCTAATCCCTAGTATACCTGGCCGAAGTACCATATGCGTGTATGGCAAGATGGTTGGGAGAGTCACTAACTTGGGGGTTTGAGTCAATGTGTCGCCCTCTGCACGTATATGATAGTGTAGATCTGCCTGATGTTGGGGGGAAGAACGGGGGGGGGTGGGTGGTGTTGAGGGAATCGCAACCTTAGAGTTTCCCACATCTGCGACTACACATGGTAGCATTCCCGAATCCTAGTGACGATGAGAAATTCCGTCATGACAGGATAAGTTTCTCTGGGTTGCCTTGGCGACTTTTAAAAAGGAAAAAGCACGTCATTAGACGTGAAGTTAGAGAACGAGAAAGTTTACATTTTACAAAAGTTATTACTAATTTTCAAGCAAAAAAAAAAAAAACTACTTATATGTTTTATGCTAGTTTTACAGTTTCCTAAAGGTTATGAAGAAATTATTAGTTTTCCAAATTATTTTGGGAGGATATATATTTAGAAAGTAATATTATAGCTTAAAAAGGTTACCCACTCACTGAGTTAAATACTCACCACTCTTTTCATGTTTTTGAAAATCCTCCCCAGGTACAGGTACTAGCCGTCCATCAGAGGGTGCTTCATCGAACGTGTAGGTGGGCTAAAGACACGATGCAACTGTACTAGTTTATATTGAGACATCATGATCATGCATAACTAATCATAATTTCATGTATATTTTGTAAATATTATAATTTGAGGTGTATAGCGTAGTTTTGTGTAAATAAAATGATTTTCAAATTTTCTTTTAAATTAAGCGTGCTTGTGATAAATTTGTGGAAAAAGGAAAAGAGGGTCTGAGGCTCAGAAGTTGAGAATTTCATCGTTATAGGAGTGTTCAAATTTCTTAAACTTTAGCAAGGTGGAATTTTTTTGAAAAACAGTCGTTGTGCTTCCAAAATTTTTATAAACCGGTTTTGAAATGTACAAAAAAAAAAAAAAAAAAAAAACTTTACACCCGTTTCCGCGAGAAAATAAATTTTAAGTGAAAGTGGTACATCCACGGGACCCTTTCGAGCTAAAGTAAGGGTTCGATTGAGTTTCGTCGGGGTGCTTCGGGACTCCCACCCGGGTCCACAGGGGGATTCGGTGTGGGTCCTGACATTTAGGGCCTTAGCTTACTTTCTTTTACTTGTCTACTTAATTCCATTTAGTTATTTGAACTTTGGGCTTTTTCTTTTTGATTGTTATTTGGTACTTGCTATGTAATTATTTACATGTTATACATAATATCGATTGTGTTTGAGAATAAAAGAAGGACTTGAGGTCCTAAGTAGTTGAGATGTGATAGACTTTTGAAATGTTATTTTTGTGTATTACATGGTAGAATTGTTGAAAAAATAGCTATTATGCTACCAAAACTTTTAAGACATCTAATAGATTGTAATTGTGCAATTGGGTTAAAGTGGCTTTTGAGATTGCATGAGATAGTTTTGATTATGTTTAGTAGTCATGTGATTGTATTTTGATTCTATGGAAAATTTTTTAAGTTTTCTTTTATATGTTTGATCTAATTTAACCGTTGGTCAATGATTTGACCATTGACTAACAGTAAATCGAGTACTCGCTGAGTACTCTTCAAGTAATGGAAAAATTACAAATACAAAAGAAAAGTTGAGAAAACAACTCATAAATCTCTCTCTCCCGAGTTTGAATCCATAGAGCTCCTATCTTTTCAGTTCGAGCCTTTGCATCCTCTTCTCCACTCTTGTAAAGCTTTCTCTCCAAAGTATAGGTGGATGATGTTGGTGGCACTACAACAAAGTAGGTCATCCATACCGAGCATTGCCCAGTATCGTTCACTATCCATATCGGGCGGACTGCCTGATATGGATACCATAGGTATGGATAATGGAAGTATTCATACGGGGCATGTGTCTGGCATGGAAAATGGTTAGCCATGTCGGGTGGGTGCCCGATATGGATACTTCCATTATCAATACCGGGCACATGCTCGGTATGGAAAATTAATATCCATACCGGGCACCCACCTGGCATGGATAAACATTTTCCATGCTAGGCACATGCCCGGTATAGATACTCCCATTATCCATACCAGGCATGTGCCCAATATGGATACTAAATTTAATTTTAAATTTATTTTTCATGATTTAAATATATATAATTTAATATTAAAATAAAAGTTATATATTCCAAAAAACCTTTAAACAAATTTCAACATACATTTAAAATATATTTATAAAAAAATATAAATGTATTACCTAAAGTTAACTTACATCATCTACGGTCACTCCATATATGATGATAATATAATCCTAAGATACAATATATTTAACTGGCCAAGCAATAAATGAGTGTAATGCATCTTCAAAAGTTTGTAGCTCATTGGTAGGTCGCAGTAGCAGAATATTAACTATTACTTTCTTCATAGAAACTCGTCAATAATCTAGACCAAGCTCTTCATGATGAACTTTATCATAGGGATCTTTGGAGTCAATTTCTGCTTCCACTACCACTATTCCTATGCCCAACCAGCCTAATAACTTGCAATGGTTTCCACTCGATCCACAAGCTTGACTCGTAGAACCCCACTAATGAGCTTGTTAGAAAGAAAGAAAGGAAAAAAAAACAAAAAAACCCAAAAGTTCATGGTAAGACCAATTCAATTTCACAAAGAACCAAAAAAAAGGGAAACACATGAACTAACTAATTATCTCAAAAGAAGCTGTAGGATAATAATATAATCAAGTAGCAGAAAGTTGTCATGCCTCGAAGACTTAATTGTAGTTGAATAGTAATTACAACATAGAAAAAAAGATTGAAACAAATTTTACACCCATGCAAAAAAACCAAGATTCAAACAGCAAATATCCCGTATAAATCAATGCTAAAAAAAAACATTTTTGACAAATTTTCTGGCCAGAACACCTTAAATCTATTAGAAATCAAAATCAGCACTCAGCAGCATATGTTAGTTCACATTGTGAAAAGAAGACCAACATAACATTAACAGGTGCCTATACTGGGTAACTCAGTAGCATTACTGGGTATAGCAAAGCATAAGAAAACAGCATGTTCTTTACATGACTGTTTTCACATGCCTGACCATCCTACTAACCCCTCGTGGATCCTTACATAACTTTATCATTACAAGGTTACTATAAAATGGTTACACTGATTTTCTATCTGAAAATTTTCTTCATTTACAATTACTAAGCAAACCCAACTACCCAAGAAGACCGATAAAACATCAAAACTGCAAAACCATGTCAACATACGAAAACGGGTTTCCCCAGTCTGTCAATTATTTTCAACCAAATAGATCAATCATATTCAAAAGACCACGAACCCATAGACAAGCAGCGAATTTTGCAACATATTACACATATATAAATTAATCATGACTTGTTCATCTGAGACCAGCATACAATTGTCTCTTGTTTTGTAACTCAGAATTTATCACATTTATGCAACAATTCTGTATTTTTTATTTCTAAAGAAACAAAACATGCATTGTTGGAGAAAAAAAGGGAGATGAAAACAAAATTGTGAACAAACAGTCTACTAAAACAGAAAAATAGAACCTATAGGATACCAGCCTCCAAAAACCAGCTGATACAAAAAGAATATAGATGAACCCTCCAAGACCACTGCCTCCTAAGCAGACCAGAAAAGAAGACAAAGGGCAAAATCTCCTAACTACATCAACACAGTTTCCAATCATTGAAAATAAATAATAAATCTCTACCACTGAATTCTAAAGCAGACAAAGAACATAGAGAAACCATCCGGAATTTAACTTACAAACAACGATATACTAATCATCATCACCCAAAATTATAAACAATAATGAATAACCCAGCTTTTTCATATATTGACATACTCTCATTACCATTACAATGCTAATAGTAGTCAATCAAAAAAATCAATAACAATCACCATACCTGAGACTGGTAATTCCAGATGCACACGGTTCTAGAATACAAACTTGCTAGAATCTTGAAACAACAATCATAATAAATCACATTTCAGCAATTTGGCATAAAATTCAAACAATTTGCATACAAACAATTAAAAAATCTGCAATTAAAAAGAGTGCAAGCAGCTTGGTTGCTTATTCAGCCTGGAGAAGCATTGAGTCAACTCGTTCAGCTCCATTTATTTACTTATTTATTTAGTTTTAATTTTTTATTTCACTTGAATATCTGAAACTCACTTTTGTCAGGAATGTAACCATTATAGTGGCAGATAAAATATCAAAAGTCACCACTTGGTTCTAATTTCTAAACCACCAAAACAAAAATAAAATAAAACAAAATAAAACCATTCAAAAACAATAGCGCGGTTGGACTTGTTCCGACCGGTGGCGTAGCCGGAAGAAGAAGATGAAGAAAAGGAGAAGAAGAAGAAAAAGAAGAAAAGGAGAAGAAGAAAAAGAAGAAGAAAAAGAAGAAGGAGAAGGAAAAAGAAGAAGAAAATGAGAAAAAGATGATAAAAGGGAGATCGTCGTAACGACGATTGGAAGGAGCCCAACAGACAATCGCACGGTCGAACTTGTTCCGGCTGGTCGCGCAGCTGTCACAAGAAAGAAGGAGAAGAAGAACAAGAGGAGGGAAGATTCACCAGGGGTAGATCGGTGAACGACGACGAACGGCGGGCTTCTGGAGCGACGATCGGCATGCGAAGGGGGAGAGGCGTCGGTGGCTAGAGTGGGAGAAAGCTGATGTGAGAGAAAGAGAAAGAGAAAGAGAGAGAAAATAGGGTGAAAATTGGGGGGGAGGGAGGGAGGGCGGGGAAGGTGTAGGGAATGGTTGGTGCGGGTGTAAACCCATCAGGTTATGCATACCGGGTGGGTAGCGCCCGGTATGGATAATCCAAACACCATACCGGGCAAGTTGCACCCGGTATGGTTTTTGGATTATGCATACTGGGCGCGACCCATCCGGTATGCATAACCTGATTACCTATACCAGGCAGGTGACCTGCCTGGTATGGATAATGTCTTTTAATTTTTTATTATAAAATATTTTTATTCGCCTGGTATGAATAATCCAAAATCCAATTCAAGCGCACCCCGCTCGGTATGGAATTTTGATTATTCATACTGGGCACAACTCACCCGGTATAGATAATGCATTTTTAATTTTTTTGAAATAAAATAATTGTATCCATACTGGGCCTTTAGTGCCCGATATGGATATTTGGCATTGTTGGACTGTTTTGTTGCAGTGTGGGTGAAGGATTGAAGGTGAAATAGAGGTGTTTAGAAATGAGAATCAAGGGTGAGAGAATGGGCATGAGAGCCCCACTCTCAACCCCTCAAAACTGCCATAAATGGTAAAGATTGGTGTATTTATAGGTTGAAAAATTAAGGCACAAAAATTGGATTGGAATGTTGCAAAATTACCCTTTTTCCAGGTTTGACGCTCATCGGGGCGCTTGGAAGGGCGTAGGTATGAAGGGAGCGCACTTGTGGTAGTGTGTGGCACTCCCTTGGGCGCCTGAAGGAGCGTAGGCATGCCAAAAAGTGTGCTCATGGCAATGGATGCACTTGTTAGCACGTAGGTAGTGGCTAGGCACATAAAGGGGCGCCCTAGGCCTGACTTTTGCTCAGTAAATTGGTCATATATTTCTCTATAGATCTTCGATTCATGAACTGTTAGTTACTATGGAAACTAGACATCTGAAGCTTTAATTTGGTAAGTTGTAGCCCACATAAATCAAATCGATGACTTCGCACGAACTCTCACAAATCAATCTATCTTTTAAGCCTGAAAATCCAAAATTATGCTATTTTTTTCACAAAACCCAAACTCAATGCTTTTTTTACTTGATTTCTCTTCGAATCCTTTCCAACCAAGTATACATACCATTTAGAGATTTATTCCTTGCAAAACACTAAAAAGCACATAAAAACACTCAAGAACGATAACAAAGATATAAATTTGAAAACGTAAATCTTCACTAAAAATACCGTTATCATGCTTCTTTTCACCACCATCATTTGTGTTCTAGTTTTGTGGTGTTTTTACTTCAAGAATAGGTGTTCTAACTCTTCTCAGACAATGAAGACAAAGAGAGCAGCAGTTAAGAACAATCCTTCTCCAAGGCGGTCCAAAAGGAACAAAACAACACCAGTTGAATCCAGTGAAAAAATAGCTTCATAGGAGCTCATGGAATCATTGGTTGTCGAGAAACAAGCAAAAGAACAACTTGTTTCTGCCTCATCAATACTTCTACCTCCAGAACCCTCTCCAATAGCAACCCCTTCCAAGGGAAAGAAACCAGCAAGCTCATCTTCATCATTTTCCACCACATCATTGTTTCCTACAAGCACTTCATTGTTTTCTGTCATATTTGAATTTGGAATGTCTACCTTAGTTAAGCGTTAATGTAATTCATTATTCCAAGCACGCACAAACTAGCATGGATCCTAGCCATGAATCTTTACTCCTAATTATCTCTAAAGCAATCCAAGAAAAGTAAGTCTCAAAATAAAAGAAATAATTGACAAAATATTAAAACAAAATAAAATAAAAGCAAAACACAAACAATAAAATTAAAACACACGAAAAAAAGGAAAGAAAAATAAATAGACTAACACAAATAAAACCAATATAAACTGACATTGATAGAGGGAAAAACAATTCTTTGGTTTTCTTTTTGTGTTTGGTAATATATTAAAATAATCCTAAATTAAAATTAGTAGAAGAATTAAATAATATAAATTAAACTAATTTTTTAAACAATCCCCGGCAACGACACCAAAAACTGGTTGTGCAAGTTTTAGTACTTACAAGTGCACAAGTTTATTGTAGAACAAGTTATGCAAGTATAAGGTAGATCCCACAGAGATTGAGAAAATATTAATCTAAATCCAAATTAAATTTCATTATAATCTAATTAACAAAATTTGAAAATTGAGAATTAATTAAAACTAAAAATATAATAAAATTCTAAATGAACAAGACAAGATTATTTTGCAAAACTCTAATTTGCAAAACTCAAACAATGGAAGAAAAATCTAAGATTCAAAATCCACCGTTATCAATTTGTAATATCTTACTATTAAAAATATTATTTTCACAATTAAATAAACAACTTAGAAATTAATTCGTTATTGTCTCAAGATTTATCAATTAAGCTTCAAAAGCAAATCTTTTGTAATTAAATTCAAACTTGAAATTTATAACATCTAAGCATTACATGTATTCAATATTTGAAAAGCATATAATAAAAAATCTTATATTTAAACCTTATAATCCAAATTCAAATTAATAAAATAATTTTATAACTACCAAAAATACCTGATATTTAAAGTGAAACAAATTTTATTTTATCAATTGATGAAACTAAGAATTATTAAATATTAAAAACAAAAGTTAGAATAACATTTGAATAGCAAAATTATTACAAAGTCAATAAGACTTCATCCTACACCTCATATAAGAAGTCAAGCAGTCATGGTGATAACAAGAAAAAAGAAAATTTAAAACCCGACATCTTGTTGAAATTGTGGCTGCAATTCTCCCCAAAAATAGCTGCTACGTCGTATTCTTCCTTAGATGACAGCTGATGTCTTGTGTTCAACTTCAAAAGTCCCATTAGCTGCTCTTTTTTTTTTTTTTTTTTTTGTTCTTTTATATGGCTGTCGCTGGTCTATTGAGTTCTAGACCCAAGATTGTGTTGTTTTTGCTTCTTTCTGATCTTGTGATTTCCAAAACCTGCTCAGCTCATAAGTTTTTCTTCCAAAACAGCCACTGCCTCTCTTGAGTTTTGCCTTAAAAACAAAGCTGCAGAGCCTCCTTTTCTTTCCAATTTTCTATAAATCCAAAAATAAAAATAAAAAAATAAAAAAAATAAAAAAAATTTGACCTAATTTTAGGTGTGGTTGATTCGTAGCTACACATACATTTTCACAAATGAACTGCCCAAGACTAACTATTGTAGACATTCTTGAAATAACTTTAATAGGTATAAACCTATACTAAAATCTGAAAACTCATATTAAATCATTAAGAATTGTTACAGAAAAACATACCTAAATCCATATTGATAAATTTGAGAAGGATTGAGTCTTCCACAGCCAAATCACCTTAGTAAGCTCTGTAGTTTTCTTCTTGAATGGGGAAGGAGAAAGAGAGCAAAATATTATGTATCTAGATTTGACTTGGGGACCATAACCCTTTATAGTATTCTTTATATACTAACCTAATTAGGTTCCCATTAACCCTAATTCTATTAGTATTAGGTTTCTACACACTTAAGCCCATACCCAATGGATATTTGTAGAGCCCAATTAATAGATCACTTATTTGGCCCTATTAAAATTGATAGCTATAATATAATTGTTATTTAATATGTAAGTCCACAATAAGAAATATTAAAAATACCTAACAATCTCCCACTTGGGCTACATATGTTTCCTGAAACAATTATATTATCCATAGTCTTGAGTGCGCGCTGAAAAGCTATCTGTTCTGAAATATCCCCTTAGTTACAATCTGGTCCATCTACTATATTAGTATGAGATCAAAGCGACCTTTGTTACATATATTCGTAACTAGACCCATCAATGGTCACCATACCAATATATTCAATGACATAGATCAAGTATGGATGTGTAGCATGGAAATTACATGCAATGTGATCTTAAACATGTCTATTTCCAACTGGTCCTACTTTAATCTTTAGTGAGATCAAACACAAATAATATTCAGAGTTTATAAATAAACCATATACTTTATTCTGCAGAAAATAAATATATCCATAACAAAGAACATAAAATACCAACTCCCACTAAACATGCACATCATCAACTAAAACAACACCCATATGAGCAGTGTGCTCATGAAAGACCTTGGGTGGTAATCCCTTAGTAAGCGGATCCGCAATCATGGAGTTTGTCCCAATGTGTTCTATAGCCACCTGATTACTCTGAACTCTTTCTTTAACAACGAGAAACTTGATGTCTATGTGCTTTGACTTCGTAAAGCTTCTGTTGTTATTAGAATATAGCACAGCCGAATTATTGTCACAATATATCTTTAATGGTCTTTCTATACTATCCACAACTTGCAACCCTGTGACAAAATTTCGCAGCCATATTCCATGATTGGATGCCTCAAAACAGGCTATGAACTCAGCTGCCATAGTGGAAGAAGCTATGAGTGTCTGCTTAGCACTCTTCCAAGAAATAGCTCCTCCAGCTAGCAGGTAAATATAGCCTGACGTGGATCTTTTACTGTCTTGGCATCCAGCAAAATCGGAATCAGAATACCCGATGATCTCTAAATGATCTGATCTCGATAAGTGAGCATGTGATCTTTTGTTCTCTGTAAATAACGCATAACCCGTTTGGCTGCTTTCCAATGATCCATCCCTGGGTTATTCAAATATCTGCCCAACATTCCTACTATAACGCAATATCCGGACGCGTGCATACTTGAGCATACATTAGACTTCCTACAGCTGACGCATAAGGAATCTTTTGCATTTCTTTCTGTTCCAACTCATTCTTAGGGCATTGATTGAGACTGAACTTGTCTCCTTTAGCTATAGGGGTATCTCCTGGTGCACAACTTTTCATGCCGAATCTATCAAGAACTCTTTCGATATAGCTCTTTTGTGATAACCCAAGGATACCTCGAGTTCGATCTCGATGTATCTGTATGCCTAATACAACAGAGGCGTCCCCAAGATCTTTCATCTCAAAATTCTTTGTCAGAAATCTCTTGGTTTCGTGCAATAAGCCTATATCGCTGCTAGCAAGCAGTATGTCATCGACATATAACACCAGAAATATGTATTTACTCCCACTGAACTTATGATATACACAATCTTCAACCTTATTTACCTCAAACCCATACGAGATGATAACTTGATGGAATTTGTGATACCATTGATGGGAAGCCTGTTTGAGACCGTAGATGGATTTCTTTAGTTTGCAAACCATTTTCTTTGGGTCACCGGATACAAAGTTTTCTGGTTGCATCATATATATTGTTTCATCAATGTCACCATTGAGAAACGCTGTCTTTACATCCATCTGATGTAGCTCCAAATCAAAATGAGCCACAAGTGCCATTATGATCCTAAAAGAGTCTTTCGTTGAAACCGGAGAGAAAGTCTCTTTATAATCAATGCCTTCCTTTTGAGTGAAACCCTTAGCAACTAGACGAGCTTTATATCTCTCAACATTGCCTTTTGAATCCCGTTTGGTCTTAAATATCCATTTGCAACCAATGGGTTTCGCACCTTCAGGCAATTCAACGAGATCCCAAACGTCATTGTCCTTCATGGATTTCATCTCATCATTCATGGCATTAATCCACTTTTGAGAATTAGAACTTTGTTTGGCTTGATGGAAGTTGATTGGATCATCTTCCACCACGCCTATATCAACCTCATGTTCTTGGAGAAAAACGATATAATCATCTGGAATTGCACTTCTCCTTTCTCTAGTGGATCGTCTTAATGACATATTCTCTTGAGGTTGTTGAGTTTGCACTACAGGTATAATTTCTTCATTTTGCACAGGGAGCTCTTCTACATTGTCTTGATATTCTGGATTTGCATTTTGAATAATGTTAGGAATAAAAGTCTGATCATTATCAAAAGCAATAGTAGGAAGAGAAATAAATTCCTCTTCAAAGACAATGTCTTTAACCTTATCTCCCCCCACAAACTCAACTTCCTCAAGAAATCTTGCATTTCCCGTCTCAAAAAATGTTCTAGTAGTGGGATCATAGAACTTAAAACCCCTTGACCGTTCAGAGTACCCAACAAAGTAGCAACTTATAGTTCTTGAGTCCAGTTTCTTTTCATTAGGCCTGTAAGGCCTTGCCTCAGCTGGACAACCCAAAATGTGTACATGCTTAATACTAGGCTTCCTGCCTGTCCATAATTTATAAGGGGTTTTAGCTACCGCTTTGCTTGGAACCCTATTGAGGATATATACTGCAGTCTTTAGTGCTTCTCCCCAGAGGGATTCTGGTCAAGAAGAATAATTTATCATACTTCTTACCATGTCCTTAAGCGTTCTATTTCGTCTCTCAGCAACACCATTCATGCTAGATTTATCTGGCATTGTGTATTGCGGGACGATGCCGCATTCCTCTAGGAATTTCGCAAAAGGTCCTGGACGTTGTTCACCAGATCCATCATATCTACCATAGTATTCACCACCACGGTCAGATTTGACAGCTTTCATTTTCTTGCCAAGTTGATTTTCAACTTCAGCTTTGAAAGCCTTAAATACATCCAGGGATTGAGACTTCTCATGTATCAAATATAGGTACCCATATCTTGAATAATCGTCTATAAACGTAATAAAATACTGTTGACCATTCCAAGAGGCTGTAGGAAATGGTCCACAAATATCAGTATGTATTAGTTCTAAGACATCAGAACACCTGTTGGCACCTAATTTCCTAATGTTTGTCTGTTTCCCTTTAATACACTCAATACAGACTTGAAAATCTGTTAAATCAAGTGAATCAAGAATTCCATCAGACACAAGTCTTTGAATTCTCTGTTTAGAGATATGACCTAAACGCTTGTGCCATAGTGTGGCGGAATCCCTGTCAGTTAATTTTCGTTTTGTACCTCGTGAATTTATATGCAATGTTTCATTAATTGAGGCAATTGTATCCAATAAATATAGGTTATCATGCAAAGACAAAAAACCAGTACCAATAAGATTTGAATCTTGAAAAAGACTAAATTTATTATTTCCAAATGAACAAGAATAACCAAATTTGTCCAAAATAGAAACTGAAACCAAATTCCGTCTAAATGACGGCACTACATAAGTCTCTTCCAAATTCAAAAATTGACCAGTCTTTAATAATAACCTAAAAGTTCCTATAGCCTCTACTGCAACTGTTTTGCCATCGCCCACATAGATGAATCTTTCAGCATCACTTGGCATTCGGCTCCACAGGCAACCCTGCATAGACACACTTATATGAGTAGTAGCACCAGAATCTATCCACCAAGTGTGTTTAGGTACAGAAGTTAAATTAACTTCAGAACAAACCAAATTGAGAAGCATACCTTTCTTGACACGCCAATTGGCAGTACTTGGGACATTCTTTCTTCATGTATCCAACTTTCTTACAAAAGTAACAGGTAAATTCCTCATCCTGTTTCTTTTGCACCTTATGCTGTGATGCCCCAACTGCAAGCTTCTTTTCCTCTTTTCCTTTTCTTGTCCTTAGAGATAGTTGCTAAGTGAGCACTTTCAATACCTTCTCGCTTTAATCTTTCCTCTTCTTGCACACAAGTGAGATATGAGCTCATTAAGAGTTCATTTGTCCTTTTGAGTGTTATAACTCACTTTAAACTGACTATATTGTGCAAGGAAGAGAAATCAAAACTAAGTGCACCAGCAAGTCCTCAGACAGCTGTAACTTTAGTGCCTTTAGTTTGGAAGCGATATGAGACATCTCCATGATGTACTCCCTTATGTTCCCTTTTCCTTTATACTTCATTGAAACAAGGTTAGCCAAAAGGGTACTTGTTTCAACCTTTTCGTTTTTCGCAAAACGTTGATTTATTTCCTCAAGGAACTGCTTAGCATTTTTCTCTTCAGACATAGAGCCCCTAAAAGTTTCCGGAATGGAACGTTTCATGATCATAAGACACATGCGATTAGAACGGTCCCACTTCTCCATGTTCGCCTTTTCATCGACAGGAACTATTCTCATTAAGAGCTGCAGGCCGTTCTTCCCGAAGCGCAAGGTCAAGATCCATACAACCGAGAACAATCATAACGTTCTCTTTCCAATTCTTGAAGTTCGTGCCATTAAGCACAGGAATGGAATTGAGATTAGCAGATATTGTTGAAGCAGAAGTAGTAACTGAATCGAGAACAAAATTAAATACAAGCTCATAATCAATAATCATGTCATAATACAAGAATAATTAATTAATTATTTATACATGACATGCTTAAATAATTCCCATAATGGTGGGCCCTAAATCAAGATACCTAGCACAACATTGATATTTAGTCTTTGGACAGAAAGATCAACTGTAAGTGGTACTCTCCGTGCAGTAATCAAATATTGACAATTAATCCGGTCAAGCAATAAACCTTTCTTTGGACCGATTTATTGCTCACATGGAAAACCTAATAATCGCCACATATTTATTACCACAAGTATGCCTATTATTTGGCCAAATAACAATCTTCCTTTGGGTCGGTCATTATTTGCATAAATAATAGACATACATATCTTAATATTCCAAAATAAACAAATTTACATTATAGAGGTTACTTTGGCAACATATAATTTTCAATTCAATTTATTTTGGCAACATATAATCACAGATTTTTATTTTCAGTGACATCATATATACCATAAATTTAACCACTTCACTAAATGCTAGACATATTTCACAAACAACTTTTCAGCAAAGTGAATTAAGCAATTACATAACAATCCAAAAAAAAAAAAAAATCTCATTGAATTAAAGTGAGACAATTGGCCGATTAAACAAAAAAAAAAAATATATATATATATATATCACTGTTATCCTTTTGCACACAAGTGAGTGTACTTCTTTAATTAATTTATTTTATTCCACAAAACCAAAGCATGCAAAAGTCAAACAGAAGCATTATGCACATAAGCAGTAAACCATCAAAACAGAAGCTATGCCAACAACAAAACTTTATAAATCATGACATTGAAAAGTGCGAAACTATAAATTAATGTGCACAGAAGTTTTGCACTGTTATTCATATATATTCATGTCACTGTCACGAGTTTTCCTAAAGGCATGATTTGCGGCTATTGTAAAAAATATATATATATATATATTTATCATGCTTCCGTGACAAAAAAAATAATAATCAAATCAATTAATTTCTCAATGATTCAACATGAGTTGGCTTTGATACCACTTGTTGGAATAACTTTAATAGGTATAAACCTATACTAAAATCTGAAAACTCATATTAAATCATTAAGAATTGTTACAGAAAAACATACCTGAATCCATATTGATAAATTTGAGAAGGATTGAGTCTTCCACAGCCAAATCACCTTAGTAAGCTCTGTAGTTTTCTTCTTGAATGGGGAAGGAGAAAGAGAGCAAAATATTATGTATCTAGATTTGACTTGGGGACCATAACCCTTTATAGTATTCTTTATATACTAACCTAATTAGGTTCCCATTAACCCTAATTCTATTAGTATTAGGTTTCTACACACTTAAGCCCATACCCAATGGATATTTGTAAAGCCCAATTAATAGATCACTTATTTGGCCCTATTAAAATTGATAGCTTATAATATAATTGTTATTTAATATGTAAGTTCACAATAAGAAATATTAAAAATACCTAACAGACATTTCCTCACAATAATTATGATGGAGAAAATACCAATTCAAACTAAGATCTCAAATTTGTTTGTATTTTTTATTTATTACAATAAAAATAAAAAAACAATAGATAGTATAGTCGAAAGATTCATAAGTCAGTTTTACATATGAAGATAGATGGGCCATTAAATCTTTCTAATTATAGCATTTTATGCGTGTAACAAATATTTCATTTTTAATATATATTTCATTTTCTCTAAAACCCAAAAAAAAAAAAAAAAAAAAAAAAAAAAAAAACCATGTTTTCTTTTTAACACCATATTATCATCAAAGTCTCAAAGTTTTGCAACTAATAAAACGAGATTCTTTCAAGTTCAACAAAACTTAGGGTCTTCAACTTATAATTCAAATGTACTTTTCGAAGATGAATAAACAATCCATTATTATGTCAGTTCTAATAAGTTTTAATCAAAAAGCAAGATGTGTGTTCTTCACACAACTCTTAAAAAAATGAATGAATGCATATTGTGTATGTATTTTCCAAATATAAAAACAAGAAACATCACTCCAAGATATAAACCTAAAATCGCTCTTTCTAGGTTATCAAACAAATTGCTTTAATTTCATTTTTCTTCTATGCACCTCGATGAAACTTGTTAACACATGAAAAAGGAAAAATTTATCAACGGACCTCTTGGATCTTCAAGTTATGAACATTTTTTAAGACAATTCATACTTATTAATAACAAACAGGATCAATCTCATTAATAATGGAAAAAGGCCTTGAAACGAATAAAGTTGATAATTGCACGTCAACAACTTCGATTTACATATTCTAGATAATAAATTTTGTATCAGTCATGCATGAATGAAGACTTTCTTATGTATATAATCACATAAAAGGATAAAACAACACTGCTGAATGATGTGTGGCATATATGGATTTGCATGGATTCAGTACGAGCGTTTCAATACGAGTAGTGATATTTCCACCTCTCAAAAATGATATGTATACCCTTTTTGTTTGCACACTCAAAACAAATTTTAAAATTTTTCTAATTTGTATTTAAATTTCACTTAATACCAAAACTACCATTTTCTCTTAACTTTATTTTATATTTTTTGGTAAATACACCCCATCAATATATATTTTATTAGTTATATTTGTTAACAAATTATTATGATACTATTTCGACTTTTTGATATATTAACTTTTCAGTTTGCAGCAATCATGTCTTGGTTGTGGCATAATTGATAGGGAATCTTTTAACTAACAGTAGTATTGGAAAGGTCACAATCAAATCTATGGAGCCCTTTTTCACTGTCTAATTAGCTGCCCTATCTCTCAGTGACTTATTTTTGCACTTGCAATGTTTATGACAGTAGAAGATTGTCATCACACCCAACGTCTTTTTGATACAAAACCAAAACAAATAAATGTACCATACATCCTCATTGTCAACATACTTTACAGACTCCATACAAATAAACAATGAATGTGTCTGTCTTTCCTAAATCCCATGATTTTTCACAAAAAGTTCAATGATAAACTGCAAATCAACCATCAAAATCATTATATAGACAAATTCAATTTTTTTTTTTTAATTTTGTTATATGAAACAATGTAATTTGAAAAAAAAAAATGAAAGAGTACAAAAAGTGTACCAGGAGTCCACAAAAATAAACATCTAGTTTGTAAAAAACCAACAAAATCAAGATATAATCATTTAACACCTTCCCAATTATCTAAATAAAAAACAATTAACACCTAGAATTTTCTAGAAACCCAAACCTGCAGTGAAACTAAATAATTAATTGTGTGAGTGAATAAAATGTTATGAATGATGATAAAAGGTGCTCCATTTTACGTTTTTCTTCAAAAGATTTTTGTGACTGTTTATAATTAATATTGTGGATCTATGTTATTAATGTGCAACCAAATCATCTATGTTTAATAAATCATTTGATTCAGTTTTCACCAATATTTACATACAGAGACCAATTTTGAGGGTAGTTTCTTCCCTTATGTTGATTGTAGATGGAGTGGCACTGGCATCTTTCACTGAGGTCTCTTTTAATTGGTGTCTAAAATTAAAATTTAGAAGAAAAGTTAGAGTTTGAGAGAATCATAACCTTAACCCTAAGCATCTATAACTAAAAATAATATAATATATTAAAAATTAAAAATTAAAACTAAATTAGAATTAAACATTAAAACAAGATTTTAATTAAAAATTAATTCTTATATATCCTCTCTCTCATTAATTAATCTCAACCTCTCATTAAATCTCTTCAACACACCCGGTTCTGCTTAACTAATTCAGATTGAAAGTGGAAAGGATTAAACAATAAATCATTTAATTGGAAGAGCTTGAAGCTCACTCAAAGTTGAGGAACCACGAGCACAACACACAGAGATATTAAACCCAAATTTTTGTCTATTCATCTTCAACAAATTGACCGTACTTTTTGTATTAATAAAAAAAGTACAAGTAAAATATCATTAACTTGCATGTTTTTTCAACAATAAACACTATTTGATGTATTCTTACAAGTAAAATATCATTTCCAAACTTTATTAAATTAGAAGTTCCTATGACTTTATACACATTAACACAGCATTAATACAACAAATCAATGAATATGATCTTGTAACAACACCACCCTTGATATGATCTATATTTCCAGTGTTGAAAAAAAATGCAGCAAGTCCCTGAAAAAAAAAAACAAAACAAAAAAACAAAAACAAAAACCTTCTCATTTCCTCTATGCTAACCTTCTTTTTCAGCCCAGAGCAGCACAAAGAAACCAAAACAAATTTGTACACCGGTAGCACAGTCTTCCTCTATGATGTGGGTGAATAGTTTGAGTTACTTTTGCCAGCTTAATTTAGTCGGGGGGGAATTTAGAATTTGCCATGCAGAATGATTCGAATCGCGGTTCAGTTAAATCCACTGTTTCTTCATCCTGGGCATGGCAGCTCCGAGCTTTTGAAGTCAGGAGGATCAGCCTCTCCATGTACTCAGCTGAGACAGTATCTGCTTCTTTAAAGTTGCTTCTACTCCAAAAAGTACGGTCAATATTATTAATAAAAAAAGTACGGTCAATTTAAAATTAAAACTTGATTTGATTTTAAATCCAAAAAAAAAAATATTATTAATAAAAAAATTGACCTGATTTTAGGTGTGGTTGATTCGTAGCTACACATACATTTTCATAAACGAACTGCCCAAGACTAACTATTGTAGATATTTCCTCACAATAATTATGATGGAGAAAATACTAATTCAAACTAAGATCTCGAATTCGTTTGTATCTTTATGCATTAAAATAAAAATAAAAAAACAAAAAGATAATAGATAGTATAGTCGAAAGATTCATAAGTCAATTTTATATATGAAGATAGATGTGCCATTAAGTCTTTCAAATTATAGCATTTTATGTGTGTAACAAATATTTTATTTTTAACATATATTTCATTTTCTCTAAAACCAGGAAAAAAAAAAAAAAAAACATGTTTTATTTTTAACACCATATTATCATCTAAAGTCTCAAAGTTTTGCAAATAATAAAACGAGATTCTTTCTAGTTCAACAAAACTTGGGTCTTCAACTTATAATTCAAATGTACTTTTCGAAGATGAATAAACAATCCATTATTATGTCAGCTCTAATAAGTTTTAATCAAAAAGCAAGATATGTGTTCTTCACACAACTCTTAAAAAAAAAATGAATGAATGCATATTATGTATGCTTTTTCCAAAATATAATAACAAGAAACATCACTCCAAGGTATAAACCCTAAAATCGCTCTTTCTAGGTAATCAAACAAATTGCTTTAATTTCATTTTTCTTCTATGCACCTCGATGAAACTTGTTAACACTAAAAAAAGAAAAATTTAACAACGGACCTCTTGGATGTATCTTCAAGTTATGAACATATTTTAAGACAATTCATACATATTAATAACAAACAGGATCAATCTCATTAACAAATGGAAAAAAGGCCTTGAAACGAATAAAGTTGATAATTATACGTCAACAACTTCGATTTACATAGTCTAGATAATAAATTTTGTATCAGTCATGCATAAATGAAGATTTTTTGATAAATCACATAGAAGGATAAAACAACACTGGTGAATGATGTGTGGCATATATGGATTTGCATAGGTTCAATACGAGCGTTTCAGCACGAATAGTGATACTTCTACCCCTCAAAAATGGTATGTACACCCTTTTTATTTGCACACCCAAAACAAATTTCAAAATTTTTATAATTTGTATTTAAATTTCATTTAATATTAAGACTACCATTTTCTTTTAATTTTATTTTATATTTTTTTGTAAATACACCCCATCAATATATATTTTGTTAGTTATATTTGTTAATAAATTATTATGATACTATTTTAACTTTTTGATATATTAACTTTTCAGTTAGCAATAATTATGTCTTGGCTGTGGCATAATTGATGGGGAATCTTTTAACTAACATTCCTAGTGGAAGGGTCACAATCAAATCTATGGAACCCTTTTTCACTCTCTTACTAGCTGCCCTATTTCTCAGTGACTTATTTTTGCCCTTGCAATGTTTTTGTTAGTAGAAGACTGTCATCACACCCAACATCTTTTTGATACAAAACCATATCAAATCAATGTATCATATATTCTTACTATCAACATACTTTATAGACTCTATACAAATAAACAATGAATGTGTCTATCTTCCCTAAATCCCATGATTTTTCACAAAAAGTTCAATGACAAATTGCAAATCAACCATCAAATTCATTATCTGGACAAATTCATTTTTTTTTTCTTTTATTTTATTACATGAAACAATGTAATTTGAAAAAAAAAAAAAATTGGAAGAGTACAAAATGTGTACCAGGATTCCACAAAGATAAACATCCAGGTTGCAAATAACCAACAACATCAAGATATAATCATTTAGTACCTTCACAATTATCTAAAGAAAAAACAATAAAAACTCCTAGAAATTTCTGGAAACTCAAACCCACAATGAAACTAAATAATTAATTGTGTGAGCAAATAAAAATGTTATGAATGATGATAAACGGTGCTCCATTTTTCATTTTTCTTCAAAGAATTTTTGTGACTATGTAATTAATGTTGTAGATCTATGGCATTAATGTGCAACCAGAACATATATGTTAAATAAGTCATTTGATTCAATTTTCACCGATATTTACATACAGAGACCAATTTTGTGGGTAGTTTCTTCCCTTATGTTGATTGTAGATGGAGTAGCATTGACATCATTCACTGAGGTCTCTTTTAATTGGTGTCTAAAATTAAAATTTAGAAGAAAAGTTAGAGCTTGAGAGAATCATCACCTCAACCCTAAGCATCTATAACTAAAAATAATATAATATATTAAAAATTAAAAATTAAAGCTAAATTAAAATTAAACATTAAAACAAGATTTTAATTAAAAATTATTTCTTATATATCCTCTCTCTCATTAATTAATCTCAGCCTCTCATTAAATCTCTTCAACACACCCGGTTCTGCTTAACTAATTAAGATTGAAACTGGAAAGGATTAAACAATAAATCATTTAATTGGAAGACCTTGAAGCTCACTCAAAGTTGAAGAACCACGAGCACAACACACAGAGATATTAAACCCAAATTTTTGTCGATTCATCTTCAACAAATTCAACCCTTTTTTTAAAAAAAAAAAAAAAAAAAAAAAAGTAACAGCTCAGTCCATCATCACCTGCACCCAAAAACTAAAACCAAAACCAAATTTTGTTCGTCTTCATCTTAAACAAATCCAAAACCCAAAACCAAACACCAGAATTTTCATCAACGTTATCGCACGTAATTAATTAAAAACCAATTCCTTCATCATCTCTTTAACCCATTATCACAACCACTCCACACCGCCCCTTAACCCACAATCTTCACCACCAGCACAACACACAGAGACAATTACATTTAACTTAATCCCTTTCCGAGGTTCACGTAAGAATTCAAACCTAGTTGAGGCTATCTCATTGACGCATTAGGGTCTTATTATTTCACAATCACACCGACCAATATTAGCAAATCATATTCTTTTTGTTTGTGAATACTGTGCAAAAAATAATTTCTAGAAAATTGTGACAGCATTGGAAGTTACAACCAAACATTTATATTTTAGATGAAAATGAAACCGAGTACATTATTAGTACAAGGATCATCACAAGCTATTATGCTTTTTTTTCTAATTATCACACGCAACAAACTCGATCAGTTTTGTCAAATACTAATTTCAAATATCAAACAATTTTAAGAAAATAAATTAATTATAAACTATTGAGAATGATTTTTAAATACTAATTTAAATACCAAATAATTTTAAAAAAAATAATTAACTACATAATATTGAGAATAAATCAAAGTCATGATGAAATTATTTTATTTTGTTAAAAAAAATGAAAAACATATTTAAAAGAAAAAAATAATTACATATATCAAAAAATTTGTTTAATTTTTCAAGCTATTGTGCTTTTATTTCTAATATGCATGGCCCCAACCGGCTAAAAACTGGTGTCGAGATCAAAATGCCCCTCCCCCACTCACGAAAAACAGAGAGAGTGACACGTGTCAGTTGAGATATAAAATCAGAACACCACATGACAAAAGTGCGCTTTTTCTTTGTCTCCACCTTGTTCCACTTGAGTGTGACACGTGTCAATTGACATGTAAAATAAGACCGGATACGACAAAACTGCGCTTTTCCTTTTGTGGATCTAATTATTTTGGTGAATAAGATTATTCAATAAGAATATTTGATAATCACAATTGGATTGATTGTTAAATTTTTCAATAACTATCTTTATAATCAATCCAAAAGTTATTACTGAAGAAATTAATTTAAATAATCTTATCCAAATTATTAAGTTAATAGAACCATTCCTTTTTCTCTGTTTTTTCCACTTGAAATGAGAGAGAAAAGCGATTGATCATGGTTGGTTTGTGGGCTTCTACTGACTTGTAAATTACCTATTGTTTTGTTGATATGATTTGTACTCATTGTTTTGTAATGTCGTTACTACTTGTATTAACCGTGTATTATGGTTAAAAGTCATGATTTCACAAAGTACTGCAACATAAATGTTAAAATATCTTTAATTAAAACATAAATGTTAAAAAAAGTATCAATGGCCTTTTTGGATTGCAGTTTTCATACTTGTTTCTGGCCTGGTTATATAAGTCTAGTACTAGGGGCTTGTGTTGTTAATTGTGCTCCATTTATAATAACTTCTTATTTTTGCAGCAAGTGAGGTTGATAAAGTCGTAGGCATAAGCACGCTTGAAGGAGATGCTAATTGGCTGAGCTGAAAGCTCCGGGCCGGGTCGTAAGCATCCGCTTGTTCCTCTTTAGTCGTCGTTCCTGGTCGACCAGGGAAGTGGCGGGTCGTGCTGACCCGCGTGTTTTTGGTCGCCGTTTCTGGTTGGATTTGGGTCCGGTTGTTGCAAGCGTGGGTCGGTTAGGCGGGTCAGATCCGCGTGTTTCGGTGTTTGTTCTCCTTTGGTAGCCGTTTTTGGGTCGGGTTTTAACCCGTGCTAATGCCTATGGATCGCGCTGACCCGCGTGCTTGATGATCTGAGTTGGCAGGGGAAACCTAATTTGTTGAGAACTAAAATTCCTTATTCTTTTGCCATGGACTTCAAGTATTTTTACCTACAAATAGGTGTTTTCTTCAACATAATGAGATACACATTAAAAGAAGAAAGACCGGACGCTTGGGGCTACAGCGGCTATTCTCAGGTTTATTCTTCACTAATTATTTTTATTTTTATTTTTAGTTTTTCTTTTTTAACTATATGTGATTAATTTTCTTGTTAGTCAGGACTAACTTGAAACCTTAAACATGAATTTAATCTATTATTATTTTTAGTGAAGTACTTTATTTTTGTTCGATGAAATTAATTGTCTCCATTTAAATTGTATTTTCTTTATTTTTTTTCTTTGACTAACCATCTTAGGAGTATATTTTAGGATTATGTTGTAAGTATATAAACCTCACACCTAACGAGCATATTCTTAATTTGTAACAATCAATTGCTTACGAACCAATTAAGTGATATTAATTCATAAATATTCAGGATAGATAACATGTTCTAGAATTTATGTAATATTCATATTTTTCTAGTACTTAATGGATTCCAATTATTAAATCTAAGTAGATACTATGTTAGGTTATAATTAGGAATACATGTATTTACATAAAAATTATGCGACTTGCATATTATTTAAGGAAGAATTAATATAACATGCAATATGACCATCACCTTATCGTGAATGTCTTCATCATGCATTAATATTATTATGCTTCATTTATTTATTCATAGATTGAATGATTGTTTAGTGGTGGATATGATGTCTTAACTAAGTTTTTTTTTTTTATTGATTTTCCTTTTTGAATTTTGTTTTCTTATTTCAATTAGATTTCAAAATTAATTCTAAAAATTTTTTTCATTTAATTTAATTGTTTAAATAAACTTGGAAATTTAAAAAAGATAACAACTTCTCATAGGATCAACCTTTGCTTGTCACTATACTCAATAAAATGATTTGTACACTTGTAAAGTTTAAAACTTGGTTTATTAAAAAAAAATTAACCAACATGTTCTGATTTGGTGTTGGTAATCAAAAAAAAAAAAAAAAAAAGCTTCTTCATTTTTTTTTTTTAATTCGAATAATGGTATTTGCATATGTCTATGTTCGTATTATATCTCTTGTATTTTTATATCTTAAGAAATCCACTGTGATATAAATCTTTTTCTATGCATTAGCTATTAAATTATGCAACTAGATTGTGATATGATTGAAGGTAGGAGTTGAACAAAGGATAAGTCAAATTAAATGGAAAATTGGATTATGTAGTGTCGATGTTTTACACAAAGCGTGTCAATTATATTACATTCCATAAGTAGATAGCATGCAAATGTTCCATCCATAGGGGTGGGCATCTCCAACCTAATTCGATGTACCCAACCTAACCCGATTATTTTTTATCAGGGTTAGGTTGGGTTAAATCTTAAAATAACCGGAATGGATTATATTGGTTGGGTGGAAAATTAAATTAAATTGGATTGAGTTAAAAAATTTTCAACCTAACCCAACAAACGTTCATCCCCACTTCTAAATTCTAAATTTTCTTATCTTTCTAAAAGAACATTTACTAGAGATGAAGATCAAGGATAGTCTTTATAAATGATTGAATCTTTTTATTTGTAATAAATTAATCTTTGTTTATATTTGTTTTATTTGCAATCAAATTGCTAAGATTATAAAAGTTACCAACTAGACCTTTTGTGTCTTTATGGTGGATTAAATCTAACTCGATCAATCTAACTCAATTCAACCCAACCTAACCATTATTAAGTTGGATTGGGTTGAGTTAAAAAAATTTGGAAAAACTTTATTTTAGTCCTTGAGATTTCAAAAATATCAGATTTTTAAACATCTTTTGGAAATAACCCTTTTCATCCCTAACTTTTTCAAAACTCTTTAAAATAATCCAAACCATTAATCAACTGATGGTTAACAGTGATAGAACACATAAAAAGATATTTTTGTCCTTGATAGTTTTTAGTAATACTAAAATTATAAGATTACCCTCATAAAATAATGAATTTATAAGTGAAATTGTCTAAAATGCCTCTAAGTTTGAGTTATTTAATTATAATTTAATCCAAACCACTTTATTTATTATGAGGATAATTTGACCAAAATACCATCATTTGGACCTGATTTTTTAGTCACATGAGTCTAAGTGCATAAATTATTGAGATGATTTATTGACCAAATTACACTTTTTTTTTTCATTTTTAAAATCTTAGTCATCCACGTATCATAACCTTAGTCTTTCACACGAAAAGACCATTTCACCTTTCCCGCCCAAATTATTTGTTACTAGTGACCATCATTTGATTGATAGTTTTAACTATTTTGAAGAGTTTTGAAAAAGAGTTTTCATTTTTCCTCCATCCACTATCCACTTCCTCTGTCGCTGGTCAGTTAGCCCTTCATTTCCTCCTCGGTGCCTCCCATCCATCTCATTTTCTTCATCCATCCACGCATCCACGCTGGCAGTCAGCCCATCTCATTTCTTCATCCACGCAAGCCTGTCATCCACGCTGCTCAACGACCTCCTTCATGGCTGTCCTCCTTCAAGGCATTGATTATTTAGTTGAGGGCTTCTGGCCCTTTCTATTTGTATGGGTATTCTGCACTTAATAACTCATAAATTTGTGGGAGTCTCCCATTGCAGTGACTTTGTTATAATGTCTGTATCTTGTGTTCGATTTTTGTTGTTCTCATGGAAAGATGCTTCCTTTTTATGTGGGGCAGTAAATAGCTTTTGTTGATGATACTGTTGTTGACTTGTTGTTCTATTTCATCTCCACTGCTTCTCATTTTTAATTTCCAATTCTGCATTGTGGTGGTTTCCTTCCTTATAAATGAAAACGGTAAACCATTTTGGAGAGAAATAATGTCTCCTTTGGTTAAAATAAGTTTATTGCTACTGAAGTTGGTTGGTCAACAATTTGTTTT
Source organism: Nephelium lappaceum (assembly GCA_021234005.1). Classification (NCBI taxonomy): domain Eukaryota; kingdom Viridiplantae; phylum Streptophyta; class Magnoliopsida; order Sapindales; family Sapindaceae; genus Nephelium; species Nephelium lappaceum. Next base: position 3,133,096 of record CM038007.1, read on the forward strand.
TTTTTTTATAGGGAACATGAGATTTATTAAACAAAAGAATATAGGTTGATCAATATTAAATTATCTATCAACAATGAGAAGTGTTGTAGATCTAGTAGATGCATCATTTTCTTTATAAATTTATGTTATATTCTGCCAAAAAAAAGTGTTTCTCATTGATTACTCATGGCACATGTCAGTCAGTAAGGTTGCAAGCATGATGGAATTAATTTTTTAGATGTTGTGAGAAGCTCAATCACATGTGCATTTTTATGTTTTCGTTGGTTCATATTCATGTTTTAGGTTGATGTGTAATGTATTATTCTAACTTATGATTGGTTATTTAGAGCCAACCCGATCAACTTAACCCAACTCAACCCGACTATTATTGGGTTGGGTTGGGTTGGGTTGAAGAGTTGATTGGGTTGGGGGATTTTCAATCTAACTCAATCCGAACCCGAAAACGTCCACTCCTAGCTTCTTGTCTTGGCTCTCTATAAATACACAAGGGTTTCACAATAAAAAAACAAAAACCCAACTTTCAAAAACTGGGATCAGATATAGAGCTGTGAAGAAATTTGATGGATTTTCGAAGATGTTGAAAACCCATTTGTGAGTTCTCTTAATTAATCTCAGTTTTTTTTTTTTTTTTTTTAGGTGGAGATTTTGGTGAATGTTAAAAAAGAAACTGTAACACGGTCAAAATTCATTTTACATGTTTTCTTGGAAACCAAACAGTGATGGTAAGGAGAAAAGTGAGATGGGTTATTTGTATTTTTTCTTTTATAAGGAATTTTTGTTTATTGACTATTTCTGATTATAATACTAATTGAAATGAAATTTAACAAAGAAGTAGTGAATATATATTATGGAATTGAGAGGTTTTTTTGAAAAGGTTTTATTATTTTGGCAACTTCTGTTTTCATTGTGCTGAAATTTGGTTTTTTTTTCATTTCTTTTTTCTCTTTATAATAACATGTTTACATATAGTAATAAAGACAATGGCTATCAACAGGTATTACAGAAGATATGAATTCTATTAGAATATCCTTTTAAACAAGCATTTGGGAGCCTAGATGTTTGATTTTTTGCTGAATTGTTTGATACATTGTCTTTTGTCTTCATATACGAATTCATTTTTAGTGGATTGAATTTAATGACTGAATATAGAGAGGTTTTATAGTGAATAATGGAGATGGGTCGTACTATTTCTGCTGGGGGGAAGGCTAACGTCTCAAAAGCACCGAGGAAAGGAACTGTTAGCAGAAGGAAGCCTGTTGGTGACTTATCGAATTCTGTTAAACCGAGACCAACACAGTCATTAAAGAAGCAGAAGTCTACTGAGAATGACTCCAGTGCTTCTAAAATCATATTTGATGGAAGCGAGAAGAAGACTTTCAATGAGGCTCCTGAAAAACAACAGACTAGTGGCAGTAAAGCACTTGCTGCTAACATGTCAAATCTGCAAAAGGCACCTAAGAAGAATGTGAATACGAAAGTGAGTGTTGTCTCAGAGGATGATTTCCATCCGATTGCTGAGACAGGGTTTGATCACAATCATGAAGAATGCATCAAATGCTTGGAGGCACGAACAAAACCAATGGACTTAGATGAGTTTGTCAAGACATATGGTAAACAAACTTGGCAACTATTTTAATGTCAATCATGGTGCATTTGGCGTTAGACAACTTAGTTTTTCATTTTGATCTTTTCTTGTAGTGTTTACCGATGACACAATGTCATCTTCAGAGATGGACCCAGTATTGAAGGTCAGTTTCATTTGTTCTTTTTGGTTTCAACTAGTTTTCGATTTGTTTTTTGAACTCTAGTTTCTGAATTATATCTTTTGTTTTAGCCTGCAAGTCCTCCAATGTACATGGAACTAGAAGAGATGCCTCATTCGCTTCCACAGAAATACAAGGAATTCCGCAATCTCAGTCGCAACTTTCTACGTCGATGTTGGGACAACTTTGAGTTGGGCAAGGAGCCACCCAACCTTGAGATGAAGTCGTCACCCTAATTGTCGGAAACTTCTGTGTGAACTCCGAATCAACTTTATCACAATCCGTTTCTTTTCTAATGTATTTTCTTTGTTTAATATCTGAATTGGACCTTGGTGTTTATGAGTATACCTGACTGCTTCTTCACTTGTCCTCTTGGAGGCTGCTGCTCTCTTGCGCCCTCTCTTTTACTGAATCCTATAGCCTCCAAAACGAATCGATATATTCATGCTTTGTCTTTAAAACTATCAAGATATCTAGTTCTTTGGTTTTACTGACGCCTTTATTTCAATTAAATTGAAGTTTTCTCAGTTGATACGCACTTTTTTCAGTTGATATGCACCAGCTTGTAGTTTTTTGGGCCTGGAAAGTGGAACTTATTGTCTCGTAATTGAATTTTGGATGTTTGTATTGAGAGAATATTAAGTCAATGAGTGGCGATATAGAACATGGTCCCTATATTTGAACATTGCTGGCATTTGTTCATCGGCAAATGCATGAAAACAGAAATCCCCTTTGTTGAGGGGACTGGTGATGATGCATATGTACTTGGATTTTATGCTCAACATTTAGTGCGTATCAGACGGTAGACCATGCTGGACACAACCCTCAAGCAAGTACATGGAAGTAAGGAGCAAACAGAGTTACAGAGACCTGCATTTCAAAACAACTGCATTCAGAATTTCAAATGAACATGCTATGAACGGAAAAAACATAATCAATATATAAATTTAGAAAAAAAGGATAATAGAAACTACTAAGTGCAGGGAAATTTTATTATTAGAATCCTACCGCGGTAAGAGAAACTAAATTTACTGAAAAACAGAGGAATTGTAGACAATGTATTGTGTCAGATCCTTATCACAAGATGCCAAGGTCATAAAAACACCAACTCCAATCCAACAAAAACAGTCCAAATTTAAGATACACGTACCCATTAATACAGAATTATGTTTAAATCAACATGATCTAGGGCCATGACTCTTCAACAGACAACCTGCGATTCAGCTACACTGTGGAAGTTAAAGAAGTAGACCATCCATGAAGTAAAATTGACAAATAATAAATCCAAAGCACCTTAAAGTTCTGAAAAGTATACACATGTAGAGTAATTACACATTATAAACACGCTGACTTACCGATGGCTCTCAGCAAGTTTATTATCCAGGAAGTAAAAGGTGACAAAATCAATACAAAGCACCTTAAATTCTGAAAAGCTAAACATACGTAGGGTAATTACACATTACAAACAAGCTGACTTACCGGTGGCTCTCGGCAAGTTTATTTACAAGGCTGCAGAAAGTTATAGCCCTATTGAGACTTTTGCTTCCCATTGAGACGATATCTTCCACATATAACTCTGCCTATTCAATACTCTGATAAAAAGAGGCCTAAACATAGTCTCGGTTAGTTTCATTGTAAGAGCAATCATTGTACCAATGACACTCTTCTCAACAATATCAATGTTCTGGACTGAAACACGGTGTTGACGGTCAAGATCAAAAGCAAGCAAGCAGTGATGCAAAATCTTTCCATGGACACCACCGACAGATGATCTATCCATTCTACCAACAATATTTCTTAGCATTTCAAAAGCAATTACCAAGCTTGAATCCCCAGCATCAACAACACCAGAGTATATGTTCAGCAAAAGTGGCAGAGCAAGTCGAACCTAGAGAGCAAATATCAAGTTTTATAGCCATATGGCAGACAAAAGAAGCATAAAACATGTATTAGACCATAATCAGATATCGACATTCTCACACTGTGTTTCTCATGTCTCGTAGGAGGCATGATAATAGTACAATCACAATCCTTAATTCCTATAACAGCAGGAATAAAACCCTCTTTCGTCTTCCCCACTTTAATCCTTGCCTCACGCAAAGCCTGAAGAATTTCTGTTCCTTTATCAATCTGAATAAGTCCCCCACAGATATCCGCAATTTTGCAGAAAGAATTCCTATTCCATAAGTGAAATGGAAGCCCTTCAATGGCTATCCACCCTCCCCAAAAGCCAGTCTCTCCTTGGCACAATTAATTTCAGGCTTCCATCGCTGTAAAGAGACATGAACTGATCCTTCTAACTGACATTTTCCCAACTTCCCAACTCTGTCAGCCTCCCTAGCATCATGGCAGAAGAATACAGCTTTATCATCATGGAATGGTTTCAACTCAACCGTGAAACCTAAGAATTTTGACAAAACCATCTGAATATAACTCCATTCGACCCATCCATCCTTCTTGGTACATACCACTGCTCTAATCCATTCCCCATACACAAGACATTCAGCAAAACTTGCTCCCTTTTTAACTCCTTCAAAACTCCTTATCCCATAGCCATTTTCACCAACCTTTCTACCGGAAGCATCTCTCTTTATCCTTCTGACCCAATCAGGCTTCTTCTCCACCTCAATACCTACCTTCCCACCTGAAGAGAAAATGCTTCAAATAAGCTTTGCAAGATCAGACCACCCAACAGCATTGATTCCCATTGGAATAATGATATTCTTTAGACCTGATTTGTCAACAACTAAAGAGACTTTTAAGAAAGCTTCGTTGTTGTTTTCAAATCAGTTAATCCATAGCTGATACCTATTGAACCTACGGATACGGAAAAATTTCCTATCATTGACATTTCGAACTGCTTCTAACAAACAGTTCCCTAGCCAGTAAGCACAGTCCAATCCCACCTTCAACTCAAAAACGCCATGACTGTTCCTCTCCAAGATCTTGATTGCACTACCAGCAGAAGGCTCATCAAATTCTAACAAAAACAACTTGCTCTCAATCCTAATTTGCCTAGATAAATGAGAAAAACGCCCCAGCCTACTCACTGCCACATAAGATTCAATGGATAACTACCAGCAGAATTGCTCTCCATAAACTTAAAGAATCTTACACTGTGAAACACCATTCTCACACTGTGTTTCTCATGTCTCGTAGGAGGCATGATTAACTTTACAACTTAATCCTTCGAAGGCCTGACACCCTTCAATGATACACAAACAAAGAGAGGACAAAGTAAAAAGGAAAAAGCAATTGTACATATCCTATCAGAAACTTAACTTAGAAGTTAAAATTTTGCAAGTCCAAAAGACAAGATAGATACACTCTAAAGGATCTCCACTAGCTCTACTATGCATAACATGTATAAGAAAAGGTACATTATGATAGGAGATTGCATACCTTCTTTCTCACATTGTCATCTGCATTGCTAAGCAAATTAACGATGCCTCTAAAGTATGCAGAGGGGATAATGGCCACTATAAGCAAATTAATGATGCCTCTAAAGTATGCAGAGGGGATGATTGCCACTGTTATAGTCCTCAACACAGCGTGCACACACTCCTTTACTTCTTTCATGATAGCAACTGGAACATTTATCTGCTTTCTTCTTGTATCAACAACTTGTAGAAGATAAACAACTTGCTCCATAAGCTCTTCAAGTTTTCTCTGCAATTTCAAAGCATTCATAAAATCAATATCATAAATTTAGGCAGATTCAGTCAACTGATAGTGAGATATACCACGCCTACTGGTTAGACAGGTGCCAATCCTGTAAGTATGATGATTATCATTAAGCGAAGGATCAACTAAAAGGTCCAAAACTAAAAGCGACATTAGAATTCACCCCACTTCCCATTAGTCCAGTGGACTTTGATCCTAGAGGTTCATGAAGAAAAGTTGTATTCCACATCCCACTGTCCAGAATGACAAACTTTACAAAGAATGAAAAAAATAAAAAAAAATAAAAAAATAAAGCGGGAGAGAGAGAGAGAGAGAGACAAACATAGATTTCCAAACTCCACTCCCGATTTCATAGGTCAAGTTACGTGGAAAAGAAAAGTTGTGTTTCATATAACAGTTATTACGTGCTTCTAGTAGAACTTAAACACTATTTGTTGAGTCCTTTCCTAACAACTTAAACCTTTGAGTTGAGTGTTTAATATACATAGCATTAGAGTCTATATTAACAAGAGTGACTGGTTTTGATTTCTCCCACACAAATATATTAAAATTTTTTACCTAGTGTTTGAATTTAATATATGTCAATGTTTGGGCTTGAATGACAAGCCAAGTGATCGTGTAGGCATTGAATTAAAAGGCGAGGCGAGGCGCCGCCTCGCCGCCTTGGGCATTCAGACCCCTCAAGGCGCCCATATAGGGCAGGGTACAGAAAAAACCCCGCCTCTGGAGGCTGAGGCAACTGCCTCAAGCCGCCTCAGAGGTGAGGCGGTCTGAGGCAGTCTAAAGGCACCATTTTTTTTAAAGGGGTATAACGGAATTTCATCTCCATTTTGTGTTGCAAAAACCTAATGACAGTTGAACAAACACACCCATTCTGCCGACAGCCACCTCTTTTACACTGTGTACACCATTTTTCTCTCCATTTCTCTTAAAATCTCTCAAATCCTCCATCACTCAAGTCTCTCAAACACTCTCCATCACTCAAGTGTCTGAAATCCGGCATCAACAACTTCTCTCCTCCATCTGCAACTTACTGCATTCTGAAATCCAGCTCTCCCATATAAGTTTTTCAATTTGTTTCAGCTTTTAACTTGTTAAACAATGGGTTATGGTTCGTACACTGCTTGCAGCTCACTGTCCATCACTGTTAAACAATGGGTTATGGTTTTTCAACTTGTTTCAGTTGTTAACTTGTCTCTCAAACACTCTCCATCACTCAGTCCGAGTTCACTGCAGCTCGTCTTCTCCATCTACAGCTCACTGCAGTCCGAGTTCCAGCCTCTCATGTTTCATCCATTTGAGATAAATTATTTATTTAATTTCCATAAATTTTAGGCCACTAGATTCAAATGATTCTTTATTTAATTCCCCTAGTGGTCATTAATCATTTGATATTTTGTTTGTTAAGATTTTATATGAATGATTTTGTGTGTTAGGATGATATGGATTATCCATAATTGTTGTGTTTGTTCTATATTGTTTGACATTTATGGTTCTAATATTACTTTTCACTACATTTTATATTGTTATGAATGTTTTATATAATAGGTTTTTTTTTTTTTTTCAAATTTTTTTGAATTTTTTTTCTTTTAGAGTCGAGGCTACCACCTCGACCCGCCTTGAGGCTACCGCCTCGCCTTGCGAAGGCTCTACCGCCTCGCCTTGCGAAGGCTCTACCGCCTCGCCTTGCGAAGGCTCTACCGCCTCGTTCCGCCTTTCCCCTTTTAAAACAATGCGTGTAGAAAGTGTGTTAGTGTGCGTAAATACTATTTATTGAGCCCTTTTCTAACAACTTATGCTTTTGGATTGAATGGTTGGTTATTAACCACTGTAAAAGGCATTGGAGTGATAGGGAAAGCTTACACTTATAAATTTCTAATCTATGTCCTAATGTTTCAATGATTCATAAAATATTGCCAAACATTGGAAGATATAAGACCTGCTTCTACCATGTCCTTTTGTAGTAATAACTTAATTTTTAATTACCCAACTATTGAACAGTGTTTGTTGATGTTTATATCAGTGTTTGAAAAATCGACCCAGCTGGCCATTAACTATCAACAAAATCAAGCTAACTTCAGATAATTGAGTTGAAGGAGCATCAAGAACCAAAATTCTCGATGAACAAAAACCAAAAGGTACACAAAAGATTAAAATACTGCAAGGATTGAAGTACTTTGACAATAACATGCCAACAAGAAAATAAAAACCATGAAAAAACACAAATGTCAAGTTACTAAGATATATGTTGGAGATGATGACTGATATTAAGAGTATACCAACCAGAACAGCATCAAATGCAGGCAGGAAATCAACTTGATGAGTCACAAGTAAGACTGCCTTCCCTGAGAGTGCTTTCATAACACATTCCTGCCAACGTTAAGGTTAGGTTCTTCTACTGAAACTTGTAACTTAAATAGAGTATTGTTTCGGAAAATGAAGTTACATTAAACAAACTTGTAGCTGTATGAGCATCAACGGCACTGAATGGACCATCCAATAGATATATATATCAGCATTCTGATAGAGGGCAGGAGCAAGTTGAATTCGCTGCTTCTGACCACTGCTTAAATTAACTCGTCTTTCACCTATTTCAGTCATATCACCGAAAGGAAGCAACTCAAGGTCCTTCACCAATGAACACCTCTCAAGTGTTTCTTGGTATCGATGGCTGTCCATAGGAGAGCCAAATAAGATGTTCTTTCGCATGCTTCCAGTCTGGATCCATGCTGTTTGAGAGACATAGGCAGTCTTCCCATGCACTTGAATCTATAGATTAAACCAATGAACCAGATTACTAATCAGTAAAATATGCTTATAAATTACGAGACTTGCAAAATGGGAAGTGCACCGTGATGTATAACAAGATTATTACATGGTTGCATGGATTCCTAGAGTATAAGGAGAGAGGAAAAGAACAGTGATAACTTACATTTCCTGACGTATTTGGAGCTTCTGCGAGAATTGCTGCTAAAAGAGTTGGTTTGCCTGAACCAACTTCTCCACATATGGCCACCTTTTCCCCAGGTCTAACCTCTAAATTTAGGTTCCTGAGTGTCGGCTTTGAAGAATTCTCTTCCCATGAAAAATTGGCTGATTGGACGAGAATGGCACAGTCCATATTCTCTGGCGACTCAAGGAACTTCACAATACGGGAGAATGCAACCTTTGCTTGAATGACAACTCCAATAATGTCAGGTATAGATCTTACAAGATCTTGAACAAAGGTGAAAACATTAAAAGCATGAAGAAGAACCTTGAGGAAATAGCATGCCCCAAAGGTAGTAGTAGAGACCAAAACAGAAGAAGAAGACCAAAAGAGGAAACCCTTATATGCTTTTCACAACTGCACTGCTGATAACCATCTGTACTCCACATTCCTTAGATTTTCAATGGTATTCTTGAAATGGGTTTCCCATGCATATAGTTTCAGAACTTTCATATTCACAAGTGCCTCAGTACTAGCATTTAGTCTTTCTTCTTGTGCAACCATGAGCTTGCCTTGAAACTTCTGCTGCAACTTGCAAGTGGTGCATTGCACAGCACAGTGAAAATTATAACCACCAAGGCTGCAATAGTCACTACACCCACTGCACGGAAGAGAATTATCAGTGCAACACAAAGCTGGAGACTTGTCGTCCATCCACTGTAACATAGTTCACTACCTCACCACCTGCGTGTTGCAACCTAGCAGCATTGGAAAATCTCAATTGCTCTTGTAAATGGCCGCTGTGAGCAAAGATCTCACCTTGAGACCAATGAGTCTGCTTCCAAAATACCACTGTCTTTGCGATAAAGACTCTAAGCTCTTCAAAATAAATAGCGTTATGGCCAATACATGACCTTCGTATTTGAAACTCACATTCCATTCAACAACCAAAATGAAGGCATTAAGGAGCAATGGACCAGCAGACACAGTAAGAATCTTTAAGCAAAGCAAAGAACCCGGACATGAAAATCTCTCTAGAGTGGCAACTTATTATCGTCCACAAGATTGACAGTTGAGATGATGGTTTATTTTGTTTTTGTTTGTTCAAATGATCCAAGAATTCGATATAACAGCTCTCTGCTTGATCTGTCTCCCGCAAATTGGGCATATCTTCATCCTCAAGAGTTTTCTCCCTCCCCTTTTTCATCAATGAATTCAACCACCAAAACGTCATTTTACTGAAGAAACCAGCTTCGGCAAATCGACTAACTTGGCCAACAGAATCAGTTTTACCGATGCCATCCGGCTCACCATTCAAAGGTTGATATAAGTCACCTTCACTAATTTTCAAATCACTTTCTTCATGTTTATATACCTTATAAGCATGTAACAACAGCAAAATTGCTCCGGGCAAGGAAAGGACATCTAAAACTGTCTTTACCGATACTTGTTTGTTTAAAATGGCAGCAAAGATGGACAAAGCACAGATAATTACAGCAAACAAGACGGCAAGAATGGTCAATAGCCCCATCGGTGCTCTTGGAAGTTGAAGTCCTCTAAGGCTTAAAGTTAAACTCACAAACAACCACATGACACCTTGAACCCATACCAGTAACCACTAATTCAAAGGTAAAGCCGTCTGCATTATCCTCAACTTCTCTTCTAAAGTCCAAATCCCTAGGCCTAAGTACACTACTCCAATACAACCATTTACAACTGCGGCTGCTATCTGCAATGGTGTATATCGTGAAAACAAGCAGGAATGTGATGTGTTCTCGAGGATGACTTCTAAAACATAATGAATACAAGCAAGACTAACAACAGAACATTATAGCAAATAACCAAGGCATGATTGATACACAAATTCGGATGACTCAAAAGCATAAAACCAGAAATGCATCACTTCCCATCTTTGTCCGAACAACCAGATTCCCCACAAAACACACTCCATAAATCCTCCATCAGTATTCAACCTTTTCTAGCTTGCTCCACAAACCCTGGACAACATAAAAAATTTAACTTTACTCATTTGAAAGCTCAAATCATCCAACAAAATAAATTACAATCAAACACATTGACAGTCTAATAAAAAGATTCAAAAATGTAGCAAAAAGTAAAAAGTCCCCACATAGCAATAACAACAATAGATTAAAAAAAAGTAAAATATAAACATCAATACAATTAATAAGTAACATACAAAAGCTTTCAACTTTATGATGACAAACCATAAACTAGAGCTCCAATGGAAAACCAACTACTTCCATGAAGAAAACAGATTATAAGAAACGTCAAGATACCTCTAATGGCCTCAAATTAGAACCTCAACACAAGGTAATAAAATTGCAATGCAAAAGTTGATAATCGGAAAAACAACACCGCTCCATTAATAGAAGAAATCAAAAGAGTTGTCATCTACAATTACAAAGGCTGTCTCTCTCACACCTCATATTTGAATCCAAATATTAATAAAATAAAAATGACATACCATTCTTGACTAGGACGTTAAAGGCTTGATATAGGATCCAAGCACCCCACGTGGACATTATTTCAATCAAGTGAAATATAACAACGAAACAGAGGAAGCATCCAAAACAAATTAAAAACTGCACCATTATTATTATTATTGTTATTATTATTATTATTATTATTAGAAAAAGAAAAGGAGCTAACCGGTGAGCAGAAATCACACGAATACACAAAAAACCACACAAGACCAACCCAATGTGTCTTTGTCTTTTCGTCAACCCAATTGGGTAGTTGTCAGATTTTCCTGCAAAAATGGTGGCTAATAGATAATCAATCAATAACATTTATGTTAAATATATGTTATTGGTCTAGTTTTTGAAGAAAAATGGTGGGTTCATTCTCTCATTGTCTCTCTCTCTTTTTGTGTAAGAGTCGGAGAAAATAAAAAGATTTAACGAAGACATAGATTTTGCTTGGTTTATATCATGTGTATGTACATAGTGTTACCGTCATGGCACACGTCTGCGGGCATGGGTTTTTTAGTTTTCTTGAACCATGTTGGCATGTTGATCGATTTGTTTGTCTTTTTCGTTTTTTTTTTTTAAACAGTATTTTTCCTTTTTTTTTTTTTTTGCGCTTTTTATTTTCAACTACATCCCTGCATTTTGAAAACCATTGTTTTTCTAAACACGAATTAGTTTATAATCGCATCGTCCCTAAATTATATTGAAATTCATCAATTTAATCTCTAACATCAGTCAACTATTAATCAAACACTACAGTGATAGGGGTATTTTTGTTTTTACACACATACGTCACTTGTCAACTTAAAAAATTGAGAATTTAAAATATATTTAATTAATATATAATTGTTAAATAAGTAAAAATTAATTAAAAATATTCAAATATATTAAAAAAAAACTAAAAAATTAAAATAAACAAGATATAAATAAAAAAAATGAAATAGTAGAAAAATCTACAATCCAAATTTTTATATTAATTAAAAAAATTAAAAATAATTTAAAAAAAAAAAAAAAAAAAAAGATAAAATAGGTCCACCTCCACCATCCATCAATGGACGGTAGAGATGGATTGTTTCTTTTTCAAAATAAAAATTCAATTTACAAAAGAAAAAAAAAAGAATATTTTTAGGTTTAGATTTGAAAATTGCATATCAAATGGAGAAAGTCCACCAAAGAAGAAAATGTATAATCTTCAATACTTCTACAAGTGGCGACAAAGAGATAATTTAAAATTATATTATTCTAAAATATTATATCACTAATATACTAATGATTTGAATATCTATAATATGATTCCAATATCAAAATAATAAGATACAGTTGGTTTTTAGAATATTATCAAAGTCTCACTATCCATTATGGTTCGGTGGTAATATTTTATGTTCAAATCATCGTACCAACATAAGTAATAACTTTTGTCTCAATGTACACAAAACAAATCTAATAGATTAATATCTTCGATTTTGATATAATTAATTAGACAAATCAACTATACCTTAAAAAAAACTTGAACAAGTCAACTTAATATTATTATTTGATTATGATCAAGGGTTTTTAAAAATGAATAATGCTATACTTCCCAAAAATTTATAAAAAAATATATTGGCAATGTATTTAATTTTGTATTATTATTATTATTATTTTGTATAAATACTCTTTTTCATGAAAAGTTATGGGTCCGTCATTGTTCCACAAGAGAGAAATTCAACCTTTATATCATTTATTTATTATTATTTAAATAATAATTTTCCAGTAATCTTATTCTCTTATCAAATATGGTGCCTTTTGAATGTGTCAAACTATTTTATGTCCTAACAGTAGGGACAAGGTGAGAGAAAGAGAGAAATTTTGTGGGTTCAATAGTTCGTTAATCGTAATACCTAGTAAATTCTCCGGAAAATCCAGTATACGTATTGGAGGAAACTTAATAGATGAGGAAATAAAAGGACAATTTCACAAAACACAAGTAAATATATGAGAGATCAACAGGCTTTAAGTTTCTTTATTATAATTAATAAAAAAATGAACTTTAAAACACCTATTAAACGCTTTAAGATAGTATGTATATTGCTAAATTTTGCACAATATTCAAAATTGTGATTACAATAAATTCGTACTGATAATTTTTTCTAAATAGAAAAGTTAAATGAAAAAATAAATCTTAGAAAGAAGCAACCAAAAAATCATGTGTCCCACCCTTACGAGATTTTCAACTAAAGAAAGTTCAACAGGATAAGTCTCGTATACCTATCTTCATGGTTAGAAATTTTCCATTATTGTGATGGTTAGCCCTGCTTCTTAAGTGGCATATTTAAGTCTTATTTCTCACCATTTATGTGGATAGACTTCTATCGATTTTTGAGAGGAGAAATTTGAACTGTGCTTTAGAATTCTACATAATTAGTCTCGATTGTTGTTACACGTAGTGTCAAATATATATATATATATATATTTTAAAAAAATGGCATGTCCATGGGAACCAATATTTGATTCAAATCACTATAAACTTTCTAGATCCAATCACCATCATGTGCCCACACGATATGATGATGACGTGGGCCTTGACTCTACACCTTCTTTAATACGTAATCTGATTTGGTTCTATATTATAGTTCTATCCTTGCTTGGGTGAAATCCAAGAATTCAAGTGTGAGACCATTAGGTCAAATAATTACCACCCGATGTCAAAAAAAAAAAAAATAATTACCACCCAAAGCTAAGTTTAAACTATCTCAAGTAAATATTTCTTCACCTGGATACACAAACTCAATTTTGCTATATGTTGTAACCTTATATTGGATTGATCCAAATAGAGTCGTAGGGTTCAGACTTGGGACAGTTAGATTAAAAAGCTCTAGTCTCTAATATCGTGTCACTATGTGACCACATTTAAATTATCATGTAACATCCTAATAATATATAGTAGTTATATTCTAAAAATTTAGCCTGCTCAAATAACGATAAGGAAACGTAGCTGGATTTGTATTGACACTAACACTTCAACATAACCAGCAAAACTATTTTGTTTGGATCCCAATCAAATTTGGTTGGCATACTATTTTGGGTGGGTTGAGTGCTAATAATCAATATATCTGTCCCAAATCACTAGAGTCTCACACACTCCTGTCTCTCTCTTCTCACACGCTCTTCACTCTCTCTCTCTCCGTCTCTAATGGCTTCCAAACTTGAAATATCTCTGCCCGCCGCCCTTGAAGAACCAGGTGCAATAGGCATCTATGGTCGCTTCTCGCTTCATCTCCGTCCACTCATAGTCTTCAGTCCCACAAATCCAGACCAAAACCAAATCGTTTCTCTCACCAAAAGATTCCTCTCCTTCCTCAACGAATCCCTTTCCATCCTCTACAAACGCCTCCCTGGAAAGCCCCTACAACAACAAGCGGAGGAATTATTCAAAGTCTATGAGCTCTGCCTCTCTTGTGTTGATAAGATGGAGTTGGATTGCCCGTACGGGGCCCAGGAGATGAGGCTGGGTTTACTTGACTGCTTGGCGTCTTGTGCCAAGTTTGAGAAGGCAGAGAGGGGGGGACTTAGGATTTTGGAGGGCCTTCGATCTAAAAATTTTGAAGGAAAGTTCGATAATAAAGGGTTCGCGGAGGTATTTGTGAAGACGGTTGTGATAATGGCTGAGGAAGGACAGGGCAGTTTACAAGCGACATCTTGACTTACATAAAGAAGCTATCCATTGGTTCAGGTAATATGGCATGTGTATACAAGTGAACCTTAAAATTAATGTACTAATGTCTGATCATAACAAAAGCAATCTATCCTAAGAGGTTGTTTCATTAATTAATTTTTGTTGTTTTCTGCAGGTTGACAAGGATGATTGTAGAGTAGATTTTTATGAACTTGCAGATTACTGTGTGCTTCTACACGATGTTGGTGCGCTTCTTGACAACAACAAGCAACTGGAAAAGGTATTTTCCATAAAACAATGTCGTTTCTAATTTGTGTTCTCTATTCTATTATTATGTTGTTATAGAATCATGATCTAGTGTAATGAATCAAATTTTTGTTTATGTTTTATCAGTATGTTCTGTATGGCTATTTCAAGTTTGAGTCTCAGTTATGATTTTGCAATTTTTGCACTTAGATGGTTGTCATGGTACCTGTTTTATTCTTTATAGTTCTCTTGGTTGCATCTGCTTCATATTTTAAAATTGTTTTTGAACGCAAAGGTGTTATGTTAAATTGATGTGGATCGAAGTCAATAAAGTAATTTAGAAATATGTTTTTAGTACCCTTTTCTCCCATTGCTAATGGATAGGATTTTGCTGTCAGGATAGTGGATCAAATTAATCAGCTAGTAATTAATTCATAAACACTTGTTAGAACTTAGTCATTAGCTTGACCATACTTGACATCCCATTAGATTCAAAGCTTAAGTTTAAATACTAGTTAAAAACAACAGTTTACTGTTTTCCATTGTTTTCAAAACAAGTTTTCAAAGTAAATCATAAGTTTTTCCTCATAACAGCTATTCTACCCATTTAGAAAAATAATACCAAACACTTTTAATTTTACATTGGTTCTGGTTTTGGAAACTACTTTTAACAAGTGCTATTAAACATGTTGTATTTTCAAAGCATGATTTTCATTTTTGAAAATAGGTTCAAATGCAAAATTTGAAAAACTGATACCAAACGCACCCTAAATATTTCTTGCCCACAAAAACTTGGAAATTCATTGCACTCTCTAACACGATAATAAATTTGGCTATAGGCATATTTATGAATTTTCATCAACTCCTACTTCCCATCATCTCCCCAAGCCCGCCCACCCAAATGCACAAATAAAATAGGAATGCACAGAAAAATAGACGAAGAGATAGGAAAGATGCAATGCGGACATTGACGATCAGGATGAGGTGGATTTTAGCCATGAAAAAGAGAAATAATGATCAACATATATATGCAATCATCAAGATCTATGGAGGGAAGGGAATTAAAAGTAGCATTCATCCTTGATACACTTGGACTTGCATATAGTTATGGTTTGTATGAGTCATTAATCCGTCTTTGCAGGCTTTGGGGCCCCTAAAATTATGTTGTAGAGCTTCTTGGACTTGTGTTGTACGTCGGTGCAAAATGTTTGCGCAAGGATCTGAGGGTTTCCAGGATGTTCTGTCAGAAGGTGCTATTGCAGATTTGTTAATATGTCATTCAAAAGAAGTGAGTACCTTTTGATTGTCCTTCATTGTTGTGGCAATCAAAATGTTGTTTGACAAACAATTTTAGAGTCTCTTGAACATTGGTCTGTTGCTAGAAATCGGTATGTAACGTTGCCAAGTCCTACACTGTTGGTGAAACGGTGGGTTAAGGTAACATGTGAATGCCTCCAATTGTCTTCACTATATTTTATTTGTTTCTGCTGCCTGACTGTTGTTGATTATTTGGCAGATAGAATTTGGACTTCATAAGAATGCTGATAGAGAAAATGGTGCTCAAACATTATATAGTTTGTTGTCAAATTCTGACAAAGTGTCAAAGCGGACAATTGGAATAATTTTAGAGCAGGTTTGGCCTCTTTATGGAGTGTTAATGGTTTTTTTTTTTTTTATGCTTTTTGTTTTATAGGATTTTTGTTATAATGTTCCATTTAACATACTTATATATCGATTTTCTTTGTCCACTTAATTGCAACTGATAGCAATTTGCACTACATTTTTCTTGTGAGACTTTTAGGAGCTTCATGCATATGAAGAAATGTATAAGTTGGGCTCAGACTCATACTGTTGTCATAGAATGCAAATGAAGGTTTTCGACATCCTCTTACAATATGTGTACGATACAGAAGATAATCGTTTCCAGGAATCAGGAATTTTACTTAGAAAAGGAAGGGCAGTAAGGGCCAGGGGAACTGCAGCTCTGGGAGAATGCATTCATTGTTTGTCAGATGCAATAGTTACGATGGTGATTTACTTAGTTATTGTATTATTGTTTTTTCCTCCAATTCCCCTGCTATGATAAAACCTGTAGTTGCCAATTCTTTCTTCTCTAGTATTAGAGTGACAGCTAATTTGAAATAGTTGTTGAACAGAATGACATTTATAGTGGAACACACATGGCTCTAAAACTGCGCTGAAATATCAATTGGCTGTCGCATACTGTTTACGTGCACTTTGTACCCAGGAAGATGAACCAAACTCTAAGGTGTTGATGCA
Organism: Nephelium lappaceum; assembly: GCA_021234005.1. NCBI lineage: Eukaryota > Viridiplantae > Streptophyta > Magnoliopsida > Sapindales > Sapindaceae > Nephelium > Nephelium lappaceum. Next base: position 3,150,142 of record CM038007.1, read on the forward strand.
TAAAAGCTAGCCTCCGAATTGAGAAATAATGCTTTATGGTTTTCTATGTTTGGTTGATAAGAATTGGGTGACAATGCTGAATGTTAGCTTGGTTTTGTACAAACAGCTAGTGACTCAAGATATCGATGCAGCCCTAAAGCTATGGTTGAGCATATCGATTCCTGTTCGTTTCTGAATATGCTGGTTGCAATATGTTCTCTTCATATACAATTGTACTACTCTATGATATTGTTGATTTATTGTCAATGAAGGTAATATTTGTTGAGCTTATTTAGTGCTGTTGGTTTCCTGAAGAATATACTATACTGGAGTTTTTACAACATTTTGATGGTTTACATTATTTACTTTTGTGTCTTCAGGGTTTCTTGGTATTTCACCGTGACATATATGAACTGCTGATTAGATTATTAAACTGGAAATATATTACAACAGAGAAGTGCTTGTCCATCTTGTGGGAAGCAAGAAGACTGAGTCATGCACTTTGTGTGTCACCTGTAAGCGGGGAATTCATTGTGAACTTAGCAGAGTATTGTGATGAACAGCCCACATCTCTTAACTTCTGGATACGTTGTTTAAAGGAAGTTCGACCACAACTAGTTGGATTTCAACAGACTTTGTTGTTCTTATTTGCTGATCTTCCATGTGGTTGTTGCATTCGTCGAAGTTCGTTTCAATCTTTTATAACAATTGATGATGTTGAGGAACAGGCTGGTTTTGTTACTCAGTTCAAGTGTAAGATTTTTGCAAATAATATTGTCATCTACTTTTTTACTTTTTTTTTTTTTTTTTTTTTCCTTTTGGTATCATCATTGATGTAAATTGATCCTGTTTTCCCTGATGCTCTCTTTATAGGATTCTCTACCCCCTAGTTCTGTTTTCCATGTTGGATATCTCTATTATGATTTATGTGAAAGACTCATCTCAAATGGACAGCTTTTGAAGGTAACCAGCACTGACCTTGCTTTCAAAATTCAGTTACCAAAAGTTAGTTCGATTATGAAAAAGATGTCTTGCATGAATTCTACATAGCTTGAATAATTTCACTGTGCTTTTAAGAATGCATCCATCTTCAATCTGTGACTGTTAGTTATAAGTGGGTTTCATCTGGAATAAAGTTCATTTCTTTGTTTTGTTTGAACATTTGTTTCTGGGGAACTTGGAGGCACTTTCATGTGGAGTGTTCTAAGTTTTTGAAGTTTTTCTTTTTTATTCACTTATGGTATATGGGCTTTTGGTAGTCTATTGAGTCTTCATGTGTTTTCTAGTTGATTATTAGTTCCACTATGTTACTTTATATATTACGTAACTATTAACTTAAAATCTTGACTTAAATTTGTGACTTCAATGTATTTATTTACTCTCAATCTAATGATTGTAATCTACTCTTAATTCATTTGCTTATTCCACCATTGGATTAAAAGCAAATGATTGGATGAATGTTGAAGACTTGAAGTCATAAAAGTTAAATCAGCGTTTTATTAATATTAATATAACCTTTTTGCAGTACAAACATATACAATTATTATTATTATTATTTTTTCCATGTGAAAAAAAAATCTAGTGTTGGGTTTTTCTAAGTATTCTAAAGGCTATTTGATGGAGTGGTTTCTGATTTGGCCAACCTTAGTTCTATCTTGGGCTTGGGTGGTACACCTAAATATGACTCCATAAGGGTTTTTTTTTTTAATTTTTTTTTCATGCAATTAGATGACAATCAGTTGATTGAATTGGACATTTTGCAATTGATTTAGGATTTGACTTTCCTTTCGTCCTTTCTTGTTATATAAATAGAAAATTCAAACTTCATTAAGGCTTCCTATCAAAAAAAAAAAAAAAAAAAAAGAAACTTGATTAAGGCATATAGGCAAATGATTCAAAACTTTACTTTTTCTGAATTTCAAGTTTTCCAAGGTTATCTGTCTTGTCTGGATTTTAAGCAACATGTGGATAATGTGAAGATTGTGCCTTTTCTTTGAATGGTTAGTCTCTACTTTAATTAGTTAATAGTCTTTGGGGTATTTTGGTTGCATTTTCATGTTTCTCTTTTTAGTTTAAAACAAACTCTAGATAGTATGTTTTGTCTATTAATTTACTAGGAGTTCACCAAAGGCTTTAGAAACTTGAACTTGAACCATATAACATATTGTAGACCTACATTTTATATTGTGTTTCATAGTTGAATTTTCATGTAAGGCTTTAGAAACTGGAACTTGATCCATGTAGCATATTGTAGATCTACATTTTATACTATGTTTCCTTTTCATAGTTGGATTTTCATAATTGTTGTACATTATACAAATTAGAAAAAATCTATTATTGAATTTTGGTTGGTGGAATGTACATTCACTGTTTGACTAGCTAACTATATATCAGTAATTATCTATCATAAACATAATACAAATATAATAATTTAAACAAAATCCATCCCAAAATAATATACACTGGAATTTATTTTGATGGAATTTTTTGAATCAATGATAAGAAAAATGAAATACAATTAAGGTAAAAATTAAAAACTTTCAAGCACAAGTATTCTTTTTGGTTTTATGATATTATGAAGATGGAACGTTGAAATACATAGGAGATATATATTTTAGCTTCTATAGACCAGGATATACAGGCTATAATTTCATATCTAGTAGTGCTGTGGCCTAAGACTTGTATTCTCTTCTTATGCAATTTTAGTCTTTCCTTCATTGAAGTGTTGTCTTTTCCCCAAACTATTTTTCACTCTCTGCAGAAATGCTCACACAGGAAGGATAATGTATTGTTTACGATGTTATGAAGATGACTCTTTTGGGTATTTTTGGTTGCAGTTTCATGTTTCTCTTTTTCGTTTAAAACAAACTCTACATAGTATGTTTTGTCTGTTTCAAATGGTATGTTGTCTGTTAATTTACTAGGAGTTCAACTAATGCTCTAGAAATTGGAACTTGAACCATATCACATTTTTTAGACCTGCATTTTATATGGTGTTTTATAGTTGGATTTTCATAATTTTTGTATGTTATGCAAATAAGAAAATAATCAATTATTGAATTTTGGTTGGTTGAATGTACATTTACAATTTGACAAGCTAACTATATATAACAGTAATTATCTATTACAAATACAATACAAATTTTATAACACAAACTAAATCCATTGAAAAATAATATTCAATGGAATATATTTTGATGAAATATTTTGTATGAAATATGAATGATAGGAAGAATGACCACAATTGGGTAGAAAATTTAAAACTTTTCAAGCACCAGAAGTATTCTTTTTTGTTTTACGATATTATGAAGATGGAAGGTGGAAATACGTAGGAAATATATATTTTAGCTTCAACAGAGCAGGATATGTGAACTATAATTTCATATTCAGCAGAATTGGCCTGAGTTTTATGCTGTTCAGCATAACATGACTCTTTTGTATTCTCTTCTCATGCTATTCTGATCTTTCGTTCAGTGAAGTGTTTCTTTTTCCCCAAAATGGTTATGACTTTTTTTCACTCTCTGCAGAAATGCTCACAGAGGAAGGGTAATGTATTGTTTTTCCTTTGTTGCTTTTTCCTTAAGAAAGGAAGTGAAACTATAATTTGAATTTGGGATCATCACTAGCATAACTACACCTTTTTTTCATTTATAATTATAACTTAAATTGTCTTACTCTTTCAATTATTAGAAATTCTTGAAATCTGCTTGACTGGTTTGAACTAAGATGTTTTTTGTCTATTTTTTCTAATTTGCTTGAAGAATTATCCTTTTATAACCATTTAAGTAATTGTTGTATTTGTTTCCCCTCTTCCCATCATATAAATGCTGTTCTTAATAAGGTTTTTATTTTTATTTTTATTTTAATTATTAGTCTCTTTCACATGCCAAAAAGGCCTGGGAATTGTGAACTAAACTTCTTCTAAAGAACTTTTCATATTTTGTTGAGCACGGTTACCAAGTGGCACAATCAGTAGCCAATGAAGTCTGGTCTTTTGATGCTGATACAAGGGAGGCGGGTAGTTGGTATCTTAGTCCTTGGAATGTGCTAAAATGTTATCTTGAGAGTGTACTTCAGGTTTTATTTATCTTTCTTCTTTAATGCTCTAGTCTGGGACTCAACATAGACTAGTTCTGAATTTCTTTTGATCTCTTTGACAATTGTCACAGGTAGGTTGGAATTATTTATGAATTAGTTGGAAATGGAGTTGAGGTTGAAAGATTTTTACGTTCGGGGAAAGACATCTTCTGGTCTAAAAATTTGCCATTGTTTATAGTTACCTTTTCCTTTGTCTTGGGTATGGAATTTACTTTTATGAGTGCCTATCTTACCTTTTTTTTTTTGGTTTTCTTGATTAAGAGGAAACATGCCTATCAGCAAACCTGCATATTGATAAATATTACTAGGGAAACTATACCGTAAGAGGCAGGATTGGGATCTGGCAGAAAAAGAACTTTTAACTGCCAAACAAAGTTTAGAAGACACTAGCGTAGAGTTTTCTTGCTCAAAGTGCAGTTTGATGTTGGAAGCCACTGTCAATCAGCAACTTAGTAATCTATACCGAAGCCGTTTTGATATTGCAAGCATATCTGGTGCTGAAGAATACTACAAATTAGCCCTAGAGAAACTAGAATGTTCTGAGTGGAAAAATTTGAGTAGTTGTCCTCAAGAAACCAATTCTGAGAGTATAAGGGACGACTCGAATGCGGAGATGGAACAGAAGAAGTGTGGAAAGACTAAAACTGCACAAGAGCATGATATGATACCTGAACTTGATTCAAGGATAACTCGTTCCAAATCTCAGTCTGAAGCATCTTGCATTTGCAACAAAATGAAGTGTTGGCAATTCCTTCGTGTGGAAGTTATTGAATCTGAGAGGTCACTAGAGAATCTTGTAAATATAAAATGGGAGCTTGCTCGCAGGCGATTGTCACTGAGAATACTAAGTGGCATAGGTTTGTTTTGTGTCTCTGTTATTGCTTTCCTTAATCGCATCCACAGACATGTATTCACACAAACAACATTAATTAGTGCCATTTAATTAGTTCTTAGTTGACAACAACATTAATTAATTGTTTCCCTAGGCCTTAGACTAGTGCCATTTAATTAGTTCTTAGTTGACAACAACATTAATTAATTGTTTCCCTAGGCCTTAGACTAGGACATTTAATGTTGTTTGTGTGAATACGTGTTTGTGGATGCGATTAAGGAAAGCAGTAACAGAGACACAAAACGTACCTATGTTGCTTAGTATTCTCAATGACAATCGCCTGCCAGCAAACTCCCATTTTATATTTACAAGATTCTCTAGTGACCTCTCAGATTCAGTAACTTCCACAGGAAGGAATTGCCAACACTTGATTTGGTTGCAAATGCAAGACGCTTCAGATCGAGATTTGGAATGAGTTATCCTTGAATCAAGTTTAGGTATCATATCATGCTCTTGTGTAGTTTTAGTCTTTCCACGCTTCTTCTGTTCCATCTCTGCATTCGGGTCGTCCCTTGTACTCTTAAAATTGGCTTCTTCAGGATAGCTATTCGATTTTTTCCACTCAGAACATTCTAGTTTCTCTAGGGCTAATTTGTAGCATTCTTCAGCACTAGATATACTTGCAGTATCAAAACGGCTTCGATATAGATCACCAAGTTGCTGATTGACAGTGGCTTCCAGCATCAAACTGCACTTTGAGCAAGAAAACTCTGCGCCAATGTCTTCTAAACTTTGTTTGACAGTTAAAAGTTCTTTTTCTGTCAAATCCCAATCCTGCTTCTTATGGTATAGTTTCCCTAATAATATTTATCATTATGCAGGCTAGCTGATAGCCATGTTTCCTCTTAATCAAGAAAACCACAAAAAAAAAAAAAAAAGGTAAGGCAAGCACTCATAAAAGTAAATTCCAAACCTAAGACCAAGGAAAAGATAACTACAAACAATGGCAAATTTTTAGACCAGGAGATGTCTTTCCCCGAACGTAAAAATCTTTCAACCTCAACTCCATTTCCAACTAATTCATAAATAATTCCAACCTACATGTGACAATTGTCAAAGAGATCAGAAAAAATTCAGAACTAGTCTATGTTGAGCCTAGAGCATTAAAGAAAGATAAATCAAACCTGGAGTACACTCTCAAGATAAGATTTTCGCACATTCCAAGGACTAATATACCAACTACACGCCTCCCTTGTATCAGCATCAAAAGACCAGACTTCATTGGCTACTGATTGTGCCACTTGGTAACTATGCTCAACAGAATACGAAAAGTTCTTCAGAAGAAGTTTAGTTTGCAATTCCCAAGCCTTTTTGGCATGTGAAAGAGCCTAATAATTATATAATAAAAAAAAAACAACTTATTAAGAATAGCATTTATATGTTGTGAAGGGGGGGAACAAATACAACAATTACTTAAATGGTTATAAAAGAATAATTCTTCAAGCGAATTAGAAAAAATATTGACAGAAAACATCTAAGTTCAAACCATTCAAGCAGATTTCAAGAATTTCTAATAATTGAAAGAGTAAGACAATTTAAGTTATAATTATAAATGAAAAAGAAAGTGTAGTTATGCTAGTGATTATCCCAAATTCAAATTATAGTTTCACTTCCTTTCTTAAGGAAAAAGCAACAAAGGAAAAACAATACATTACCCTTCCTCTGTGTGCATTTCTGCAGATAGTGAAAAAAAGTCATAACCATTTTGGGGAAAAAGAAAACAATTAACTGAAGGACAGATTAGAATAGCCCACATAACCTGCTCTCTTGAAGCTAAAATATATATTTCCTACGTTTTTCCATCTTCATAATATCATAAAACAAAAAAGAATACTTCTTGTGCCTAAAAAGTTTCAAATTTTCTCCCCAATTGTGTTCATTTTTTCTGTCATTCATACTTCATACAAAATATCCCATCAAAGTAAATTCCATCGAATATTACTTTTCCAATGGATTTAGTTTGTATCATAAAATTTGTATTGTATTTGTAATAGATAATTACTGTTATTTATAGTTAGCTTGTCAAATTGTAAATGTACATTCAACCAACCAAAATTCAATAATTGATTATTTTCTTATTTGCATAACATACAAAAATTATGAAAATCCAATTGTAAAACACCATATAAAATGTAGGTCTAAAATGTGTGATATGGTTCAAGTTCCAATTTCTAGAGCATTAGTTGAACTCCTAATATATAAACAGACAACATATTATTTGGAACAGACAAAACATACTATCTAGAGTTTGTTTTAAACGAAAAAGAGAAACATGAAACTGCAAACAAAAATACCCAAAAGAGTCATCTTCATAACATCGTAAAACTAAAACTACATTATCCTTCCTGTGTGAACATTTCTGTGGAGAGTGAAAAATAGTCAGGGAAAAAGACAACACTTCGATGAAGGAAAGACTAAAATAGCATAAGAAGAGAATACAAAGTCGTAGGCCACAACACTGCTAGATATGAAATTATAGCCTGTATATCCTAGTCTCTAGAAGCTAAACTATATATCTCCTATGTATTTCAATGTTCCATCTTCATAATATCATAAAACTAAAAAGAATACTTCTTGTGCTTAAAAGTTTTTAATTTTTTTCCTTAATTGTATTTCATTTTTCTTATCATTTATTCAAAAAATTCCATTAAAATAAATTCTAGTGTATAGTATTTTTGGATGGATTTTATTTAAATTATTACATTTGTATTATGTTTATGATAGATAATTACTGATATATAGTTAGCTAGTCAAACAGTAATGTACATTCCACCTACCGAAATTCAATAATAGATTTTTTCTAATTTGTATAATGTACAGCAATTATGAAAATCCAACTATGAAAATGAAACATAATATAAAATGTAGATCTACAATATGTTATATGGATCAAGTTCTGGTTTCTAAAGCCTTACGTGAAAATTCAACTATGAAACACAATATAAAATGTAGGTCTACACTATGTTATATGGTTCAAGTTCAAGTTTCTAAAGTCTTTGGTGAACTCCTAGTAAATTAATAGACAAAAACATACTATTTGGAGTTTGTTTTAAATTAAAAAGAGAAACATGAAAATGCAACCAAAATACCCAAAAGACTATTAACTAATTAAAGTAGAGACTAACCATTCAAAGAAAAGGCACAATCTTCACATTATCCACATGTTGCTTAAAATCTAGACAAGACAGATAACCTTGGAAAACTTGAAATTCAGAAAATGTAAAGTTTTGAATCATTTGCCTACATGACTTAATGAAGTTTTTTTTTTTTTTTTTTTTTCAGGAAGCCTTAATGAAGTTTGAATTTTCTATTTATATAACAAGAAAGGACAAAAGGAAAGTCAAATCCTAAATCAATTGCAAAATGTCCAATTCAATCAACGACTTGTCATCTGATTGCATGAAAATAAAATTAAAAAAAACAAAAGAACTTATTGAGTCATAATTAGGTGTCCCACCCAACCCAAAAAAGAACTAAGGTTGGCCAAATCAGAAACCACTCCATCAAATAGTCTTTAGAATACTTAGAAAAACCCAACACTAGAACTTTTTTCACATGGAAAAAAAAAAAATAATAATTGTATATGTTTGTATTGCAAAAAGGTTATATTAATATTAATAAAACGCTGATTTGAATTTTATGACTTCAAGTCTTCAACATTCATCCAATCATTTGCTTTTAATCCAATGGTGGAATAAGCAAATGAATTAAGAGTAGATTATAATCATTAGTTTGAGAGTAAATAAATACGATGAAGTCACAAATTTAAGTCAAAATTTTAATTTAATATCTAAGGAATATATAATGTAACATGGTGGAACTAATAATCAACTAGAAAACACTTAAGGACTCAATAGACCACCAAAAGCCCATTTACCATAAGTGAATAAAAAAGAAAAACTTCAAAAACTTAGAACACTCCAGATGAAAGTGCCTCCAAGTTCCCCAGAAACAAATGTTCAAACAAAACAAAGAAATGAACTTTATTCCAGATGAAACCCACTTATGACTAACAGTCACAGACTGAAGATGGATGCATTCTTAAAACCACAGTGAAATTATTCATGCTATGTAGAATTCATGCAAGACATCTTGTTCATAATAGAATTGACTTTTGGTAACTGAATTTTGAAAGCAAGGTCAGTGCTAGTTACCTTCAAAAGCCGTCCATTTGAGATGAGTCTTTCACATAAATCATAATAGAGATATCCAACAAGGAAAACAGAACTAGGGGGAAGAGCGTCAGGGAAAACAGGATCAATTTACATCAATGATGATACCAAAAGAAAAAAAAAAAAAAAGTAAAAAAGTAGATGACAATATTATTTGCAAAAATCTTACACTTGAACTGAGTAACAAAACCAGCCTGTTCCTCAACATCATCACTTGTTATAAAAGATTGAAACGAACTTCGACGAACGCAACAACCACATGGAAGATCAGCAAATAAGAACAACAAAGTCTGTTGAAATCCAACTAGTTGTGGTCGGACTTCCTTTAAACAACGTATCCAGAAGTTAAGAGATGTGGGCTGTTCATCACAATACTCTACTAAGTTCACAATGAATTCCCCGCTTACAGGTGACACACAAAGTGCATGACTCAGTCTTCTTGCTTCCCACAAGATGGACAAGCACTTCTCTGTTGTAATATATTTCCAGTTTAATAATCTAATCAGCAATTCATATATGTCACGGTGAAATACCAAGAAACCCTAAAGACACAAAAGTAAATAATGTAAACCATCAAAATGTTGTAAAAACTCCAGTATAATATATTCTTCAGGAAACCAACAGCACTAAATAAGCTCAACAAATATTACCTTCATTGACAATAAATCAACAATATCATAGAGTAGTACAATTGTATATGAAGAGAACATATTGCAACCAGCATATTCAGAAACGAACAGGAATCGATATGCTCAACCATAGCTTTAGGGCTGCATCGATATCTTGAGTCACTAGCTGTTTGTACAAAACCAAGCTAACATTCAGCATTGTCACCCAATTCTTATCAACTAAACATAGAAAACCATAAAGCATTATCACTCAGTTTGGAGACTAGCTTTTATGCATAACACCTTAGAGTTTGGTTCATCTTCCTGGGTACAAAGTGCACGTAAACAGTATGCAACAACCAATTGATATTTCAGCGCAGTTTTAGAGCCATGTGTTTCACTATAAATGCCATTCTGTTCAACAACTATTTCAAATTAGCTGTCACTCTAATACTAGAGAAGAAAGAATTGGCAACTACAGGTTTTATCATAGGAGGGGAATTGGAAGAAAAAACAATAATACAATAACTAAGTAAATAACCATCGTATCTTTTGCATCTGACAAACAATGAATGCATTCCCGCAGAGCTGTAGTTCCCCTGCCCTTACTGCCCTTCCCTTTTAAAGTAAAATTCCTGATTTCTGGAAACAATTATCTTGTGTATTGTACACGCATTGTAAGAGATGTCGAAAACCTTCATTTGCATTCTATGACAACAGTCTGAGTCTGAGCCCAACTTATATATTTCTTCATATGCATGAAGCTCCTAAAAGTCTCATAAGAAAAATGTAGTGCAAATTGCTATCAGTTGCAATTAAGTGGACAAAGAAAATCAATATATAAGTGTGTTAAATGGAACATTTTAACAAAAATCCTATAAAACAAAAAGCATAAAAATAATAATAATAACACTCCATAAATAGGCCAACCATGCTCTAAAATTATTCCAATTGTCCGCTTTGACACTTCGTCAGAATTTGACAGCAAACTATAATGTTTGAGCACCATTTTCTCTATCCGCGTTCTTATGAAGTTCAAATTCTATCTGCCAAATAATCAACAACAATCAGGCAGCAGAAACAAATAAAATATAGTGTAGACAATTGGAGGCATTCACATGTTACCTTAACCCACCGTTTCACCAACAGTGTGGGACTTGGCAACGTTACATACCGATTTCTAGCAACAGACCAATGTGCAAGAGACTCTAAAATTGTTTGTCAAACAACATTTTGATTGCCACAACGATGAAGGACAATCAAAAGGTTCTCACTTCTTTTGAATGACATATTAACAAAATTTGCAATAGCACCTTCTGACAGAACACCCTGGAACCCCTCAGATCCTTGCGCAAACATGTTGCACTGACGTACAACACGAGTCCAAAAAGCTCTACAACATAATTTTAGGGCCTCCAATGCTTCCAAAGACGGATTAATGACTCATACAAACCATAACTATATGCAAGTGCAAGTGTATCAAGGATGAATGCTACTTTTAATTCCCTTCCCTCCATAGATCTTGATGATTGCATATATATAAGTTGATCATTATTTCTCTTTTTCATGGCTAAAATCCACCTCATCCTGATCATCCATGTCCGCATTGCATCTTTCCTATCTCTTCGTCTATTTTTCTGTGCATTCCTATTTTATCTGTGCATTTGGGTGGGCGCGCTTGGGGAGATGATGGGAAGTAGGAGTTGAAGAAAATTCATAAATATGCCTATAGCCAAATTTATTATCGTGTTAGAGAGTGCAATGAATTTCCAAGTTTTTGTGGGCAAGAAATATTTAGGGTGTGTTTGGTATCAGTTTTTCAAAATTTGTATTTGAAACTATTTTCAAAAATGAAAATCATGTTTTGAAAATACATGTTTAATAGCACTTGTTAAAAGTAGTTTCCAAAACCAGAACTGATGTAAATGTAAAAGTGTTTGGTACTATTTTTCTAAATGGGTAGAATAGGTGTTATGAGGAAAAACTTATGGTTTACTTGGAAAACTTGTTTTGAAAACAATGGAAAACAGTAAACTGTTGTTTTCAACTTCTATTTAAACTTAAGCTTTGAATCTAATGGGATTTCAAGTATGGTCATGCCAATGACTAAGTTCTAACTAGTGTTTATGAATTAATTATTAGCTAATTAATTTGATCTACTGTCCTGACAGCAAAAATCCTATGCATTAGCAATGGGAGAAAAGGGTACTAAAAACTTAATTCTAAATTACTTTATTGACTTCAATCCACATCAATTTAACATGACACCTTTGTGTTCAAACACAATTTTAAAATATGAAGCAGATGCAACCAAGAGAACTATAAAGAATAAAACAGGTACCATGACAACCATCTCAGTGCAAAAATTGCAAAATCATAACTGAGACTCAAACTTGAACAGCCATCCAGAACATACTGATAAAACATAAACAAAAATTTGATTCATTACACTGGATCATGATTCTAGATAACATAATAATAGAATAGAGAACACAAATTAGAAACCACATTGTTTTATGGAAAATACCTTTTCCAGCTGCTTCTTATTGTCAAGAAGCGCACCAACATCGTGTAGAAGCAGACAGTAATCTGCAAGTTCTTAAAAGTCTATTCTACAATCATCCTCGTCAACCTGCAGAAAACAACAAAAGTTAATTAATGAGACAACCTCTTAGCAATGTTCGAAAATACGTGGTACGGTGTGGTACGGATTCAAATGAATACATTTCTTTTGAAACTTCACATTATTTTGAATCTGCAGTTTAACAAACACTTAGCTACTTTTGTGCAAATGACACAATTAAAATGGGATATTTTGCAACTAACAGACCTTAAATGCAATTTTTTTTATTTTAATAATTTGATTGTTTTTCGGTGGCTTAATGATATATATATATATGTTTTGTCTTTATGCATGTTTTGGTCTTTATGCATGTTTTGATTGAGGATGATGGGAAATTGTTTTATAGAATTATAATTATTGATATATTTCCCTGTAATATTCCTATGGTCTCTACCCATATATTGTAAAAATTCAGTATCATACTATTTTATGAAATATATGCAAAATATTTATATGAACGGAACATAAGTGTTTCTATGACTGATGGACGTGCGTGGACACAAGGATGTGGACACTTTTTGTTGACGAATTGGCGTGACATGCTTCCCTTTTTATTATTATTAATATTATTTCTGTATGGACAATTCTTCTTTTTCTTTCTTTGTTTTTCTTAATATATAGTTCTTTTTGTTTTCCAGGAAAATGTATGGCTTTGCATGATCATCAAATTCATGAAGCACATAAAACTATATTGCAAGGCGTAGATGTCCTAATCAGCAGAAACACGTTTTCTCATACTTACTTGCCAGTTCCTCCTAAGTCCATGCTTGATTTAATCGGAAAACAGTTTTCCAGAGATACTTTTGCTGTTGAATGTGTTGTGTTACTTTACGACATTTGTTGGCTTTCTTTGAGAGGTTACCATTCTAAAAGACAGACCCAGGTATTTGTATACTGTAGGTGCTGACCTGTTGGTCTTGTTATATATGCTTAGAGATTATAGTATGTCATTTTTAAATGGAGTTCTATTCCCTTTTTCTTTATAATCTAGACAGCCACATTTGCTTATGGTGTTACTGAAGAAATTAGGATGATAAACTGTTTATTTTGTTGCTCAATATATCTGCACTAACACCTGTGTTGGCACTGAAGAGATAGTTTGAGTGCTAATGTTAAATTCAACCTGAACCAAGACATAAGTGGACAAATCAATGAAGCCTGGAACTCTAGATTCTTTCTACAGGCTCCTGTTGTCAGTCTGCCACCTGGATTTGATTCTGCTTTATTTCAAATCACAGGAACAAATCTTGTATCAAGTAAAATGATAATGTTGCTGAATACGAAGAGGACAGAGTGTGATTAGAGATAAATTCAACTTCAGCCCTTTATCTAATATCAAATGGCTTTTTTTTTTGTTTTTGGAATTTGATATTTGAAAAGGCTGTTTTTGATTGTAAGTGCAGTTTGAGGTTTCTGTTTCCTACCCAAAACAGACTCAAAATTTTGGGTTTTTCATGCAACAGACGTCTGACTATAACATAGCCCAAGTGGGTTGTTTTACCAAATTAGTACTGTTACATTGCTGACAATATTCTTATAACTGTTGAATGGGTATCTCTATGTGATTGCCTTGAATACAGATGTGGATATCATTTTCTATAATTGATTGAGCTCTAATAGCTTCTTTATATGAGTTTTGCTTAATTTTTTTTTGCTAGGAAATCAATTGATTTCCTTTTCTTTACTCTTCATTTATTTTGTTCACCAGGAAGAGTTGCTGTTATCTGTCTCACATACAGTTGCAGGAAATAGTTTCTTTACTGAAGATAGCCTTTGTGCTTTGCCGTGAGGTTCCTATTCTTGTTCAGAAGGTTAAAACGTTGCCTTCTAATTTTTATATAACACTTGATTTTATTGGTTTAAATGTTTTGAAAAAGCCACAATGTTGGGAATACTTCAGATATGCATGGTGGTTTTACTTGCATGCATTTGTAAGGGAGCTCCACTTTGAGGTGATATTGTGTACTATAACGTTAGCTGTGACTCTGAATAGGTGCTTGATAATTTATTTGGATATATTTGGAGTTGCTGAACTGCAGGCATCACTAGTTTTCTGAAACTACTTCATGTTGTAATGTGATTTAGATCTTATCATGCTTGTCACAGTAAAGTCATTTGAGGGTTTATTTAAGAATGAAATGGAGTGCTTGAACAAGAGTTTGATATCCTAAGGTTTGACACAATTGAGGGTTAAAGGATTGGAATTTTTTTTTTTTTTTTTAGAATTTGGGTCAGGCCTAGGTTGTCTTGGTGGTTCTAAATAGTAGATTCTTCTGGTGATTTTCTTTCCATAGAATTCAAATAATTTTAAAATAGATGCTATAGAGGACTTTTGAAGTGCACGAAGTGTTAAAAATTTTTGCTAACCTGTGTTTTGCATCTTATATCGATCTAATGTTCATTGTGTTGTTATAAATAAGTTTGATAAGAGCATCTCTAAACAGGGGCGGACCCACCTTAGATCTAGAGGGGGCACGTGCTTACCCTGAAATTTTTTGAAAATTGATTAAGTTCATTATATTAGTTGTTAAATATTTAGTTATATAATATTTGAAGTAAACATTACCATTGTTTCCAAGTGGCGTTCTTGGCATCAAGTTTACCTTCATTTCTCCTTGTGACTGCGTTCCCCCAACACAAAAAATTTTTCTTTTTTTTTTTTTAAAAAAAAAAAATGCACTATGACTGTTATATATAAACCATAAATATATTGTTATATAATACTTGAAGTAAAAGTGATCATTGTTTTCAAACAAGGCGCGGTTGGCATAAAGTTTGCCTTCATTTCTGCTCGTGACCACGTTTGATCCTCCACCAAGGCACCAACACAAAATTTTCTATTATATATAACTTTCAAAGTAAATTAGATTACAAATGTAAAAGGAGATTAGATTACATATGTGAAAAGGTGTTGGTGGCATAAGGTTTGGCCTTTTTTTCTCTTTATCATCATGGTTCAATCCCTCACCATAGCACATAGTTTTTACTTTTCCTTTTTTTATTCCTTCCTTTTTTTATATCAACATGGTTTGATCTCCTACCATAGCATATAGTTTTTTCTTTTTTTTTTTTCAAAACCACCATAACCCCTTTTTTCTTAATCACCATGTATGGTTCAATTCCCCACCATAACACATAACATTTTCATTTTTTTTTTCAAAAATAAAATGCATGGTGTATGGATTCGAACCATGAAAAGAGATGATAAAAATGTACCGTAAATTATTTTTCTTTTAAATAAATTATTTTACATGATAAAATTCATAAGTTAAAAAACTCATATGAATCATAATTGCTTTTGCCTTTAATTTTTATTTTATTTCACTTCGTTGTAAGGTGCCCCACAAAATTAAATTTCTGGGTTCGCCACCGTCTCTAACGATATTAGCTATCTATTGTCTTTAGCTAAAATGACTAGTAATTTCATATTTTATTTATTCCAACTATTCTCCATATTGTTAGCTATTTGAAGAAAGTTGAATCAACCTAGCCAAATATAGAGAGCAAAAAATTCTAGCCAAACTCTTTTAATATTTTAATATTGAATTTGTGACAAAACAAATATTTCTTTTCCAAAGAACAAACTTGTATGAATTTTTACACTTGTCCAGTTAAAATGGAGAAAATGGTTGGAGTGATTCAATCAAAAGTTTTTAGTTAAAATGATTTTCTTATTATTTTAGCTAAAATTTAGCTAACTTTTAGAGTGTTCCTTGGGAGATGCTCTGAGGTTTTTACACTTAGATGGTTGAAAGATGAACTCGTAACCTATAAGTTAGGTTCACATTTGATTATTTACACAAGTAATAGATTACGACATCTTGATCTGGTGAATTATGTTATACCTTTTTGAGTTCAGTTTCATATATATATTAAATTCTCTTTGATTCATTAACTAGACGCTTTAAGTTATTTGACCGTGTTAGCTCAAATTCATCTTTACTCTGCTTTCCTTCTATTGTATCTTTGATAATTACAATTTCTCCTTGATTGTAATACAACAGGTTTCCAGATTGCTTTCTCTCATGTTTTTACTTTCTGGTTCAACAGGTTTCCAGATTGCTTTCTCTCATGTTTTTACTTTCTGGTTCAAGCAAGCGTTTCTCTTGGCCATCTTCTTGCAAAGAACTCTCTGCAAGCCATTGGGCTTCTTTTTTCCATCAACCTTCTATTGGAGCTCATCTGAATGACCAGTTTTTGTCAAATGGGAGTGGGACGTTTGAAGCTCGACATCTTCGGAATTCTAAGGTAAAACTGCAGGTTTTCTTTCTTCCTTTTTCTGCCCTTACAACATAAGTCTGTATGCTTGTCATCTTTACTTATTGTAGTGATTGATTATGAAATAATACTGCATCATTGTTCTTGGGATATCTTAACTTGGTAATTGCAATTCATTTTAAATTGAGCCAGTTGTGTGCATGCTGCCGTATTCGTTAGCCTATTTTAAATATGTGTTCAACTTTCCCATTATATCAATTTTTTTGCTGCACATATTTATTCATTTTGTTTGATTGGTGGGATGGAAATGCTCATACTGCTGCTTGATTACTCAAACTTCTGACTGATTATTGTATTCCCAGGACTTGCAAGTGAAACATTGCAACTTACTCAGGTCCAAGCTGGTGGATTTTCAGAGTGCGTATTTTGGTTAAAATCACACTATTTTTAAAAAAAAAATGTTTGTTTCTTTGCTGCTGCAGGATTGCTCCTGAATCCGTTCAAGATCTGAAAATTTTGTAAAAATTTTTTTTCTGGGCCTTCCTTGTACTACCATCATCTGTATAAGTTTGTATGGAGGTGCTGATTCTGATCTATTAAAAGATTTGCTACTTTATCCTTCATCTGTTCATGCATGGGTGCTGTTGTCGTGCTTCAATTCTTAGAGTAGACCTATTGTGTTGCTTCTGCCGGTAAACACATTATTAGAACGTACTTTGCTTCTTATATTTTCAATTCAGACACGAATACTTTTGCATGTTCACTAAATATTTTATGATATTTATCAGGAGTTTCAGATGATGAAGATGCAAATTCTTTGTTTAAGGAATTGTATGAGAGTAATGATTGTGAGAAAACTTGGCGATGCCCTTGGGGTTCCACTCTGACTCTGGTTGATAAGGTAGCTCCAACATTCAAATCATTATTGGAGTTGAAATACCTAACCGATGAAGTTAAATGTCCTGGAAATTGGGATATATGGGAGGAGCGCAAGATGACGCTTGATCAATGTCTTGGTGGATTTCTGAGGTAACCTTTCACTCTCCTTAATCTTGCAATGGTAGTTGATTTTTACACTGAATTAGGATCCCATCCACAATAGGTTATTGTTATACCTATTCGTGGTATTAATTAGTTAGGACTGATATATTGGTGAATACTGACATGATTTTATGCTGTCATACACCAGCAAATTAGAAGACTCGTGGTTGGGTCCCTGGAAATACGTGCTTCTAGGAGAACAGTCAAACTGCAAGCGCCTGAACACAGTACATAAGGAGCTCTTGCGGGATCTAAAATCTGAATGCAAAGTGGATGTAGATAAAAATCTTCTTAGAGTTATACTTGGAGGTTTGAAGAGTGGCTGTAAAGTTGAAGGGTATGTACAGCTGTGTTTTTAATAGAGGTTGCTACTATGACAAAGGTGGATGTAAGACGGCATCCAAGGGAAGGAATAGAGTTGAAGAGGCGGCTTCCCTACTAATGCATAAAGCAATGAAGAAACTGGGAGAGGACCCTGTAGACAGAGAACCTACAATTTTAGTGCTTGATTGTGAAGTACAGGTGATACACACTTTATCATCTCTATTTTTATCCGTTATTGTCTTGATTGTTCTTGTTTTCAAAATATCTTTTTGTCTGATTAGTTGTGGAATGGAATTACCTATCCTGCCTCATACTGATGGGTATTAGCTGTGTTTGGAGCGATTAAAATGAATAAAAATCTGCGCTAGATCAAAAGTTTTGATCTGTTTGGCTAAGCAAGGTGGGGAAGGTTCAAACACTTTTGACCTACCCACCCTAGTTACCTTATTTTTCCGTTATTGATGACACATTATTGTTGTTGTGATTATAATACTAATTTTTGTTTTATGAAAAGATAATAATAATAATTGTTATTACTGTGTGGCTCATCTGTTAGTTTTGTGCATTACTTTTTTGTTCATTTTAGGTTTGTGTTTAAACTAAATTATGCTTGTGGTGAATTGAAGATGCTTGAATTCTTGGATGTATATGTATTGTGTTGGTTTTTTAGTTGATTAACAAGACAAGAGAAGCTGATGAACTTTATACTTTTAAGTTTTTTTGATGCTTGTATGTTATGTTTGGATTTAGTTTCTAGTGAATTTAAATTTGTGCTTTACTGAATTTAAGTTTATGTGTGAATATAAACTTTATTTGTAACAAGTTTTAATTTTTTAGTCGTGGGTTTATTTAGATATTTCGTAATTATTATATTCTTAATGTTAACCTAGTTGTTTTTAATTTTTTTATATATTAAAAACACTGATCCAAGGCAGGGCCGGGTGGGGGTGGGCCATCTGCCCCAAACAGGTTTGGGTATGCAGAGAAAATCTCCATCCTGTTGCCAGTCCTATCATGATCTGAATTTTAGTTTTTGTGCTGTGATTTATTACAAGCATTAAACTAGCTCTAATAAATTTGTGCGGATGTGTTCTAGTAAGTTCTTGAAGGAAAATGCTGTAACTAATTATTGACGACTTCATACATGTCTTTTTTGATATGTGCTGATTTAGGTGATTTAAGCATTTTGACCTAGGTTAAGGCATGTTTTGAGGTTTCAATTGGCATTATCTTAAGAGTGGATGTTAATATATCCAGGCTTAACCACTAAAACCATCTGATGAAACTGATAGCTATTTGTAGATGCTTCCATGGGAGAACATACCAGTACTACGAAAACAGGAGGTTTATCGCATGCCCTCTGTAAGTAGCATATATGCTACACTTGAGAGAATCCACCACTGTCAAGAGCAACTTGGGAGGCTTCGTCCTATCTTTCCTCAAATAGATCCTTTGGATGCGTATTATTTGTTGAACCCCAACGGGGGTCTGAATGAGTGTGAAGTTGTGTTTGAAAATTTGTTTAGAAATAAAAACTTGGAGGTAATTGTTGTTGTTATTATTATTATTATTTTGATTCTGTTCAGTATGGGAAAGATATAAAGGTCTGATGTTAATACAAAACCGTAAATTTCTCACTCTTTATTATGCACACAGATACATGTACTCTTACATTTACATCTAATTTTCATTATAATGTATATGAAAGTAGAATTACGAATAAAATAAAACCTTTTACCATATTTTATGTGAATAACTTTACAGGGAAAGGCTGGATCTGCACCAACAGCAAAAGAGCTAGCTGTTGCTTTGAAAAGCCATGACCTCTTTATATATTTTGGCCATGGAAGTGGTATGCTAAGTTTATTTAATATGCTAATCACAATAATCTGTTCCGTCTTATGCCATTTCTAGTGGCGCTGTTGTTTTTCTGTTTTTTTGACCCAGTGACACTGTTGTTACAAGTGGCCAGTTTTACTTGCACTGATATTAAAAATTAAATTCTGGTGGTACTGGGTCGCAGTATATTTCTAGGCATGATCTTTTGAAGCTGGAAAAGTGTGCTGCTGCTTTCCTGATGCATTGCAGTAGTGGTTCACTGTCATTAAATGGCTGTTACAGACCAGAAGGTACTTCTCTATCCTATCTGCTAGCTGGTTCTCCGCTCATTGTTGGCAATCTATGCGACTTGTCAAGCAAGGATATTGTCCAATTTGGGAAAGCCATGCTTCATGCTTGGTTCAGAGAAAGAGACAGTTTGTCTGTGGGTTGTGATCAATGCACATTGCTTGTGGAAGAAGTTGAAGCCCAGAATATAAGGGGCTGTAAAGGTAATAAAAAGAATGTATCTAGGGGGGAAAAAACTGAAACTTCTGAAACTGGTTACAATGGTTGTGACCATAGCCAAAACTTGGATCATTCAGAAGTCAAGCCTCTGAAGCATGTGAACTCAAATTCTTTACTAGGGCTGCTCCGGTATGCTATGGAGTGCCAACTGGTTTAAGAAAGGTAGGTTCACATTAGATCCCAAGGGTAATTTAACTTTCATGATTTACCTAACGGTTTTTATAATTGCATATTTGTAAATGTTATACTTAAGTCTTGTTTGTCAGGGAATGAACTGGAGCCCCACTGGTTTATAATTATACCAGTTAGATAATTACACCTTTGCATAATAGTATGAGTGATATGATTGTAAAATATTGGATTGACCTGCAAACTCTGTGTGGATCAAAGTCTTAGACCAAACAATTTAACGGCTGTTGGTTAAGTTTCCTGTCGCAATACATTCCATGTATGAAACATAAGAGTTTTCAATTTGGTATAAGGAGCACTGGCTGCTTGGGAGAGGTTGTGGTATCTATTTAGCAGCCAATAGGGCTGGTCATGCTATAAATCATTTAGTATTCAATTTTGCCTTCATGGTTAAAGCACTGCTTAGCTGGTAGATAATATAAATAGTAAGATGAATGGCATGCTCATCTTTCTTCTGATATGCAAGAAAATTCCGATTAAATGATCATCAATCTTTTACTTTTTCCTGTTCAATGTAAGTTATGCCCAATTGATTTAGTTGGTACCAGCATTTTGTGATTGTGAAAACATTTATGAAAATTTGTGTTTCTTTAATGTGTTGTAAGCTTGTGTTCATTTGCTCGGTTGTCTCTGTAGGGTTCTGGTGGAAGGCCTGGCTTTGGTCGCGGAGGTGGAGGATATGGTGCAGCTCCTTCATGTTCAGGTTTTCCTTGAAGGCTGTCCCAGTTCACTTAGGTTCATGTTTTGTTACAAGATTAATGTTTCAAATCCTAGATCAGTACTTAATGTCTAAGTTGAATTTTCTACAGTGTTTTGTAAGTTTGAATTACATTGTTAAGGTATTTTATGAGATCTTAAATTTTTCTCTCAGCTTGGCTATTGTTGGAAATTGGACACTAATTGTTTGCATCATTATAATAGTTGTTTGAGGTGTATCTTGGGTTTTCAGCATATAACTACGTCTAAAGTATGTATTTTTCCTATGTCATGGTTTAGAGCTTGCGCTGGTCGATTGTTTTCCGAGACCATTTATTCTTTCCCATGTCATGGTTTAGAGCTTGCACTGGTCGATTGTTTTCCGAGACCATTTAGCTTTTACTTCTCCCCACGGTAACCTTGGCAAGACATGTGATATATATATCATCTTGCTGAGTGATTATTAGGTGTGAGAATTTCACATGTTGACGTCTAATATTTTCCTATGAGAATTGATTTTCATCGATAAGAATTAGATTCTTATCAGTTTTGCACATGAGAATTGATTTCTCATTGATAAGAATTCAATTCAGTTCCGATCGAGGATAATTGAACTTCTTTTACAAAAAAATGTTCGTAATTTTCACAGGTGATATATATATATATAAGTATATTTTTTCTCTCTTATCATATACGTTTTTTCTACAGTGATTTCTACGTGTCGTAAAGTTTCCATGTTTTCTAGGTGTAGCAGTGAGTTATCTGTATAGAATGGTTATGATGTTACCATGTATTTTGTTATACAGATCAGAACAATTTATTTTAGTGGTGCTCAAATACAGAGTGACATACTGACATAATTAAGTAGATCTTTATAGTGCTTATACGTGTATGATCCTTCATTGCAAAGAAGAAAATGATGGCTAAGGTGTCAAGTCTTATTTCTGTGCTCCTATTTTTACAAAAGCCAACCTGGGGACCAAAAAATCCCTAGTTTCAGATCTTTTTCAAGAGTTAAAAATCGCTACGCTTTAGAGTATAGTAGCATGTCTGGTGCATTCTATCATTTAGATGATCGTCTCATAGGATAGTAGTTGTACTCGAATTGAATTTCTAGAATCTAATATGGGTAACCAAAATATTATTCAGGATACTCTCGAGGAAAACAAGAAACCATCTCAATAGTAGGAAATTTCATTTTATCACTCTAGTTGTCAAGATTTTAACGATATACTTTTTTTTTTTTTTCCTAAAGATACAATATATATAGTTTCGATCGAGCCATCTTATAGCACATCTTACAAA
Organism: Nephelium lappaceum; assembly: GCA_021234005.1. Lineage (NCBI taxonomy): Eukaryota > Viridiplantae > Streptophyta > Magnoliopsida > Sapindales > Sapindaceae > Nephelium > Nephelium lappaceum. The sequence continues at coordinate 3,172,633 of CM038007.1, forward strand.
TTCAAAACACATTAATACAGTTTAGTAATAAACCTATTTTTCTCATGTAGTTTGGTGTACTAGTTAAAATTCATTATTAATTTGGAAAATCGTTAAGAACCCTTTATTGTTTGATTAAATAGATAAAAAACTCCTCTTATAGTTTAAGAAAATATCTAAAAAAGGCCTTATAATTTTAGAAAATGTCCAAAAAACCTATTGGTCTTTTTTTATTATTGTGCATGTTAAAATCATAAAAGGGGTAAAATGGGATTTTAAAAAACTACAAAGATAATTAGCGATTAAATTAAATAACAGGTGGGAAAACTGGGATTATCACAACTTAAATCACTATTTGGAGTATATGATGGACTTGTTTTCATTACAACCTAAGAAAGGAGTGGTGATATTTCGACCACTCTAAAATCGTATGTACACCTCTTAATTTATACATTTTTAATATTTCAATATTACTCTTAAATTAAATTATTAACATGTTAATTAAAAGAAGATATTGTTATTATTTTAATTAAATTTGAATACTCCAACTTTAAATCTCAATCAGAAACTTAATTTGTTTTAATAAAGGAAAGTCAAATATAAGAGTTTTTTATTGTGTTTTAAGAGTTTTATAAATAGTGAAAATAGAGGTCCAGATTTTATTTATTTATTTATTTATTTTTAGGGGGTGGGGGAGGCGAGGGCGCGGGATGGTTAAAGCTTAGCTTAAGTGACAATGGAGGCTTTTAATTTTGTTTGACAATTTTATATATAGGGTTTTGGTGAAATACAAAAATTTGAAGTGAAAATAAGAGAGAACATAAAATTCAAAAGCCATGACATGAAATAAAGCATCAAAACAAGTTTAAAAAGAAAGTTTGACTTTAATTTAATTAATTTAATTATAATTATTTATGGTAAATAATTGAATGGGTATAATTGATAATACATAGAGTATATTTATAGAATATAAATTTTTAAAGATTTTAATGGGTGTGAGTTTAACATAAACAAATTTATGTCATAATCGTGTTAATTTATTTAATTTGTTTATTAAATGAATCGAATTAGATTTGCTTAAATGAATCGCGGATTAACACAATTAAGAAAAGTGAAATTATAATATTTACACGTTATGTCGGTTAGTGTGTAATTATTCATTTATATATATATATATATATATATATAAACATTGAACCAAAACCAAAACCTAAATATATCCCTTTGTTTTGTTCGGCAGCCACGACCCACCCGTTAGTCCTCTCTCACGATGCCCATATCCTCTTGAATACCTAGATCCACCATCTCCACCACTATATCATCAATAGGTATACATTTCCTCTTCGGACTTGGTCTTTGTTTTTGTCTTTGTTGTTTGTTGTTTTTCTTTGTTCTGTTTGTAGGTATTTTGATAAAGTTCACGGGTGAGTATTTATTTTTTGAGATGTGTTATTTTGATTCTGGGTTTGGTTTATTGTAGTTTTATGTGTTTTGCACACCCTGTGACTGTGGGTTTTGCAGTAACGTTTTGAATATAGGGTGAAAATAATGGAATCAAATAGTTTTATTTATTTTTATTGTTCTCAACAATTTTAATTATAAATTTAGTATATATTTTATGTTCTTTTTATCATATTGATTAGAAAAGGATTTATATTGTTTTAAGAAAATAACATCAATTTTAAAAGCATATGGTGGATTTTCGCTCTTGGTGACTGGTTAACTTTTTCGACAAGAAGGTGGTTTGTGAAAAGACGAAAAAACAAGTCTACTGAAATGAATTCTGAAATAATATAAATGATCTGTATGTTTTATTTGTTAACAATAATGAACTAGTGATTCATCATTTTATTCATAGTTTGAAAATGAAGGAATTGTGTTGAATTTTGACTTTATCAGCAGCTGGTTGTGCCTTAGGTTATGCTTGGTCTTTTTACGATCTCTTCTTAAGGGTCTTGGTGTATGGATTTATGGAAAAATAATGGTTACCTTATGTGATAAATTCTCTTGATTATATTTCTAAACTTTAACATTGTAAATTTAGATATCTAATGTTGTTTTCTTGTGATTTTTGTGTAGCTTGGAGGTCCCTTTGGAATCAAAGAGAGAATAATGTAAGTTGCAAAGTTTTATGTTGGAGAATGTTAGATGATGTAAATATCTTTACTTAAATCAAAAAAATCAAGAGGATCCAACGGTCCAAAACGATAATCACAACAGGTCTGACCACTAAGGGGTAAAAATGTAAAAGAAAAAAAAATGTCACCGTCAATGGCCTCTTGTTTTGGCTCTCTATAAATACACGCGGGTTTCACGATAAAACATCTTAAAAACCTAATTTTTGCTGTTAAAAAAAAAAAGAAAAAAGAAACCCTAATTATGGAAAACTGCAATCAGATTCAGAGCTGTAAGAAATTTGTTGGATTTTCGAAGATCCGTTGAAAACCCATTCGTGAGTTCTCTTAATTAATACAATTTTTTTTTTTTTCTTTTTGTGGAGTTTTTTATGTTCTATTTTATCAAATGAGTGTGAAATGGGTTATGTTTTGTATTGATGATTTGTTTGTTTTTGTATGCTGTGAAATTAGTCTTGATTTTGAAGATTCTTGACATTGAGCGAGTTTATTTTCTTTTCTTTCAATTTTTCTTTTCTCCGGCAGACAAACCGGGGGGTTAAGGCAAAATCTAGACGGGGTTTTCTAGGTGTTTGAATAGCTTTGTGGTTTACTCTGTGAATCTAAAAAAGGAACCTGTAACACGGGGAGAGTGTCGAATTTCATTTTACATGTTTTCTCTTTGTTTTTTTTTTTTTTTATAAGAAGTAAAAATCGAAATCGAAGACTTTAGAATTGGCTCTGGATCTTAGATTTAGGGATTTTGAAGGCGAATTGACAAATGCGAGAGAGAAGCCACTTTGTGTTGTTGTTGATGACTTTGAAGATTTTTGTAGTTTAGATTCAGGGTTTTTGTAGTTTAGATTTTTGTAGTTTATCAACTGACATTGTGCGAGTTCATTTGTTTTTGAGAAAATTGCGACAATAACCCTTTTTTTGGGATGAAGTTGAAAAGAAACCCTATTTTGAGATTCTATATTTTTATTAAGTGTGTTTTTGTCCAAAAAACTGTTATTCTTGCAAGATTTTGAAAAAAAGTTAGTGTTCAACTTGGACCTAAAAAAAGATCATTTATAAAAAAAATAAAAAAAATAAGCCCTTTTTTTTTCCAGTCTAGAAGGGGTCCTTTTAGGTGTTTGAAGAGCTTTGTGGGTTGTTTACTGTGTGAATGTAAAATAAGAAGCTGTTACACGGTCAAATTTCATTTTACATGTTTTCTTGGAAATCAAACACTGGTGGTAAAGGGGAAAAGTGAGATGGGTTGTTTGTATTTTTTCTTTTATAAGGAATTTTTGTTTATTGATTATTTCTGATTATAATACTAATTGAAATGAAATTCAACAAAGAAGTGAATATATATCATGGAATTGAGAGGTTTTTTTGAAAAGGTTTTGTTATTTGACAACTTTTGTTTTCATTGCACCGAAAATTTGGTTTTTTCATTTCTTTTTTCTCTTTATAAAGACATGTTTACATATAGTAATAAAGACAATGGCTATCAACAGGTATTACAGAAGATATGAATTCTATTAGAATATCCTTTTATACAAGCATTTGGGAGCCTAGATGTTTGATTTTTTGCTGAATTGTTTGATACACTGTTTTTTGTTTTCATATATGATTCATTTTTAGTGGAGTGAATTTAATGACTGAATATAGAGGAGGTTTTATACTGAATTATGGAGATGGGTCGTACTTTTTCTGCTAGGGGGAAGACTAATGTCTCAAAAGCACCGAGGAAAGGAGGTGTTAGCAGAAGGAAGCCTGTTGGTAAGATATCAAAGTCAGTTAAACTAACACGAAAACGATCATTAAAGAAGCAGAATTCTACTGAGAATGACTCGGGTGCTTCTAAAATTACATTTGATGGAAGCAAGAAGAAGACTATCAATAAGGCTCCTGGAAAACAACAGACTAGTGGCAGTAAAGCACTAGCTGCTAACATGTCAAATCTGCATAAGGCACCAAAGAAGAATGTGAATACGAAAGTGAGTGTTGTCGCAGAGGATGATTTCCATTGGACTGCTGGGACAGTGTTTGATCACGATCATGAAAAATGCATCAAATACTTGGAGGCACGAACAAAACCAATGGACTTAGATGAGTTTGTCAAGACATATGGTAAACAAACTTGGCAACTATTTTAATGTCAATCATGGTGCATTTGGCGTTAGACAACTTAGTTTTTCATTTTGATCTTTTCTTGTAGTGTTTACCGATGACACAATGTCATCTTCAGAGATGGACCCAGTATTGAAGGTCAGTTTCATTTGTTCTTTTTGGTTTCAACTAGTTTTCGATTTGTTTTTTGAACTCTAGTTTCTGAATTATATCTTTTGTTTTAGCCTGCAAGTCCTCCAATGGACACGGAACTAGAAGAGATGCCTTCGCTTGCAGAGAAATACAAGGAATTTCGCTATGTCGATCGCAACTTTCTACGTCGAGGGAGGGACAACTTTGACATCAAGTTTGACTTCGGGAGGGAGCCACCCAAGCTTAAGATGAAGTCGTCACCCTAATTGCCGTCAACTTTTGTGTGAACTCTAAATCAACTTTATTACAATTAGTTTTCTTTTCTAATGTATTTTCTTTGTTTAATATCTGAGTTGGACCTTGGTGTTTTTGAGTATACTGACTACTTCTTCACTTGTCCTCTTGGAGGCTGCTGCTCTCATGCTCCCTCTCTTTTGCTGAATTGTAGAGAGCCTTAAAAGCGAATCGATATATTCATGCTTTGTCTTTAAAATTATCAAGATGTAATCAATAGGAACGTTTTGATATTTCACTGATATTTCAACTCAATTCAAGTCAACCCAACAAACGTCCACCCATAACTCATATAATTGAGAGATAACAGCCCCATAAATTTGTAAATTACACTTGATGAGATTGGATCCCTATCATTTTAGTGAATAGGAAAGGCGCACTGGATGGAGTTTGGTGAAAGGCGTGTTGGATGGGAGGCTTACTGGTACGATTATGCATTGCTGTGCGTGCCTGAAGGTTGATAGATGCTTGAGCACGCTGCTTCATGAGCTGAGTGACGAGGAAGCGCGCGCTGTTATGCATTGGGATGTTTCTGGTGTGTAAGCGCGCTGCCTGGTGTGCTGGGATGCTGGTGTGCACGTAGCTAAGCTCGTTTGGCTGCTAGCAGGGTGTGTGTGACGAGCTGGCCTAGGCGTTGCTTGGTGAAGAAGCGCTCTCTGCGGCGGGCTGTATGGGCATTGCATTAGGCTGTATGGGGCGCTGTCTGGTTCTTCACCTTCTGTCTCTCCGTCAAACTCTCATCCGCCTTGATGGCCCGTATGGCGGCCATCGGATCTCTGCCTACAGCAGTGCTGTGGGATGGAGCAGGCTCCAGGCCGAAGCAGTTAAGGTAGGAGAGTGAAGGCCAGCGAGACGGTAAAGTCTGGTTTCGATGGGTGAGTACTCTCATTCGCCTTGATGGCCCGTATGGCGGCCATCGGATCTCTGCCTATAGCAGTGCTGTGGGATGGAGCAGGCTCCAGGCCGAAGCAGTTAAGGTAGGAGAGTGAAGGCCAGCGAGACGGTAAAGTCTGGTTTCGATGGGTGAGTACGTGATGGTGATTGTGCAGCTTGGTTTTGATGGTTGATCGGTGAGTTAGTGATGGTGATGGTGCAGTTTGGTTGTGATGGGTTAGTGGAGGGATGGTGCAACGTGATGGTGCAGGTGATGATGCGGTTTGGTTTTGATAGGTGAGTTGGTGACTGGTTTTGATGGTTGTGATCGATCATCCATTAATTCCTCTTGATCCCAATTTTCTCTCTGATTCCTCTTGAGATTTGCTTCCCATGCATGCTCATCATCCATTGTCCATCACCACATCCATCCATCTTATATTATTATAATACCGAGGGTAAAATTGGAATTCAATTTTCAAACCAGAACAAGGGATCTAGGATTCTACCCCTATTCGTCGCTCCTCATCACACTTTTTACGTAGTTAATAGGAATAGAAATAGAAATTGAGCTGCCTCCCCTTTTTTTTTTTTTTTTTTTTTTTTTTTTTCTATAATAATTATTTGAGATTAGTTTAGAGGACAATCAAAATCTATCAAAATAGAAAAATTGAGATGTTGTTTAGAGAACAGCTCCCAAATAGGAGGGATCAACCCACACGAGCTTCCTCCATTGGTGCTAAGAAATTCAATGTAGTTTTTAAATATTAATTTAAAAGTTTAACAATTTTATTTATCTTATTTTATTTTTTTGAGTTATTAAAACTAACTCAGAAGATAATCTGGATCAAGTTAAAAGAATACTAATAATACAATCTGGATAAGGTTCATATTTAAATGGGAGATAACCTATATAGGAAAGCAAATTTCACATATTAATTAGGGGCGGCGGGGGCGCGGCGGGTGTGTCCACTCCACCCTCTTGAGTTGTTTAACAATTTTATTGACATACAAAAGGAAAAAATAAAAAATAAAAAGAACTTACCAAAGTTTTGTATCTAGTCACGTATTAATGAGTGTTTGTCTTCTAACTAATTTACTTGTGGATTAAATTGAAACACAATCTTCACTGTCTAGCTAGCACTAACTTGTGAAAAAACAACAATAAAAGTCAATATCGTTGGTAGATGCATCTGACAATAAAAGTCAATAATGGATATGCATTGGGTCTCTATTTAATGGAGACTAGCTAGGTTTGGTTTCCATCTATGGAGGCCAGTTTGATTTATATTTGGATTGAATTACAATTTAACTAGCCAATTGAAATATATTGCAGGTAGAGTAATATTTTTGATTTTATTACAATTAACTTTTCTATCATTAGTCCAAATCTGTTAGAGTTAACTGAGTGAGGGGTAAATTGTCTTTTGATTTTTTTTTTTTTTAGGAAAGTCTTTTGACCTTTGAAATTTACTTTTATTTTTAAATTTTAAAATAAATTATATAATTTTTTTAATCAAATCTTCATCATCCATCTTACAGATGGACGATGGAGATTAGTTTGAAAAAGATTAAAAAAAAAACAAAAATTAAATAAATAAATTAAAAAAATTTATTTATCAGATCTTTACCCTCCATGTCCATTTTAAGATAGACGATAGATATTAATTTAAAAAATAAAATTAAGAAAAAAAAAACTATTTTTTTCTTCAAATTTACACTAAATTAAAAATAAAATTTAAAAAAAAAAAATTGAATTCTTTAGATCTACACTGACTTCTTTTTCTTTTTCTTCTTCTTCTTCCCATCGCGAACTTTTCTTCTTCTACAAATCATGGAACTCCTCGTTTTCTCCCACATCCACCACTTTTGATTGACCTTCTTTTCTTCTTTGACTTCCATCATCATCAATCATCGACAATCGAACCCAGATGTTTATCTGGGTTCTAATTGAACACAAATGATCATCTTCTGGGCTTGACGAAACCAGCCATAGAGCTTTAAATTTAAACTAGTCATGACCTAAAAGAAGTCAACTGGTAGAAGGATGAACAACGACGACGACAGCGCTAAATGAAAATGGGACGAACATTGACGAAGCTGAGTCAACGATGGTTCTGTTTGCGAACCACCTATGATAACAACAAGAATTTTTTTTTTTTTTTTTTTTTTTTGGTTCATGCAAATGACAAATTGATATTTATGAGGGTTACTCTCTCTTTGGAAACCTCCAACATGTTGGACAAAAGTCCCTAGAGAAACCCATCACCTTCACTCTCTGTTTCTCCGTTTCCTTGTTTTGGGCTTTTATTGGAGTCAAAGAAAGGAGTTTGTGATCTAGGATTCTTGATTTTTTTTTTTTTTTTTTTTTGTGGGGAGATTTGGGTTGTGGATGTTCTAGGTTTTGATGATGTTTATGAAAATGTGTTGTTCTAGGTTTCGAGATTTGGGTTTTGTATTTTGGTTCTTGATGATACTGGCGATGAAGTGTTGATATTGAATCAAGAAGGGTGATATGATGATTTTGTTGGATTGATGGTGATTTTTGTTGAAGAAGATGAGGGAAGAGAGGTTGAAGATGACGATTTTGCTCTTTTTTTTTTTTTTTTTTTTTTTTTTTTTCTCTTCTTCTTCTTAGAGAGATTCAAATTGGATCTTCATTATCTATTTAATGAGATGGCGATCCATATATATATATATTTTTTGTATTTTTAAAATTCCATTGTTCGCTTTAATTTTTGGATAAAAATCATTTTGGTCCCTCAATTTTGAGAAAATGATTAAATTTTTAATTATGTTTTGGATAGATATCAAATCATCCCTTACGTTTTGAAAAAGTGTCAAATTAATTTCTCTCGTCAATCAACTGACGGTCAAACCTAACAAAAAACGTGAAAAGTCTCATTTAACTTGAACTCTGTTAAAACGAATAAAAAGACCGTTATATTTCTGTCCATAATTAAATATTATAATAATTAAATAATTAAATTTTGAAATAAATTAGATAATTAAATTAAAAAATTAAATAAAAATTAAGAAATTGAATTAAAAATAAAAGAATAAACAATTAATTAAAAGAAAAAAACCAGATCTAAGTACTAGGCCCTATAAAGTAGTCACCAAGATTCGCTGGGAGACAGAAAGCCGTGGTAGGATTGGCGGAGGTGCTGTTCTCAATGACGAATTGGATGTTGTCACCACCAGCTCGCAAGCTTTGAAGGTGGTTCTTGAGAAAAGTGAAGGGGTTGAACTCACTCGAGCCTTTGAAGGATTGGGTTGTCGGAATCGAAGCTCCGACACCTCTAGCTCTTCAAGAAACCCACTGTTGCATCAAGGCTAAACAAGATCAGACGATGCTAACGTTGTGATCCTCATTGTTCGATTGCACTAGTGGCAGAAGTACATCTGAGAAGGTGCCTCATCACCAGATTGCAATCTTAATTTAATTTTAGTTTTTAAACATATTTTGATTTTAGTTTAATTCAATTTAATTTTAGCTATTCTGGACTATTATTTTAATTTAGTTTTTTTTTTTTTTTTAAATATTTGAAGATTTTTTTATTTGTGAATTTTTTCTTGAGATTATTTTGGTTTTAATACAAACTAAACCCAAAAGATATGGAAGGAGATAGTTATAGAGAAGAAGAGAATGACATAGGAGACTTAAGAAGGAAATGGATGAAGAAATAAGAGAGAATCAAGAATTTTATTATTTTTCCAGAACTGCCTTATACAATGTTACCCCAGTCTTTATATCTCATCAACCTCACCCTTAACAAACTCAACCAACTAACTGACTTAACAACCAGTTAACTAACTAAAGTAATCATTCCTACTTTAAAACGACATCGTTTCTGCTCTCTCATGAATTCCAAAACGATAGCATATTTAATTCAACTACACTCAGTGTTTTGATGGTTCCCATTTATATCAATAGCCTCCCCTTCAAGTCCTTTTTCCTCAAGGAAGAAATTAGGAAACCTAAGTTGAAAATCATGAGCATACTCCCAAGTTGCTTTAGCTGGAGATTGTCCCTTCCAATGTACTAAGAATTGAGTCACCGCAATATTCTTCTATTTCACCATCCCACGTTCCAAAATGGCTTGAGGAAAAATTGGTGAATCTGTCATAAATGGAAGAATTGAAGAAGCATTTACTGTAGCATGTATTGGCTTTAGAAGTGAAACACGAAAAACATTATGAATTGGGACTCAGGTGGTAGTTTTAGTTTGTAAGCTATTGATCCAATAATGTCTTCAACTTGAAAGGGCTCAAAATACCTTGGTTGAAGTTTCTGGTTGCCCTAGTGGATGGTGACCTATTTGTAAGGCTGAAGCTTAACATAAACCCAATCATCAATCTGAAACTTCATATCACTTCTGTGTTTATCAACCATGTGCTTCATCCTGTGTTGAGCTCTCTTTATGTTATGTTGTAGTAACTTGATGGTATCCTCTCTATTCCTAAGACAAGCATCCATTGCCTCCACTTCAGAATCATGTGGAAAATAAGGTACATGCAGAGAATGAGGATATCCATATAAAGCTTCAAATGGAGTCATTTGAATACTGGTATGAAAGGAAGTATTATACCAATATTCAGCTAATGATAGCCATTGAGCCCATATGTGTGGCATTTCCCCATCCATGCAAAGAATATAGGTTTCTAAACACTGATTTACTACCTTAGTCTGCCCATCCGTTTGTGGATGATAGGCAGTGGAGAATTGCAATGCCACTCCTTGCAATTGAAAAAATTCTTACCAAAATCTGCTAAGAAAAATGGTACCCTTGTCACTAGTGATAGATTGTGGCATGCCATGTAGCTTGTAAATGTGATCAAGGTATAGTTGAGCTACTGTTTGCACTGAAAATGGATGAGACAGTCCAAGGAAATATGCATACTTAGTTAGCCTATCAACCACAACAAGGATAACATTTTTTCCCTTGGATCTTGGAAGTCCTTCAATGAAATCCATTGTGATATCCACAAATATACCTTCTGGTATAGGCAATGGTTGCAAAAGCCCCGGTGTAGCCACATGTTCTGGTTTATACTGTTGACAAATATGGCAGTCTCTAATAAAGTTTCTGACATCTTTCCATAATCCCTTCCAATAAAGCACTAAAGCCACTCTTTTAGCAGTCACTATTACACCTGAATGACCACCTATAGCTAAATCATGAAAGAGTGACAATAGTTTAGATTTCAAGGTAGCACCATTACCCATTACTAACTTTCCTTCCCTAGTTAGTCTATTTCGCTGCCATTCATACTTGGAATGGTTACTAAAATCTTCTTTTTTAGCTGCAACTATACTCCTGAATGTAACATCTGTCTCCCAAGTTCCCTCAATTGCTTGCAACAACTCTGAAGGCAAGATGGTTGTAGTCAGGTTAAAACTTTCAGGATTGGCAAGTCGTGATAGAGCATCAACAACTACGTTTTCCTTTCTCTTCCTATAGCAAATCTCGTAGTCATACTGCATTAATTTTGCTATCCAAGCTTACTGAGAGGGTGTAGTAACTCTTTGCTCCAACAGATGCTTCAAGCTTTGATGATCTGTCTTAATAACAAAATGATTGTTAGCTAGGTAAGGTTCCCACTTCTTGATGGCAAACAAAATTGCCAACATCTCCTTTTCATAGATTGAAAGTAGTTGATTTTTTGGTGATAAAGATTTGCTAATAAAAGCAATTGGGTGACTGTTTTGCATCAAAACAGCTCTTATTCCTGAACCAGAAGCATCTGTTTCTACCATGAATTGTTGACTGAAATCTGACAATGCCAAAACTGGAGCTGTGACCATAGCTTGTTTAAGTTGATCAAACACCTTCTGAGCTGTCATATTCCATTCAAAAGCATTCTTTTTTAGTAGCTCTGTTAACAGTTTAGCAAGTTGGCCATAACCCCTCACAAATCTTCTGTAATAACCTGTTAACCCCAAAAATCCTCTCAATTGCTTAATATTTTTAGGTACTGGCCACTCTCTAACTGCATCAATCTTCTTAGAGTCAGTCATAACCCCTGATGATGTAATTATATGACCCAAGTACTCCACTTGTGTACATCCAAAAGAATATTTACTCTTCTTAGTAAAAAGAGTGTTGATTCTTAAAATGTCTAAGACTGTCTTCAGGTGATATATATATGATCTGCTGGACTCCTACTATAAACCAATATATCGTAAAAAAAAAATAAGAACAAACCTCCTTAAATAAGGTCTAAATAGAGTGTTCATTAAACTCTGAAAAGTAGATGGAGCATTGGTCAACCCAAATGGCATAACCAAAAATTCATAGTGTCCATCATGTGTCTTGAATGTTGTCTTTTTCACTGAATTCGGATGCATCCTAATCTGCCAATAACCAGACCTCAAATCCAGTTTTGAAAACACTTTTACCCCTCCCAATTCATTCAGCAACTCTTCAATGATAGGAATAGGAAACTTATCTTTAATAGTGATATTGTTTAGAGCTCTATAATCTATACACATGCGTCAACTGCCATCCTTTTTCTTGACTAATATCACTAGACTAGCATACGGGTTGGTACTAGTTCTTACTATTCCCGCATCTAACATCTTTTGAACCATATTTTCTATCACGTCTTTTTGCATTCCTCCATGTCTATATGGCCTTACATTAACTGGTTGGGATCCCTCTTTAAGTACAATTTGATGATCATGAACCCTTGTTGGAGGTAACCCTTTGGGCTCTTTAAAGACATCTTTATACTGGTTCAACAGATCAGCTAACTCTCTCTAATGAGAACCTTCCTTACTAACTTGTAACTCATACCATTCTGTGCTATCTTCATTATTAATCTGCTTGATTAGTTGTATTGAAACCAACTGAGGTGTCCTGGTAAGTAATTTACTAAAATGAACTTCATCAATAACTGCCAATTCTTTCTTTTCTTCCCGTTGCAGTACATGATGTCTTCCATTCACAAAAAAAAATCATTTTCAGTTCTTTAAAGTTCCAAATAACATTTCCAAGAGTAGCCAACCATTGTGCACCTAAAATCAAATGATAGTTAATCAATTGCAAGGTATAGACATCAGTAACAAAAACCTGCCCTTGCATCTTCCACTCAAAGTTCAAACAAGTTGAAATGCACTCCAAATCCTTGCCCATTAGCTATTGTCACCTTCACCCCTTCTACTAGTTGTAACCTACAACCTAACCTATGACCAGGTTTCTCACTCAAGAAATTGCGAGAACTTCCTGAATCAATCAAGAGATACAACCTTTTCTTTCCATACATTCTTGTTAACCTTATTGTTTGATAATCAGTACTACCATTCAAAGCATGTAATGATAACTGCATTAAGTTTGGTTCCACATTTTCAAAATCAGTCTCTTCTACCAAATCCTCCTTTTCCTCCCTTATATTCACACATAATGGCAGCACAAATGCTTGTTTGGTCTTACACTTATGGCCTAGGGCATATCTCTCATTACACCAGAAACATAAACCTTTAGCCATTTTTTCATCAAAATATTTATTAGTCATAGTCCTAGGTCCTTTGATAGGTTGCCAAGGTAGTTTAGGAACATTTGGTGTAGGCAAAATACCTGTGTTAACTCTGAGTTTCTGGTTGGTTTGGCTATTATTGCTTTGGTTTTGAGTGTTTGAAAGGATTTGTGGGTTGTATATGTCAAATTTTGCTGGTTTGGAATTTTAGTACTAGGTTTTGGGCATCCTTTTATAGCAGCCACTGTAAATTCCTGTAACTTAGCTAATGAATATGCTTTAGCTAATGTCTTTGTCCTAAACATTCTTACAACATTCTCTAACTCATCAATGAGCCCAGATAAGAAAAAACTAATGGCTTGGTCTTCACTAATTCCAACCCTAGGACATTTCTCATCAAAAGCATCCAAGTATTCTTGCAAAGAATTTACCTGTCTGAGATTCCTCAATTCAACTAATGGGTCATCAAAAGCATGAACTCCAAATCTGGAACCAAGTGCTTCCACATACTCCTCTCATGTCACCGACACCCCTTTCTTGATCTTGATGAAACTCTGGTGCCATTGAATCGCCTTTCCCTCCAAATGAAGAGTTGCGACCTTAACCCAACTCTCCTTCGGTGTTCCATCCACCTTATAGAAATACTCAGCCCTAAGAAGCCAGTTATCAAACTCTTCTCACTTAAACTTAGGAAACTCCAACTTAGTACTTCTTCCCCATAGAACCCTAGTATCATCTGCCCTTCTTTAAGACTCCTCATTGACATGGTTCCTAGCTAATACCTCTGCATGTTGCAGACTCAACCCCTCAATCAAATTCTTAATTTCATCAATAGAATCCTTTAATAGTTGTTGTTGTAGTCTCTCAGCTTTCTGGACCAATTGGACTACTTCACGCCTTAACTCCTGGTTTCAGGTATTTTCTGTCATGGCTAAGGATCGGTGCTCCGATACTAATTAATACAAACTAAACCCAAAAGATATGGAAGGAGATAGTTATAGAAAAGAAGAGAATGATAGAGGAGACTTAAGAAGGAAATGGATGAAGAAAGAAGAAAGAATCAAGAATTTTATTATTTTTCCAGAACTGCCTTACACAATGTTACCCCAGTCTTTATATCTCACCAACCTCACCCTTAACAAACTCAACCAACTAACTGACTTAACAACCAGTTAACTAACTAAAGTAATCCTTCCTGCTCTAAAACGACATCGTTTCTGCTCTATCATGAATTCCAAAACGACATCATATTTAATTCAACTAAACTCAGCATTTTGATGGTTCCCATTTGTATCAAGTTTTCAATTGATTTTTTATTTAAGTGCTAATGGATGAGAGATTAAGTTAATGTTATGGGTGTTGTTTGATTAAAGATGAAGATTGATGTGGTGATTGGATTGAAGATGAAGATGTGGGGGTTGAAATTTTTTTCCTTCAAATTTTAAATTCATTTTATTTTAGGATTTAATTTTAATTTTAATTTTATTAATTTTTAACAAATTATAATTTTTAATTTTATTAAGGGCAAAACCGTCATTGTATGTATTGTAACTAAAGTGAGGGGTAAAAGATTCGTTTCCCTTTAATTAATTAATTTTTCTAATTTAATTAATTTTTAATTTTATTTACATTTAATTTCTTTTTTTTCCTCAATTTATCTAGTTTGTGCATACTCCTGGAGTGTGATTAGAAATGACAATTTTACCCCTAACCACCATGCTGTCTATTTTGTTTGACCAACAATTGATTGACGAGAATGATTAATTTGACACTTTTTTGAAACATTAGAGATGATTTGATCATTTTGTGAAACATAATTAAAAATTTGACTATTTCCAAAAATTTAGAAACCAAAATGGTTTTTACCCTTAATTTTTTAATTTTTTAAATTAAAATTTTTCTTCAAAATTTTATTTTTTTTTTCAAATTAATCTCCATTGTTCATCTTAAAAGAGACTTCACTGTTTATTTTAAAATGAACGGTGGAGATCTAATGAAAAAATTTATTTATTTAATTTTAATATAATTTTGTAGTCTTTAATTATTTTATTTTTTAATTTTTTATTCGGTCAAGTGGGTCAAAATATTCCAATCCTATCTCGTTAGCCAAACAAAGCCTAACAAGTTCCCATCTAATAAATTATTAAAATTAAAATCTTTGTAGTTTAAAAAATTAATATAAAAAATAATTTATAATGTTTATAATAATATTGCTTAAATTAATAAAGTTAAAAAATATTTAATATAATATTTAAAAGTATGGTTTTTAAAATATATAAAAATTGTGTTGCAAGTAAAACGTTAAATATATTCATTCTAACATTGTTTTGTTACCATATTAATGTAAACATTGTAAGTTAACGTTATGTTATATATAAAAATTATATTGCAAGTAAAATGTTAAATATACTTATTCTAACATAGTTTGATTAACATATAGATGTAAATATTACAAGTTATCATGGTATTGCAATTAATACATTGAATATATTTGTTTAAACATAATTAGTTATCAAATAAACATAATCATTGTAAGTCGTTTATGTTGTATATAAAAATTATGTTGTAAGTAAAACGTTAAATATACTTATTCTAAAGTAATTTGGTTGCCATATAATCATATCATAGTTAATGATGTTAGTGCAATGCACAAGACAAATAAAAAATGTGTGTTGCGCTATACAATACAATACTAATCTTGAATATAATATAAGACATACAACCAAATTTCCATACAAAATCTCTTATATAGCATTTGACAAAATATATATATTCTTTTTTGAATTTATTATCATTATATTACTATTGCATAATGTGATTTTATAAACTATATTACAATATATGTGAAATGTATTAGCTAATATAATATACAAGACGGTGCAGTACAGTTACATCCTTTTAATTAGTGTGCTTGGCAGTAAGTGTGCGTGTGAGGAGAACCTGGTTTGCCATGATTCATGTCCCCAATTTCCTTAAGGACTAACACATGCTTGATTGTGTTGATCTCTTCACTTTTTCGCCTTGAATTCTTCATCTTGAAATTGATTCAAGTTTCAAGTTTATTGAGCACAATCATTTCCAAACTTATTTTCTAAAACAAATTAACAAACACATTAAACGAACCAAAATTCATTTGAAAATAAAGTGAAAAACTAAGGTTTGGAGGTGAAAATTAAATCTTAAAATGGTGTGATCAAGTGCATCTTTATTTATTTATATTTTTTATACACAGAGAATTATCTTTTGCTTAAGCTTTTGAGATATAAAAGAATTATATTCTTTAAATAAATATGAGTTTATGTCAATTTATTTTATTTTAAAATTTCAACAAATTAAATTATTATTAAAGGAAATTTGCAAAACCCCTCCTAGATTTGAATTATTTTGCAAGACAATTCTTTAGTTTCAAATTTATTAAGTATTCTCTTATTGTTATTTCAAAAAAAAAAAAATTACTTATTGTATATATGTCAAAATTTAATTAAAGAAATCATTAATTGTATATCAAATACTCCTTATCATTTAAGGCTCTATGTGATAAATTTTCACTATTATTTTTTACACTTTAAAAAGAATAAGGGCAAATTGCACAAAATTCCCTTGAGAATTGACGAAATTGCACAAAAAAGATGATGATTGGATAACCTACACTGACATCCCTTGATGTTCCAAAAACTCAGCACAAACTTCCTCTGTTGTTAGTCAACCATTAGTCAACTTCCGTCAAATCAAAATTGTCAAGGGTAAAATGATCAATACACACCTTATAAATATTTTAAATTAATATATATTAATTTAATTAATAAATAAACCAAAAAATTAAAAATATATACTTTTAATTAATAAAATAATAATATAATATTTATACCCTAAAAAAATAAATCTTCATTTTCTACCTCACCATCATCATCTTCCTCTTCTCCATTTCATCATTTTTATCATCCATCTTTTATTTTCATCAAAATCATCATCTTCATTATTTTCATCAAACCAACATCATCAAAATCATTCATCATCATCAAACCAAATATCACTCAAATTAAAAAACGTAAAGTTCACGAAATTTAAAAAAAAAAAACAAAAAGAAACTAAAAATAAAAATTCACCCTTTAGAGACTAGATTTGGTCTCCATTGCCGGAGACCAGATTTGGTCTCCGGTGAGGGAGACCTGGAGACCAGTGATCTCTGATGCTGGAGACCATTGGTCTTCTAGTCTCCAAGCGCCGGAGACTACTGGTCTCTAGGTGCATCTCCAATGATATAGACGGTCTTTATCACTGGTGAGACCTTTTGGTCTCCATGGGATCCTGGTCTCCCATGGAGACTAGGATTTTTTTTTTTTTTAAATTACTTAATTATTTAATTAATTAAAAATATATAATATTAATTTTAAATTTACAAAAAATTAAAAAAAAAAACGTTTGATTTTAAATTTGATTTGAGAGGTGTTTTGGTCTTTTTGTATAATTGACCGTTGATCGTGTGAATTTAACTGTGGCTGACTAACGGTTAAGGAGGTTTGTGTTGACTTTTTGGAACCTTAGGGGAGGTCAGCATAGGTTACCCAAATATTGTCATTTTTGTGCAATTTCGTCAAACCTCAGGGAGGTTTGAGCAATTTGTCCAAAAAAGAAATAAGATCTATCTAAGAAATTATAAAAATAAGATAAAAGTGAGAATAAAAAATAATAATAATAAATCAAGCATGGAAAAATAAAAGCAAAAATAATATTATTCGAAAATGAATAAAAAAAATTAAAGATGCAATACTTTCTTAATTAGTGAGAAGAACATTAATTGATAGGTTTTTAATATGAATTAGAGAGAGGAGAGATGATGTAATAATAAAGAAAGAGAAGAATAAACATATTTATGTAAAGTGTATAATTAAGTTTAATACAAATATGTGAATAGATAAAAGTCATTGAAATCATCATCATCCAATGGTCATCCAGTGGTCAACAACTTGTGTCAAAATTTGTATCCCCCTATCTTGTCTAAAGTTGGCAAAATGTGGGTTTGGACCCGTACCAGGTCCAAATCCTCATTGGACCCTCTTATTTTTTTTTAGGGTCTAAACTCTATCCATACCCTTAAATTAATTTTAAGGTATGGTTCTAGACCCGACTCGTATATTTTACGGGTCTCTTCGGACCCTCGTCAGACCTGGATTTTTTTTTTTTTTTTAACTAAATCAAATTAAACTAATTTCATATCACATAATATATTCCATAATCATCTTGTTAAATTTTACAAAATACATATCATAATCAAAATTAAACAATAAATAAAATTTAAAGTTAAAATTTATCCTTAATTTACATTAAAAAATAACCAAAAAATATAAATATAAATATAAAAAATAAAATCAAGATGATGATGGCTCTTCTTCATCTTGTTTATGATATATTTCTTCTTCCGAAATGCCACATAATAGAACAAATTAAGTGAAAAAATAAAAATTAAATTGATGATTACAAATAATATACATAATGTAATTAAATATACAACTACTTTTATACCTTGAAGTGGAGCTCATATCCAATTTTGTTCACACATCAATGCTTTCAACGTGTCTGGATGCAATCTCCTATGATGTGGGCTCAAAAATCTACCCTTAGTACTAAAAGTGGACTCAGAAGCCACCGTAGACACAGGAATAACTATGATGTCTTTGGCAATTCTAGCCAAAATCGGATACTTCCCTTTATTTCCTTTCCACCATGCCAAAATATTAAAGTTAGGATGATTATCTTCAACTTTTTCATCCAGGTATTTCTCTAACTCTGATTTGTTCAAACCTATAGCTTCTTCACAGTCACACTTATATTGTTCAAATTTAGCTTCATCCTTATCCTTAAGGACATTAGTAGAATGACCAATAGAAGAATCGCCAACTTGTTCAACTAAAGTTGCATCCACATATTTCTCCTCATACTTTTTTATCAATGCCTTTATAAGTTCAAACACATTTTCTTGTTGACGATTTCCATCAGAGCCATACAACTTTTGAAAGTGAAAACCAGTTCATAACATCTTAGACCTAGGATCTAAGAATGTCGCAATAGTCATTATACCAGGTATATCACTCCAATACTTTTCAAATTTAGTGATCATTCTCCTTGCCATTGTTTGTATTGAAATATGAGGAGAAGTAAGCCACTCATCCAATGTTTTCCTCATTTTACATATCATCAAAAACACCTGACGCGACCTGATCCGAATCTCTCTAAACTCTTATCTGGAGGGGCCTCGCCAGGCACCCCAACGGATCCCTCTTAAACTCAACTTGTTAGGCTAAGCAAAACTTGTGGAGCGAACCCTAAACTTTCTAATACTTTCTAAAACATTGTTGAGTTGGTTTTCTTTAAAACTGAAAAAGCGTAGAAATTTTTTTTTTTCGATTTTTAAACTTATTTTCTAACAAAATTTCAGTAGCATAACGACTATATTTTTGACGTTCCAGAAAAAACTATTTAAAAAAAATCAACACTTCAACTATTATTTAGCACCAACCCAACTTTTGATTACCTGTAGGCCTCAAACATACATTCAATTTCCAAATCAAACTTGATAAAATCCAAATTACAATTTGTAAATCACATTTAATTCAAAACAATTTAAAAACAGTTACGAACATATAATTATGAAATTACAAATTATTTATACAATTCCAAAGGGGTTTACATGTAAATAGGATAGATGCAAGAATATACTGCACAAAATGGCGTCGTGTCGTGCTACCTCGCCCGCTGGAGGTGATATTACTACTCGGCTGCCTACTGAGAGTACCTGAGGAGGTTTTTGTATAAAAACAAAAAAAAAATAATGAGCTAGAAGCTCAGTGAGTAGTAATTTATCTTTATTTCAAGAATTTGATTTTTAAATGTCCTCCTCGGAAAACGTTTAAAAACAAATATTTATTTCTTTAAGCATTTCAAACTTTAAGCTCTTAAACTCAATTATCAATATAAGGATCATATAAGCGCAAGCATGCAATAATTTAAAATTCTCATAACTTAAAATTATAGGCAATTTAAATAAAATCATAAAAACTTCTTTTCCTTTTTAAATTTACTTTTCTTTCAAAACTATTTCTTGGTAACTTTTGAAAACACCATAGTATCCCAAACTCTGGGGTAACGTGGCCTCTGTACGAGGAATGCTCGAACGTAAAGGACCAACCGTGACAGCTCTGATACATCTCGTGGCTATGTGCGGAATTTCCCAACGCTAATCATAACACACGAAACACCACCCCACATCAGTAGAGGCGACTTGACTAATGGACTAGAACACTTTGTCCCCCCAGGTTAGTGACTCATCCCTCCCCAGGACTGTGCCAACTGATATGGGATAGACTGGTTAGGTCTAATCTTTTCTGAAAATCTCTAAGGGTATACTAATGGCTTTGAAAAATATTATTTCTTTCTTTTTTAAATTCAAGCTTGAAAACTTAGTTTTTGTAATGATATTTTATCAACCATATATATATATAAAATCAAAATTCTCATTCAAGCTATAACTCATGCATATATCAACGTATTTAAAATAATTTCAAGTAAGCAATTACTTTATCAAATCAACTTAACAATTTGAAATGATTTTAAAATCTTCAAAATAAAACTCACTCATAAAAATGGAAAACTGCAAATGGCACGTACGGAGCCTCTACTCCTCTCGCCTCGATCCCCGCACATCTTCGTCACCTACACAATATATGTATATGTAAACTTACATTCGTGTCAACTCCTGGAAACTCGAAATAACTAGAATTACACAATTGCCCCCAAGTGACCATTTTTACGCGTAATACTCATTTTTTAGTTTCTTTATTGATTCTAGGGTTCCGAACTCTGTTTTCTTCACCTAGAACCTATTTATTATCACCTAAGGATGTTTTGGTACTAACGGAATAGCATTTGGAGACCCGAAATGAAAATCGTCCGATTTTGACCCATTTAAGCCGAACACTATGCACAGCCCTACTCGGGGCTCTTCTTCGTTTCGTTTTTGCTCTGAACACCTTCCCGATTCGACCTCTAGTCGGTCCAAGTGTCGGTACAGAAGGAAACGACTATCAGGTAGGCGTTTTAGGCTAAAAACGCGTAGTTTTCGCTACTAATTTCGGGCGTTTTCTTGGTTTTGATTTCTAAATTTAATCTTTCACTTTTCATAACCTCAACACGTCTAATTAAACTCGTTAGGGTCATCAAAACACCCAATGGACGTTGTGTAGGTCAATTTATGAAATCGCCCTTTGAACTAGTACACTTAACATTTTATTTTCTCTTCAAAATTTTGATGTTTTTCTTGGTTTCTTAGGCCTCTAATAAGCTCAAAATAAAGTTCATTTTGTTCAACCTTTCATTAGGCTATTTTGCCCCTATAATAAACTTGAATTTCCAAATTAACCTTAAACTAAAATTTTTAAACTTTAACACCAATATTCCACTCACAAATTTTTATCAACACAATAGTACATTCCAAGATTTAATTTGTTTCCAACATTAATCAACTTGGGCAGCCCTTAATCATATCCTAATTAATCAATTTCTAACCCACATTCACATGATTTTTATCCACTTTTAATTGCCCAACAACTCAACAACGCAAATCATTTCAAAACCACCAACATCAACACTAACTTATGGCAGCCCCTACACCATTCAAATCTCATTTTCATTTTTTTTTTTCATTTTTAGTCACAAACAACCACATAACAATTCATATCAAAACCCACATCAAAACCAACTTAAATCTCTAACACAACATCAACATAAACCAAATTCGAGTTAAATAACTTACCCCTCTTTCACTTTGATTTCTTGCACAATCTTGGTTCTTCTCCTTCATTCTATCTTCGCTTCTAGTTCTGGTGAGTCACGGCTGCACTGGTTTGGAGCGGAAATGGCTTGATTTCAGCTTGGTGTTCCTTTCCTTCTTTTTCTTTGCGCGATCTCTCTCTCTCTCGATCGATCTCTCCCTCTCTCCTTCTCGTCTCTATTTTTTGGTCTGGTTTGGGGCTATTTTTTATCATGTTTAGGGTCTGTTTTGGTGCGTGAAGTGGTTGGGTTTGACTTGGTCTTCTTCGTCTTTCTTCTCCTTCCTTCGCTCGACCTCTTTCCTTTTCTACCTCTCCCGATCTGTCTTCGTTTCATCGTCTGATTTTAGTGCGTGCGTCTAGTCTGTTTTGGTCACGTTTGACGTCGGTTTCGGGTCAGGTTTGGCGAGCATGGCATGGGTTCTTGGTGGTCGGAATAGCTACACGATCTTCTTCTTCTTCTTGCTCTCTTGTTCGACGTCTCTGTCTTTTGTTTTTGCTCAACTGTCTCGACTGTGTTTATTTGCGTAACTTGAGTGGAATTCTCCTATTTTTCTCCACAAACAATTCTAAACATGTCGGCCATGTCCTGAAAAAATTTCATTCTCATCCCTTAACTTTTAGCTCAATTATAGTTTGACTACAATTATTAAATCTTATCTTCAATTTAGTCCCTTATCACATTTAATAATTACTCAATATCATTTACCATTTTACCTTTCCTTTTAATCTCCAATTGGGTTTGAATAAATCTCTAAGGGTTCTATATAACCTTAGGTACTTCTATTGACCATTTAGGGTCTCAAATCATCGCTTAAAAACTATTACTAGGGAATCCATAAATTTAAAAATAGAAGATTTACAAGTTCTCCTCTCCTTATAAAAATTTTGTCCTCGAAATTAAATTACATATCTGACTCAAAAAGGTATGGATACAGTGAACGCATATGCTCTTCATGCTCCCATGTAGCTTCCTCGGATCCGTGATTTCTCCACAGGACTTTGACCAATGGTATCACTCTACAACGCAACACCTGGTCCCTAGGATCTAAGATCTCCACGGGCTGCTCTTCATAGGTCAAATTCTCTTTCAATTGCACCGACTGCTGTCTAAGGATATGTGAAGGATCCGCTACATACTTCCGTAATATGGAAGACATCGTGGATATTTGCTAACTCTGATGGCAGCTTCAGACGATACGCCACCTCTCCAATCCTCTCTACGCCTTTCCACGGCCTAATGTATCGCGAACTCAGCTTGCCTCGCTTTTCGAATCTAAGCACTCCTTTCCATGGCGAAATCCGTAGGAACACTCTGTCACCTACCTAAAATTCCAAATCTCTCATTCGATTGTCCGCATAGCTCTTCTGTCTGTCCCTAGCTTCCTTCAGCTTTTTTCTAATCACATTTATCTTCTTTGTAGTGATCTGGACAATCTCTGAGCCAATCAATCTCCTCACACCTACCTCATCCCAGCAAACTGGGGTCCTGCACTTCCTGCCATACAACATTTCATATGGTGCCATCTCGATACTTAACTGGTAGCTGCTGTTGTAAGCAAACTCTATCAGTGGTAGGTGAGTATCCCAGCTCCCCCTAAATTTCATAACACAAGCTTTCAACATATCCTCAAGTATTTGGATAGTCCTCTCGGATTGGCCGTTCGTGTACGGGTGAAATGCCGTATTGAAATACAATCTGGTGCCTAAAGCTTCATGTAGCTTAGGCTAGAATCTGGATGTGAATCAAGGATCTCTGTCTGATACGATGGACACTGGTGTGCTATGCAACCTCACTATCTCGTCAACACATAGCCGAGCTAGTCTCTCCAGGAAGTATATATTCTTAATCGTTAAAAAGTGAGTGGACTTTGTCAATCGATCAACAATCACCCAAATAGCATCGTGTCCGCTCTACGTCATTGGTAGCTCTACCATAAAATCCATAGTAATCCTCTTCCATTTCCACTCAGGGATCGGTAGGGGCTGCAGTAAACCTGCCGGTTTCTAGTGCTCTACTTTAATCTGCTGGTAGGTCAAGCATTTGGAAACGAACTCCGCTATCTCTTTCTTTATTTCTCTCCACCAATAGTGATCTCTCAAGGTCCGATACATCTTCGTGCTCCCTGGATGCATGGCATAAGTTGATGAGTCTGCCTCTTCCATAATCTCTTTCTTCAGATCTCTCACATCTGGCACACACAATCTCTGTCTCATAACTAGTGTCCCATCGTCTCTAATTGACAATGTGTTATGTTACCCAGCTTTATCTCCCCTCTTATCTTCATTAGATATGGATCCTGGGTCTGGAGCTCTCTAACCTGATCCATCAAAACTAGACGGACATGAAATGTGGCTAATAGAGCTCCTAAGTCCGTAGTCCCCAGTCTAACACTTAAGGACTGCAACTCTACAAGCATCGGGAGGTACTTTGCTTTCAGCTAGGCTAATGAACCAGTGGGCTTCCTGCTGAGGGCATTTGCTACTAAATTCGCCTTGCTAGGATAGTACTCTATGGTGCACACATAGCTTTTGATGAACTCAATCCATCATCTTTGCCTCATATTGAGATCCTTCTGAGTAAATAGGTACTGCAAGCTCTTGTGATCCATGAAGATCCTGTAGAGGACTCCATGGAGATAATGTCTCTATATCTTTAAAGCGAACACTCCTGCTGCTAACTTTAGGTCGTGTGTGGGATAATTTTGCTCTTGCTTCCTCAACTGCCACGATGCATTAGCAATCACTTTCTCATTTTGTATTAACACACAACCTAATCCTTGTCTAGAGGCATTACAATAAATTATAAATCCGTCGCTCCCTGACGGAAGTGTGAGTACAGGTGCCGAGGTCAGTTTATGCTTCAATTCATCAAAACTACGTTGGCACACCTCTGACCATACAAACTTTTCTTCTTTTCTGGTCAACCTCAATAAAAGAGTAGCAATCTTCGAAAATCCCTCTACGAACTTCCTGTAATATCCTGCCAACCCTAGAAAGCTTCTAACTTCAGTTATGTTTGTGGGTGGCTGCCAGTTCACTATCACTTCTATCTTTTGGGGGTCCACTCATATCCCATCTAATACTACATGTCCCAAAAATGATACCTTGTCTAACTAGAACTGACACTTACTGAACTTCACATACAATTGATGCTCTCTCAATGTTTGTAACACTAACCCGAGGTGCTCAGCGTGCTCTCCTCGGCTATCTAAATACACCAGTATGTCATCAATGAAGACAATGATGAATCTGTCCAAGCACGACCTGAATACCCTATTCATCAAATCCATAAAAATGACTGGGACATTCATCAATCCAAACGGCATCAGCATAAACTCATAATGCCCGTAGCATGTCCTAAAGGTCGTCTTAGGAACATCCTCTATGCGAATCGTCAACTAGTAATACCTTAACCTCAAATCAATCTTCGAAAATACCCTGGCACCTTGTAGCTAATCAAGGAGGTCATCAATCCTCGATAATGGATACTAATTCCTGATAGTGACTCGGTTCAGCTGCCTGTAATCTATGCATAATTGGAGGCTCTCATCTTTCTTCTTCACAAATAATACTGGAGCTCCCCATGGCGACATACTCGGCCTAATGAATCCCTTACTTACCAACTCTTCCATCTGGACCTTCAATTCTTTCAATTCAGCTGGGACCATCCTGTATGGCGCTATCGATATGGGCTCCGTCTCTGATGCTAGGTCTATCTCAAACTTTATCTCTCTATCGAGTGGTAGCATTGGAAGGTCCTCTAGGAAGACGTTTGGATACTCTCTGACTATTGGAATCTCTTCTAACCTCATCTCTGTACTCTCTGACTCCACTGCATAGGTCAAGTAGCTATAACACTCTTTTCTTAACATCTTGTTCGCCTTTAACACATTGATCAGGCTCGTGGGGAGTGTCTTCCTTACACCATTGAAAATCACATCTGGTTCTCCTGGTTAGCTGAATCACACTTCATTCTTGTAACAATCCACCGTAACTCAATGTTTCGACAACCAATCCATGTCTAGGATGATGTCGAAATCATGAATATCTAGTAGGATCAAGTCTACCTTGAACTTCTGACTTACTATACCAACTTTATTTCCCAGGTATACTTTATCTGCTATCATAGATTCTCCCGTGGGAAGCGATATGATCATGCTGCAATTCGACGACTCCGTCTTTACATTAACTCTAGCAGCAAACTCCGCAGATATAAAGAAATGTGTAGCCCTTGAATCTATCAACTCATACGCACTAAAGTCAAATAAAAAGATAGCACCTATGACTACATCTGGGCGCGTTAGCATCCTGTTGGGTGACTGCAAATACTCTGACCTGGGTCCGTGTTCTGTCAGGCTGTCCCTTGGGTGTTGCTACTCTATTAGGCCTGCCAATGGAAGTCTCTGAACTAGCCGCTGCTTTAATCTGAGGGCCTCTCCTCTTGAGTCCATGACCCCCACTAGTCTATCCAAGTGTCGTGTTGCTGCCTTCTGGTCTATTTGACGCTGCAACACTAGTGCAGTTCTTCATGAAATGGCCCTCCTAACCACACATGTAGCATTCGATGCTACCAGCAAAACACTCGCCCTGATGACTCCTACAGCACCTACTATAAGGAGGTCATGATCTGAAACCGCCTCTGAAGCTCGGGGATCTCGCTGAAGGCCTTACTGAACTATGACTACTCTAGGACCCCTAACTTTACCTCCTGCTCGTGGATCCGGAAGATCCGATCACCACTCTTTTTTCACTTTACTAGATCCTCTCTGGTGGCTAATATTCCTGGTCCAGGTACGCTTCTGGCTGAACTTCGACGGTCGGGAAAATGGTCTCTATACTCTTTTCCACTCGTATTGCTACCTCTAGCACATCCCCGTACCTCATATATTCATTTGAGGCCACCTATGTTCTTATTCTGGGACTCAGGCTGGATCTGAACTTGCTGATCTTCTGTCCCTCATCATCTGTTACTCATGGGACAAGACGGTCAAGCTCTAAAAATCTCTTCTCATTGTCTGCTAATGATAGACTGCCCTACTCCAACTTGTAAAACTCCTCGATCTTGGCCTCTCGGTAACCATAGGGGTAGAACTTCTCGAAAACTCTCGTCTGAATACTGTTCAGGCTACCCCGTCTAGGTGTCTCCGCTGTAAGGCCTTCCACCAATCTTTAGGTCTATCCTTCATCCGAAAAGCGAAGAAAGTGACCATCTAATCATCGGTACAGCTTATGACCTAGAATATCTCTTCACAACTCTCTAACCATAACAATGCGCGCTCTGACTCTTCCGTGCCATCATACAGTCTCGCACCCAATTTCCACGCACGCTTTGTAAATGCCTCTGACTCACAGAGCTGATGTAAAGCTGCTGCCAACATCTGGGCCATCTGCTCTACATTCACCTGCACACTCGCTAGCCCTCTAGGCTGTGGCGACTCTACGCGAGGTTTTGGCACGTTAACTGATGCGCCAACATGCTCCTCCTGTCTTATAGGTGCCTCAATTGCCTTCCGAATCCTCGAGCAACCACGACCATAACACTGCATATCTATGATGCTGAAATGCATGAAGACGAGATTTAGAAATCATGCAAAATCATGCAATGCTATGTTTTAAAACAATTTAAAACATACTTAAACTTCTTTAAAACTCTTTGAAAATGACAATTTAAAACATACTTAAACTTCTTTAAAACTCTTTGAAAATGACACTTTTCAAAACTTTTCAAAACTTTCCAAAACCAGGCTCTGTTACCACTTTAACGCAATCCAATTCTGATATCTTTAAACTCTTATCCGGAGGGGCCTCACCGGGCACCCCAACGGATCCCTCTTAGACCCGATTTGTCGGGCTAAGCAAAACCCGTGAAGTGAACCCTAAATTTTCTAATACTTTATAAACATTGTTAAATTGGTTTTCTTTAAAACTGAAAAGGGGTAGGAATTTTTTTTTTTTTTTCGATTTTTAAACTTATTTTCTAACAAAATTTTAGCATTATAACGACTACATTTTTTACGTTCTAGAAAAACCAGCTTACAAAAAATCAACACTTTGACTATTATTTAGCACCGACTCATCTTCTGATTGCCAGTAGGCCTCAAACATGCACTCAATTTCCAAATCAAACTTGATAAAATTCAAATCATAATTTGCAAACCACATTTAATTCAAAACAATTTAAAAATAGTTACGAACATATAATTATGAAATTACAAATTATTTATACAATTCCAAAGGGGTTTACATGTAAATAGGGTAGATGCAAGAATATGTTGTACAAAATGGCGTCATGTCGCGCTGCCTACCCGCTGGAGTGATATTACTGCTCAGCTACCTGCTAAGACTACCTGAGGAGGTTTTTGTATAAAAACAGAAAAATAATGAGCTAGAAGCTCAATGAGTAGTAATTTATCTTTATTTCAAGAATTTAATTTCTAAACGTCCTCCTCAAAAAATGTTTAAAAACGAATCTTTATTTCTTTAAGTATTTCAAACTTTAATCTCTTAAACTCAATTATCAATATGAGGATCGTAAAAGGGCAAGCATGTAATAATTTGAAATTCTCATAACTTAAAATTATAGGCAATTTCAATAAAATCATAAAAACTTCTTTTCTTTTTAAATTTACTTTTCTTTCAAAACTATTTCTTGATAACTTTTGAAAACACCATAGTATCTCAAACTCTAGGGTCACGTGGCCTCTGTACGAGGAATGTTCCAACGTAGAGGACCAACCGTGACAGCTCTGAGATATCTCGCGGCTATATGCGGAATTTCCCAGCGCTAACCATAACACGCGAAACACCACCCCACATCAGCAGAGGCGACTCGACTGACAGACTAGGACACTTTGTCCCCCCAGGTTAGTGACTCATCCCTCCCCATAACAGTGCCAACTGATGTAGGATAAACCAGCTGGGTCTATTTTTTTTTTGAAAATCTCTAAGGGTATACTAATGGCTTTGAAAAATATTATTTCTTTCTTTTCTAAATTCAAGCTTGAAAACCTGGTTTTTGTAATAATATTTGATCAACCAGATATATATATATAATCAAAATTCTCATTTCAAGCTATAACTCATGCATATATCAACGCATTTAAAATAATTTCAAGTAAGCAATTACTTTATCAAATCAACTTAACAATTTGAAATACTTTTAAAATCTTTAAAATAAAACTCACTCACAAAACTGGAAAACTGCAAACGGCGTGTACGGAGCCTCTACTCTTCTCGTCTCGATCCCTATGGGTCCTCGTCACCTACATAACATATGTGTACATAAATTTACATTCGCACCAACTCCTGGAAACTCGAAATAACTAGAATTACACAATTGCCCCTCCCTAAGTGACCCTTTTTGCGCGTAATACTCTCTTTTTGGTTTCTTTATTGATTCTAGGGTTTTGAACTCCGTTTTCTTCGCCTGGAACCTATTTATTATCACCTAAGGATGTTTTCGTACTAACGGAATCACGTTCGGAGGCCCGAAATGAAAATCGTCCGCTTTTGGCCCCTTTAGACCGAACACTATTAACAACCTTACTCGGGGCTCTTCTTCGTT
Organism: Nephelium lappaceum; assembly: GCA_021234005.1. Lineage (NCBI taxonomy): Eukaryota > Viridiplantae > Streptophyta > Magnoliopsida > Sapindales > Sapindaceae > Nephelium > Nephelium lappaceum. The sequence continues at coordinate 3,202,017 of CM038007.1, forward strand.
CTGTTTTCTCTCTGAACACCTTTCCAACTCGCCCTCTAGTCAGTCCAAGTGTCTGTACGGAAAGAAACGACCATCGGGTAGGCATTTTAGGCTAAAAGCACGTTATTTTCGCTACTAATTTCGGGAGTTTTTTTTTTTTGTTTTTACTTCTAAATTTAATCTTTCATTTTTCATAACCTTAACACTTTTGATTAAACTCGTTAGTGCCATCAAAACACTCAACGGACGCTGTATAGGTAAATTTATGAAATCGTTCTTCCAACTAGTATACTTAACATTTTATTTTTTCTTCAAAATTTTGATGTTTTTCTTGATTTCCTAGGCCTCTAATGAGTTCAAAATAAAGTCTATTTCATTCAACTTTTCATTGGACCATTTTACCCCTATAATAAACTTAAATTTCCAAATTAACCTTAAACTAAAATTTTTAAACTTTAACACTAATATTCCACTCACAAATTTTTATCAACACAATGGTACATTCCAAGATTTAATTTGTTTCCAACATTAATCAACTTGGGCAGCCCTTAACCACATCCTAATTCACCAATTTCTAACCCACATTCACATGATTTTTATCCACTTTTATTTATCCAACAACTCAACAACACAAATCATTTCAAAACCACCAACATCAACACTAACTTATGGCAGCCCCTACACCATTCAAATCTCATTTTCATTTTTTTTTTCAACATCAATTCACTTGGTTTTCAACTCATTTTTAGTCACAAATAACCACATAACAATTCATATCAAAACCCACATCAAAACCAACTTAAATCTCCAACACAATATCAACATAAACCAAATTTGAGTTGGATAACTTACCTCTCTTTCACTTTGGTTTCTTGCTCAATCTTGGCTCTCTAACTTGGGTGAGCTTGGAGGTTTGATGGGAAGCTCGAAAATGGCTTGAGATTGCTTGATCTAGCTCCTCCCTCACATGGCTGAAGCTACCTCCTCCTCACGAATTTATATTCTTCTCCTTCGTTCTGTCGTTCTCCTCCTCACGGTTTTAGTAAGTCATGGCTGTACTGGTTTAGAGCGAAAATGGTTTGATTTCAGCTTGGTCTTCCTCTCTTTCTTCTCCCTCGCGCGATCTCTCTCTCTCTTGACCAATATCTCTTTTGCGTCTCTGTTTTTGGTTCCGTTTGGGGCTATTTTTTATTGTGTTTGGGGTCTGTTGTGGTACGTGAAATGGCTGGGCTTGACTTGACCTTCTTCCTCCTTCTCTTTCCTTCGCTCGACCTCTTTCCCTTTCGATCTCTCTCGTTCTATCATTTGATTTTGGTGCGTGCATCTAGTCTGTTTTGGTCGCGTTTGACGTAGGTTTCGGGTATGGTTTGGCGAGCGTTGCATCGGTTCTTGATGGCCGTAATAGTTGTACTATCTTCCTCTTCTTCTTATTTTTCTTCTTCTTGCTCTCTTGTTCGGCGTCTCTATCTTCTGTTTTTGCTCAACTGTCTCGACTGTGTTTATTTGCGTAACTTGAGTGGAATTCTCTTATTTTTCTCCACAAACAATTCTAAAATTGTTGGCCATGTCCTGAAAAAATTTTATTTTCATCCCTTAGCTTTTAGCTTAATTCTAGTTTGACCACAATTATTAAATCTTATCTTTAATTTAGTCCCTTATCACATTTTATAATTACTCAATGTCATTTACCATTTTATCCTTCCTTTTAATCTCCAATTGGGTTTGAATAAATCTCTAAAGGTTCTCTACAACCTTAGGTACTTCCATTAATCATTTAGGGTCTCAAATCATCGTTTAAGGACTATTACGAGGGAATCCGTAAATTTAAAAATAGAGGGTTTACAACACCAAATTAGCTGTGAGGTATTTGGTACCTAAAAAGTTGGAAAACAATTAATTAAGAGCTATAAACATTAAAATATTAATTATTCATTTAAAAAAAAATACCTAAAAAACATTCTGTTAATTTGTAAAAGGATTGCAAATGCTCCACCATCATCATTGCTAATTCTCATTCTGAGGCCTACGACAAACACTTATATTGTGACTCACGTTATTAGACACGAACAAAAATATTCCTATATATCAAGGCCACTAAAACCATGAAATAGATGGAGTTCCATCTAGTAGGACAATCAAGCACAAGTTTTTTGTCATAGTTGATTTTCAATTGATTTGCTGCAAATTCAAATGCTTCAATTCTCTTAGGTGATACTGTCCAAAAGCAAACACTATCTCTAATCTTCTGAATGCCATCAGCAATCACTTGCAACCCATCTCACAACTAAATTCAAAATATGCGCACAACATCGCATATGAAACAACCTTCCACCCAACAACAATCCATCTGAAAATTTATGCTTGATTTTATCAATCATGGAATCATTGGTAGAATAATTATCTACAGTAATTGCAGATAATTTTATATCTACATTCCAATCAAGCAAACCCTTCATCAATTCATCACCAAGTGACTTAGCACTATGTGGACTCAATACACTGATAAATGTCATGATTCGACTATGTAACACCCATGATTTGTCAATAAAATGCATAGTCACAACCATATATCCCATATTTGTGCTTGATATCCACATATCCGTAGTAATTGCAACTTTACTATCCAAACTATATAACAACTTCAATGTCTTCTCCCTCTCAATATTATAGATCTTAGAAATCTCATTCTTCAACGTGTTTCTACTCATAGTTTCGAACCCAGGATGGTAATAACTCAACATTTCCCGAAATCCTGTATACTCTACAAATCTTAAAGAAAGCTCATGCATGATAACCATTTTAGCTATTCTCTACCTACCAACACTTGGATCAAACAAAATAGTTATTTCCTCAACGATGGCTAGATGCTCCTTAAGACATTTTTTGACATGTTTTTCTTAAACTAGATGTTCTCGACCCTTGACTAGCATTCAATAATTTCCCACAAAAATTACATTTAGTCATTCTAACACCATCAACTTCAACTTTAAACATATGAGTCCAAACAAATGATGTTTCTAGCTGTCGTTTGGCTACTCTCGGAACACTAGATTCAACATTCTCAATATCATTATCCCTAGTCGAAGTATTCATTTGACTTTCTCCACAACTAGTCATATTGTTTGACTACTTAATATATTTAAACAATTCAATTAATAATAAAAAATATAATAAGACAAAAATATTTTGTTTTGATGAAAGTACGTGCATTGTTACACCAGAGGTTTCAATTATTGCCACCAGATACAGATAAGTCAAAGTTACTGATTTCCAACTATATACTGTTCACCCATTTAGCATTAAATAAAGATACTATAATTGGATTTTAGCTAAAACAATATGCATTCAGCTTATATCCCTCAACATTAATAACTTTTTCCAACCAAACAAACATCAACAAATTCAGACTTCATTCCACTTTCTACAAATTACAACCAACACAACACATAGCACATGTATAAGGATATGTTACAATTAAAATCAAGTTACATAAATCTTCAACCAATGTCATGAGTACATAAATCACTTGGGCCACATATAAGTACATAAACCAACATTAACAGTACTATTTCGACAAATAATTGAAGGCTTCGTTGATATTGTCATGGACTCAAGATTCTCTACGACTGGCACATTTGTATAAGTTACATTATATATGTGTGTATATATATATAGTGATCAAATAAAATCTGAAGAACTATACACATATAGATCAACAACACTTACCATCATTTTTTAAAGCATAAACACAGAGCCCCATAGTAGTAATAAAGCATGCAAATGATGGTCAAATAATTGTTTCGACATATCATATGACAGCCATTTAACGAAAAAACAACATAAGATCTATTAAGTTTTCAAACACGAACTACCATAAATCATATCTTCTTCAAAAAACCAATTTCATCCATCAAATTCAAAAGAACAATAACCAAACAAATCCACCAGAAGATTGAAACTAAACAACAACAAATACCCAATAACAACAAACTAAATAATCAATCAAAAGTCAATGTACCTGAGAGAGAGACAACGACAATGTTCTGGTGGAGAGAGACGACGACGATGTTCTGGTGGTCGATGTACCTGAGAAGCTCAAAGCAAAACTGGGATATGAGAAATCGAAAGACTTAGAAAAAAAAAATTAGAAAGAGAGATGGTGGTGATACCATAGTTCGAAGCTTTGGACACGACGGCGAGGGAGGGAGACTAAAAGGTTCTGGTGGTCACATAACAGATGACACGGTGACAAGATACAGTAGATAACACGACGACGATTAAGAGAGAGAGAGGAAAGAGAGGCATATAGTCGAACAACGATGATGGAGAGAGAAAGAGAGACAAGCAATCGAACGACGACGATGGAGAGAGAGAGAGGCGCAGTCGAACAACGACGATGGAGAGAAAGAGAGGCACAGTTGAACGACAACGAAAGAGTTGAGGGAGAGAGAGAGTCGAGAGAGTTGAGAGTTTTGTTAGGGTTTGTTTTTTAAAATGAACCGGGTATGGGTATTTTGCAGGTCTGATAGAGACCAGTGAGTACATCCATATTCTATCCGCAATTGTGCGAGTATTTTTGGATCCGATTCTTTTAAGGGTTTTTTAAAAAGTGGTGCGGGTATATACCCGAACCACATCCTTATAGGTATGGACAGGGTCTGCAGACTTTGTTCATTTTGCCAAGCTTACAACACTTTTGAGAAAAAAATAATAATAATAATAACACGGCCTAAAATCCATAATGCCTTGACGCCTTAAAAGGTCTCAGTTAGAAAACTATATGTTGCACTTCTACTACTGTGAATGACCTGTTCAGCTAAGAAATGGTTTCATCAGCTAAAGAGGTAGTAACCCTTCGTACAACTTGGTCAAGCTCAAAAAGTGAGGGGGATTGCGAGGTGAAAAGTTGTGAAAAATAATCATATACCACAGAAGTGATGCCCTCAATATCTTCCACAGATTGTCCACTTCGATTTAGGATGGCTAAGATAGTATTCTTGCGTCTCCGAGTTGTAGCTTTAGCATGGAAAATCTTGGAATTTCGATCCTTAGCACGTAACCATTCCACTCTAGAACGTTGTATCCAGTAAACTTCTTCTTTGTCAAGTGGAGCATGTAACTCACGTTCCACCTTTTGCATTGTCCCAGCCTCATAACTATTTTTCTGGTTTTGTATAAGCTAGTCTAGTTCTATTGTTTTGCTTTGATTGTTCTACTGAGAACCCCATATTTGTTAGAACTCCATTGACTTAGCCTAGATGCATATGAGCAAAGCCGATTATTCAGATTATCTGATGACGGGTTAGCACCTTGTTCATTCCAATCACACTGAATGAAGGGAAGACATTCTTCATCTTATAACCAAAATGGCTCAAAACGGAACCACCTGTTAGCACTTATTGTGGATGCAATACTCGTTATGGTTTTTCAAAGTTCAAGAGGATTGGTCGATGATCCGAAAAATGAAACTCCAGATGTTGAACCCAAGCCTTTTGGAAATACATACTCCAATTATAATCTACCAAACACCTATCTAAGTGCTCCTAGACATTTGTTGCTCCCATCCTCTTATTGGACCAGGGTGAACCTTGGTCTCGTATACCCCAGATCAAGAAGACCACACATATCAACTAGTTGTCGAAACCTATCCATACCTACCACTATCTTTTCAGAACCTCCTATTTTGTCATCAATACTAAGTATATCATTAAAATCCCCTACATAAAGCCACGACAGTTGGTCCACGCTTCGAAGTCATCGAATGATTCGCTAAAATTCAACCTTTTAAAAAGGAATTGGATTCCCTTATACCCCAAAAGATCTTCAAGTTTTTCCATTCTCCCCTGTAACAATAGTATCAATATGGTGACAAGAGTATGATTGAATCCACACCAGCCACTCTTCCTTCCATAACAAAAACAAACCCCCACTTCTACTGACTGTATCCATATGCAAACCATTACTATAACCTAACTTATATTTAAGAACATCTGCTTCCTTTTTACAAAGCTTAGTTTGGTAAATAAAAACCAAGCCCGGGGAGTATATTTTAAGGACCTTTTTCATGGCCCTAAATGTGCGAGGGTTTCCTAATCCTCGCACATTCCAGTTTAGGATCTTCATGGCATCCGACGGCCCTGAATCTCAAGCGTCGTCGATACATGAAAGGGTATAATAGTCAGGACTTATTTCCTCTTTTTGGGATCTGGTACTGCAGTGACAGGTTGCTTGCCTTTCCTCTTGCATCCCTATTGTGTTTTCTGCCCGAAGGATCCTTTGATAAAGATGCCACTTGAGACTTGAAACCTATTTCTCCCCGAGCTTCACGTTTCCAACTTCTAAGTTTAGGTTTGTATGGTACCGTTGGATGCATAGATAATTGTTCTTCTAATCCCTTGCTAGGATATTTTGCCACCTAGACCTGTTTACTACTCTGCCTCTCTTGCTCTCCACGCGTACCCTAACTTCATGGACCACCACGTTAGCACTTGTGGCCTTTCTGGTTCCTATTTCCAGACTTGTTCCCATGCAGGAGACATGTTCCTTTGTTATCAAACTTTGAAACGCTAGTTCCTATTGTTATTCAATAAGCGCCAAAAGTTGTCCCCTTAGTAACATTAATACCAACTGAATTTGACCAAATTTGACCTCTTCTCATTTCAATGTATGAATCCATGCTCCCATGTCCAGGGTCATCTGTGATATCCTCCCTTCTTGTTCTAACTTCACTGGATTTTGAGGTTGAGCTCTTACAAAAGAATTGACGTTCATTTAGGGTCCAAACTTGGTGGGTTTTCCTGCCTTCACCTTTTTCCTAGCCACTTCATCTAGGCATTCATTTAATGAATACCCAAGTAAACCGCATGCATAGCAAAACTCAGGAAGTTTCTCATATAAACTAGGCGGTACCACTATTTTGCCAAAATCATCCATATGTAGCTTCACTGCTCATTGAAAGGGCTTGTTCGTGTCAATTCAGACCTTGAGACTGATAAACCTACCTCTACATTCCTTATCATCATCAGATATTTTAACCACATCCCCTATTAGTTCTGATATAGTTTTAGCCATGTTCTGTGTGCTATAAGATAAAGGCACCCGCATACATGCCCCCAAAGCTCAATTTTACTGAATTTAAGATCAGATAATTCCCCTGGCCCATGTGGCTTCTCCAGGACTAACAAACTTTGATTAAAATGCCAAGGGCCCTGCACCCATACCATTTCCCTATCGAATATTCTATCAAAGTGAAGCACAAAAACATTTTCACCTACAACTTCAACTTTTAACCTTCCCATTATATTCCACACTTGAGCCATAACGTTTTGAAAAGCATCACGATTTACCTTTTTAGTAGAGAGCACTTTCCCCACCAAACACTTTTCCATCTCTTTCACCCTTCTGCCCGTTCTTCTGTTGCAACCATCAATTTTGGCATATCCTCATCATTTAGTGAAAGCTCTAGACATAACTGGACGAGTTCTTTAGTATCCATGCTAATTAGCCTTGCTATCTTGGAAAGAAAGATAAAAGACTAAACCCTACAGTATAAGAAGTGAATATTGCAAATGAAGGAGTTAACTCCTATTGGAGAGCCTATATACAACCAACCACTTTAACTACAGACAAAGACTATGCTAGCAAATCTTCTCAATCGGTCGTAACAGCAAGCAGCCGATCAAACTAGTTACTTGGAGTTAAAAAGTGACTGAATCAAACCAAAACTACATGGATCATAAAGACCCAGAATCTTCCAAAAGAAGACTCTTCCTAACCACGTCCTCCACTTTTTGTAGACAGAGGAGAGAGGAAAAAAAAGACTTCGACTTCTCCATTGTTGGTAGAGTTACTGCACTTGCATTGAATGATTAGTATTTAACTTTTTCAAATAATTAATATCTCATCTGCAAAAATTGTCACAAATGGTTTTTTTTTTTCTTTAAACACATCCTCTCCTAACATTAAGTAATTACTTCTCCCATTTCACACGTTTAAATATCTCATTTTCTCCTTAATGTTGTGGGAGTATACTTCTCATAATTATGAGAATTGGTATTTTCGATTACTAAAATAAATTCTTCCTAAATAGGAACGAGCTATAAATACTTAAACTCAACTTACCCCGACAAGGAGTAGATATTCGTAACGTTAAATATCTCACTCAATGCTACCAATTTTTGACCTTTCAGATATCAAATTTTTTTTAAAAATAAATAAATAAAAATTCTTTTTTAAATATTTTTTTCTAAAATAAAAAAAGAACACTATTTCTACAAATCTTTTTTAAATATTTTTTTCTAAAATAAAAAAAGAACACTATTTCTACAAATCTTTTTTAAATATTTTTTTCTTAAATTAAAAAAAAAAAAAAAAGAACACTATTTCTACATTAAAGTAACGTTGTGAGATTATTTTCCTCATAAATTATTTAATATTCTTAAAAAAAAAAAAAACCCTAGGAATAAGCCCACATACTTGCCCGACTTATGGGCTTGTTGGGCCAGCAATTTTATGTAAGATAACGTTTTAAGATCACAAAGTAGCCAACAAATTAAAGAAAGGGATATTTATAACAAATCCCTTAAATTTAACCTATTATCAAAATGCTTTAATCTTCATTTAGTAGGAAAATCATATTTTAAGAAAAAAAACTTATGTGACATTAAAATAAGTAAAATAACTATTTTATTTTCTTTGATCTTTTAAATTACTATTTTTTTAAATTCTTATAAAAATTTAATTAAAGAGTAATCATATCTTGTACCTCAAGCACATGATTAATAGCTAAAAAACTGAGAGAAACTCACAATCAGTCAATGATTAAATGAGTTCATTTATTTTTCTCTATGTCTATTTGTTTAGAATTTATTAATTAATTATTTATAAACATTAACATGTGTCGTAAGAATATAACTTAATACTGCCTATACATTTTAAGAGTGGATGAAAATGAATGATAGTTTGTTTGTTTGTTTTTTTTTTTTTTTAAAAAAAAAAAACTTTTGAAAGAGAGGTTTGAACACAGGTAGAGGTGGACGTTTTCGGGTTCAAGTTGGGTTGAGTTGAAAAGTTTTCAACCCAACAATCTCATAATAGTTGGGTTATCTTGGGTTGGTTAATCGGATTGTATTTAATCCACCACAAAGACAAAAGATTTAATTGGTAACTACCATAATCTTAACAATTTAATTACAAATAAAACAAGTATAAATAAATATTCAATTATTCAAAATAAAATATTCAATCCATCACATAGGCTGTCATTAATCGTCATCTTTAACAAATGTTCTTATAGAAGAAAAAGAAAATCTTAGATTTAGAATTAAAGATGGATGTTTGCATGGTTGGATTATGTTAGGTTGAAAATTTTTCAACCCAACCCAGTCCAATTTAATTTTCAACCAACTCATTCCAATTTTTTTAATATTTAACCCAACCCAACCAGGTAAAAAGTGATTGGGTTGGGTTGGATTTGTTGAGTTGGATTAGAGATGCCCACACCTAAGCATAGAACCTTCACTTTGTAAAGAGATGTAGTCACCACCCTATGACCACATGAAGGATGGTCAATTAATAGCAAGTATTTCTAGATAAATTGAAGAGTAAATTACAATTTAGCTACCCAGTTGGAAACTATTTGCAGACGGAGCAAAGTTTTGAGTTTTATTACAATAAACCCCCTTACCATGGAAATTCTATTAGAGTTAACCATAAACAGTATAAATGTGACAAAAAGATCGAAATGCCCTTGGATATCTTAGTTGACCCAATTGACCTCACTAAAAATTGAACAAATGAAATAAAATAAAAATAATTAGATAAAAACTTTTTCATAATTTTTCATCAGATCTCCATTAAGCCGAAAAAACATTAAAAATTAACCAAAAAAAATTCAACCAAAACTTTGCACAACCCATATCATCTTCATAAAAAATAATAACCTTGAAAAAAATCAACAAAAAAAAAAAAAAAAAAACTTATAAATTCTAGGCGATTGGAAACGCAAAAAACTGGGTTTCGAGGCAACATCATCAATCATCAAACCATCATCGATTCATCACCATTGAAATCAGTATCAAACTATCATTGAAACCCATAAGGAAACCCAACATTCATTACTAGGGGTGGCAATCCAGGTTAACGGGTCGGGTTGGACATGACATGATAATTTTTAACACGACACGATAATAAACAGGTCAACACGAACATGACACAATTAACCCGTTTATTAACGGGTCGTTTAGCTAACCCGTTTAATTGACTCGTTTATAAATTTAACCATATTTAATATATTTAAATTTTAATTCACATCTAATAATAAACAACATTAAAATACTCAAATACAATTCAAAACCTAAAAATACAATCATCCATATTTCAAAAATATATATATATATATACAATCATTCACAAATACAATCTAAAACCTAAAAATACAATCACCCACAAATTACAAATACAATCCAAAATAATCCAAAACATAAAAATACAATCATCCACAATTACAAATACAATCCAAAACAATTCAAAACATAAAAATACAATCATCCACAAATACAATTTGAAACATAAAAATACAAACATCCACACAAATTAATATAAAAACATAGATACAAATATCGTTCTTAATATTGAAAAAACAATATCAATAGTGTCGCGTGAGGAGACGACGTTGCATGGGACGACGGGAGAATATGTTGGACGATGGAGATGACACAGCGTGGCGGCAGCAGTTCTGGGGAGACGACGCTGCGGGCGAGAACAAGCTTCGCGGAGGAGACGCAGTAGCAATGTTGCGACGATGTTGTAGTAGATGCACTGCGCGGGACGGCGAGAGAAGATGTTGGACGACAGAGGTGACACGGTGCGGCGGGCAAGAACGCGCTTCACGGAGGAGACGACAGTGCAGTGTTGCGATGATTGACGACGCTGTAGCAGATGCACTGCAACAACGCTACGCGGGACGGCGAGAGAAGATGCTGGACAACGAAGGCGAGTGCGACTGTTGCGCAAACTTTGGTTGGGTGGTGTCGGCTGAGAGAAAAAAGAAAGAGATGATAAAGAAATGATAGGGTTGTGAATCTTGTCATTTGCAAAGGATATATACATTATCAATAAAATTACATAAAGACCCATCTAATGTAAAATTATCATTTTACCCTCATTAACGGGTCAACCTGTAACACGATAAAAGGAACACGAAACCGACACGATTATCAAACGGGTTAAAAGAGTTAACTCGTTAATGCTCAACCCTAACCCGTAATATTCGTGTTGGATTCGTGTCGACCTGTCGTGTCGGGTTTCAAATTACCACCCCTATTCATTACCCACACCCACCATCCATCTTCATCACCATTACCCATTCATTACCATTAAAACCAACATCAAACCATCTCAAAGATGTTAAAGATGAAAAAATAGGTTTCGAAAATGAACAAAATCAAAATCAATCACTAGGTTTCGAAGATGCATAAAATCATATCAAACATAAACCTTTTCCGTACCTAGGCTTCGAAACCCCACGAGCTTGAGCACTCATTACATCTAGATCGAGATCCATTGTAACGGTAAGATAGGTGTGAATAGAGGAGGCTCGCCTCCCCTGTTTGTAACGACGTTCGTTGAGGGGAGATAATCCTCCTTACAATGAACACCACAGCGAATAAGGAGGCAAGCCTCTCTTGTTCGAGGTCGATACCTCAAAGAAGGTGAAGTAGCCGGAGGCGTAAGCCACCGTTAGGGCCGAGATATTGGGAAGAAGAAGAAGAAGACTTTACAGAAGAAAAAGAAGACTTTAGGGAGGATTTTTGTCTTTTTCCTTTTGAACTTTTTATATTAATTTTTTTAATTTTTTTCGAAAAGAATATTTTTTAATTTTTTTTAAAAGAAAAATAAAAATAAAATCAAAAGACAGTTTTACTCCTCAATCTGTTAACTTTAATGGAGATGGACTTACGACCGAAGGTTTATTGTAATAAAAGTCAAAACTTTACTTCATCTGTAAATAGCTTTTAAACTAAATTGTAATTTACTTTAAATTGAAATAAGAGAGAGCCACTTTTATCGATAGATCAAACATTTCCCTTAAATAAAAGTTTTGAAATTGACCCAAAACTGAGGGGCTCAGCTGCAAATAATTTCTTTTCCCAGCAAAAGTAACGGTTAAAGATTGTTCTATAATCTTTAATTTCCTTCTAATTCACACAAACTTTCTCCTTTTATCGTCCGAATCACCAAAACCAGCAAACACACACGCACATGTCATGTAGAATTCCATTCTAGGGTTTCAGTTACATACAGTTGATGAAGAAGAAATGGGAGTGATCAGCAGCAATGCAGCAGTTGCTGTTCCTCGCAAGTGTCTCTGCCCAACCAATCAGTCCCAATTGGAGACTCATGAGCCCTCACCCAAGGTCCATGCTCTCGCTTTCTCCAAAGATAGGGTTTCTAGTTCTTTCCGTTTTAGAAGGAGACGCCTCCTACTGTCGTCTCCCAGTCGGAGATCGAACTTGTTGGCCGTTGACACAGCTGCCATCGTCGAAAACGCCCAGACCACCATTGAAATTCACGTCACTTGTTACCAGGTTAACTAACTCTTGTCTAATTTGTGTAAAAAATCGTTGTTATTTATGGTTTTCTGACTCACATTGCAGCTTATTGGTGTTCCTGATCGAGCTGAGAAAGATGAGATTGTTAAGTCGGTCATGGAGTTGAAAAGGGCTGAGATTGAAGAAGGTTACACCATGGATGCCGTTGTAGCTCGCCAGGTAAAGAGTTGAGATTGTAATTGCAACTTGCCTTGGTCGTACCAGGTTTGCAACTGAAATACCTTTGGTTCAAATCCTGGGAACGGCATTTTGCCCATTTGTAACCCCAATGGGACAAATGGCCACCGTGGTGACCAAGGGTCACTGCAGTAATTCTGCTATAATAATTGGCATTGTTGTCCTCAAGGTGAGATGGAGGACATGCTTGACTTTAAACTAGTTTTTATGTTTTGATGTTTGTTGTCTTTTTCATTTGCTAGGATCTGTTGATGGATGTAAGAGATAAGCTTCTATTTGAACCTGAATATGCTGGTATTGTCAAGGAAAAGATTCCACCGAAATGTTCCCTACGTATCCCATGGTCGTGGTTGCCTGGCGCTCTTTGCCTTCTTCAAGAGGTGCGACTTTTAATGGATTTTTTTTTTTTTTTCTGTCGGTCTGCATAATGAAAATGTATAGCATTTTATATAATTTCAGGAAATTAATTGAATAACAGGTAGGTAGCTAGAAAAGTGCTATTTTGTACAGAGGCCTAAACTGATTTTCAGATAGTGTACTACATTATCCATCTCTTGCTGCTTTCCTGATATGTGGAATGTTTTTCTTGTGTTTTGATGTCTTAGAAACTTTTTATGATAAGAGTTTTTGGTTTCGGAAGATGGATATGACGTCTGTTGATTTATCTGGTCCAGGTTGGCGAAGAGAAGCTTGTGCTGGATATCGGCCGGGCAGCTCTCCAACATCCAGATGCTAAGCCTTATGTTCATGATTTTCTTCTGTCCATGGCACTAGCTGAGGTAAGATGAATTAGCAAAGAGGGCAGAATCTTGTACAAGTTTGTAGCAGTTTTGTTATGCTTCCTTTTCTTATCATATTAGGTGCTTTCTTGAAGTGTGCAATTGCAAAGATTGGTTTTGAGAAGAACAAGGTGTCCCAAGGTTTTGAAGCTCTTGCACGTGCTCAGTGTCTTCTTAGGAGTAAGATATCTCTTGGGAAGATGCCATTGTTATCACAGGTAACGGTCTCCTTTTTAGTGCTTTTGGAACTTCCTCCTTATTTGAAGATTTAAACCTGTTTGCGTGGTTCAGTCTATGATGGTCTTTCTCTGTTTGTTTGCTTATATTAAGTCTCCTTTTGCCAGGGCGATTGCTGTTAATCTTTTGTTCAATCCTTAATTAAAAATCTTAGGAAGTATCATAAATCTAGTAAATGTAATGGCTAATAGTATAAGATTCTGCTGAAAATGGGGGCAACAAAATTGCAGAAAGGAGCCTGCTATTTTATGCAACACCGATAAATTGTAACTTAAGGTTTATATTGATTTGTTTGTCCTGGTTTGTAGATCGAAGAATCTTTGGAAGAACTTGCTCCTGCTTGCACATTGGAACTACTGGGCATGCCTCACTCACCTGAAAACGCTGAACGAAGAAGAGGAGCAATTGCGGCTTTGCGTGAATTGCTGAGGCAAGGCCTTGATGTGGAAACTTCATGCCAAGTTCAAGATTGGGCATGCTTCTTGAGCCAGGCATTTAATAGGTTGATGGCTACAGAAATAGTTGATCTTCTTCCCTGGGACAGTTTAGCCATTACAAGGAAGAATAAAAAATCCCTAGAATCACAGAATCAAAGGGTTGTAATTGATTTTAATTGTTTCTACATTGTGTTGATAGCTCATGTTGCTCTTGGATTTTCAAGCAAGCAAATGGAGTTGGTAATCCCTTTGTGCAGATTTGCTACTAGATTGTACTTGTTGTGTGATGTGTGTTTGAATGAGTTGTATGAGAACATTTTTCTCTTCTGTTTTATTTATATTGTTTGTATGTTATTGTTATGTAGATAAATAAAGCAAAAAGTATATGCGAGTGTTTGATAGCATCTGAAGGTATTGATCTTAAGCTTGAAGAGGCTTTTTGCTTGTTCCTCCTCGGACAGGTACACTTTCCATTCTGCCCTGATCCACCCTATCCCAATGTTGCTTTACTAAAATGTTTTTCTTTTGTTTTTTAGCATTTCTTTACTGAACAAATATGGGTGTTCATATGTTGGAATCTAGGGTATGGAAGGAGAGGCTGTTGAAAAGCTTCAGCAGCTTGAGTTAAATTCAAATCCTGCTGTGAGAAATGCAACTGTTGGAAAGGAAATTAGAGAAAGACCTGATGTTAAGCTGTCATTGGTATTTGTTTCACTGATAACATCTATTTGAGACTTCTTACATGGACACCTCAATTGTAACAAGGGGTTTCCTTAAGATATTTTTGTTGCTTTTCTTTGTCAGTCTACAGTTTACTTTAGCTATTCTACATTGACCATTAATATAGTAGCCATTCTAGAGGCCTGGTCCTCAAAACTCTCCCCTCTTTCCTTTTCTTCTCTTCTTAGGTAAGGTCTTTTTTGTACAGAATGGTTACATTTTGTGTTAGGGTTGTGTCTACACTGGTAGCAGTCATTATCATTGCCACTTCGCAATCAAACTTTTTCACTATGGATCTCGTGTGTGCCTTCAAGATTGGTACTTGCTCATGTTGGATTGTTTGCTTAACTTGATCAGGAGATGTGGGTGAAGGATGCTGTGCTTGCTGCATTTCCAGATACACGGGATTGTTCTGTGTCTTTGGTGAGATGATGTGTCAAAATATATCATAGCTCTAAATTTACTGGAAGTCTTTACAAATGTATGCATCTGCAGATTTTCAAAAAACAAAATATTCTTCTGCAGGTCAATTTTTTTGGTGGTGACAAGAAAATTTCTGCAATAAAGAAAAGTAAAGGAGCTCCTCAAATCGCATCTAGTGTAAGCAAAAGACCATTGTCCACTTCTTTAGCATCAGAGCGTGAGGACGCTCTTCCATATATGAACTCTTCTAGACATCTTGGTTCTGCAGTTAAGCAGTTGGCTCCAACTGATCTGCAAAGTCCGTTGGTATCAGGCAAAAGTAAAAGTGGAAGTGATGATAGTTCACCATCAATCCAATTAAAAAGGAGTCTTGGGGTACATAATAGTGAAGGTTGGGAAAGTTGGTTGGCAGGAAGAAATGTGATTGCAAGGATAACTTTTGTTGCTATATTGGGATGCATTATGTTCTTTACTGTTAAGCTTTCAGGCATGAAGCCAAGTAGGACAAGATATGCATCTAAATTGACTGCCAATCAACAAAATGTTGAAACAAGTTCCCTTGCCTGGACGATAGATTCTTCTGTCAAGAACAATGTAGGTCATTCTTTTGTTGAACGAAGTGGTATTGCTAGCAGACTTAAGGAGCTTGTGGCAATGGTGAGGATGCAGTTCAAGAATCCATCAGATGTCGGATATTCACACAGTTCTCGCCTTCCTGCTAGTCTATCAACCTCAATGACAGCTGTTAACAGGAGGCCGATGCCCCTTGATGAAGCTGAAGCCCTTGTTAAGCAATGGCAGGCAATTAAAGCTGAAGCATTGGGGCCTAGTCATCAGGTGCAAAGTCTCTCAGAGGTCCTTGATGAGTCAATGCTTGCTCAGGTAAAGATGTAGTGTGGTTTTCATATCGATGTATACTTGGTCCCATAACTTTTGTTATTTTGCATTTCCAGAAAACAGAAACATGAATTTTATCATTCAATCATATCACTGGGAAGGTATATTGTAAAACCTGGTTCTTATTTAATAACTGAACTGGTTAATCGTATATTCTGGAAATTCAAACCCTAAAACTTAGGTTATGGTTGCAAGCTAATAATTTGTTGGGTCATTTGGAAGGGAGCTACTTAACCTGACAGTTGAAATTCCTGGTAGCTTCAAAGAAACGTAAGGCACCCTATGGTTGCATTCATGCAATGTTGTGGATTATGCAATAATCTTGTCAGTAGGTTGTTTTAATAGTTTAGATACCATATTTCACCCTCACTTGGTTTCAGTCCATTGTTAAATTTAAAATAATACTAAATCTTGAAAGATTGAAATCTTAGGGATGTACTATGGATATAGTAAGAAATTAATACAGGAAAAATCATCTCTTTTTCCTGCACTGTTGTAAGTTTGGCTGGAACTTTAGATGAAATGTTGACCTTTCTGAAGTTTCACGTATAAAGGTTTTAAAACACTTTGCTGACGTTTAAACAATTTAACTGTTTGAAATGGAAAATTACGAGCAGATATATATCACAAGTTTTATTTCTGAAATTGCAAAGTGCTAACATGCAACTCCATTTTCTGTCTTGTTTGCATGTGTGATTAGTGGCAAGCTTTGGCTGATGCAGCAAAGACCAAGTCTTGTTATTGGAGATTCGTTTTGTTGCAATTGACCATCCTGCAAGCTGACATTTTATCTGACGGCATTGCTGGGGAAATGGCAGAAATTGAGGCTCTTCTAGAGGAAGCAGCAGAACTTGTTGATGAATGTCAACCGAAGAACCCTAATTATTACAGGTATGCAAACCAGCATTCATGCTTAAATTGTTTGGAAAGGTGGATTTTGGCATGGTTTCTAGCTGTCTTGTCTAAAATACGTTGCAGAACTATCTCCTGGTTAATTTAGAAAAACCTTTTACTGGGAAATCACTGTTTGCAGATTGCAATTTGAAGTTCTATATATCAAGAGAATAGTTTAATAAATCTCTAACATCCCTTCATCATCTTTTATACCATATTTCTATATTGTCATGTATTTTTTGTACTTTGTTGTTATCCATAATTTGCTTAGTCATTTCTTCACATCTTAGAACTACTCTTTTATTATCAATCCTCACCTAGAATTTTCTGTCTTTTTTTTTTTTTTTTTTCTCGTTTTCTCTATTGCAGCACCTATAAGATTCATTATGTTCTTAAGAGGCAAGATGATGGATCTTGGAGATTCTGTAAAGGCGACATCCATACACCATCATGATATTGGGCCTTCCAAACGGATCAAAGTAGCCACAACACTTATTCTGCTAACTTGATTCTTTATTTTTATTTCTTCTTTGTGGAGGATACTGGTTCGAAAGGAGGCAATCATATATCACCTGGGCAGGGAGTTGAAAAATGTGTATTGTTGAGTCAGTTTCTCTAACTTGTTGACTTTAGAAAATATGCCCATGACCACAAATTTCTACTTGGTTCAAGTGCAAATTCAAATAGATTTAGTATTTGATGAGATGGAGATATTTTTACTAGAAGGGATGTGTAAAAAATCAGACTTGGCCTTCTCTGATGAAGCTACTTGCTTAGAGAATAGAACTAGAAACTAGTTTTGTACAGTTACTTTTTAAAATGTTTTGTGCAAAGATGAAAATTGTTAGTCATTTTGGTTTATCATTTATTCTTTTTGTATTTCTCTAGTGGCTAATTTTTTCGATGGAAGGAAGGCCTCAACGAGACAGGCATTGTAATTTATCTACATGTTTCTTCGTGAAATTGTGTCGTAATGCGTAGAGATGGATGACTTATCCGTATATTCGTCATATATGGATGTAACATGATTACATGATAATGGGTGGATGTATGGATGAGATAGTTGTTTGTTCTATTGAAGGTTGTCACATGGTACGGGATAGCTGAAAGGTTCTAGCGAACACAATAAATTAATTTAGAGTAGGTTAAATAATATTTGTAATTTTTGTTGTTAAAGAATTAGGGGTGAGCAAAAAAATCGAGATTGACTCGGCCTGACTCAAACCGAACCAAATCAATCCAAAATTGTTGGATTTTATTAATTTAAATCGAGTCGCTATTGAAAATCAAATTTAAGATCTCTTATAAAATTAATTAAATAATTATTAATTCATAATCAATAGTTAACTAATTAATTATTAAATAATTTGAATGATTAATATTATTCAAATACCAAAAGAACATAATATTTGCTACTCATGTAACACATAATTAAATGGTCCAATTATATAGTGAAATGAGCTATCAATTACATATATAACAATTTAACAACAAAATTGACAAAACTCTAGCATAATTAACATTATAGCATATTATTTATTCAACACAATAAATAGTATTACACATCACCCCTTAGTAGGAATGATTAAGTATAGATTAAGAATTCATGTCTCATTATTATCTATTAAAATATAAAGTGTGGACATGAATGTCGACTTAATATGAGGTTTTATCTCCTAGTTGTGGAAATAATTATCACGACTGCACCATCAATTATCAATCTCCAGAAGTCTCAATAGTCCTCTGATCTACTTATTCACTATCAACTTAAAAAAGATTAAAAGTCGTCCTGCATCATTTCTCTTTTCCTTCTACTTTTATTTTTATTTTAATTTTTCGTTATTCTTAACATGGGTGGGCACGGGTCAAATCAGGTTGGTTTTGGAGAAAACCAACCCGAAGCCGACATTGATCAATTTTCCACTTTGCAAATTGATTCGACCCGAAATAGGTGTAGAACCGACATGAATTGATTAATTCGGATTGGTTTGATTCGGGTTGGTCCACGTCGGTTTGGCCCTTTAAACGGGTCTCAAGAAAACATCAAAGCCCAACAACAAAAAGGGCCTCCAAAGAACCCCCCAAGCGCAAAACCCAATCACCGTCAGTACCACCATCCCCAACAGTCCAGTCCCTTCTTACTCTACGCGCTATCTCCATCTTTCCCTCTTTACATCTGCAAACACCCAAAACCCAAAAAAAAGGGGCTCCAGAAAACACCCAAGCTCAAAAAAACCCAGTCATCGTGGGTCACCAGTCACCATCACCCCTACCAACCCGGTTCCCTCTTCTTTCTCCACCCCCAACCTCCCTCTCTCTCTCTCTCTCTCTCTCTCTCTCTACATCTACATCATCATCAACCCACAAGCCACAACTGCCGATAGCATCATCTCACTAACCCACAACCATCCGCCGTATCATCACCAATAGAAGAAGAGATCGGCGCCGATCTCTTCCCAGCACAAGAGATCCACATCAATCTCATCTGACCGGCGCATGAAAAAGAAGAGATAATGAAAAAGAGACAGAGATCGGTGTCGACAGTAAGGAAAATGGCCGGTTTGAGATGAGAGAAATAGGAAGAGAGAGAGAGAGATGAGAGAATCGATAGGTTAAGGTGAGAGGTTTAAGAGAGAGATTGAGAGAATTGGCGACCTAGGGTTTAGAAATGAAGTGTCCCTTTTTATAGTTCCAGAATTTTTTTTTTTCTTTTTTGTTGGGTAAATATAGAAGTTGGTTTTTGGTTTAGATCGGTTTTTTCGACCCGAAACTGAAAAAACTCGATTTTCTCTACTGAAAATCGACCCGACCCGAATTAATTTATTAGAAATCACGAGTTTGGTTCCTAAATATGATATGAATTAATTATGTTATATAAGGTAAGAGTTTAATTTTTAACAAACAAATGATTTAATATTAATTTTGAATTAGTAGAAACCCTAGTTATGGCCTATAAAAGGGTAAGAAATGTTTATGTTTTCATTAGGTTTTTGGTTGCCTGTATGTTCTGAGAAACAAAAAGAAAAAGAAAATGCTTTTTTTTTTTTCATAGCAAAATACAAAGAAGAATAATTGTTGTCTTAGATTGATTTGATTTTCTTTTTAGAAAAGAAATCAAAATTAAGTGAGTACAATTCTATATAATTATACTTATTGATTTGTTTTCTGGTGTAAAGACATATCAAGAAATGTTAGGTGATGAACAATCTATAGAGAATCATTACAACAGGTATAACATCTTATTTTTTGATATTGTTTTATTATTTTATTTCACTGTTTTATAAATTCAATTTCTCAAGTTTTGTAAAAAAGTTTTGAATCGTATAGTTTTGCAAAGTTTTAATTTTATTAAAGCAACAGTATTTTTCCCTACAAAAGAGTGTTGGAGTTAGATTCCATTAAAAAAGTGATTTTTAAAATAATATGTTTTGTATTGATTTTGTATGTTATCGAGTAGACACTATTATTTTTTAGTGAAAATTGCCAAAATTACCCAATTTAAAGGACAATTTTTGTTTTTACCCATAATTTTTAAAAAATTAAATTTAACTCCTCAAACAAATTAATTTCATTATATACCCAAATTACCCATAATGCCCTTGCACATATTTACCCATAAACCCTTAATTTTCAAAAAATTTAAAAAAACCAAAATATGTAATTATAAAACAGCCCCTACCTATATATTTCTAAGAAATCGGTGGAAAGTTTTTTCCATCACCGATTGTACCTCAAAACTTGACCCATACTGTGCGACCCGTATCCGATCGCCCGTTTGCACGATCCGACTAGCTGTTCGACTATTTTCGGCCATTCTCTCGCCGTTGTCGACCTTGCCAGACCATCTTCGACCGCCGACGACCATCTCAATTTGGCAAGGTACTCGAATCTACCTTATCAGTCACATGTTAGGGATTTTTTAATTTTGTTTTGCAAATTTGAGATGTTTTATGTGTTATAATGATTATATTTGGTTAGATTTGTGTTAGGTTATGATGATTAGATTTAGAATATGTTAGATTTGGTTGGATTTGTGTTGAAAATGGCCGATTCCGATTATCGCAGCATCGTCGGCATCACATCGGTTTTTCAAATCGATTTTTGACATCGGTTTTTCACTTCTGTTTTCTACTTCGGCTATTCACTTCGGTTTTTGACTTCGATTTCCACAGACTGGGTGTATTATGAAAAACCGAAGTGAATAACTGATCATGAAGTGAAAACCGAAGGGGAAAACCGATGGAACACAAGTGAAAAACCGACGTGGAAAACCAATTAGTTTGTGAAAAACTTAAGTTCAAACCGATGAATGACATTGATCGGTTTTTCACACATGATTAAAAACCGATCAATGATATTGACCAGTTTTTTACACATAGTTAAAAACCAATTTGATTTGTTCACCTTGTAAATTCATTTGCTGTTTTTGTTTGTTTTCTACAGATAGATTTTAAGTACAAATACAGTTCAAAAACAATTAGCACGCCAAGGTCGAGAAATCTTCAATACGGTGCAAAATGACGAGAAGAGTATAGATCGAGAAATCTTCAATACGGTGCAAAATGACGAAAAGAGTATCCTATGGCGATTGTTTAGTGGAGTGTCACCGAGTGTCTCCAGTCTAACCACCTTTCGTGAGGCAAGGAGCCATACAGTATGCCAAGGTCGTGCAGGTGAAGATGTTTTAAAAGATGAGGATCTATTGAAGTTAGCAAATGTAGGGATCGCTTTCCATCTCTTCATGGGGCAGGATGACAGGGCCAACATTGGTCACTTTATGTTGTTCATGATAGAGAATGCAGAGGTATGGAACTCGTTCCCTTGGGGTACATTAATCTATAGTACGTTACTTCAATGTCTCCATATGGCGATTAATAAAGAGCGGGTGAAAAACCCACTCGAAGACCATTAATCTTTATGGTTATATCTCGGTATTTCAAGTATACCTAATACGGTAAATAATTAATTATAGTTTCCTCTTAATACAGTTTATCTATAGGATTTTTTATATATATACACTAACTATATGTTTGTTATTTGTTTAATCTTTTTTGCATTATAGTGGTGGTTGGTGGAAATATTCCCGGTGTTACAAGAGAAGATAGCGATAGATAATCAGTCCTTGCAAAATGAACTGCCAAGGTGTAGGAGACAAACAATTAAGAGGACCCCGAAAGGCATAACCAACCTGAATGATTTTCCTCCTATAAGTGGTGAACTTAATTTAAATTGGTTTCCTTTATTTTTTTTTTTTTTTTTGTTTTAACTATCCTTATTTAGATGAAGTATTAATAATATAACTAACTATTTATATATGTATATTGCAGATAATTGGTATTGCACAAACTCTTGAGCCTATTGATGCCGAAAAAGAGACGGATTATTGGACATCTTTCAATCTGAAGCATTTGGTTGGCGAAGAGGTACATAAAGTTGGGCGGTAGAGGGAGTGAGGATGATGATGATGATAATGATGGTGATGTTGCACGAAATGATGATGATTATCAGGTGGAGGATGAAAGGGGTGATGATGAGGTTGATGAGTTTGTAAGGGAGGATGATGAGCAGCATGAAGACATCTGAGGTACAGACTGAGTCAGAGGATACCTTTGCAGAGTTACGAACAAAAAAGTCGCATGATGTACGAACAGTACATTCTGAGGTACGAATCTTAATCTTTTTTTTTTTTTTTTATTTTATTGTTAAGTGGACGGAGTCTCTAAACATGATAAACGAAGTGTAATTTTAAATATGTAGGTTATATTTCCCTAGGTACTCAGAAAACAGGGGAGATTCTGTCAATTTTTTTTTTTTACAATTGCGTACACTGTGTAAAATGACTTATTTATGCAGGTGATGAAGTTGTTTGAGTACCTAGTGGGTTTACAGAAGGCAACCCATAAGAAAGTAAGTAAGATGAACAAGATGATAAGGAAGATGGATAAAAGGCTGAGACGGGTGGAAGAACATTTAAAAATTTCTATGGATAATGGCAACGATGATGACGATCATGATGATGATGATGATCATGATGGGAGCTTTATCCCTGATGACCATATCTATAGCCCACCACCACCACCACTACCACCATCACCACCACATGAGGACGAGGGGGTACAATAGTCACCTCGCCATGATGATGAGGTAGTCCATTAGTCGTCTATCCACAAAGACCAGACAGTCATCCATCAGGAAGAGCAAAAGGTCCATCAATCTATGTCCACCAATCACCCCTCCAACAAGAGGATCAGGAGATCCACTACTCCTATAATGTCTTAGGAGCTCTATCATATACTGTAACACCTCCTACCCGCCCTTTCACCAGACGACTCCAAGGGGCGCTACAATCATGTCTCTTTTACAAAATCTTTAATCATATAAAACCATGTATTCATTTATTCAAATCAAAATACGAATTTCAAAATCACTTTTACAAAATAATATAAAATCATTTTATTTGAAACGGAAAACTGACAGAGTTTCCTCTGAAATTCGGACTTTCCAAACCTGTTACAAATCATCATATTCATATACAAAACATTTATTGCACAAACATATTCAACAACTGGAACCAAACTCCGTTTGGCTCATTCTTTTTCTATATACACAACATTATCTCAAAATATATATACACAACGTGACTTTTCTTTATTAAAACATCATTTTAAAATCCAAATACATATATATATGCGTACAAATACAAATTGAAACTTTTATGTACAAAACCAAAGATAATATATATATACTCAAAAATAAATATGAAAGGATAGACGTGACTGTCTCTGTTCACTGCAGATGTGCTTTCTCTTCAATCTTCACCTTCTTTATGTAATCTACTACCTACGCGCGGAAAATCCAACGCGCTAAGCATATTTGCTTAGTGGGTGTACACAAAACTCAATATTCATATTTTAACACAATCAATAAGGCAATTTAATATCCAAAAGAAATTTAAAGATGATATTTTGATCAAAATCATTCTCATAATAACTTTTCATTTTAACAAAATCAATTTATAAAATCGATAGCAAAATATCACAATTTATCAATAACTCAATTTAATATCCAAAAGAAATTTAAAAACGATACATTAATCAAAATAATCCTCATAATAGCTTTTCATTTTAACACAATCAAATTTCTAAAATCGGTAGCAAATATCACAATTTATCAATAAATCAATTTGATATCCAACAGAAGTTTAAAAACGATATATTGATCAAAATAATTCTCATAATAACTTTTCATGCCTCTAGTAAACACAAGCACGATACCATGGACTGAGAATCGGGTTTTTCGACATCGGACACTCGGTGACTACCCGCCGGACTATCATATAATCATGTATCAGAGAATCATGTATATTCGGGGCCGGACACTCGGTGCCTCGCACAACCTCCGAATTAACATTCATTATAGTCGGTATGAATCAAACGGCGCAGTACTGCTCTATGACCCTAGCGGCATGCCACTCCAATCCTCCCCCTATCTGTGACAAAGCTTACTAGGGCTTGAATAACAATTCATTTTCAAAATTCGTTGGGTTGGTTTCATTTAAACTTTCGATTTCTTTTAAACTTTCAGTTTCTATTCCTTTTTCAAACAAAATCTGGCAGCATAACGGCTGCATTTAAGAGGTTTCCAGAAAACCTGAACATATGAAAGAACACTTCTAAATATTTCATCAATCCAACCCAACTTCGTTTTTCCACAATCATACAAATCAATTTTCAAATTCATCATTTCATTTTTGTCACAACAATATAAATTTCATCCATTATCATAATTCCAAAAACATGTATTTAATCAAATACGTATCAAAACACTCAATTATCATAATTCGAAAACATGTATTTAATCAAATACGTATCAAAATACTCAATTATCATAATTCAAAAACATATATTTAATCAAATACGTATCAAAATACTCGCAAACAATATTTCAAGTATCATGGTATTCAAAATCAATCATATTTCATTTATATAAAAAGAAAACGAATTGAATAAAGTGTACACCAACCTTATAGCGTTTTATTCTCCAACGGAAGCTCAAACTTTTTCTTTTCCTTTTCTTTGGCTTCCTTGGGCTATCTCCTCTCCTGGATATTCAAAACCACATAGGTACTCAATAAAAACTCATTCCTTAACTTAAAATACATGATTTACTAATCCTAAACGATCCAAATATTTCCAAATCACACCAAGCTCCATTTAAAACTCATTTCATCTTTTAAACTTAATCTTCGACTTTTAAAAATCTCAATGCGCCCTATTAAACTCGTTAGAGTCATTCGAACACCCAACGGACGCATTATGGGTCAATTTACACAATTGCCCTTCAACTAGTTATTGCACGATTTGATTTCACTTTAACTTTTCGATATTTTCTTAGTTTCCTAAGCTCCCTATCAACTTCAATTCACTTACTTTTCATCACATTTTTACTCAAAACCAACCAATTACCAATTCGAAATAAAACTCACATCAAAACCATTTCAATCACCAACAATATCATTAATCACAAACTCAACCAACTCACCCATTTTTCCTCTTGCTTCGACTTCATTTTGGACTGGTTTAGGGGTGGTTTTGGTGACAGATCTAAGTTGGATTTGAGCTGTTCTTCCTTCCTCTTTCTTCTCCTTTCTATCTCTCTCTCTTTCCCTCTCGGTTCCGCCATGGATGGTGGCTGTTTTCGCCGCTGTTCCGTCGCCGTTTCTCACGAGTGAAGGAGCTGTTTTTGGTCACCGTTTCAACTTGGCTCTGGTCTGTTTTCAACTCATTTTTGCTCTTGTTCGGGTCGAGTTATGCAAGGCTGTCGAACGACGTCTTCTTCTTCTCCGATCAAAGCTGCTGGCGCAGTGGTTCTGCTCGTGTTCGTCGTCGCGCGCGGTCGGCTTCAGCTGCGTTTCTGCCGTGGGTCTACTCTGCTTCTGTTGGTTTGCGACGAGCTGTCGCGAGGTGGCGCGATCGGCGGCTGGTGGCTGGTCGGCGAGCTCTCTCTCTCTCTCTCCTTCTTCTTCTTTCTTCTTCTTTCTTCTTTCTTCTTTCTTCTTTTCTTTCTCTCTTTTCTTTCTCTTCTGGTTTGGCGAGAATGACTTTGACTTGCTTTAGATTTTTTTTTACTTATATTTTGTGACTTCTATTTTCCCCCACAATCAAATCTTATAATACCAATTTCATCCCTCATCAATTTCATTCTCATACCTTAGATTTTAGCTATACTTTACTTTGACCACATAAATCAAATCTCATCTTCAATTTAGTCCCTCATTATTATTAATTATAATAATACTATTCATGCTCATGAAATTAGGGATGTTACATATACAGATGCTGAACGTGGTGATGACCAGGTATGTATAGTATTTCAATTGTGTTACAGTTTGATATATAATTGTAAATGTTTAATTGATGGCTTTGATTTGCTTACAGTTGCATGATGAGGTCATCCAGGAGTGGGGCAAACAAAAGACGAAGCCAGCGGCATCTCTGCGAATACCATACACAGATCTTGGACAGTAAAAAAAGAAAAAGAAGGTGCCCCAAATGCAGGTTGAGGAGGTGGCAGAGTCTATAGACCCCGTAAAGGTTGTCTACAATGAATACAAAGCTTCCACATCGTTGGACCTCAGGTTTTGAAAATAATCACTCTTATCTTTTTATCCTGTTGCTATTGTAATAAAATTTACAATTGTTTGTTTTTTTTTTCTTTTATTTTAGGCGTGCGGTTGATCATTATCAGTGGTGCGTGATACCGGACATACTGCGAACCATTGAGGATGAGAACCAATGGTTGAGTTCAGAGCACATCAATTCTTATTTGATGTGCTTATGAAAGAAATGGAATGAGGTTGAGGACACTAGATACGCGGTCCATAGGAGCTATTTATTTGTGAGTGTTTACATTTCAATCAGTTATGTCGCTACAATTTATCGTCATATATGCCTTAAGTTAAATAACATGTTTAATTTTTTATCTTGCAGGCATTGATAACATTATACTATAGAGAGCATTACGTCCTCAAAGGAAAAACATTTGATCTGATTATAGCTGATGTACCCTCAGAGTGGCTGGCATTCAGTTTTGACAAGCTATACTCATTAGTACCATGGTGGGATATTGAAAATTTGAGTGTTGTTAAAAAAATTAAAAGTTATTATTTGATAATTTAAATTAGTCTTATATCACTGACGTCTTCAAACTGCAGGTGTTATTGTTGCCATGTAGCCTAAATCAAAGTCATTGAGTCTTTTGTCAGGTGTGTTTGAGACAGAAGAAGATATTAATATATGATTCTCTTGCACATATTGACTTAGCTGTACGCATGAAGCCACTTGAGCCATTGGTGTCTTTGATGCCCATCTTATTGCGGTTCGTGAGATTTTATGAGAGGACCCAGATAGAGATGCCACTCGTGGATGACCGATGGACAGTTGAACATCATGATAGATCGGTTGTACCCCAGCAACCCGATAGGTGAGTAAATTTGTAACTTAATGAAAATTATATATATATATATATATTATATTTTATATTTAATGGTCTGATAACATCATTTAATTAATTTGTTACTGATACAGGAAGAGTTGTGGAGCATATGTGGCCATGTACATACGTGATTTGTTACAATCAAACGAGAGTACATGGAAATCAAGACGACCTGATCAGGTTGCAGATGTCATTGGACTGAGGGTAGAGATTGCTAGGTAGATGTATACCTTTTTGACACCGTTGTATAAAGTAAATAAATTAGGAAAATGGATATTAAACTCTAATGGAAAGGTTGTATATAAGTAATTGTATTTATTTATAATAATTATTCATTCATTTATATAATATTTAATAATATTCAAATTGGAAAAATCGAAAAAATCAGCGTTTACTTTACGTTATCATTGAAATGATCTAACTTTAAGCAGGTGAAACATTGTCACTTAAAGTAATGTTTAACTTCAATGTCGCCATATAGAGCCATCAAAATGGGATAAAAGCGAAATAAATAATGTTCGGTTTTTCAGGAGTGTTTAAAAACTGAAATCGATTTCTCATACACCTGAAAAACCTATCAAAGAAAAAGGAGGGATAAATCATACATCGGTTTTTAAGGGATATAAAAAACCGATTTTGGTTTCTTAACCATAATGAAAAATCGATCATGTAATTTTGATCAATTTTCATCCCTTTTCCCTTCAAAATTTAAGGCTTCCAGTGATAAAAAAACACAAAAAACCATAGAATTGATGTTGCATTTTAGTATGGATTAGCATTACAATTAAACATGGTTGGATGAATCTACATTAAGATTTGTATAATGTGAAATGTTGTCACCTTATACCATGTTTAACTTCAACTTCACCATATAGAGTCATTATGTAAGTTATTTACCTAATTTTACTTTAACTTTTTAAATTTAAGTTATTCGAGGCCATTTGTTGCCCACCAAAAGCCATTAAAAGGGGATGAACGCAAGAAAAATAATGATCGGTTTTTAATGTGGGTTAAAGAACTGAAATCGATTTCTCATACACCTAAAAGACCGATTAGAGGAAAATGAAGGATAAATCATAGATCGGTTTTTAATGGATATGAAAAACCGATTTTGGTTTCTTAACCATAATGAATAACCGATCATGTAATTTTGACCAAGTTTCACCCCTTTTTCCTTCAAATTTTAAGGTTTCCAGTGATCAAAAACACAAAAAACCATAGAATTGATGTTACATTTTAGGACAGATTAGCATTACAATTAAACATGGTTGGATGAATCCCAGTGATCAAAAAACACAAAAACCATAACATGATCGGTTTTAGAAGAGTTTAAAAACCGATTTCGGTTTCTTAAAATTAATAAATAACCGATTTTTTTGTTTGTCCAATTTTTACCCCTTTTTCTGTTTTGATGTCACTTACTTCACTTCATTATTCATTAAATTAATTATAAAATTAATGAACATTTAACAGACTAAACCCTAATTTTGTACAACTATCCGAGTATAATAGTACCATTTCATCACAGAATTTGAGTAATTTAATTCATTTCAAAAAATAATATAACACATATTAAAATAAAAACTTGAATTAATTAATGTGTCTAATCATCAATGTTTGGATCATTACCCAATATTAGATTGGGAGTAGGAAACCATTGGGGATCGACGTTGGTTATGTCCAATCTCATGATAGAGGCAGCATCTTCGTGAGGCCGCAGTATTTGCATGAGCATTTGCACTTGTTCCAACTTCTGCAGTAACGGCTTCGCTAGTTTGGGCTTCTGCACTTGCGGCTAAGCTCGTCCCTCCATTGGAGGATGTAGGGGGGTTAGGGCAACGAAGACAGTTATGTCCCATCTCACCACATTTTCCACACTTTTTAGTTTGACGGGCTTCCCCAACTGAAGGAATCCGAACCTCTTTCGGCCTACCTGCTTGTCTTTTTCCTATGGGTGATAGTACAATCATGCTTCTAACTTCCGCGGAAACATTCCAATTAGACAATTTAGGAATGGGATTGATCGGACGTGCATATGCAGCTTTCAGCCACTCTGTGCTATAATAATGACTGCAAAGTGTATCACAACTGACGCCCTCAAACCTGACATGTATCATAAATATTTAAGTGTGAAAATATGATATGACATTAAATATAGAGAATAACAACGTACAATTATAATACCTGGCTACAACACATGCATGAATACATGACAACTGATCTAAGTTCCACTGCAAGCAAGTGCATATGCTCACTTTAATATTAACCATCACATCGCCTTTACTATGATGTAGAACACTGTATGTGATCGGTTCTGTAATAGGATGTACGGTACCTTCCGTAGATAAATTTTTTGCTAACATGATTCGATTGTACGCAGTAGTGTTAACATAAGTCGTGAGTTTTTCAGTAGCACCACGTCTATTATTAAGCCATCTTTGTAACACATTTCTCACATATTCATGTGCAGTAGTTATTGGCAAACGACGTGCTTGCATCATGCAATTGTTGAGTGATTGTGCAATGGTAGTGGTCATCATGTCATATCTTTTTTTTGGACAATGTACCCATGACCACCTGCTTACCTTAACCTTAACCAAAGTTTCATATGATTTCGGATGCAACGCCCAAATTTCTTCTAACATTCTATTGCGGTCATCTGGCACATAACTATATGCTGCATTGTAAAATGCTTTTTCCACCACATTCGAATATTTTTTACAATATTGCTTAAGGTTTTGCCATAGGTGGAAAAAACATAATATGTGTGGGACTTCAGGAAAAGCTACACTCATCCCATTCGATATGCTTTTGTGAAGATCGGATACGATAAGCAAATCGTCCGACACACTGATTGACTCTCGTAATCTACTTAAAAACCAAGTCCATGAACAATATGACTCTCCATCGACAAATCCAAATGCGATAGGATAAAACATCTCCGACCCATCTTTGCAGGTAGCAAAAAAAATCACTATTTTGTATTCACCTTTCAAATGGGTGGCATCAATAGCAACAACCGATCTCATGTAAGATTGAAAACCCTCAATACAAGCCCCAAGTGCAATGAACGAATACAAGAACTGGTTGTTTTCATCCTTCTCAATTGCCGTCATGGTGTCGAGGTTTGATACTTTTAACATTTTAAAATAGAACGGAAGTCGTTGATATGACTCATCCGCTTGTCCATATGCTAATTTTTTTGCATATTGTAAAGTCTTCCAAGCTTTACTGTACAAGATCTGCACACCATACTGCTCTAGCATTTCTCCGATCAAACGATTAGGTGTATAAATATCTCTCCACCTTTCCCGCATATAATTTTCCAATGACAATAGCCTTCACACTTTTCATATGTGATTTCATGGCTACTTGACGGCACATGTGTTCCGCCACATACTTCAACACAGACCACATCGAACAACTTTCTGCATCTTGCACGAACTATAAAGCTACAACTCTTATCCTTGCAACCAGCTTCAAACTGCTCCGCGTCTGAGCGTCTAACACGATATTCAAACTTGGATTTCAGAGCATATTCTCCAATAACTGTACACATTTCTTATTTACTATCAAAGAATGCACATTTATACAAAGTACCACGTTGGTAGACGGTTGACACAGTGCTTGAAGTAGCCTCAATGTCACTCAGTTCTACACCGGGAACAATCCGGTATGATTGTGAATGATTGTTCTGAAATTTTAAACCCGAAAATCTTATTTTTGGAAACCCTTCATCCTCGACGACATCATTAAATCGAGTTTCCTCTTCATCACTATCTCTAGTTTACTCTTCATCACTATCCCCTGTCCCATAACCATTATCATTTGTGTCCTAATCTTTATCATCGCTAACATCATTCATATAATCATCATTAATGTCATGAATGGGACATTCCATAGATGTAAATGGGGTGATCAAAGCATCAATCTAATTGCTACCAACACCTGAAGTAAGATAAAATTGACTTTGAATCATATACAGATCTACAGGTCTATCAGTATTTGGCATCTCATGTCTTGTGTCTAGTATTGAGTCGGTGACATTTGGACGAACGATATGTCTACTAACTCCAGTTCCAAAATCTCTTACAACCTTATCAATATAAATCTCTCTAACATCAAC
The DNA here is from genome assembly GCA_021234005.1 of Nephelium lappaceum. NCBI lineage: Eukaryota > Viridiplantae > Streptophyta > Magnoliopsida > Sapindales > Sapindaceae > Nephelium > Nephelium lappaceum. The sequence goes on from CM038007.1 coordinate 3,233,791, forward strand.
ATTTTTCACCGCCATCAAACCAACCACACCAAGATTAGACATGATACATATTTTTTTCACTTGGCCATTTGTCATACTTTGTAGTAAATAATAAATGCGAATATCCTACCTTCTTCTATCAATGCTAGCCTCTCTGTACACAACATCCACCAACGATGAAAAACTACTATCTTTAGGGACCCCACATATAATCGACTCACCCCCAACATAGTTAGATCTATTCCACTCTCCATCAAAGTTGATTACGATCGTTTCGTGAGCCATTCCTATAACATTCAAAGAATGTTTAATTAGTCTCACTATAATGGGTGAACATTACAAAGTACAATCATATATAACAAAATCTAACACTATAAATCAATGCCTACCATTACAAATATAAGATATATCACAAATATGTTAACACTGCCTAACTCAGTTTTTAAGTGGATCAAAAAACCATTTGATGAATAAATTTTTATTGTACACTCACAACACTTTACAAGCAAATGCAATTAAATATTACCCAATATGATCATATCTAACCACATATAACACTAAAATTTAATACACGGTATCCAAAACACAACAAATATCGAAAACATGAAAAATTGCTAAAATCGGTTTTCCAATGACATGAAAACCGATCACATGGTTAAATCGGTTTTACACCTCTGTAAACACCAAAATCGATTTTTTAGTTAATTTAAAAATCAATTTCATCGCACATTTTATAGAAACTGCAAATCTAAAAATCTACCTTTCGGATGTCATATATCACAACCAAATCACTCTTAACGCTTTTAGGTTATAATTTGAACAAAATAACAATTTGAACAAAATAACCTAAAAACCAACCAACAAAAACACATACATTACCTTCAAAATTCAAATCACTTGAAATGGAAGAAGAAGCTTCAAAACCTTTAATGGATCACACTTGAATGGATCAAAAACCTTCAATGAACAAAGAAGCTCCAATGAAGAATCCCTTGCTAGGAGGTTTGACTTTCGGTTATAATGGTGAATGGAAAAGAACAAAAACCATGAATAGAGTAAGAGAAAGAGAAAAGAGATTTGGATGCTAGGAGGAAGAAGAATGATATTTTGGTAATTTCAATTAGGGCAATTGGGTGATTTTAATTTTAAGGGTAATTTAGTAATCTTGGGTAGGGGGTGGGCATTTTCGAGTTCGGGTTGGGTTGGGTTGAAAATCTTCCAACCCAACCCAATGATTTTCAACCCAACCCAATAATTGTCGGGTTAGGTTGGGTTAAGTCGATCGGGTTAGCACCTCGTTGAAGTAGAAAACATTCCTATTAATCAACTAGTTCAATTACAGAATATTTGCATTGATTATATAACATGTTCAATACAAATAAAACTATAAAAGTTTAAGTCACTACATATTAAAAAAAAAAAGGTTCAATTCACCACAAAAAGTACAAAAAAATAAAAACTAAGAGAATAATCCTATTAAATTCCATCAACACAACTTGTGTGGTATCATTAAAGTCTTCATAAGCACAGAAAACTACAAAATATTATGTCCAATTGGTAGCTTCCAAAACATCGACTACAAGCACCACCTCCAACATCAAATAAAACATGTAAGTTAACCTATAGTGTAACTAGCTAACATGTTTTTAAATTTTGACTTTTGCAAATCATAAAAGAACAAATATATGTAAGTAAAATATAAGCTTTTTATTTAAAGTAATTACCTTAATTGTATGAAAACATAATCAATTCACATTCTTTTTCATGGATCCATGGGTATGGTTACTCCAATCTCTACATAAATGGAAGAATAAAATATTAGTAATAAATAAAATTACACATTTAACATTATCATAATAAAACAAATCATTTACCTTGTTCCATTGCTTCAAACAACTTCGTCTCATCCGTGGATGGTGTAAGATCCAAGTAAATATTAGTAGATCGTAACCAATTGTGCAAGCAAACTAATATTTCCACCATCTTTGGAGTCAAGCTACTCTTAAATAGGTCAAGAATACGACCTCCCGTGCTAAATGCCGCCTCGGAAGCCACTGTAGAAACCGGAATGGCAAAGACATCCCTTACAATACGTGATAGAGTCTTGTACTTAGAAGAATTAACTTTCCACCAACCCAAAATATTAAAGTTCTTGTCATCCAAATGTTCATCGGACTCTATCAAATACCTTTCAATCTCATTCTTTGAAACAACAAAATCATTCTTTTCTTTCATTTCCTTGAACTTTTTGAGCCTTTGCAAATGAAAATCATAACCTTCATTCGTCTTTTCCACATCATTCTCACTAAAGGAAAGATTGGAGCTAGAAACTTGTTGATCACTTGAAATATTATCATCACTTTTGTAAAACTTATAGAGTTTAATCAAAAGATCTTTAATATCACTAGTTAACTCCAAAACCTTACTTTCATCAAATATATCAGTAAAGCAAAATTTGACATAATCCAACTTGTATCTTGGATCAAGAACAAGTGCAATTATCAACAATTTATTTACTTCCTCAATTTTCCCCCAATATTTGTCAAACTTCAATTTCATTCCCATTGCCATATCACACAACAAAAAATCATCACTCTTACCCAATGTAGTCAACTCATTTTCAATAGAACACAATCATGAAAGAATATGTTGGAAGTAACGGATGTAGAAGCACTAAACTTCAAAGTGATGTCGTAAAAAACATGCAAAAATTTGACAAACACTCTAGCATTACTCCAATCTCTCTTTTTTGGCGGCCCAACCCTTTTTTTCCCATTTTCATCTTCAACAAAGTACAACCCATAACATTTATCATCCTCCAATAATCTATCAAATGCTTTTTCAAATTTTAAAGCACTAGATAACATTAAATAGGTGGAGTTCCATCTAGTAGGCACATCTAATACGACAAGACTTTTGCTCTCAATTGTTTCATACTCAATACAAGTTTTAAACGTTTGAAGTCTTGAAGGTGAAGATCTAACATATTGTATTGCATTACGAATGCGAACAATTAAATCATTCAAATCTTTCAAACCATCAGACACAATTAAATTTATAATATGAGCGGAATATCTCACATGCAAAAAATTTCCACCTAACACAAGCTCAAATTCTTCCCAATTTTTCAACTTCTTTTTTAGATAATCTATAGCCACTTTATTAGCGGAGGCATTATCTACAGTAACTGTAAACACTTTTTGAATACCTCAATCCTTCAAACATGACTCTAGAACTTTTCCAATTGTCTCCCTTCTATAGTCAGGAACAATATCAAAACTCAAAATTCGTTTATACAATTTCCATTCACAATCAATGAAATGGGCAGTGATTACCATATAATTGAAATTTTGAATTGAAGTCCATATGTCGGTGGTTAAGCAAACTCTTGGTTTTTGTTCAATGAAAAATTTTTTAAGCTTACAATTTTCATCTAGGTAAAGTTAGTAAACATCTCTAGCAAGTGTTCTTCTAGATGGAGGACAAAACTTTGGATTTAGAACACTACAAAAATATTTAAACCTTTCTTTCTCTATAAAAGAGAAAGGTAATTCATCCACAATAATCATCCTAGTGCAAGCTTTTCTACACTGTTCTTTGTCAAAACCCACGGCCATAAGTTTTTTGTTATCACCAATAGACCCAAAGGTTAAGGTTTTTTGTTTTTTATCCTCCTCAGCCTTTATAGAATTATATTGTGCACATTGTGTTTGCAAATGATTCCATAAAGTCGTAGTGCCACAATGTTTAGAAGAACATGCATAATCTTTACCACAATAATTGCACTTACATCTAGACTTATCACCATACTTAGTGAAGCATTTCTACACATCCGACTTTGATTGACCCTTTTTGGGTTTTCCCATGTCATTGACAACATCATCATCATGCTCATCCATCTACAAAATAATTTTAGATGATTCAATAACAAAAATTTTAGACGATTAAATGTTTGAATTTTAGCGAACTCTATGAAAAAGTGTTTGAATTTTACATTACCATGGCAAATATAACATTCCTTTTCTTATCCATAATAGTCTTCCTCTTTTCAAATCTTAATAACCTAACGAATACTTAAATGGTAACCTAACCTATCAGAACAAGAAAAAACCAATAAAACCAAAAAAAAAAAAAAAAAAAAAAATCAGCATTACAAATAAATATCAAACCAATAAAAATACATACATAATTTATATTTTGTTTAATATGTTTGCTCCGCTAATATCAATATCATATTATGTGTGTTGTGTCATGTATGGTCAATTTGCTAAATAAATATTCCACAATTTATAATTGTAATATAAATAAAGTCACAATTCACAACAATCCATACATTAAAAGACTCAAGATCAATATTATAAAATATTTCACAATTTATATTTGTAATATAAAGTCACAATTCACAACAATCCATACATTAAAAGACTCAAAATCAATATTATAAAATATTTCACAATTTATATTTATAAAATAAAGTCACAATTCACAACAATTCATACATTAAAAAACTTAAGATCAATATTATAAAATATTTCACAATTTATATTTATAAAATCATACATTAAAAGACTAAAGATCAATATTATAGCACATTTAAGTGTCAATTAGTGACATTAAATTAAAAGTCATCCACTCAACATTAATATACAGTTGAGTCACAGTCAATTCTCAATCTCTCACTGTCACTGATTCTCTGTGACTTGGTTTGGCTTTGGTCCACAAGATTCAAATTCTCTTTCAAACTATGGTCCCCTTACACACACATACAACCATATAATCTAATTCCATTACAGAATCACAGTCCCACTCACACATGACAGTCCCACTCGTACAGTCCATCTCTCACAGCTACTGAGGTCTGAGCTACATATTCCATCTCTCACAGTCCCACTCCCACTCGTACAGTCATACACGTACACATGACACAACTAACAGCTTGAAATAATCCAATCAACCTTCATTGTTCATTCTCACAGCTCACTACCCAGTACGGCAATACCTACGCGACTACACGGCCACGACTCCACCTCCACTCTACAGACTGCGGCTTTACTGGCTACACCCTCTCCTCTCTCTCCGCCACCAGATCATGCCCCAACCGCCACCATATCTCTCCTCTCCTCCACCCTTCGATCCGCATCTCTCATCTCCTCTACCAATCACACCCGCATCTCTCCTCTCCTCCACTAATCGCACCCGCATCTCTCATCTCCTCCACCAATTGCACCCACATCTCTCCTCTCCTCTCGGCTTCTCACTCAACCAACTGCACTCATACGGCCCCGTACCTCACCTCTCGGTTTCTCACTCAACCAACGGTACCTTACCTCTCGCCGGTCTATAAAAGTTGAAGATTGAAGGTTTTTCAAAATCAGGTTTTAGGGTCATTTGATTTTGAAAAAAAATGGGAGATTAAAGAGTTCATATACCTATGGTTGTGGAGGTCGGAGATCCGAGCCAGAGGACCTCTGATCCGCCGTGAAGGATGACCGTGAAAGTGTGAAGATGGTTATGTGTGGAGTGTGGAGGTGGAGAGAGATGAGAGAAAAATTGAGAGAGAATGAGTGAAAAAAAAAATGTGGTTGGCGCTAGGTAAGGTGTGGAAACAATGAAAAATGGAAACTTGAGCTTTTATATCTCGGTTTCAAGTCGGGTTGTCAGTTTGATTTGTTGACCCGACCCAACCCGAAAAATAATCGGGTTGTTAAATTTCAACCCGAGTGGGTTGTTTAGTCTAGAGTAACCCGACCCAACCTGACCATAAATGGTCGGGTTGGGTCGGGTTACTCGGGTTGGGTTCAAAGTGCCCACCCCTAATCTTGGGTATACGATGGAAATAATTTGTTTGAGAGGTCAAAAACAAATTTTTATAAAATCTTGGATAAAAACAAAAATTTTCTTTTTATTTGGGTAAAAATGATAAATTTCCCTATTTTTTATTTGATTATTGATATGCCTATTTTTTTATTCATAAATGATGAATGGATTATCGCATGATGTGATCGTTAATTATATGGTTCTTTGGTCATTTACTTTAATTAAAATTTTTAAGCCGTTTATGGTTATTTTTGTTGTAATTCATAGATTCAAGTGTTGAATTTTCGTATGATTGATGCGGAATGGGGCTGAAATTTTGTTGCTGTTTTTTGCGAAAAAATTGTGATTAAAACGGCAATCTGATTTGAGCGGCTAACAAGTTGTGCACAGGAGGCACCACACTTGGTGCACACAAAAGGCCCAGCTCATCGTGCATTTTGTTTGTTTTCGGAGCGCAAGATTGCACCAATTTGGTGCAACTATTTGCAAAGTGCTCCAGGTTTGCTCATGTACTGCCACTTGACAGTTAGATTTTTCTGTTTTTTTTATACTACAAACAGCCCTTAGGTTTCCGTTTTATCATATTTTTGAGCACTCCGAGTTTCCATTTCGGTTTGTTCTTTTTTCCCAAATTGTTCATAAGACTGGACAATAAATCTTGGGTCCAAAAATCAAAAAATGGGCTTCTAACTGAATCCATTGGATGGAGATTTTTGATAATTAAATTGGATTTAATTTTGAGCCCAAAAAAACCCATGAAGACCATGAAGAATACAAGTGAAAGTCAAGGAATGTCTTGGTTAAGTTTTGTAATCTTAATATTAGTTTTAGGTTGTTGAAACCAAAGAACTCGATCATACACATCTTCATTTTATTATTTGAAAACATAGGATTTTCTACTACAATCAATTCAAACTACTTAATAGGCATTCTATGTGTTATTTTTCTATTCATACTAATAAACAATTTAATAATAAAATAAAAATAATACATATAATATATGTCATGTTATAATACAATAAATAGGCACTTCGTGATTTTATATGATATATTTTTATTGCATATACATGTTATATAATTATACATTCATCTCATAAAAAATAATTAAATAAACAACATGTATATGACTGAGCTATTTGGTTTTAAGGGCCTAAACAAATTTCAAAATTAAATAATGTAATTAAAGCATTCCTTGGCTTTGACTTTTATTCTTCATGGTCTTAATGGGCTTTCTTGAATTCAAAATCAAATCTAATTCAATTATCAAGAACTTTTATCCAATAGATTGGGCTAGAAGCCTGTTTCTTGATTTTTTTGGACCTAAGAATTATTGTCTAATCCTATGAACAATTTAGGGAAAAAAAAAAAAAAAACCCGAAATGGACACTCAAAATCCTTGAAAATACAATAAAAAGGAAATCCAGCATTGTTAATTAAAAAAAGAAAAAAACCCCTTCTGGCTGCCGCCACTGCCGTCTGCAACATGTGCCCTGTGTCGCACACGGCTAGCTGCTAATCTGGGTGCAGTTTTGCACGCACGCATCAATTAATCTGCATTGGCTTTTGCATCAATTGCACCGACTGCACAACATCATACATCTCATGCACCCAGTCGCTGCTTCCATGTCACTGCTTATAAGCACAAAATTGGCCGCACAGCTCATGCACCGACGTAAGTTTCACACGAATAGGTTCCGCAATTAATTGCAATTTTTGCCCAAAATCAGCAACAAAAGTTCAGCCATTGAATCAGCCCCGTTACGTTTCAATATACAGAAAAAAATAACAGCTTAGAACTATAAATTTACAACAAAAAAAAAAAAAAAAAGTCACAAACGGCCTACAAAATTAATGAAATTAATTAACCAAAAAACCATACAATTAACTATCATACCATGCAATAACTTATTCATCGTTTGTGGATAAAATAATATATATGCATATCAATCATCAAATAGAAAAAATGACAATGCTTGCTTAATGAGATACAAAATCAATACAAAACATATTATTTTAAAGATCACTGTTTTATGGGAACAGACTTTGCACCAATTGAAGGAAAAAGAAAATAATAGTTGTTTTGATAAATTTAAATTTTACAAAACAGTGAGTTTCCAAACTTTTTTTTATAAAACTCAATAATTTAGTCTATAAAATAGTGAAATAAAATAATAAAACGAAATAAAAGATCAAATGTTTTACCTTCTATATTAATTCTCCGTAGATTGCTCATCACCACCCAATTTTCTTTGATATATCTTTACATTACAAGACAAATGAGTGGACATAATTATATAGAACTATACTCACTTACTTTTGATTTGTTTTCTAAAAAGAAAATCAAATCAATTTATATAAGAGGTGAGTGTTTAATTTTAGTTATACAAAGAAGAAATACGCAAATTTTTCTTCTTTGTTAAAAAGAAAATAAAAAACTTTTCTTTTTATTTCTTTTCTCAAACATATAGCCAACCAAAAACCCTAAGGAAAAGAAAACTATTTCTTTTCCTTTTTATAGGCAACAACTAAGGTTTCTATTAATTCAAAATTAATATTAAACCCCTTGTTTGTTAAAAATTAAACTCTTGTCTTATACAAAATAATTAATTTAAAATTAATTCATATTATATTCTGAAATCAATATCATAATCTCTAATAAATTAATTCATAAATAATTTAAATCAAAGTCACCATTAAGAATCGAATCCCAAACCTCTTTTTAAATAATTTAAATAATTCATAATTCATAATTAATAATTAACTAATTAATTATTAAATAATTTGAATAATCAATATTATTCAAATAGCAAGTCAACACAAATTTTGCTATTCAAGTAACACATATAATTGGACAGTCCAATTATAGGTTTTTATATGCACGTTTCTTATAGTGAAATAAGCTATCAAGGAAATCCTATGAACCTACAGTTTTGAGCTCCAATAATATCGAGATTATTAATTAACCTATTTAATTAAATAATTTACTATTATTAATTTTATAGTTACTTCATTAAAAACCTAAGATTACACTCTTAAAACTATAAATGTTTTTATATAATTTGAAATTTTCAGTGTCCATTAATTTAATCACCATTTATGATTTAATCCATGATAAGTAGTTCATAATTAGAGTTAGATTAAAATATTTGTTTTGTCCCTCTAATTATTTATTTTCCTTATAAGTACAATTGATTCTCTAATGAATAATATATTTATAAAAACTGTTTAATTTATCTTTTTGTTTATATATAAACAGAAAGTTGAGCGCTCTTATCATTTAAACCCTAAATCTACTCGTAAAGAACTACTTCTCTACTTTTCAAAAAAATGAGTGGATTTCATTTTTGTATAGAATATTCCTAGCTATTTACTAAATTATATCCCCAAAGTATGAAGCTATTTACCGGGGTATGTACACCAATCTCATCAATGTTAATAAAAGAATATAATTTAATAAACAAGAGTTTATAATACACTCAAGATTATGATCAATTCATATATGATCATCCTATCGTTAAATATGAATATCTGAGTTTAATGGATATTATTTAGAGACTTATATTTATCATTACCCATTCTTATATAATTTTTATTATATATGTTATCTCTATTTTTATGTCACCATATGAACAATCTCGGATAAAACTGTCGTACTAAATACGAAATGGACTGTAATTATAGTTTTATCACAAATGAAGTACCTAATTTCGTTTACTTTCTAAGAACTCTTTTGATTATTTATCCCAAACTATATGTGCTTGTATATAAAATTTATATACTTAGGGGTCATTTGTTTTTTTTTGTCTAAAGACTGAACAGTACTGTTAAAGACTGAGACTGAATAGTGACTGAAACCTGAAATTTGTAATTTGAATGATATGTTTTTTTTTTTTCCCCTTAACTCTGAATGTATAGTAATCTTGTTTATTTTTTAAAGTTAAATTGTCTTAAAACTAGTAATTTTATATTTATATCATTTTACTATTAGTTGTTATGTAACTTTATTTAATATAATACAAACAATTGTAAAAAATTATGTAGTGAATACTAAAACACTTTTATGTATATATTAATAATATTTATATTCGTAATTAAAATGTGATTAATTATTATAGTAAAATATTTTTTTAAAAAAATTATATATACAGTAAATAAATTATTATAATAAAATAAATTAAATTTATATATTTAAATAAAAAAATATTAAAGGAATATCATTAAAATTATAACAAATTTGAAAATATCTTATCTTGGGAATGATAGATTTAAAATAATATATTTAAAAAACCGTTTAGTGCTTTGATATTCAATTTAAAAGTAATTGTGTGTGTGTGTGTGTGTTTTTTTTTTTTTTTCAGTGATTTTTTTATGGTTTTAAGTGATTCGATTATTTAAGAAAACAAACAAAAATCACTTAATAGTTGTAATTGAGACTCATTAATCACTAAAAAATGATAAAAATAAACGACCTCTTAATTTGAGATTACATAAATAATCAATTATGTTTCCCTTGATATTAACACTTTTTACAAAATATATAAATCAAATGAAATGATTACTTTATTAATATTTATAAAACTGTTTATATAACTATAAGCCCTTAAAGTATAAATCCCAATAATTTGTTATGTTGAAGAAATAATATGCTATAATGTTAATTAAGCTGGAGTTTAGTTAATTTTACTGTTAAAATTGTTATATTTAAAAATAAAAAATAAAAAACAGTATGCATACATTTGACAAATTTTATATCAACTATTGTGAATTTATAAAATATCTAAAACTAGACATAAAAATAAAATATTTTAATTTATATTTGGTATAAAAATAAATAACAAATTAGTTTCTTGGGGTATAATTACAAATTGGCAAGCCATTGTTATCTTTTGACTGTCAAATTTGACTTTTGAACATATTATTTCTTTAATTTAATGCAATCAAATAATAATTAAAAACTTATTTTGAAAAATAGAAAATGAATGAAAGAAAAAACTGTTTTTCCTTTAAATTAAAACTAAATTTTAATTAAATTAAATAGAAAAAACTAAATTTTAATACAATATAATTAACTATAGATCTCCAACATCTCTAACAATAATGTATGATGGAGATCATTCAAAAAAAAAGAATCAAAATTAAAAGGTAAAGATCTAGATTAAATATTTAGTGTCGCTAGTAGAGATCTCAAGTTGGGATCTTCATTGTCAATGGAGACCCTTACTCTCCATCGCAATGGATCATGGAGAACTTTGGTCTTTGTCATTAGAATCATCATCTATCATTGATGGAGACCCTAGATCTCCCTCTTCACAAGTGTAGTCTAGATTAGATTTCCATAGTTCATCCTCTAGATCTCTAGGCTTTAATTTTTTTTTTTTTTTTTTAGTTGTATTGAATTTTCTTTTTCCTTTGAAAATCTCTTTACCCTTCATCATTGTATCAAAACAAGAATTTCAGTAATTGTTTTAGAATTTTTTTGACATTTCTTATTTTTTTTTTAAAAAATTCACCATCCATCTACATATGAAATTTCATTCTTAATTTCTTAGCTTTTAAATTTTATTATAAAATAAAATATAAATGCCTGAAAAATATTAAAGTTGACTGACTTTCACTAATAATAAGTAACTAATTTGTAATTAACTATATAGTTGACCCAACAAATCACAGATAATTTGTAATTTGCTCTTTAATATAAATATAATGATGATTTGGATATTTAAATAATAAATAATTTACTGAATACATTTTTGACATCAACTTTAATAATTAAAAATGAGAGTTGAACTTTCAAAAAAAAAAAAAAAAAATTTGAGAGTTGAATCTTCAAATTTTCTTGGGTACTACTTGAACCATAAAAACCCCTAATTTTTGACCCGGAAAAGTAAAAGAAAAGAGCAGTGAGGACTCTACCCTCTGCAAGTCTTCACTGATCGAGAGAGACAACGAATCAGATCGAGTCAGCCAAACCAGAATCTGATGGCTCGTCAAGCCGTGGCCAAGCTGATCGGCTCCATCGCCTCCCACAAGTCTTCTTCTTCGCTTCTCAGCTCCTCTTCTCACTGCCGGCAATATGCGGCGGCGGCGGCGGCGGCTCCGGCTCAGCCGGCTGTGTTCGTCGACAAAAACACTCGCGTCATCTGCCAGGGAATCACCGGCAAGAACGGCACCTTCCACACCGAACAAGCCATCGAATACGGCACCAAAATGGTAATTTCATTTTTTTTTTTAAATAAAAATAAAAATTGATTTTGAAATTGATATTGATTTAGAAAATTGAATTGAATGTGAAAAGGTTGGGGGAGTGACGCCGAAGAAGGGAGGGACGGAGCACTTGGGGCTTCCGGTCTTCAACACGGTGGCTGAAGCCAAGGCCGAAACGAAGGCCAACGCTTCTGTCATCTACGTTCCTCCTCCATTCGCTGCCGCCGCTATTATGGAGGCTATGGAGGCTGAGTTGGATCTTGTTGTTTGCGTCACTGAAGGAATCCCTCAACATGACATGGTAAAAAAAAGACATCTTCAATCCGTTGCTTTTGTTGCTAGTTTGATACGCTACAAATGTTGTAGCGGCATGCTCCGGAAATTTGACGGAATCTTGTCTATGTAATTGTCCTTCCTTCTAAGTTTAGGAGAATATAGTTTGACTTTTCATGGCAATTGTTTGAAAATTTATTTGCATTCTGTGTGTGTGTTTGGGTACTGGAAATTTGGTGAATGGTTTTTGTTTCTATATACAAGATATGGGTTATTTTTGTGTTGAATTGTGCGGACTTATGTTTTTTGGATTTCAGGTGAAAGTGAAAGCTGCACTCAACAGGCAATCCAAGACACGGTTGATTGGACCCAACTGCCCTGGAATCATCAAGCCTGGAGAGTGTAAGATTGGGATTATGCCAGGCTACATTCATAAACCTGGCCGTGTTGGAATTGTTTCTCGCTCTGGAACCCTCACCTATGAAGCAGTAAGTCATGCTTTTCCATGTTGTTATGCTAATTTGAATTTTGAAGAAATGTAATTGTGTTTTTGTACTGTAATTTGGTTTCCTTGGTTTAGTTTGCCGGTTGATATTGACATGTGATATGCACTATAATATACTACAGCTGTTAGTTAGTTAGTTTGTTGCTTGCATTAACATCTCTGCGCTTAATCTTTGTTGTCTTTGCACTTGTTTGTGTCTTTCGACAACTGCATATGTGTTACGTGCCTACAAGTCTGCTTGAAATGTTGACAGTTTAGCTAACTAAAGATATGGAAGTTGTTAGCAATAGCTGTTAGCAGTAATTGTGGTAGTTAGCAGTAGCAAATAAAATGCCTATCTACTGGTTTGTAGTGGGATAGTGCCATAGTTTTAGGCCAAGTTGTTATGTATTTAAATGAGTATTGGAAGCAATAAAAGTAGAATATTTCATCCAAACATTAGTATTAGTTTATTTAGTATTTTCCCTTAACTTGTGAGCTTTACTCGTTTGTAACAATTCCGCGACGAGGTCGAGGCTGAGCTAAGGCTCGTAGCATCCAAGCACTTAACAATATGTATTTTATTTTCCAAGTTGGGAAGGGACTCCTGTCTACCTCCTACACCATCCTGACTTAATTTAACTCTTTCTAGAATGTTTGTGATACATTTTTATCCTTTATTTCATTGATTCTTTTTCTATTAACCTCAGCAGTCTGAGCATAATGATTTTATTCTTGATATCTACAATTATGTGAGTGACTGAGTTCTATTAATCATTGATAGATTGTTTGGGTTATTTACTTTTCAGGTTTTCCAAACAACTGTTGTTGGCCTTGGACAATCCACCTGTGTAGGTATAGGTGGGGATCCTTTTAATGGAACAAATTTTGTTGATTGCATTGAGAAGTTCCTAGTTGACCCCCAGACAGAAGGTAATTGTTCTTGAACTTATTGCTTCTTTTTGCCTACAGATGTTATTAGAAAGTAAGATATGGTAAAGCCTGATGCCATGAATGTTTATGCTGGACACTTATGCTCATTTATCTTTTATTGTAACCAAGATAGTTTATTATCGATAGTTGAGGAGAATTCTAATGTTTTTTCGGCCCTTGATTATGTTCTCTTGTCTAGTAAGATCTGGCGCCAATCAGTTAATCACTCCCATTTTCCCCTTTCTACTTGTGTTTTCCTAAGTTCGACTAACAAGGTGTAATTTAGAATGGAAAGCATAGCATTTCTACTTTGTCTCTCATATCTTTTTAAGGTATAAATTTCTGGCAAGTTGGCAATGTTATCATAACTTACCTTGCTAACCATCATTGATTGCATGAACAATCTGAATATAGAAACAAGAGAGAGTCGGTTAAATTCAGTATTGTTGTCCTTTAGGAACTCCCTTTCACATTTTCTATCAGTTAGAATGATGAGAACATACGTTGATGCTAGTCTTGCATCTAAGATAAAGAGAGATAAAAGAGTGGGAGGGAGTGAGAGAGAGAGAGAGAGAGAGGTCAGTCTTATATCTGATGTAATTTGTATTCTTTTGTTCTGTATATATTTCCTTTCTTATGTTGGCCTTTTTAACCCTTCATTTTGAATTATTCTATCTGTGAGATATGCAATGGGGAAGGACTGTGGTTGCTCGCTGTTAAAGGATATGCTATGTATGTTATAATCTAATATTCTAATTACAATGTCATATGTGTTTCAGGTATTATTCTAATAGGAGAGATAGGGGGGACTGCAGAAGAGGATGCAGCTGCCTTGATAAAGGTAATACTTTTTAATTTGACTTGACTGGTGTACAATCTAAGCTATCTGCATGGTTTGAGTTTTTAATTCAATTAATTAATATCTGAATTAATCAGATCAAATATGAAAATGGTTAAATTATTTTTGATTAATATCTGAATTCATATAAATTATATCATAGGCTTAACCACTAAGGCACTTCTATATTAACTCAGCTTTTCTGCCTTTTCTCTTATTTATACAAAAATAAAGCTTTTCTTTATTACGACCCTAATTTCCTTGGTCAATATTGAAACACCTTCCTTCTGCCACTGTGTTCCAGTGGTCTATTTTTTTTGGATAACCATATAATGTCCCTTAGTTCATGTATATACATCTGAAGGCCCTTAAGATATTAGCAATTATGAGAATGAGTAAATTGGAACCAGTAAAAAACTGTCTCAGAAAGAAACAGTTTATTAGAGTGTCATGAAGTCACTTGTATAGATTGCTCTGTCTCAAAAGGTTTTTCCATTTCCCCCTTTTTATATTTGCTATGAATGCAGAAGGGAGCTGTACATTTGAGTAATCTCTGCCACTCGGATATTAGTTACAAAAATGAATGAGAGCATACCTGGTCCTCTCCAAAAAGAGACAAAAATTGAAAGAACTATGATGCCCTTGGACAGTGCAACACCTTAATTAACCCATATTTGGAGCATTTTCTGTTTCAGATATTCAGGAGTTAACCTAAATAATCATTTAACAAGGTTTTCTATGGTACATGGCATACCTATATGTTCAAGAACAGAGAGTTGGCCGTAGCCCGGCCCAAGTGCATACTTCTGCCTTGTCTATATTCTCAATCATTTTTTAACATGGGAAGCAATTATTTTATTGATTTTCTAAACCTTGGAAGATAGGGAGATAGCATATGCCTTATATTTGATCCTGATTAAATATCCATGGGCCACTGTTGAAATATTTTATTATTCTATTTATAACACGTACTGTTGTTGATCAATATAACAGGCAAGCGGGACGGAGAAGCCTATTGTTTCATTTATTGCTGGACTAACTGCTCCCCCTGGTCGTCGTATGGGTCATGCTGGAGGTATGATGTTTCTGTAAAATCTACTTATTCTTGTCTGAAACATATTTCATGTCTCTATCTGTTAACAATTTTTATTTTATGGATGTTGAACTTTGACAGGATTATTTATCTATAGAATTCATTCTTATAATAAAAAAAAATATAAATATACATCTTTTTTTGTAGAAGTGAATTTTCAACTGTTTGGTAGGTTACATTCTGATTTCGTAGTCACCACTCTGATAAATAATCAGCATTTATCTTTTCGGTGTGGTTCCCTGTGTATGCAGCTATTGTGTCAGGTGGGAAGGGCACAGCGCAAGACAAAATCAAGACCCTTAAAGAAGCTGGGGTAACAGTGGTAGAATCTCCTGCAAAACTCGGTACCACCATGCTTGATGTCTTCAAGCAAAGGGGTCTGGCAAGTTAGTTCAGAAAAATAACAGATTTGTTTCTACATCTCCAGATTCACGATGTCAAGAACATTGTGATGTTCTGCATTTGATTCGGAAGTTGATTTTGATTGTTATAGAGTTTTTGGAAGTTTTAAAGTTTTTTGCTGTTCTACCTAAACATGGATTGAATTATAAATTTGATAATAATCGTTTTCATATACGCTTCACCCTGTCTCTCTACCCTTTGGTCTTCCCTTTGAAAAATATCGATATTTGGTTTTTCTCATGTATCTGATGAGCAACCAGGAGAAGTTTTCAAAATTTCTGAGTGAATGCTTTTGTTGTAATAGTTCTAGGTTCCTTGTCATTTATATCGGGCCCAACGTTTTAAAATGCCAAAAAGCGGTTAAAGGCAATGAACCTGCAGCGAGGCAAGGCAGCTGCCTCAAAGCATCCAGAAGGGTGCCTCAGTCCGAAAATGATTGAAAAATAATAATTTCTTTTTTTTTTTTAAAAAAAAAATCTAATATAGAAAATCATCTATTACATTGAGTAAAAAAGTCATAATCAATATTAGAAGCCATTAAAATCTAACAAAACAGAATTTAACCAATCGAAAGTATTGTGGAGGAAATGTTTGAGTGAAAGAAGAGGAAATATTAGGTTGAGAGGGGATTCGAAGGAGGTTTAAGTTTTGCAAAGTCGAGTCTTCTTTATGTTGCAATATATAGGTTTTCTTTGTTTAAAAAACTCTAGACTATTAGTCTTGTATGCGTCTGAGCAATGTACAACTAAATGGGTTTCTTTTTTAGAAAAAGTCAGCAAGATGTTATTAATATAATATAGGTTTCTGAGGCCGCTGCATATTCAATCGAGTGGCTTTGTTTCCGGCCCTTAAATATTATATGTGGGCTACTTTTATACACGCATCCTATTCAGGGTTGTTTAAAAGATTATTAATGATATGTTTAATTACATTACTATTCTCCAAATATCTTAAAATTACATTTTGTAACAACTTTAATATTTATTACACTAATATACCCTAAAACATGTTGACAATCATTAAAACTAACTATTGACTATCTATTTATCGTGAAAGTCAAAAATGACCTTAATATATATTTTATTATTTTATTTTTAATTATTATATTTTTTTGAAGGAAAAAATATATTTTTGAAAAATTTGTTATACATATTTATATAATAAAAAATTAATAAAACATAATTTTAATTATCAAGAACTTTTTGCTCCTAAATTATAATTATGATATGATTTTTTATTAATTTTTTATTATATAAATGTATATAACATTTTTCCAAAAAAATATATAATTAAAAATAAAATAATAAACTATATACTAGGACCGTTTTGACTTTTCACAATAAATTGTTAGTCAATAGTTGGTTTTAATGGTGGCCAACATTTTTGAGGTATATTAGTGCAATAAATGTCAAAGTTACTGTTTAGTGCAATTTTTAGATAGTTAGAGAATATTAGTGCAATTAATCCTATAATTAATAAACTTTTGAAATAGTCATTAATTGGGTGTGTGTATAAAAGGGGGTGTAGATACAATATTTAAGGGGTGGAAACATCGCCAGTCTATTCAATATTGTCCATCCATAATTCTTGTAGACATTGGGGCAAGTGGACACTAAGATGGAATAAGTTTGCTAATATGTCCATTGTCCCTGTTGCAATATGATGTGAGGTTACTCCTCCAAGAACAAGAGGATTAAAATCTTTCACACCCCATGTGAGATTTACAGCTCATACCTTTCTAGTTAGTTTATATGGGTTGGACATTTATATTTTAGGACCATACAATCCTGTTACATGAAATATGTTAAAGCCAAAGCAAGCCAATCTTGGGAGAAATAAATGAATTCCTAACATCTTAGGCAAATCCAAAGAAGGTTTTCTTGTACGCTGACCAATAAATATTTCTTAGTCCCAAAACACCCAATGCAAGATAACTACCAAGAAACAGAAGCTAGAAAACATAATATGTGCCTCCGCTTCGCTTTCTAGCCAATTAATATATAGTTTTCGTTATTTGAAAAAGGTGTCATGCTATTAGTAAAGTAAAATAAGTTTATAAGTTTATTCAAAACAATAAAATAGGTCTGTGGCTACCACATATGAACTGACTCAGTCATATTTTTTAATTAAACCGTAGTCTTTTATTTATTTATTTATTAAAAAAGTTGGGCAATCACCACCTCAAATCCGCCTCAGCTTGAATCGCTTAGACTCACACTGAGGCGTTCACTTTAATTCTCTCGCCTTTTTGTTTTGTTTTTTTTAGGTATCACTTGTAGTGATGACAACTTGAACCTAATTATTGTTAAATTGAATAAATGTTCTCTATCATCAAACCATATTAGGTGACAGTACATTAGTTCTTCATTGAGTAATTATTTTATGCATGTTTTCCTTCATATTATCTTATGGTTAGTGAGCCATCTAGAGCTAGGCAGTAGGATTCAATTCTACAGAGCATACTCTTGACTCGAGTTATCTAATCCTAATGCAATTTACTCCTCCCTATTCAAATCTAATTAACTTTCAATAATAGTTTGAAAGGCGTAAATTGCACCGAGGCACAAAAGGTCCTGAAGCCTGAGGTGCGAGGTGTGCCTTTGCAAAGCAAGACACACATTTTTATAAGAAGTTCAAAATATTGTAAAATTATAAATAACGAACAATAATAAGATATAATTCATATAATAAACATTTAATCATCATTCGTCATCTTCAAATTCTAAATTCATACTAAGTGCTAGTAGTAAGTTAGTCACCTAGTAGTAAGTTAATCACCTACTAAGTGCTTGTAGCAACATGGTGTCTAGACACCTACCAACAACAAACACATAGTGCAAACAAACACTTACTACTACTAACTATGAACTGGGTGTATAGGCACTTACCAACAACAAAAATTTAAAGTTCAAATGCTAAACTAAAAGGTAAAAACATCCATTGTTGCAAACAAAGACTAATCACTACAATAAAGAAACTAATTCATGCATCATAAAAATCATCATCTTCATCCTCTCCCCTTTTGATCCCTTCGTTCATCTTCTTCTTCCTTTCCAAATCCTGCTCCTCCTTCTTCTTCAATGTCACATTCCTCCTCCTTATCTTCAATCTCTTAACTTATTGACCGCTTTGATGAAGAACCTGATTGTGAGCTAAATCGATAGCTAGGCTTTCCCACTCTTGCAGCCATAGTGACATTACTCCAAGTCAACTCAACGTCATTTAGAAAAACAGTCTCATTATCTCTACCATTGTCCTCATCAAACCTACCATTCAACCATTCATTGCTCTCATCAATCTTTGATAGGGTGATGGGATCAATGGTATCACCTATTTGAAACTAATGTCTCATTAAACGACTTTAATCAAGCATGTTTATCTGTTTGCTATGAAGCTACAAGAATTTTGCAAAAAAAATACTAAGGATAAGCTATACAGAACAAACTAATTGCTTAAAAAGAAATTGTACAAACAAACATGTAATATATACTTATATTTTCAAACACACTCCAACTATGTTCACTATTAGATGAGTTGCAAGTCAATCCAAGAATTTTAATTACAAAAGTTTGCAATAACGGTGCTGACATTTCATATGAAGCCTATCATCCAATTGTCCATTAAAATTCATGGGTTAATATGAATGATGTTATTTGATTTAATTTATGATTTATATATAAAACATAAGATATATACCTAGTGCTTTCTCAGGTGTCTTTTTTATAGTTGTATAGTTTCCAAATAACCCTTATGTTTGAGCATACTTCGAAAGCTTTGAATTCAATATCATCTTAAATCTTAGTGTCCAGAATCAACCTTCTCATGCATTCATACAAGCCATTCATGATCTTTGGATCTATACGTTCAACCTTGTAGAAGAATTCTGAGTTCAAGTATCAATCGACAATATGCAAGAGGCGATGAATCTAAATATCCCATCAAGTATAAGTGATCCGAAAAATAGCTTTTCAACCCCTTAAAAAGAGTTGGCAATTGCTTCTTTAGCCTTATCCATAACCTCATATGTATACCTCATAACAGGCTTTCTTTCACCATCTACTAAGCAAAGTACATGCATCAGTGGATTGACCACCTTTAAAGCATACACCACATTGTTCTAAAAAGAAGACATCAAAATCACTTTTACAACCTTTTTGCCCCTCGCTTCATTTGTTCACTTGTTTTTCATCCACTCATTAGAGGTAAACTTCTTTATAAGGTTGTTTTTCAGACTATGCATCCTACTCAAAATGTTAAAGATATTGCAAACCGTGTTTTTGCAGGCCTCAACAACTCTTTCTTATCGATAAACCTTCTAAGCATGTTTACCAAACCTGAATAGTTATAGATGTAGCATTTCATTATAATAGCTCTTTGTCTTTTTCATATTAGGTAGCTTGTAAAAATCTTCCAATATTAAATCCAAGCAGTGCGTTGCACAAGGTGTCCAAAACAATGTGGTTGATGAGAACTTGAGGAGAATCTTTCGACCACGACTTACGTTAAAATATTATTTGTTTCGATTTCAGGATTTCTTCGAATTTCCTGCTACTATTTAAAATATTATTTATTTATTTTAGAATTTCATAATATTTCTTTATTAGTTATTTGACATTAATTTATTTTAGGTTTTTACTTAAGTTATTTGAATTATTTTTCTTTTAGGATTCTATTTCCTAAGGAAGATTTGTTTCGTAGAAAAGTTAGAACTAATTAGTTATAAATATGAGATTAGTTTAGAGTTGTGATAATGTTTTATTGGCTTATGGGATATTAATAAAATCTTGTAATTTGTGAGGCAAGTATCGTGTGATTTCTTTCGACTATTCTAGGTATTCTTGCTTGGGAGCACTTGGGTTAGGGTTAATCATTCTATGATATGATTTTAGAAGGCTAATTTACCCATTTTGTGGATTGGTTTATTCGTTCTATCCTTGGGCTAGGGTGAGGTTATTCTGTGATATGATTTTAGAAGGCCAATTTACTCATTTTGTGGATTGATTTGTTCGTTTTATCCTTGGGTTAAGGTGAGGTCATTCTGTGATCTAGTTCTTAGGAATGACTAAACCTAGCTCAAAGATAGATAATGAACTAACCAACCTATATAATGTGTAAATTGGTCATTTAGAATTAGATCACGAAATGATCTAACCCTAACTCAAGGATGACAATAAACCAACTAATCTACAAAATGAGTAAATTGGTCTTCTAGAGTCAAACCACAAAATGAACTAATCCTAGCTCAAACACTTCCAAGTAAGAATACTTAGAAGAGGTGAAAGAAAATAACGAACCATGTCTACAAAATAAGTAGATTGGTCCTCTAGGATTAGATTACATAATGATCTAACACTAGCCCAAGCAATCCCAAGCAAGAATGCCCAGAAAAGCTTAAAGAAATCACATAATACTTGTGTCGCAAATTTTAAGATCATATTAACATTCCATAAGCCCAAAAACATTATCAGAAGTCTCAAATAATTTCTTATTTATAACTAACTAGTTTTAACTTTCCTAAGATACAAGTTTTCCTTAGGAAATAGAATCTTAAAAGAAAAATAATGCAAATAACTTAAGAAAATAAAAACCTAAAAGAAAATAAATCCAAAACCTAAAAGGAAAATAATTCAAATATCTTAAGGAAATAAGAACCTAAAAGGAAGTAATTCCAACTAATAAAAGCTAACTAATAAAAAATTAATATTAAATCATAAATAAAGCGATAATATCTTAAAAGTCTCATCATTCCCCTATTCTTTGAGAATACCCTTGTCCTTAAAGATAAGATCTAGAAATTTCTCACCATGACATCATAATCTTTTCAAGCAACGGAATATCCTTGATAGAAGGTAGTAGAGCAAACAATTCATCCGTAAGATGTTTACATTTCTTAGCTTTGCTTTTCCCTTTCTCATTGGCTCTTTTTTGTGCTCTTTTCAATTTACTCTATCGTTCTTCAACTTCCTATTTTTTCTTTTGAACCTAGAACTCATTAAAAGCTAGCTTCAACTCCCAAAGTGTTCTTAGTGCTTTATATCTTCTAACCTTGATGATTACTCTCATTGTCTTATCCTAAGTCCATTCAAACACAATCTTTGTAAACTTCAAAAGCACCTTAAAGACATTTTTAGCATCCAACTTATTAGCATAAGCTAATTACTCTTGCTAGACAATTTTCTCTTCCATCACATTATTAGTTTTTTCACTTGTCACCACATCTTTCCTTGTTTCTTTTGTAGTTTGTCTAGAAACTTCATCTACATCTAACTAGTTGTTGGAATAATTCATTGTTTCAGCATCCTAATGACAGTTGTCTAAATTTCATCTTCAGGTTCGACAGAATAAGGTACAACAAAAGAGGTTGATGATTTGAAACCAAATTATCCTTAAAAGTTGCATCAATTTTCTCTCCACTTCTATATGTTCCATGCAATCCATGCAAAGAGCTTTAATCTAACTCATCTGTCCTTACACTCATCACATGTTTAGAAATATTAGATTGCAATTCTCCTTTATAAGTTCATCTAATATCCCTCACTCCCTTACCGTTGGCCAATCTCCTCTCTCTCCACTCTAGTCTTTCCTTGGTCATTCTTCTTATCTCATCTATCAATTGGTTCATGGTCATTGTTAACTGAGCAAGAGACACAACCGCTCTCTCCATTGTCTTAGAAATTCTTAATTGACTCTTTTCCAGAGCTTCCAACTTTTAGCCTCCATGTCTCTTAATGAAATTATTGCTAAAACCTTCTCAATGAAATTATCTCTCAAAACTCTCAATTTTGTCAATGAAATCTCCCAATGAAATTATCATCAGGACACTCTTAATGAAATCTTCCAAAGAAATTATTATCGAAACACTCTCAATGAAAGCACCAAATTATTGAGAACCTAACTATAGATCCAACAACAAATCTAAGCCCCCTTGACTAGCACAACAAAATATGATAAATAACGAATCAATCCACCTACGAAGTAGGAAAATTGACCCTCTAGAATCATATCACGGAATGACCTAACGCTAGCCCAAGGATAGAGAAAGAACCAATCAACCCATCGAATAGGTAAATTGGCTGTTTAGAATTAGATCACATAATGACCTTACTCTAGCCTAAGTACTTCCAAACAAGAATACTAAGAAAAACTGAAAGAAAATAACGAACCAACCTGCCCATGGAATTGGTAGATTGTTCTTATAGGATTAGATTACATAATGATCTAACCCTAGTTCAAGCAAGAATATACAGAAAAGCTAAAAGAAATCACATGATATCTGCCTGGAAATTGCAAGATTTTATTAATATTCTATAAGCCCAAAAGACATTATTACAATTCTAAATTAATATCTTATTTATAGCTAACTAGTTCTAATTTTTCTAGGAAACATGACTTCCATAGGAAATAGAAAGCTAAAAAGAAAATAATTCTAACTTTCTTAGGAAATTCTTAGGAAATAAAAATCTAAAAGGAAAAAATTCTAATAACTTAAGGAAATAAAAACATAAAAGAAATTAATGTCAAATAACTAATAAAGAAATACTATTAAAGTTTAAAATAAAATAATAATTTAAATAGGAGTAGGAAATTCAAACAAATATGAAACCTAGAAAAATAATATTTTAACATAAGTTGCGGTGAACAGATTTTCCTCAAGTTCTCATCAATGGGATACTTTACCTCCAAGTGTTTCCTTATTATTATTTAGAGAGAAACAAAAAAGAAATTAGTAAATATATAATCTAAAATTTTAAATTGTTTTATGGGATAACCTTATTTTTCCCTTTGTGCCATAATACCAAAATCCCCCAATACTTTTGAAAATCGCTAATATCCACCTTATTGATTTATAAAATAGATCAAATATTCCTTGTAGGTTATGAAAAAAAAAATATATATATATATATTTATATATATAACCCTTACCATCAAAGTTGACTTTGAAAATCAAAGTTTAACCATTAATATAGAAAGACAAACTAAAAGAGCATTTTAGTTATTTTAGTAGCGTAGTAACAACAGGGGTAAAATAGGATTCTCTAAAACTACTGAAGGGTAATTAACGATTATATCAAACTAAATGGGGGAAAGTGGGATTATCCCTTGTTTTATGCATAATTATAATACAAAAAAGGAATTTCTTTCATACCTATTGAAACATTATTTGAAACATTTTCAGTAACCACATGCATAACATTGCTTACTCCAATCTTTTCTACACACTTAATAACTTTTCACCAGTCTTTGTATATCTGGAAACATAAACAAACTCAAAAAACATACTTCCTTTAGGATAATTAACTAAGAAGATAATCAATATCCTTTTTCTCTTGTCCTTCCAACCATCTGATAGGATGAAACATCCATATTTAGCCCACGCTTCTTCATGATCTTTCATGATGTTACGAGTGGTTTCCACTTCTTGTTTGAGAAGGGGAACCTTGACTTTATGGTAAGTAGGGACCTTCATACTTGAACCATACTGACTAGTTACTTCCATGAAGACTTGAAAGTTATCATATGACATAATATTGAATGGAATGTTTGCATCATACATCTATCTTGCAAAGCTTCTACAAGCTTGACTCCTTAAGCTTTTCTTTGTGTGGTCATTTTCACTCAACCTCGTTTACCTTCCTTTGTTCTTTATCGTACTAACTTTTGGGTCAGGGGTAAAAAAGACATCCAATGGACCCTTTTGTTTTGGCCTTTTAACACTAGTAACATTACTGTTTCCAGTTCCAAAAGATGTATGGGTTCTTTTTCTAATTTGTGATGACTCATCATCATCATCACCACATTCACCAAATCGAAACTCATCAGCTAACAATGGTGCCATGTTCTGCTCATCCTTATCATTCTTCTTGTTTTGCATGAACTCCTGAATCTTTTATTTTACAGATGGAGGACATCATAGACAAGCTTTAGTATTCTTAAACCCACCCATTAGATGTTGCTTTGCTCGAAAGATGCCACCTTTCATCACTTTATGACAAAATTTACATTTGGTGGTATTTCTATCATTAGGATCGGGTTCAAAGTAATTCCATGTAGGGTCGGATTTGTTACTCGACAACATTGAGTGAGTTGCTAAAGTAAAAGAGAGCAATGGATTTGTACTTCATACTTTAATCACAAACAAACATACACAAACATACACAATAAACAAAATTTATATTTATAGTTTATATATACAGTTTATGTTCAAACATGTTTATCACAATTTACATATTCAAACTATATAAACAATCATACACAAACAAATAATACACAATAACAATATACTATAACTTACACAAACAATAACAGCATTTACACAAACAAAATTATTAAACAAACAACACACAGTAACAATATATTATAACTCACACAATAACATATTTACACAAACAATCATACGCAATAATAGTATAATACAAGTTATTGATCAAACCATCTGATACTCAATTTTTGCCTTCAAACCTTAGTTTTTTGCTTCATTTTTTAGTAGATTTTGGTACGTTTAAAGTGTTTGTTAGTTTGTTTCAAAAAATCAATTCGGAAGTGGTATGTGCATAATAAACTTGATGGTTTGGTTCAAATTTGAAACGAAGAATTTAAGTTGAAGAAGTGACAAAAGCAATTAACGAACAAGCGAGAATCGTGGAAAAAAGTGCAATGAATTGGAGGAATTTTGGATAGGAGGAGCAACCTATTCACCTTGGCAGCTCCTTGCTCACTTGCCACTAACTTATGCACACCAACCAGCCTTTTATGCAACCCTTTACATGCAGCAACCTAGGTCCAAGCATCCACGTGCACTTCCCAACCAACCAACCTCTATAACAGTGCACTAGATGGCTTAAAATTCTGCCACAAGAACACTTACTCACACATATACTAGCCAAACAGCATACCCAGTAGTATGCAATCAAAGTCTTCTCTAGTAGGCGTACTTACCAGTGCGTACCCTTACCAGATAGTGCACAAAGAAGCACACACATCACTTTATAGCAACTTGTTCCAACTCATTAGCGTGCCTACTATCGAGCTTACTGGCCAACTTGTGCGTAAGATAGCCCGTTTTTCACCAAACTACACCAATATGCTTACCTACACATCTACCTACCAAGTAGCCCTTACACTAGCACACCAAGACCTGTTTTGCTATGGTTAAGTGCACACATTAGCGTGCCTCTTGTTGAACCAACACACAAAGCAGCGCCACACTGCCAGTCAATTCCAGTAGCATGCAATACACTTGTGCCAGGGGTAAACTAGACATTTTCCCTTTATTTAGTGCCCTATCTTCGAAAGCCTTTAAATACACCAAAATCACATCATTTTCACCAATTTTGAGGGCCTGAGAATGGGGCTTTGATGCCCCTTCTCTCACCTTTGATTCTCAACCCAAATCACCTCTATTTCACCTTTAAACTTCACCTACCAACATCCTACACCCATACTTTAGAAAGAAAGCTTTACATGAGTGGAGAAGAGGATATAAGGGTTTAAACTTGAAAAAAAGAAGCTCCATGGATTCAAACTCGAGAGAGGGAGATTCATAGGTTGTTTTCTTAAGTTCTCTTGTGTATTTACAATTTTTCCTTTGGATGTATCCATGTATTTCATGTTGTGTTAGGATGATGATGGATATATATTTTTAATATTAATAGAGTTTATTGTTATTGCTTGAGGATGTTGTGTATGTTGAGTAGAGAATTTAGAACTTAATGCTTATATGTGAGTTTGTGTGTTGGGACCATATGCATGATTTGAGTTTGTGTGTTGAGACCAGAAGGAATAGCATACAAAATGCTCGATAAAATGCCTACACAAGATTAGGAAAGGGAAATAAGCTACTCGTGGGACAACCCGATCACCGTAAATGCTTAAGTGACAACCGAGTATCTTATAAAAATATCAATCTAACTTAAGTAGTAGATTATCTTGAATCTAATAAACTCTCATTCATTCAATAGCCATCGAAAGATAAGTGTTGGTGGATAAGAGCATGGTCAATGTATTATCGAAAGAGATATGTTGAGAGGACTAGTGATAAACTAGCGACAAACGAGATCGATAAATCTTCGATACTTTGATGATTAATCTCTATATTTAAATGGAATCTGGAATTCTAGCACACTTTACTTGTTTTTATTTGTTTATTTTCATCTAAAATTAATTTGGTAATCAATTCCTACGTTCCTGTGGAGACGATTTCACAACTGCTATATGACATTTATACGATTCGTATAATTAAAAGGTTTGTTACTTAAAATGGGAATTGAAAAGTAACCAATAAGTTTTTGATGCAGTTACCAAGGATGTGTTCGGATTGGTTGCCAACTGTAGTTTTAGTTTCTTTTAATTTTGTTTTCTTGTTTTTGTTTTTGCAAGTTTTACTTTTATTTTTATGCAAAAAATGACAGTCTCGAGAATGGAACTTGACTTCAAACTCCAAATTCTTCTGTCTTGTCTAGACATTAAATTATATGCTTGGTGGAAGGCAACCCACCTAGGTATTTTTTTTTTTTTTTTTTAAGTTTCGTATCCTTTTTACCATGAAATTTTACATTGTCTATGATGTTTGGTTAGGTTTGGGGGTGTGAACTTCAAAAGCTTAGTTCATGTGTGCTTGTTGTTTTTGTTTATATTTTTTTGAGTGGATTATTTGTTTTGTCATTTGAGATTCATATTTCTTTGCCATAAAGTCTTACATTGTCTACAATGCTTGATTTAGGTTTGGGGGTGTGGAATTCAAAAGTTCATTAATGTGTGCTTATTGTTTTTGGTTTGACTTTTTGAGTGTATTATTTGTTTTGCTTTTTGAAATGCATATCTCTTTTGCCGTAAAATCTCGCATTGTCTATGATGCTTGACTTAGGTTTGAGGGTATGGACTTTAGTAGGTTTAGTATTTGTGTGAAATTATACATATAAGTTATATACGATGTGAATATGCTTATTGTTTAATTAATTTGTTAGGAGTCGTTCGGGTGAGTTATACATGTAATGTGTTATAGCTCTTATGAAACACTTAAGATTTTGTCGATAATATTCATGGGTAATGAGCAAAATATTACTTTAGGGAGATTTATATATTTGTGCTTGTTTGCTCAGCTAAGCTTGAAATGTAGTGGTAACGATGACTTGCTAAGAGGTGTCATGATTAATAGTGAAGACTTCCTAAGTGAGTCATTAAGCTATAACATTTCATTTTGAGGGTTGTTTTTATTCAAATCTTAAATACTCTTCTTGTGCTTCAAATTGGACAGATTGATCTCAGCTAGGCTTTGCATTAGATATTGATTACATGTCTTACATTAAATAAATTGTTTGTTTTGCTTGTGAGTTAAACAAATTTTGAAATGTGATACTAGACGTGTGTTGAAAGCTAGTAAATGGCCTTAACACTCCCCTACCATTATGTGTGCGCTCTAATAGCCAATTTGAAATCAAACACATAATAAGCTTAATTTTTGTTCATAACCTACAATCTACCATTTTAAGCCTAAAACGAATATTGTCATACTTTTTAGAGCTTGAGATCCATTAAAGATAAAGTTGGGCAAGAAAATGGAAAGAAGTATGAAAATTATGTTGGTGAATGTGCTTGCTAAAGGCAAAATAAAGAAAAAAATCAAAAAAAAAAAAAAAAAAAAAAACAAAAGTAAGCAAGCAAGCATAGAAAATGAGAAAGAAATAAAGAAAAGCAAAAACGAAAAGAAAAATTCTAAGAGAAAGTATTTTTGAAGAATAGAAGAAAAGAAGCTTAGAAGTGTCAAAAAGAAATAAAAATAGCCGCATGCCTTAAAGAAAACTTCATTTAATCTCTTAAATTTGATCCTAGGTTTATTTGTTGAACTACTTATCCTTTTTTTTTTTAAGCCATTCACCATTGGCCATATTACAATCTAGAGAAAGTCCTACTTGATCTCTTGAGGAGTTAGACTCACTTGTTATGAAAAACATTGCATGATATGTTCTTGAGCTCCAATGTTTGCTCATGAGATCCTTTGCACACTTATGAATGCCTTTTTACATATTTATTTTCATATGTAATTAATATCTTCCAAATTGCGTATATTTGTGAGAGTGTTTTCGCCCAGGTTTCGAGAGCTTCAAATAGAGAAACCTTGTAAGCTTTAAAGTTGAGGCGAATTACATCATAGGTATTTTGATTTCATTGTTGTTGCTGGTCCATAATATCTTAAGTTTTGGTCTAGATTCTTGCATGACATGCATGGTTCTTTGGGTAATGTTATGACCATTACTTTATGGACTAGTCGACGTTTATCTTTGGGTTTCATTTAAGCTACGTCATTTCTTTTTTCCTTTTTCTCACACAAGTCCATTTGTAGGTATCATAGAGTTAAAAACCCTCAAGAGACACAACTTTTTCACTAAGGAAACCAAGGGGTTTAATGGTTTGTAACATACGCTAAATACCACTGTGATGACTTACGGAACTAGCCCAATAAGTTGCACATTTATTTATCTTTGTGTCTGTGTTGCGTTTAGCCAACTTTTCTCTAAGATGAGCAAAGCTTAGGTTTGGGAAAATTTGATCAAACCATTTTAATACTCAATTTTTTCTTTCAAATCTTAGTTTTTCGCTTGATTTTCGAGTGGATTTTGGTATATTTAATGTGTTTGTTAGTTTGTTTCAGAAAATAAATTCGAAAGTGGTGTATGCACGATAAACTTAAAGGTTTGGTTCAAATTTGAAGAAAAAAATTCAAGATGAAAAAGTAATGAAAGTAATCAATGAACAAACGAGCATAGTAGAGAAAAGTGCAACAAATTGGAGGAAGTTTGGATGGGAGGAGCAACCTATTCACCTTGACAACCCCTTGCACACTTGCCACTAACTTATACATACCAACCAGCCTTTATGCAGTCCTTTACATGTAACAGCCTAGGTCCAAGCATCCACATGTGCTTCCCAACCAACCAGCCTCCACAACAGCACACTAGATGGCCTAAAATTCTGCCACAAATGCGCTTAGACACATACACATAAGTTAGACAGCACGCCCAGTAATGTGCAATCAAAGTCTTTTCAAGTAGGTGCATTTACCAGTGCACACCCTCACCAGATAATATACAAGGAAGCGTACACATCACCCTACAACAGTTTGCTGCAACTCACTAGCACACCTACTACAGAGTTTACTTGCCAAGTTGCGCACTAGACAGCCCACTTTTCACCAAATTGCATAAAAAACGAGCTTACCTATGCACCTATCTGCCAAGCAGCCTCTATACAAGAGTGCTAAGACTTGTTTTGCTACTGCCAAGTATGCACATCAATGTGCCTCTTGTCGAACCGGCTCACAAAGAAACGCCACATTGCTAACCCATTTTAATAACATGTAAGACACTTTTCCCAAGGGTAAACTCGACATTTCCTTTTCATTTTGTGTCCTAGCTTCGAAAGCTTTTAAATATACCCAAACCACACAATTTGCACTAGTTTTGAGGGGTTGAGAAAGGGGCTTTGATGCCCCTTTTCTCTCCCTTAATTCTTAACCAAAATCACCTTCATTTCACTTTCAAACTTCACCTACCAACACCCTGCATCCATACTTTAGAGAGAAAACTTTGCATGAGCGAAGAAGAGGACACAAGAGTTCGAACTTGGAAGAGACGAGCTCCATGGATTCAAACTCAAGAGAAGGAGATTCATGGGTTGTTTTCTCAACTTCTCTTATGAATTTGGAATTTTTCTTTTGTATGCATCTATGTATTTCATGTTGTGTTGGGATGATGATGTGTAAAACCTTGATTTATATATTTACGGTTTTTTCAGTAATAGTATCTAAGATTGTAGAGAACCTTTAGAGATTTATTTAAATCTAATTGGAGAATAAATGAAAGGGTAAAATGGTAAATGACATTGTGTAATTATTAAGTGTGATTAGGGACTAAATCGAAAATAAGTTTTAATATTTGGTGTCAAATCAAAATTTAGCTCAAAGTTAAGGGATGAAAATGAAATTTTTCAGGAACATGACCGTCATTTTTGAAGTTGTTAGTGGGATAAGTGTGAAATTTTAGCCAATGTTACACAAAATGGAAGCCAAAACAGATGCCAAACCAGAAATGAAACAGACCAAATCGAGAGGGAGAGAGAGAGCCGAGAGAAAGAGCCGAGTGAGGGAGGAGAGGAAGAAGAAGACCAAGCCATTCTCCACCACCAAACGCACGCCATTTCACACTCAAAATAGAGCATAACCGTGACCAAACACAAAAGCCATTTTGCTCGCCAAAATCAAGAGAGAAAAGCCAAGAGGGAGTGAGGAAGAAGAGAGTGAGTTCGGCCAAGCCAAGACCAAGGGAGATCAAGTGATTTTCCTCCATTCTCAACCTCCAAACTTAGCCATTTCATGCACCAAAACTAGAAAGCAAAACAGAGAAGCAAGAGGGAGGAGAGCCAAGAGAGTGACGCCAAGAAAAAGGGGTGTGCTCGGCCAAGAAAGAAGGAAGGAGATCAACTAATTTCAAGACATTTTCGAGCTTCCAAATTAGTCTCCAAACTCACCTAAGTTAGAGAAAGAAACCAAAGTAAAAAGGGGGTAAATTGTTCAATTTTGAAATTGTATGTTGATGTTATTGGTTGATGTTTTTGTTGTGATTAGATATGGTTTTTTGTGTGTGATGTGAGGTGAGTGTTTAGTGACCAAAAGTAAGAGTAGATCTTGTGAAATCATTGAGGTTTGAGATGTTAGGGTTGGGTTGGAAAAAAAAAACCTTAAAGTTTGAATTGAGAATTATATGGTTGAAATAAGTTGTAGACAATGTGTTTAATGAAATGTTTGAGTGAATTTTGACATGAAAAATTTAATGAATTGAGTTTGGTGTGTGTTGGACCATTAAAGGCCAAAGTGAGGAGTATGTAATGCCATTGAAATTTGATGGTATTAAGCATGATTCCATGTTGAATTGAGGTTGATAAAGTGTTAAACCAACTTAGAATTCAAAGAAAATGGCATAGAGATAATGTGGTTAGTTTTTACTTGATAAAAGGCATTTTCAATTTTCACGAAATGCCACTCTTTATATGCATTCTAATGACCTAGATGAGTATTATTAGGCATATTTGAGTTAGTGGTGAAGAGAATTAAGTTTAGAAATCAAAAGTGTAAAAATTATATTGAAAAAGTGGTGAAGGTTTTTCCTAGATTTCGCATCTCTATAGTTAGAATTTTTCTGAACCGTTTTACGGGTGACCTAAGTATGAGTTAGGAAGTGAATGGAGTGAAAGCGAAGTGAAGAACAACCCTAGGATGGGTTGTGAATAGTGTTCGACCAAAGGGAGTGCCAAAAATATGACTTTTCGTTCCGGGCTCCAGAAAACTATTTTGGACATGTAGGGATGTCCTTAGGGGTATATAAATAAGGCTCATGGAAAGAAATATGAATTTTGGAGCTTCAGTTAAGTAGAAATCAAATACGGAAGCTTTTTAGTTAAAAGTGCCCTTTTATGGGTTACTTGAGTTAATAACTTGTTAAAGAGTTTTGTGAAGTTAAATTTAGCCTATACTAAGTTAGAATATGATGTGTAGGTGAGGAGGAAGTAAGTGGAGCGCGGCAAGACCATTAAAGAGCTTGAACCAAGTTAGAAGTTCAGGTGAGTGCTACTTTTATTTAAAATGTTGTTATGGTTTTTGTAAAACATTGATTTATTGAAAAGTTTTAAGAAAGTTTTTATGAGATTTGAGATTAAAAACTCTAGTGTATAACTTTTAAAAGTTGAGATATTTTGGGTTTTTGCCCTTAGCAAAGATATTTTAGTGCTTAACGTGCTCAGAAATGAGATTTGATGTTTAATGCGTCCCGAAAGGAGATTTGTGCTTTTTGCACTTGGAAAGTTGAAGGAAAAGAGATTTTCAAAAGCCATTAGTATACATTCAGATTATATTTTTAAGTCTTAGACCCAACCGATATATCCCATATTAGTATGACAGTCTTGGGGGGATGCGTCACTAACTTATGAGGAAATCGAATCGTCGCGTCGCCTCTACTTATGTGGGATATTATCTTGCGCTATAGTTAGCGATGTAGCATTCCGCACATAGTCGTGAGATGTCTCAGATTGTGTCATGGTTGGTGTCAATTCGAAATCGCCACGTGACATTGCCACAACGAGCGGAGTAACTAGTCGCCGTGCGGTTAGATTACTTTAGGGGTACAAATTGTGCTTTTAGAAAGTATACAAATACTTGAGATATTGAAAGTGAACAAAAACATTTTAAAGCTATATTGCAAGTCATGAATTGCTTAACATTAGTATGCTTTTAAATTTATGAGTTTTATGCGCATTTGGATGCATATTTGAGTTTACAACTTATATATTTATGCTTTACATTTCAACGAGCTTTAAATTTGAGAATGATTGTGAAATTGAAATTTATACCTTCAAATGTTTTAGAGGATATATTTTAGTAAACAAAAGTTTTAGTTAAAAAGTACTATAAGCACTCACTGAGCTTCTAAAGCTCACAGTTTTTCATTTTTATTTAAAAGCCTCGTCAAGTGTTGGTGTGGGTGACCGGGAAGAAGAGATAGCTCCTCCGAAAGTTTAGGTAGGCTTGATATGACAAAGTTTCTGCATATCTATCTTTTGCATAATTTGTAATTCAAAGAAGTTGGTTGTAATCATATTTTTGAATTGTAATGGGTGGTTAATGCCTTTTAAAAGCTGAAAGTTTTATTTGCTTTGAGGAAAGTTTGAATTATGGTTTCATGCTTTTATCCTTGATGAAATTGATTTGAGATTGGAAATGAGTTTAATATGCATGTTTGAGGCCTTTATGGGAAAAGAAGTTTGAGTTGGAACTGAGAAAATAGTTAGAAGTGTTATTTTCTTTTTACAGGTTTTGGAAATGTCAAAAATGCAGCTGTTATACTGCTGAATTTTAGTTTTGAAAAACGATTTTAATTTTAAGTCGAAATGAAATTTTAGTTTTTAAAACGAAACCAACCCAACAAGTTTAGAAAGTTAAAGTCAAAGTTAGGGTTCACTCCGCAGGTTTCATTTAGCTCAACGAGTCGAGTTTAGGAGGGATCCGTTAGGGTGCCCGACGAGACACTTCCGGATAAGAGTTTAGAGAGATCCGGATCGGGTCGCGTCATGATAAATATATATTTTTAATATTAATAAAGTTTATTATTATTGTTTGAGGATGTTGTGTGTGTTGAGTAAGGAATTTAGAACTTAATGTTTGCATGTAATTAGCCATCATATGTATAATTTGAGTTTGTGTGTTAGGATAGGAAGGAATAGCACACAAGTGCTCGATAAAATGCCTACACTAGGTTAGGAAAGAGAAATAGGCCATTTATGTGATAGCCGAGTCGCCGTGAATGCTCGAGTGACAACCAAGTATCTCGTAAAAATACCAATCCAACTTAGGTAGTAGATTATCTTTAACCTAATGAGCTGTCATTCATTCGATAGTCATTGAAAGATAGGTGTTGGTGAATGATAGTATGCTTAATGCATTATCGGAAGAGATGTATTGAGAGGATTGGTGATCAATTAGCGACAAACGCGATTGATAAATCTTCAATGCTTTGATCATTAATCTCTATATCTAAATGAAATATGGAATTCACGCTTTATTTGTTTTTATTTGTTTATTTTCATTTAGGACTAGTTTGATATATTTGTGAAGTTATTACTTAAAATGGGAATTGAAAAGTAACCAATAGTTATACAACCATGTTTATACAATATACACAAAGTTACCTCTCACAAACATGCACAAACATTAAACATACATGAACTTTATAGCTTGAGAAGTATGATTTCGGTGGAATTATACTTAAACAAACTTACAACTCACTTTATACTTAGAGGAGAGGAAACTGAGAAGAGATAAGGTTGGAATTGGGAATGACAATCAGTTTTCGACAATTGGACCGTCAGTGTGAATAGAGGAGAAGAGAAGAGGGGTCGATTGGCGGCTGGATGGCTTGAGAAGTATGATTTCAATGGCTAGAAGGTTGTTTCTAGTAGTTGGCAAGCTAGTTTGGGTAGCTTGAAGGGCGACGAGATGAGAGGAGAGGAGAAGAGGGTTGAGATCAGCTATACACCCTTTTAAAACGTAAGGTTGCGCGAGGTGCTTGTCTCACCCAAATTGCCACGCCTCAAATGAATTGAGGTGCTAGAAGACGTCTTGCGCCTAGGCGTGCCATTGACAACCATGCTTTCAAACAAGATTCTAATCTAGCAAGGCAACACCTGGGGTTGGGCGTTTTCGAGTTCGGGTTGGGTTAAGTTGGATTGAAAATCTTTTAACCAATTATCAACCCAACCTAATAATAATCGGGTTGGGTTGGGTTTGGTTGATCAAGTTGGATTTAATCCATACGAAAGACACAAAAAATTCTATTGGTAACTCTCATATTCTTGTGTTTAAAAAAAAAAAAAAACTCATATTCATAACAACTTAATTATAAATAAAACGAATACAAATAAATATTCAGTTATTACAACTAAAAGATTGAATACACCACAAAGGTTGTCCTTAATCCTCATTCCTAACAAGTGTTTTTTAAGAGAGAAAATAAAATCTTGAATTTAAAACTAAGGGTGGGCGTTTGTCAGATTGGGTTGGATTGAAAATTTTTCAACGAATTTAATTTTCAACCCAGTCTAATCCAAACCACCCAATCCAAACCAACCCTCTCAGCTTTTTAAAGATTTAACCCGATTTAACCCAATAAAAAATAATCGGGTTAGATTTAATCGGAGATGTCCAGCCTTAGCCAGCACCAATCACGGGTCTCATTTGTCCCAGCTCAATTCGTAAATGGGCCAAATTCCTGATTCCAAAAATTCCAAAACAAACAAGAGGTTGACTCCACAGTAAACCACAGCACTACACAACACAACACATACTCACAGATCAATCTTAAACAAACTACTTGCAAAGTTGGATCTTGTCTTCGACTTTTTGGATCCTCAAAGATCCAAAACAAGAATCCCAAATTTATCCATCTCCAAATTCACCATTTCTAGGGTTTTATATAAAACCCCCCACTACTAAACTTGAACATCGATCTCGAAACAACAAAATTTTGTTTTGTTGCAAACATCATGGCTGCGAAAACAGAGGCAGTGGGAGGAGCAGCAGGGTCTGATCTACTCAAGAGCTTGCCTTTGAAATCAATGAAGCTGAAAACGAAGCAACAGGAGCTACTGATCCGGGTGTCTATCCTCTGTTTGGTCTACATTCTAGCCTTTATGAGCCGCCTCTTCAGCGTCCTCCGATACGAGTCGATGATCCACGAATTCGACCCCTACTTCAACTACCGCACCACGCTCTACCTCACTCAAAAGGGTTTCTACGAATTCTGGAACTGGTTCGACTCCGAGAGCTGGTACCCTCTTGGCCGCATCATCGGTGGGACCCTCTATCCTGGTCTGATGGTCACTGCTGCTCTCATTTACTCCACTCTCCGTCTCCTCCGCTTCGCCGTCCATATCCGCGAAGTCTGCGTCCTCACTGCTCCCTTCTTCGCTTCCAACACGACCCTCGTGGCTTACTTCTTCGGGAAGGAGATATGGGACACCGGAGCAGGGCTGGTTGCGGCTGCTTTCATTGCGATCTGTCCCGGATACATTTCGCGGTCCGTTGCAGGGTCGTATGACAATGAAGGGGTGGCCATTTTCGCGCTTTTGCTTACGTTTTACCTGTTCGTGAAGGCGGTGAAGACGGGGTCGTTGGCCTGGTCGCTGGCTTCAGCTTTTGGATATTTCTACATGGTTTCGGCCTGGGGCGGATATGTGTTCATTATCAACTTAATTCCTCTTTATGTGTTGGTGCTTTTGGTTACGGGCAGGTATTCGATGAGGCTTTACGTTGCTTATAATTGTATGTATGTTTTGGGAATGCTTCTCGCTATGCAGATTCGCTTCGTGGGGTTCCAGCACGTCCAGTCTGGGGAACATATGGCTGCCATGGCTGTCTTCTTCTTCATCCAGGTCCATCCATCTCTTTTCGTGTGCTTATATACGTCTGTGAATTTGCTTTGAAGTTATTGACTGGGGATCTACACTGATCTCATCCATGTAAATTAAAGGATATAACTCAAAGTAGGATTCCATAATAAACTCACGATTAAGATTAATTTATATATGATCATCCGGTCCATAAATATGAATATCTAATTTTAACGGATATTTGTTAGAGACTCATGTTTATCGTGGTCAATTTGCTTAGAATTAAATGTCTTACAACGTGTTGGACTGAGGCTTTGTTTTCATCCGAGGGTGTGTATGTGAATGAATGTTTGTGTGTACTTGGTTGTATTTGAAAATGGTAAAATTATGACGGTCTATTTGATGCATTGACGAGTCCTGTAAATGTGAAGATTTATTGGCAATAATTGGATTTTTTTTTCTTTTTTTTTCTGCAGGTGTTTTATTTCTTAGATTGGGTGAAGTACCTGCTAAGTGACACGAAAATGTTTCGAGACTTTTTGAGGATCACGGTAACCTGTGCAGTAGTTGCAGGTGCGATTGCTCTGGGAGTGGGCACTGCATCTGGGTATATTTCTCCATGGACAGGGCGGTTTTATTCCTTGCTGGATCCAACGTATGCCAAGGATCACATACCTATTATTGCATCTGTCTCAGAGCATCAGCCAACAGCCTGGTCATCTTTCATGTTTGATTTTCATATTCTACTTTTCCTTTTCCCAGCTGGTCTCTATTTCTGCTTTAAGAGGTTGTCGGATGCCACTATATTTATCGTCATGTATGGCCTCACAAGCATGTATTTTGCTGGTGTCATGGTTCGATTGATTCTTGTCGCCACACCTGCAGTATGCATCATTAGTGCTATTGCTGTTTCCGCCACGATAAAGAATCTGACTTCATTGATCAGGACAAAAAGCAAGACTGCTGCCACTGCTTCTACCAAAGGTGCCAGTGGTTCAAAGGCTTCTTCTAAGGTGATATATATATTCTATTTTCCTGGTTCAGTAAAATATATTTCTCAGTCAATTAAGTTTCCTTGTTTGAGGAGAATTTTTTAGTTATCTTACATGGCTGATTAATAAGGGTTTGGTACACTAATTTATAGTGTTTGGTTGTTCAGCAGTTACTTTACTTCTGTAGATTATTTCTCTTTCATCCATTTTTATGATTAGAATAAATTTGGGTATGGTACTTACACTCACTAGTTCTGTTGTCTCTCACATGGGAAGTGCACGGAATAAAAAATACGTTGCCTTACATGTTCGTCATTTAGTGCTTGCAATATTGTAATGATATTTTCATAATGTATGAAATTTGCTATTATTGAGAACTAGTCGCTAAAGGTAAGACAGACATATAGATGTGTCTTTATTCCTATCAAGTGCACTGATATGAGCTTGTTTTTCCGCTCAAAAGATGACATTTTCAGTGCTTGTTGCACAATTAGGCTTCACTGGATCAATCCCAGCCTTTCCAGAAGAATGGTGCTATTGCATTGCTTTTTGGTGCTTTTTACTTGCTCAGTAGATTCGCTACCCACTGTACCTGGGTCACATCAGAGGCATACTCCTCTCCCTCAATTGTGTTAGCTGCAAGGGGTGCACATGGCAGAGTCATATTTGATGATTATCGTGAGGCATACTTTTGGCTTCGGCAAAACACTCCTCCTGATGCCAAGGTGATGTCCTGGTGGGATTACGGGTACCAAATCACTGCCATGGGAAACAGGACAGTTATTGTTGATAACAACACCTGGAACAACACTCACATTGCTACTGTCGGACGTGCAATGTCTTCTTATGAGGATGAGGCATACGAGATAATGAGATCACTTGATGTGGATTATGTATTAGTTGTCTTTGGTGGTGTTACAGGTTACTCATCTGATGATATTAACAAGTAAGAATCCAAATTGCATTTTAATGCTCTACAATTAATTTGAAGGATTTATTGCATTTTTCCTTTTCTTTTTGGTGTTATCTTTCAAACTGTATGTTTGGATTGAGAATTTTACTAACTTATAGCTATGATTAAGCATTTATTGTCATACATGTTCGCATCCTTCATCCCACACCAACCCAAACAATCCCAAAAAGAAAATAAGAGAACAAAGAAGGTAGATAAGGAGTAGGAGCGCACAGAATCAAGTAATCAAACAATTTCTTTTATAACTGAGGACAGAA
This sequence comes from Nephelium lappaceum, assembly GCA_021234005.1. NCBI lineage: Eukaryota > Viridiplantae > Streptophyta > Magnoliopsida > Sapindales > Sapindaceae > Nephelium > Nephelium lappaceum. The sequence continues at coordinate 3,272,967 of CM038007.1, forward strand.
GGTTGTCTACACAATTTAACAGCTAATCTGAATTTCGTGGACTTGTCTGTCAAACAATTGTGGTGTAAATTTGGACTCTTCTAATGTGCTGTTTTATTTATTTATTTATTTATCATTTTGGTAATAGAATCATAAAAGATTTGCCTCTTTTTGCCCTATGCTTGAAGGTTGTCATTTCTGTCCTTTTGTGCTTTCATTGTATACTTATACAATTTATTTTGTGCAAGATTTCTGTGGATGGTGAGAATTGGTGGTGGAGTATTTCCTGTGATCAAGGAACCTGATTACCTTGTCAATGGGGAGTACCGTGTTGACAAGGGGGCAGCACCCAAGATGTTGAACTGTCTCATGTAAGTTTCTTTGTTGTTATCCTTAATCCATTTAGATTAATTACATTTCTAATGTATTATAGAATGTCAAGAATCGTATTAGGTTCAACTCATTTAGCCTTTGGATGTTAATCAGGTTAATGTTAATGACGGTGTTCATTTTTTATGTAATAGTACAAAGCAGAGTGATTCTTCTCTAGAGGGTCTATTGTTATGATTCAGTTTTGTAAGCTAAGGTTTCAAACTTCTTTGATATAATTCTTGCCATTGATAAACCAAAGAAGAATAGCCTTTCAGGAATTGTTAGGGCAACTTCTTTGATATAATTGATTTGACACATCAGATGCATGCAGTTATTATTGACTAAATTAATTTCCCATTTTTTTTAAAGTATTTAATTGATGCTGTGTCACTTGGTCTGGTGTTCTCATCTTGTTTATTGTTATAGGTATAAGCTGTCATACTATCGATTTGGGGAGCTGTTAACAGAATATGGCAAACCTTCTGGGTAAGTAAAGCATTGATTCTTATTGTTCAAGTTATCCATACACAGAACACATGCATACATCAGTCTTTTTCTCAATTCCACATAAAAATATGCACAACAAAATGCACAAAAATATCTTGCTAAAAGCGTGTAATTACTTTTGGTGGTCGCAGGTACGATCGTGCAAGGGGGGTTGAAATTGGTAATAAGGATATCAAGCTTGAATACTTGGAAGAGGCGTTTACAACATCTAACTGGATAGTTCGCATTTACAAGGTCAAACCTCCTAACAATAGGTGGTGAGCCGTTACACTCTGCACCCTTCCCTCTACCTCTCCACATGGGACAGGAACACAAACATTGTAGATGAGAAGAGTGAGAGCTTGAGATGACGTTGAATATAGCGTTAGTGATAGAAAGCACTGTATTTTGCTTAGAGATTTGAGTTTGACATTCAAGGCTCTTAAATTTTCTGGAACCCCTTTTTTGGAGATGATTTCATGAGATGCCCTTCAGCCTCAGTTTTAATTTAACTGTTTATCCTTATATGGTTGCAAACTTTTCTAGACTCTCCCAACCTCTAGCCTAATGTAATTTATTGGCTTGGTGCGGTTTATACTTTATAGTTCTTGATCCAATACTAATTATATAATTTTTGTTGCCTTGAAATATAGATGATTGTCACTCAAGAGTTGTGTGCGTCTTGTTCAGGATTGCGCTGTGGGTTCGGATTGTCTTTTGAAAAATGTGTGCATCAAATACATCTTTTTAGATTATTTTCGTCCTTGTGGTTTATAGTGTATGGCAGTTGACTATCTATAATAGAAGTCAATATGAATTATAAATTGTGTTGAATCATGTGTTTCAGAATATAGTCTAGTTGGTAAAAGATTTGAGGTTCAAGTCTCGCAGGTTGATCTTCAAAGCATCTTTTGTTCGAAAGAGTGTAACGCATGTCCATAGACACTACAATTGTTACCAATGAAGTGTATTTTTAGGGGAAAAGCTTATAAATTAAAGGGTTTGTAGGAATACGTTGAAATCATAATTATATACTAGTCTATTATCTTATTAGTTGAGTAAAGTTATCCATCAATAACAATTTTTAGATTGGTTATAAAGGTGTTGGAAGAATATATTTATTGGGATAATCCCAATTCTACCCTGTAGTTTAAAGTAGTCGCTATTTACTTTTCTATAATTTCTAGAAATCTCATTTTACACCTTTTATTAATTTTGTTAATGAAAGGTGGTTTTTGACCATGATACTGCACGAAAAGACAACATTGGCCCTCAATTAAAAATAAAAAATAATTAAAACTTTTTATACAATAAAATTAAAATATATACATAAGTGAAGAACATCATAAGAACACCATAATCATCCATTCAACCAATCCATACAGCTCCACTCATCTCCATTCAATCAAACCATCATCAATAGCAAACACCATAATCATTAAACCCTTCAACATTGTAACGATATCAAACACAACAGCAATATAACCAAAAAAAAAAAAAATTGGGTTGGGTCTCCAAAGCTGGAAACCGAAAGGTTTTTGGGTTTCCGACTTTGGAAACCTAAAAATCCTTGGGTTTTCGCGATGGTAACCCAGAGATTTCTGGGTTTCCAGGTCGAAAACCTGTAGATCTATGGGTTTCTGGTGTGAAAACCCAGGGATTTAAGGGTTTCGGCATCGAAAAACTGTAGAACTATGGGTTTTCGGTACAAAAACCTAGAGATCTTTGGGTTTTCGGTGTCGAAAACCCATAGATTTATGGGTTTTCGACGGAAACCTAGTTTGGGTCTTCGTCGATGGAAGTTCTCTATTGACGGAGACCGCTTAGAGGAAGAGGTCTCCGTAGAAAGAGAAGAAGAAGAAGAAAAGAGAGCGAAAGAGAGAGAGGGAGAAAGAAGAAGAAGAAGAAAATGAAGAGGAAGGAAGAGAGAGAATGAGAAGTAAAGAAAGAGTGTCAGTGACTTTTAAGTTTTATTTAGTTATTTATTTATTTTATTTTTGGAATTATGTCTAACGTCCATCATATTGATGGACGGTGGATATAAAAAGTTATTAATATTTTTAAAATTTTAAATTTTTTTAGTAATTTTAATCACCACCGTCCATCTCTAAAATGGACGGTAGAGGTTTTTTTTCAATTTTTTAAATATTAAATTATCATTTTATTAAATATTTATAATTTTTATATTTTATTTTGTTTGGACAATTTTGCCCTTCCACATTAACGGTAACTATTGACTTTTAACGTTCAAATTAGTGATAGAAAGTTTTTTTTGGATATTTTAACAAACTATAAGGGTTTGTTTATTTACTTTTTATTTATTTTTTATTTTTATTTCGTAAATCAAAAGGAAAATATTAGCGATTTCTTAAAACAAAGGGAGAATTTTGCTATTTTATCAAACTATAGAGGGAAGTTGGGATTATTCCATTATTAATTAGGTGCTCTGAATATTTTATTATAATATGTTTTCATTACTAGTAAATCGTCCTATTTTCATTTCACTATAATTCTATCCCATTTTCATTCCTATCAATTATTTTGATGGACCTGCCCACCAGCCAACTCACTTTAACACTTGTTGTTAAGACCTTCAAATTATACAGGAAACAACTATGATTTATAGTATCTTCAATGCTTTCAAGAATTATGAAATAAGCATCTCCAAGACAATTATCACTCATCAATATCAAGTTGAGGTGGTCAAAAAAAAAAAAAAAAAAAAACCATTATCAACATGACTATCTATCTTCAGAGGATGTATTAGACAGTCATGTCAACAAATCAATAATTATTTAATTTTAATTTTCAAATCTAATTAAAAAAAAAAATGAAGCATTAAATGAAAAATATGGAAACATTAAATGAAAATACATTAATGTATTAAATAAAAATATATGGAAGCATTGAAAAATAATATTTTAATTTGATTGTCTATCAAATGATATTTATGTTCTGTAGGAAACAATCACTTGATATTAATAACATGACATTTTTTTTTTTCAAAATACAATCCATGAGAGTATTGGAGATGCTCTTAAAAGCTTGTAACCCTACCTTCTTATTCTCACACAACAAAATTCCAATTTAGAGAGTCATGTTGAAGAGTTATGTAAACATTTTCAAATCTTGTTTAAGTATAATATTTTATTAGCATTTTAATTGTTGCAGAGGAGGCGTTTAAATTGTTGAGATCTTTGGGTTGCTTTGTTTCCTTCATGTGTTGATCTTTGGTTATCATATAATTCTTCATTTTCCTGTAAAGCGTTTTGGTTCTCCAACAAGCATGGGCCATTTTCACTTGCAAAACTAATAATCCTATATTCCTCCTCCAGATGAGGTTACGGCCTAGGAGCAGGCAAACTTCACAATCTCCTCACATCTCTCAAACTCTCTCGATGGTTTTAAGTAAACAAAAGAGTTATTTTCATTTTCTCCCCCAATTCTGAAAACATTCTTCTATCCCTCCTTTTGAGCAAAGATTCTCTATCTATCTTTTGTTTGTGCTCATCTTTTTATTAAAAAAATTTAAATTTCATTGATATATGAAAGAAAAAAAATGAAACAATCTTAACCATTCACTATTTTTTATTTTGAGGTGTCATTAAATTATCAAAAGATTAACAAAAATGACAAAGAATCCTTTGTCACTTTTTTTAACTTGAGTTAACACCAGTTTAAGGGGTTTTTTTTTTTCCCCATTTTCAATCATCAAAGGGGAAAATAAAAATAACTCTAAACAAAAATATGGAGCTGAATCAGTTTGATAGGCTAAAAAGCAAGCTAAAAGAGGTGGAACAGGATGAGGAAGGAGAGGAAGTTGATGACTAGAAGTAGAATTTGATCATCATTTATGTTATATGGATGTGTAATTTGCATAATTAACTTCACATACATTAAACTGAATGCTAAATCTATTTTGTAAGGTACAATATCAAGTCACTTTGTGTATAAGCAACCTTACATTACAGCAATGAAGGTAGTGAAATAGTAGTTCCTCTCATATGTTGTAAGTCTGAAGTATCAATTACAGGAACCTCATCACAGCATAAAAAAGGAATTTATTTTAAAGATAGTAATATACCAATATACATTCTCCATAGCTTTTTTAAATAAGTATAAAATGATACAAATGGGTAAATTCGAATTCAGGAAATGAAACCAAAAAAATCAACTTTCTCATCCTCAAAAGAAGACTAGATTACTATTTAGATTTCAACTCTTTTCATGTTTCATTTATTTTTGCTGATAGATAGGTAGCTGCATTCCGATAATCAGAAAGTCATGAGAAATATAGAAACTTACTTTTCTCACCAGCGCTGCTGCTTCTTACCAGGCATATCGCTTATAATGGAGATTTTGAAGCTGTATTCATTTAGCTATATTTCTTCTCTTGTAATTACACTTGGTGGCTATATGGCACGTGACAGTGTGGTGTTCCAATCCATCACAAAAAAATATTGGAGAATGAAAAATGAATTTCTTGTGTGATAAGGAGTTGACCTAGTCAAGGGCAGCTTTGCTCTTGCGGCCGCTAATTGGCTTTGGTAAGCCATCAAAGATTGGTCTAGTGATGGCTACATTTGAGAAAGCCTGCAAGTCAGGCTTTAGACTCCACTTTGAAGTTGGCCACAGGGATGAACTACTGTTGTCCTGGTCTTGCAAATTTGAAGTGCTTGATGACTTACGAACCCCGAGCAGTCCATCAGTAAGTATTGAATCCCCCAAACCCACTGGAATAGAATTCAGCCATCCTGACTCTGAATCAGTGGCCAGTGATGCTCGACTTGCTGACTTTGGCCTCATGGCTAAACCCTTTCCTGTTACGGGTTGAAAGGCACTGCTTCCACCGCCGTTCTCTTCTTTCAACAACTTCTCAGGTGTGACAATTCTCGATTCAGCTTCAGCTTTTTGACGCCTTCGGACTGACTTCTCATTTGATTTCTCACCATCCCCATCTCCAGCTTCAGCAAGAGTAACATAGTCACCCATTGCTGCACCATTCTCATCCAAGAAACCATTGGCCAGATTTCTGGACTTGTGGCGGTTTGAAAATGGATCAGAGATAGGTGAGGCTTTAGGAAGCAGTCCATCATCAAAGTAATCTAAACTCCTTGTTTTGTAAACTGCCATCTCCATGCCTTCCCCTGCACTTTTGTGATTTGAAGCTTTGAGACCGTAGTACTTCTGTAAACTATTCATGGCTGTTGAAATCTGAGTGCTTGTAGCAGGGGAAACCTGCTGTTCAGATGACTTGACTCTTAGAGACTCAAATGATTCCAACATGTTGGAATAGCTCACACGTGGTGGTGTCTTCTTAGAATTGTTTTCACTGCAATAAGTTATTGAAGAGGTAAGCCACTACAAATCTTGACTAGATAACCAACACAGACATCAGTTGTGATTTTACGAGGTGGCAAGTGCAGGACGATAACTACAGCGTTCAACATATTAACTTTATAGAAAATGCTAGTAAATCTATAAAACCAAACATCTGTACCTACAATAATCACATAAATCTTGGCACTATTCATGCATATTCACAATATAGGTGGTATAGCCTTTGCAAAGCCACATAGGTGTGCTAGCCAATATAGTGCAGCTGAAGTACTAAAAGAATGACACATCACCATATGCAAGGGTTCTAATCACTCACCATCAGAGTGCTTTAAACTGGGATAATGAAATTAGCTAGGAGATCAATTAAACAGTTATGGTCAAGGCATTATTTGAGAAAAACCAATGAACTCATGGCAAATAAAGTAAAACTGGCTGTTTTCTAGATAAACTTTATGATTTTTTAAGGATCTAAACTACAAACTACAAGCTTTAGAAACAAAAACTTAAAATTTAAAATTATATTCTTGAAATGCAAAGCAAAGTGAATATCCCAGAATCCGCCACATCTATAAATCAGCAGAAGTCAAAACTCAAATCAATGGTGACAAAAGATGCTGAACAGAAAAGCCTCATGTTTAAAGCAAATGACAGCTTAATAGACATACTGAACGATAATCTGATAAAACAAAAAGGTAACCAATCATAAGATTATCTATTTAAATAAAAAAATTATCACAACACATAATCCAGTATATCAGATGAGGAATTTTGAAAGAAGGTGCTCATGCATTTGTGTTTGAGATAGTTTGGTCTTTTGGACTAATTCATCTACATACATTTATAGGGGAGAGGAAAGGACACTGCTGCAGACCCTGGTTGTAGCAGCCAGTCCAGCAAGTCTTACCATAATATAGCAGCTAATTATCCCAGAAGTACACTGGATTTCACAACAGTTGAAAGATGCGTGAAACAACTAAATAAATAGTACTCAAAAACATAAGAGAGACTGGACAGTTTCCAGCATCATAAGCATCAAATTGATGAATAAAAAAAGCAAGCATATTTGAGACACCGAAAAGTTCCACTCTTGTTCTTTGGACAAGAAGCCAAAAATTATTTGAGTGGAGGAAATGTATAGAGTTCGAGCAGGAATTGAGCGAAAAAGAGCTAAGTGACCCAAGCGATGATGAGGGGCCACCCGATCCTACTTTTAACCCAAATTTCCTAGATTAATAGCTAGAAATGAGATAGAGATTCCCCACAACCAACTGACAAAGAAGCAAAAAATGAAAAAGCATTAAAGTTTAAGCCTCATTCAAGCCTACATCAGTTCTCCTATAGTTAGCAGGCTGTGCTCGATAAGATGCCAATTTTTCCTCTTTTACAATGAAATTAGATGGTGGCAGCAGCCAGAGAGTCTCTCATTCCAATAAAGTCAATATCCAAAAAACAGACCATGCTGATGGTGGAGGCACAATTTACTTACAAATGGGCACTAATTAGGGCAAACGTATATGTATGAAAGTAATTAAAAATTCGTACTTATTTAATTAGGCACTGTGTCACCTTACATCCAAGTACAAGGCTACAATTATGAGATGAGAATGCAAGACAGAAAATATGGAGCATGCCCAGAATTAGGCATTATAGGATCTAATTGATGCACAACCAAAGACCTTGGCGGCAAATCTGGCTTTATTTTAGGAGACTCCAAATGCTGAATAAAGAAAAAAAACTAAATAAATCATTGTGCCGATATATTGCAAGTGGAAGGATATTGTTGTTTCAGGTCAACTACGAGAAAGCTAATTCATGATTCGAATAACAAGGGAAAAAGGATCATCTATTACAAACAGCATTGGGTTTGGCTACGTTACTGGTTAGGTAAGGTTATCCATCAAAATCCAAGGGTTGTTATTGATGGGTAACCTTATCCAACCAGTAATATAGTCAAACCCTATTCCAAAAGGATCCTTGATGATTAAATTTCAAATATCCATAGTAATCACTGACTGACAAAATGTACTGTGATGCAACAAAGGTGAATTTGATATAATTAAAATAACAGTAATAAACATCCAAAATAACCTAGATGCACTGCTAAGTGATTCAGGAGAACTAAAATTATGATTAGGACTAGGAGGTAATGAAAGCAGAACAATACCCAGAAGAAGAATTGTTGGAGAGAATGGGGGAGGGAGGGTGTCGTCCTGGTAATGGTATCTGCAACGTTTTCAAAGCAAACATCTGGAGATCTGTTGCCAACCCATTCAATCTCTTGATGTCGGCCACCTAAACACAAAAACACACACACCCGTCTCTTATCAGTCAACAACCAGGCAGATCCATGATGTAAAACAAAATAACAGAAATTGAAGAAGAAATACCTCCACTCCATATTTGATGGCAACACCAGCAAGAGTGTCCATTTTGGAGACCCGATGCTCTATGTAATTACCATTGCAGTTACCACCACTGCCCTCTCCTGAGCAATTCAATCCATTTGAAGGAGACATTATTCCCCTTCAAAACCCCTTCTTCTTCTTTTGCCTTCCACAATTCACAAACAATCGAGGAAAAGATACTCTCCACTCTTCAACAACAATATCTTCAAATAAGGGAATATAATTAAATTCAAAAAAAAAAAAAAAAAAAAACGAGTGCACAAGATATCAAAAGTTGGGCAATACTAGAGAGAGGAGCGAGAGACAGTGAGAGAGAGAGATGAGTTTCAAAAAGCCTTCTGTTTTCGTTTGATTGGGAAAGCTCTCTTCACTTTGCTTTTGTGTTAATTAATTAATTAAAACTTTTTTTTATGAAAATTTAAAAACAAATAAAAACAAAATCGTTTTTCTTTTTTTCTCTTTTTTTTTAAGGGCTTGATAAAATTATTATTTCTTGACTTTAAAACGAGTTTTGTGAGGATTTTTTTGTTTTTTTTTTAATACTAGGACTAGCTAAGAAACCAATCGAAATCAAATGGAACTAGATTTTGATGTGATCCGAAAAACGACTCTCAAAATAGAAGGAAACAACTTACACTGGGTGGAAGGGCAACCGTATGTTAATGGGAGCAAGACCCACATATATTAGTGGGAGTGGACCATGAGATGTAAAATCCTTGATCTTTGGCAAGGATAGGATGGACAGCAGCTTCTACCAATAGGCTATTGTCCATCTATAGAATTCAATGTTTTATTATTAATGAATCTGAAAAACCTCCCTAAAGTTGTTTTTTTTTTTTTCTTCAACAATCACCTTTCAATTTTAGATTTAGATAAAAAAGGAAATTAAAAGAAAACCTCTATTGTATATCAAAATTCAGTTTATAATCCCAGTTTTGTTTAAAAAATTCCATTTTTTTGGATTCAAAAAAAAAAAAAAGAAATTTTTTCAGTCATACGGTCTCCTATTGCAACAAATAAAGTTATCGAGTGGATATTAGTAATTAAATTCAAATTAAAAATTTATAAACATTAAAAGTTCAAAAAATAAAAAGAAATTTGGAAATTAAAATGATGATTCTTTTTCATAACCCTCCATTAACAGCGTAGGTGTTCTATATTGGAGTTATACCCTTATTTTAAAAAAAAAAAGCCAAAAAAAAAAAAAGCACTGCAACAAGGTTTTTTTCCATTTGAATTTAAAATTGGAAGTTATTGCTAATAAAAAGTAAGAAGTCAGGGGTGTGTCGTAAAGTTCTATTTTATTATTAATTTAATTGTATATTTTATATAAACGAGACGGACGCGGTTTTGTTTAGTGTGAAATTGGCTACCGACAACCTACGAATCCTCCTACTTTTGCAGAGGGACCCATGGGTTTTCGGGCTCCAGGATCGGATCCTCATCTTTTTTGGTGTTTTTTTTTTTTTTTTTCCTGAGAATCTCATCTTTCTTGGTTTTATTCTCTCTCCCTATATATATGTACATGGTGTCCACATTTCATTTCCAATTTCAACCTTTTAACTTCCATTTGGTTTCAACTTGGAAGTTTGGATACATCCAAAAGGTTTTCTATGTTTTACCTTATGTATAATAATTTTAATGATAGCACACACATACTCCCAATTCCCAGTACTTTTTTTTTTTAGGTAGAATGAACCTTTTATAAACCAAAACCATTAGGTAATATTTTATTTACATTGTCATAATGCCACTAAAAAGCCTTCCAAGAGAAAAAGGTTAAAGCTACAAGCTTATATGCTAAGTAGTTTTTATTTCTAAGAACGACTTAGCACTTACACACATTTAAAACTTCACATAAAGTTTTACTATCAAAAACAAGAAAGTAAGTTTCACCCCTAGAGATAAGATCACTGAATCATTTAAAGCAGAAGTTACTCTCACGGCATCTACTTTCACAACCTTAACTTTCAAACGAAAAGAGGAAGCTAGCAACAGACCTTCTCTTAGATCAATAAACTATTAGGCATTATGCCCTAAGAGCTTGTAATTTGTAAACGTTTAAATAAATTATAAATAAATAAAGTTTATTTTATTCAAATTAATGTGCATTTATGAAATGTTTGCTTCATACAAATATCATGTAACATCCATGATTACTTATGTAGTCTCAAATTAAGTATATAAGTGTTATATACAAGAGGATTTAGTTTGAGATTAGTAATCAAAAGAGTCCAAAGAAAGCAAACAAAGCTGGGTACTTTGTTTGTGGTAAATCTACAGTTGCGGTCCATTTCGTATTTGATACGATGATCTTATCCGGGATTGTTCATATGGCGATATGAAAATGGAGGCACTTATATAATAGAGATTATATAGGACTGGACCTCGATAAAATGAGTTTCTTATTAATGTCCGTTAAACAAAGAAATTCTTATTTATCGATTAGATGATCATATATGGATTGATCTTAATCCTGAGTGTTTAATGGACTCCTATTGGTTGAGTTATGTCTTTTGATTTACATTGGTGAGATTGTTATAGATTTATGGTCAATATGCTTCGTACTTTGGAGATGTGATTTAATAAGTGGTTAGGAACATTCTACACAATAGTGGAATCCACTCCTTCTTGCGAGAAGTAGATGAGTAGTTCCCTTAAGTGTTGATTCGGGTCTTGAACAATAAGAGTGCTCAACTTTCTGTTTATGAGTAAATGGAAAGATAAATTCATAAGTTGTTATGGATATATTGTTCATTAGAGAATCAATGGTACTTAAAGGAATAAGATATAATTAGAGAGATATAACGGATTTTAATAACCTAGCTCTAATTATAAACTACTTGTGGAGGATCGAATCATATGAAATGATTAAATCGATGGACACTGAAAATTCAGATTGTGTAAAACATCTACAATTTTGAGAGTGTAACGTTAAGATTTTAGTGGAGTAACTCTAAGGTTAATAATAGTGAATTATTAATTAAAGAGTTTAATTAATAATTTCGATATTATTGGAGCTCAAATTGTAGGTCCATTTGGTCCCTTTGCTAGCTCACAACCACATAAAGAAACAAGTTGAAGAATATAATTGGATTGTCTAATTATTGATGTACATATAAATTTATGTACATGTTCATAAATTATTTAAATAATTTGATTATTTAAATATTTATAATTATTTAATTAATAGTTAATTATTTAATTATTTGTAGAGGTCATGGATTCAATTATAAATGATGTCATTAAATTAATTATGATTTAGAATAATTTAAATTTAATGAAAAATCATTTAATTAATTAATGGAAATAATAATTTTAATTGGAATAAGATTCCATTTAAATTATATTAAAAGAGTTTTAATTTAATAAGAATTAGATTCCATATTAAATTAAAAGAATAGAATTCCAATCCAATAAGGAATTTGATTCCATATTGGATATAAATTAAGTCTTTCAATTTAAATAGGAATATGGATTCCTTGTTAAATTGGAAGAGCTCTAGTTTACCAATATATAAAAAGATGTTTTTATGATTGGTAAGAGTAATGGTTGTAGAGAGAATTTTTGGCTACTTGAACAAAAAATTTCTATTGATTAAAAATCACCAAATAACCATCTACTTCAAAAGTATCTTTAAAAGATTATGCCTACACACAGTTTCTTTTGTGAAGAGTCATAGCAAGGAAGATTAGGTGGTGAAGAATCTGCGAATCAAAAGGGATCAATTCAATCTTCATGCAAGGTAAGATTCGATCTTATTAATTTAATTATTGAATCATTATTACTAGCATCGATCGGACATGTTTTGTTTAAAAATTTTTAAAATTCACGTTTCCGCATTCGAATTAAAATCGAAATTTTCCCTTCAATTGGTATCAGAGCCCGGTTTTCGCTAGTTTCATAATTGATTCAATAATGATTGAATTTTCTTTTGATTATGATTCTTTGTATGTCATAGAGTAGGCACAAATTATTATTTGATATATATTCATGATTGATGAATTGGGTTTGCATGGATTGATCGTTAACTGTATAGTTCTTTGGCTAATTTAATTTGATTAAATTTGTAAGCAGTTTGTGGCGATTTAATTTCCTTGTAATCATAGATTTAAGATTTTATTTTTGTCCAAGAATTAAACGCGAAGAATGATGCTGAAACGGGATGGGTTTTGGGCGAAAGTTATGATTAAATACGGAATCAGTTTGAGAAAATTGTTATCCAATCGGTGCAAAAATTCTTGACCCATTATTAGTACAAAATTGCAACAAACAGTTTTGCGCATTGGATGCGAACGTAGCACAAAAACTGGACTGTTTTTGAATCAGTTTGATGTGCAGTTTTGGTGGCTGTTTTTCGAACCAGCTTCATGTGGGCTTGACTGCGATTGGACAGCAGCACACAACAGTAGACAGCAACGTTTGGCTGAGCCGGACAGCAGCGTGAAGGGTTGTGCGACAGCTTGCAGCGCAGTCCAGTTCACCGGTGCACATGGCTGGTATCTGGTGTGCTGATTCGCTGCGTTTCACAGCCTGTGCGGCTGAGCGGCTGTGCGGACGGGTTTTTGAACCAGTTGGGTCTGCGGCTGAGCTGATGCGCTGGTTCGGTTGGACAGTAACGCGCATGGCTGATGCGCTGGTGCACGCTGGTGCGGCTGGACTGCAGTGCGCAGCGCTGGTGCGGCTGCTGCACTGGTGCGGCTACTGCGCTGGTGCGGCTGGTGCCTGGTGCACTGGTTCGCTGCGAAATAGGACTGGTTGTGCCTGTGCAGTTTGACAGCAGTGCACAGGTCTGGGGACTGGTTGCGTTTGTGCTGTATGGTGTGGTTGTATGAACTGGTTTTGAACCAGTTTTGGTGTGCGTTAGACTGCGCATAAAGGACTGGTTTTTGAACCAGTTTGCTGCGCGCAGAAAACTGGTTTTGAACCAGTTTTTCCACGTCTGTTTGGTCTCTTCTGAAGCGACCGAGTTTGCACAAATAGTTGTGCACAAAACAGATGAGCTGTTGAGTGTGCATGTGATGTACAACCAGATGGCATGCAAAAAGTGTGCTTGTGCGATGCACACCAAGTGCAGCAGCCAACATGCACTAGGTGGCAAGTTGTAGATGCCACTTGGCAGCTCAAAGCTGCTGCCATATGGCAGTAGCTGGACTATTTCCAAATAGTCCCAAATGCGATCCGTCTTCGAATTTTCTCGAGTTTCAGGTTTCCGTTTTCAATCGTAAAAATTACAAAAAATCATCCACTCGTTTTGGATAATTTTTGATGGCTTTAAAATCAAGAAATGGGCTTGTAACCCAATCCATTTGATGGAGGTTCTTGATAATTAAATTAGATTTAATTATAAGCCTTAAAGAGCCCAACAAGACCTTGAAGACTATGAAGATCTTGAAAACCATGAAGTTCTTGAAGATTACAAGTGAAGGCCAAGGAATGCCTTGGTTAATTTTGTAATATCTAAAATTAGTTTTAGGTCGTTAAAGCCAAATAACCCGGTCAATCACATGTTATTTATTTTAATTGTTTATCATGTGATAATTGAATAATTTATTGATAACATGATCATGCATAAAATATGTCATATAGAATAGAAAGTGCCTACTCGTTATATTATAACATGACATACATACATGTATTATTATTTATTTTTTCTATTAAATAGTTTATTAGTTAAAATAGAGATAATAATACATTAAATACCAATTTCATAATTTGTTAGGATTTTAGTTAAAAATCCTAGGTTCACAAATTAGAAATATATAATTAGTTTTAATGTGATTAAAATAAATATATTTCAAATAATTGGTAGTTATAATATGGATTAGATTTTAAGAGTTAAAATTGGGTAATCTCACATTAAATCTAATCTTCATAATTAAAGAGTTTAGATTATATAGATTAGATCTTTCATAATAAATTAGATTTTTAAGAGTTAAAAATCTGGTAATTTATTAGGTGTTAATAGGATGATGATTCTAGTAACATACTGATTCCTAGTAACTTAGATTATACTTGTTAGCCGTTAATAATCTAAGATGATGACTAGGAATATTAAAATAGAAAACCCTAATCCTAAAATAGTGAGTGGGAGAGGGATATATGACAATATATCCCACGGTCTCCATCGTTAGTTCAACACCGTGAAACATAAATGGCGCCTCGAGACGGCTTTGTTATCGTCCCCCTACGGATGGTGTCCATTTAGGTTGATCAAGGTTGACTTCCTAACGAATAGGAATTCTAGATGTATCTTGTGATTGACCTACCCTACGGCGGCAATTCTCGAGTTAAGTTTATGGACTCCGAAATGATGGGTTACACTCATAAAGGAAATAATTAATTGTTAATTATTTTTCCCGACCGAAAAACGGTAGTCAAATAATATATGAAAAAGAGTTTTCTGTTATATTATTTGATTGAGAATGTCTCAGTCTAACATACAAATATTTGATCTACCCTATGACGGCACCTATTTGTGGCATGTTAGATTATCGTGGCATAGTAATTCTTTTTAGGGTATTTTTGATTCATTATTCATGTATCATGCATCATGTTTAATTTTATGCTAAAATTTATGATATTCATATGGAGCAATTTTTTGAATAAATATATTTTGTTTATTTATTTCAGCAATGTCGTCACCTTTAATTACCATATTTGCCAATGATAAACTAAATGGGGATAACTATGTTAAATGGAAAAATAATATGAACGCCATTTTAGTCTGTGAGGATCTAAAATTTGTCCTGATGGAGGAGTGTCCTCCTGTGCCACCTAAAAATGCCACTCGTAATGTACGTGAAACCTACCAAAATTGGGTTAAGGCTGATGAAAAGGCCCGTTGCTACATGTTAGCAGGAATGTCTGACGTGCTTGCTAAGAAGCATGAGGCAATGACTACAGCATCTCAGATGATGGAGTCATTACAAGGGATGTTTGGGCAACCTTCTGAGCAGAAGCGACACGAAACTGTTTGTGCTGCTATGACTGCTAAGATGAAGGAAGGGATATCAGTTCGAGAGCATGTCTTGAACATGATGACCTATTTTAATACAGCTGAAACTCATGGTGGGGTGATTAATGAGCTCAAAGAGAAGAAAATGAAAGGTAAATATGATTTACTAGTCATTGAATCTTGTTTAGTGGAGGATGATTCATCCACTTGGATAATTGATTCAGGAGCCACTAATCATGTTTGTTCTTCTTTGCAACTGATTGACTCTTATAGGCTGTTTGGTGAGGGAGAGTTCACCATGCAAGTTGGCACTGGGGATGTCGTTTCAGCTAGAGCAGTGGGAGAAGTTAGACTTCAATTTTCTCATAATTGTTTTATTGTTTTGAACAATGTTTATTATATTCCAAATTTTAGAAGAAATTTGATTTCGGTTTCTAGATTAATGGAACATAATTATTCAATTTCTTTTAGTAATAAAGATGTTATTATTTTTAGAAATGGTTTGAATATTTGTTCCGGAATATTAAAAAACAACATTTACATGTTAAGATCGTTAACACGTAATTCACTACTCAATGTTGAATTGTTTAAAGTTGAAAAACCTAAAGCAAAGCGACAAAAGATTTCTCCTAATAATGATACCTATCTTTGGCATCTAAGACTTGGACATATTAATCTTGACAGAATAGACAGACTAGTAAAGAGCAGAACTTTAAGTGAGTTAAAGATCGGCACTTTACCTGTTTGTGAATCCTGTTTAGAAGGTAAAATGACTAAGAGACCCTTTAAGACAAAAGGTTATAAAGCCAAAGAACCGCTAGAGCTTATACATTCGAATGTTTGTGGTCCAATGAATGTTAAAGCTAAAGGTGGTTATGAATATTTCGTCACATTCATTGATGATTATTCTAGATATGGGTATGTTTACCTAATGTGACGAAAGTCTGAAACTTTTGAAAAGTTCAAAGAGTTTAAAACTAAAGTTGAAAATCAATTAGGTAAAACATTGAAAGCTCTACGATCAGATCGTGGAGGAGAGTACCTTGATACAGAGTTCAAGGATTACTTGATTGAGCATGAGATTCTATTCCAACTGACTGCTCCTGGAACACCCCAGCAGAACGGTGTTGCAGAAAGGAGAAATCGGACCCTTTTGGACATGATAAAATCTATGTTTAGTTTCTTATCATTACCTAGTTCATTCTGGGGATATGCATTGCAAACTGCAATGTATATTTTGAATGTTGTACCATCTAAGTCAGTTCCAAAGACACCCTTGGAGTTGTGGAATGGTCGAAAAGCTAGTTTACGACATTTTCGCATTTGGGGTTGTCCAGCACATGTGCTGAAGAATAAGACTGGGAAGCTGGAACCACATTCAAAAGTTTGCCTATTTGTAGGTTATCCTAGAGAGACTAAGGGCGGACTCTTTTATAGTTCTGAAGAAAACAAAGTGTTTGTATCGACAAACGCTACGTTTCTTGAAGAGAACTATTTGAGAGAGTACAAACCTCGAAGTAAGATTGTACTCGAGGAGTTATTGCCTGGTTCGACCAGTATCCAATCAACAATAGTTGTTGATAATAACATAGTTAAAACCACGTTTGAGCGTTAGACAAACTTTCATCAGAATCATCTACCACCTCGTCATAGTGAAAGGGTTATTAGACCACCTATTCGTTACAGAAATATCGGAGAGGCGCAGATTGCTATCTCTGATGAGAGTGTAGATGATCCATTGACATATAATGATGCAATGGAAGATTCTGATAAGGAATAATGACTTAAAGCTATGAATCTCGAGATAGAGTCCATGTACTCAAATTCAGTCTGGGAACTTGTGGATCAACTAGATGGGATAAAACCTATAGGTTGCAAATGGTTCTACAAGAGGAAGAGAGGAGTGGATGGGAAGGTAGAGACCTTCAAAGCTAGACTAGTGGCAAAAGGTTATACTCAAAAAGAGGGAGTTGACTATGAAGAAATTTTCTCACCAGTAGTCATGCTTAAGTCCATTCGTATTCTTCTATCCATAGCTGCATGTCTCGATTACGAGATATGGCAAATGGATGTTAAGACTGCATTCTTGAATGACAATCTTGATGAAAGCATCTATATGGTGCAACCAGAGGGATTCGTGATCCAAGGTCAAGAGCAAAAGGTTTGCAAGTTGCAAAGGTCTATTTATGGACTTAAGCAAGCTTCTCGATCTTGGAACATTAAATTTGATACTTCGATCAAGTCTTATGGTTTTGAGCAAAATGTCGATGAACCTTGTGTATACAAGCGTATCATCGATAAGAAAGTGGTTTTTCTCGTACTTTACGTCGATGATATTCTACTCATTGGGAATGATGTAGGAGCATTATCTGATGATATTATTTGTATAAGGTAAGATTCGATCTTATTAATTTAATTATTGAATCGTTATTACTAGCATCGATCGGGCATGTTTTGTTTGAAAATTTTTAAAATTCATGTTTCCGCATTCGAATTAAAATCGAAATTTTCCCTTCATAAACTCACCTATTTCAGGTTTATAATTGCCTCTCCCACATTTAGCCATAGCTACCATGATCCAATCCAATGATCATGGATAGCAACACCCAAACCAGCTTTCAACAAGCTAGATCGAATATGTATACAAACTATACTTTTTAAATATAAAATTTATCATAAATTTCACTTTTTCACCGTGAAGAATACTAAATACACTATCCTAATAGGTTTTTAATTAGTAATAATAAGATTCCCAAAATATTTGTCTAAATCCATAAATTATGTAAAATGTATGAGCAAATTATACAAGAGTCTCTCCATGTTTGTGAAAAGGTTAACGGAAACAATGTTTATTGTTTATTACAACGTCCTTCCTTATATTGACAGTTTGACCTCGATTGACTATCCAAATTAACTTCTTTAAAGATGTTAGAGTCATTTTCTCTTACTTTTATTTTTTTTTTAAAAATTATATTATTTAATAGACTATTTGAATTTATGGTGGAGATTCATTTAAAACAATTTATAATTTAAAAAATTTATAAAATAAATTATAAATTAAATAATTTTGAAATTTAGAATTAATTAAAAGATAATTTTAAATATAAAAAATATTTAAAAAAAAAAAATCCATCTCAAACATGAGCATCATGATCAATTTTGAAAAATTAAAAAGAAAAAAAAAAAGAAAAGAAAAAAGAATGGTTGAAGATGACACTGGATCTTCACTATCATTTTCAACCTCTCCTCGTCAAACCACCATTAATCCTAAACAACTATTTTCATCAGATCATGTTAGACATCAACTAAAATCATCAACGTTTATAATATATATATATATATATATATATTAAAAAATGAAGATCTTCATCTGGGTTCGTCGAACCCAGATGAAGATGTTGTTCATCATATCAACAACAATTTGGGTTGGTTGAACCCATATTTATCATCCAAACAAGCATCATTACTTTATCCAAACACATAAAAAAAAAAATCAATCTCTTTTATCAACCAAACAAAATAAATCAATCCATTCATCACCCAAACAAGCGTCATCTACAGACATTCATATATCAGTTCATCACCAAATAATAATAATAATAATAATAATAATAATAAATGAATGATCTCCTCCACCTTGCTTGATCAGAGATGGAGTAGATCTGTAGAAATGGAGCAGCATCGACCACATTGAAGGCATATCCACCCAGGTTGACCAGCAGCGGGACGATGGAGCAGCATCGATGGCACCTCCACTGAGCAATGTTGACGGCATCTCCAACCAAAGGTCGCCGGGCGATAAGTGCTTGGAGAAGGCGACTACGGTCTAGTCGACGGGGGAGTCGAACTTGAAGCCGATGATGACGCGAGAAGTGTAGTGGCCGGTCAAGGGGAGGCGCCCTTTAGAGATTGAAAGAATCCGGTGACGTTGTTGATGGTTAATGACGTTGATTGGAAGAGAGTCTTTTGAAAGAGAAGGAGAAAGAGACTGGAGATAATCAATAGAGTTTGAGACTGGAGATTGGAAGAGAAAGAGACGAATCTGGTGATGTTGTTGATGGTTGATGATGATAATTTTTTTTTTTTTTTTTAAATTGGTTTTTGGTTCTGGATATATAAAGATGAACATATCCAGATCTTTGTCGTTGTGATGAAAATCTGGAGATGTTCATCTCTTGGATTGGATCTGCAGTTTGGCAGCTTTGTGCTCGGATTGAACCATCTTTTTTTTTATTAATTTTTTTTTTTTTAAAAATAGAAAAGATTTTTTTTTTTTTGGTTTTCTAAAATTATTCTGTCGGCACATATTTCACTTTTTTTATTTTTCTAGAATTTTTTTCAATTTTATAATTTCAAAAATATTTTTAATTATTTTTCAATTTTTTACACTATTTTAGCTTTTTCTTTAAAAAAAATAGATCTCGACCGTCTATTTTTCAACAATTGAGATTTTTAAAGTTTTTTAATTTTTCTAATTATATGGTAAAAATGAATTAATGATATTTTTATCTTTTTACTAACTTTTGATAATCAAACTTTATTTTTAACGGTCATAGTTAATATTATCGTTAATATAGGGATTATCGTTGTAATAAATACCAAAGTTGTTTTCATTTGTCAAAACCCAAATGTTAATAGACTTTTATATAGTTTGCTCTTAATATATTTTTTGTTGTGAAATGTTACTATAAAAACATCAAGTTTGAGATTTCATAAAAAGATGTACAGTATTTGTTTCTTTGTATATTTTTCTACAATAATTTAAGGGAATGAAAAAAGTAGTCATTTAGAAAAGATAATATTTTAAAATTGGAATTGTACTGTTAAAATTTTTATTAAAAAAATAAAGTCTTCAACTTTCTTCATTACAAGATATCTATTTATCCATTTAAGAGTAAGAATTTTTTGTTAAATTCTTGTTTTTACTTTTATGAAAAAAATGTTAAGTTTGAGTGATACATAAGAGATTGAAAAATATAATAATTTTAACTATCTATTATTTTTTATCTAATGTATCAATTTATATTCACAAAACCTTTTCAAAATTTATAAATTATGATTCTTTTTATATAAAATAAAGGGTTAATCGGTAATCAATTAATATCAATAATTAACGGCTTGTGCTGAAATTAATTATTAGATATACAGCCCTTTCATAACAAAAAATATATATAAATTATGTAGGCTAATAAATCTAATATCATTATATACAAGCAAATGTCATCGATTGACATGTTCTTCAACTTACTTTTAAACGAAATTACTTCTACGAATTCAATTACAAATTTTATAGATTTGAAACTTCTATGTAATTACATCGTCATAATTAACCTATTAATTTAATTTAAAATAAAAAAACCTATCGCCCACGCCTATCATATGACGGATTGTTTATTAAGAAAAAAAAAAAATCACCACAAAGCGATCTACCAACTTGTAAAGTATTCAAGCCCCTCAAATATTGAATCTAGGCAACAAATTAGATAAGGGTCGGATCGATACGCTCTAAACAAGATTTTTTTTTTTTTTTTTTGATTAACTGCCACAAACCCGACTCATAACTCAAACAAGTCGTCACTTTCGATCCTAATCTATAGCTATTTGGGGTAGTCTGCCTTAAATGTGACCCGTTTTAATCCGATTCAATTTTTAATAAATTATAATACTTATATTATATTAAAGACAAATATACAAACAATGAATCAATATTAAAACTTAAAATAATTTGATTTTTTTTTTAAAAATACTTAAAATAACTTATTCTTTGCTTCGGTTTAACATCACATTTAAATAATATTAATATAAATTCATTAATTACAAACATCAAAATAGTAATTATCACACAATAAAGTTCCATTACATTCACCAAAATAATAATTAGCACGTAATAAAGTTCCATAACAAAATAATAATACACAAAACACTTAAAAAAAAAAATATTATTATTATTATTATTATTATGTAATAAAAACATAACAACATTAGTTAATCAAATCAGATGGGATCAAAAGTGTTTGACCCAAACTCGATCCAATATAAAACCAAATCAAATATTTTTGATCCAAATATGATATGAAACACGCCCCAAACAGATAGAGCGTTATCACTTTGGGTCGGACTACAGATTTGGCCATCCCTAATTGGATCCAACTATATAAATGTATTCGTTTGTCTGCTAGTGGCATCCAAAAAATCTATTTGGACATTCATTCAACAGCTCTAACATTGCGTACTCGATCAAGGTATTATTGCCCACTGTATGCCAAACAAATCACATTGTTATTTAATAAAAGCGATTCTATTAAAGAATCACCTAAATTGAGAGAAAATATTCAATGAGACAGTCTTACCATACAACTTTCACTTAAAAAACGACACATGACACCTCCTACCAATCATATATTATCTTTCGTTACGAATAATTTTCTGAATGAAAATCTTTTGATGAAGCCATCCAACCAAAAGTATGATAGTTCACTTCATGAGCTTGCATTAACTTTATCTATCACACTTGAGTCCATCCTATGACAAAACTTAGAATTATATCCACCTAAAAATATCAATTAGCAATGCACAAATCAGGTATGAAGATTCTGTTACTAATCCAGGGCATCCGTTTGCTTCAGGCATTACTTTAGCTAAGTTGGCTGCTGTTACAATGAATGAAACAGGGAAATGAAACCTTTGATACCAGTGGTGCCCTGGATAAGCTACGAAAGTCATTGCAACTTGAGAAGCTTGCAATGTATCATGATTGCAGTAACTCCCCCTGGAAGATATATCTCAGTCCGAAGGAATGGGGTTGAGACATTTGAAGATGGTATGAATAAACCTGCGACAGAATGCGGGATTGTGTCTCCCTGGGCTATGAATCGCCAGTACTTGGTGTCACCAATCAATGCATCGCCTTGGAAAGCAAGAAAGAAATGATCCAGAGATCCCATCTGAGAAGGCTTCTCTTGAATTAAGTTGATGTATCCTTAACCATCACTGAGGAGCAATATCAGGATTGGATAAAACTTTTAGAGGCCATTTCAAAATACAGGAAATATGTTGAAGTTTCCCTCTTAAGACCAGTGGTGCCAATT
Source organism: Nephelium lappaceum (assembly GCA_021234005.1). Classification (NCBI taxonomy): domain Eukaryota; kingdom Viridiplantae; phylum Streptophyta; class Magnoliopsida; order Sapindales; family Sapindaceae; genus Nephelium; species Nephelium lappaceum. The sequence continues at coordinate 3,295,595 of CM038007.1, forward strand.
TCTAATGGTCCTCGTTTGTGGTGGCATTACGCTGCTCAAGCTGTCCTCTGGCAGAAAAAAGAACGCGCTATTGTTTCTCATGGGACAGAATTCAGCGTCTCTGTCAGCTTCGTTGACATTACATTCAGTTGTATGCTTCTTTCTTGCAACAGTCATCAACAATTAATAAGTCTGAAATGAGAGAAATAGAGAAAGATCTTGATTCCAAAGTAATTCTTCTATGGAGGTTACTTGGTGCATGCCAAGGTCGAATCAGTGAAAGGGAAGGAAGCAGCTGCACAGAGGCGGGTCAATAATCGAAGCCGGTTTTCACTTTCATCATTGTGGACAAACTCAGAGGATGCCTCTATTGAGAATGCTGCAGAGGGATCTCATTTAACAGAAGAAAGATTAACAAAAGATGAATGGCAGGCAGATGAAGAGTCAATGTTGCATTCTGGGAAGGACATGCAGAATATGACTCGGTATTTGTTTACTGTATCAATTGCTCAGGCTGCAGCAAGGATTATTAATATAAATCAGACTGAGATTCTTCGTGGTCAATTTGAGCAACTTCATGTGTTGACTAAGTTTAAACATCGCAGTACCTACTGTGATATAGTATTAAGATATTATGGCTTATCTGCACCTGAAGGTTCACTTGCTGAGAGTGTTTGTGGTGAGCAGAAGGTAATTGCCTTAACTGCTGGTTTTGTACGCTCACCAGTTGCCAAATCGCCTTCTCTAGCTAGCCCCACTGTGGCATGGGAAACTGCCACTGCTTTGCAGACAAAGATAGAGAAGGCGACTTGCTGAGCTCAAGAGCAATTTCAATTGGTGTTAGAAGAACAAAGCAGATTTGCTCTTGACAATGATCTTGGTGCTCCATAGGTCAGAGTTTCTTTAAGGACATGTGGATCTTCGAGTTTTGATAGCCATTTTCTTTTGGATTTCAGCCATTTTACACTGAAAGTCAGTCTGGGGACCAGAAGCAGAATGTTTATTCTCGTTTCTACATATCTGGAAGAGATATTGCTGCTCTTTTTTCATTGATTGTGATCAAAGTACCTCACCCTAGTTACCCATCGACTCGTGTTTCTGTCCAAGTGCCAAATATTGGCATCCACTTTTCACCTGCGAGATACCAGACTCATTGAATTGTTAAACATGTTTTATGCTGTGATGGATGGCCAGCCTACTGTTGATAATTCCCAAACCTACATATCTCGTTCGTCATTTTGTATAGCTGTAACTTACAGGGCATGGACATTCAGAAGGTTTGGAAGCTTCAAGTACCTAGATTATAAAGTTTCGAGAAGAACAAGAGATGGCAACTTGGTTGAAAGAACTTATACGTGTCACATATCAAGCCTCTGCTCCTTCTTCAGTGGATGTTCCTGGAGGACAAAAGTATGGTGTTGCTGAGTTAGGTGAATCTCTGAAAACAAATTTAAAAACCGCTGACATTGTCATTGGTGGGGTGTTGTTGGAAACCACGTTATTTATATATGGAAACAATGAAGATAAAGTTGACGAGAAACGTGAAGAGACATTAATTCTTGAGGTTCTAGCTCATGGGGGAAAGGTGCACATAATTAGTTTGAATGGCGACCTAACGGTCAAGACAAAGCTGCACTCTATGAAAATAAAAGACGAGCTTCAAGGACCTTTTTCTGCAAAAATCCACAATACTTGGCCTATTCTGTGCTGAAGGATGATGATTTACAAACATCTTCATGTTTCTGGTGATGCCCATGAGAAGGAGACGTCTTTAGTTCATTTGGAAGATGATGATGCTTTTACCTGCAGATGCTTTGCCAGAATTTATGTCTGTAACTGACTATTCTCCAAAACTAGGTATGTCTCTGAGTGGCATGAAAGGGAATCAGTGGTCCGGGCGAAGTTGAGACTGTTGAAGCCTTTCATAGAGATGATCGGTTACAGGGGAAGGAAATATCTGAGATTTTTTTGAGGCACATGGTGGTGATAGTTTGGATTTTTTATATGTAACTGTCACAACGAAGAACTCTACTCCTCCTTATTATGACGGTGTAGATATGCAGATGAGCATTCGCACGTCCAACCTACAGTTCTGCAACAGACACACTCCTGTTGCTTTGATTGGGTTTGGTTTTGATCTAAGCTCTGTTGGTTATGTGGTCAGCAATACAGACCAGAAAAAGAGCTTGGACAATAAATCTTGCAATGTTAGTGCAGGAAAGTTTCTAGTTAGATCTCAAGGTATATCCAAGTTCCATTTCCATTGAAGGCACATTGGGGAATTTCAGACTCTGTGATATGTGGAATTTCAGAGTCCGAATCTGTACCCTGAAACAGATGACCGTTGGAGTTGGCTGAACTTGGCCTTGACATGGATGTACCAATTTCAACATTGTTCTTGATGGACTACCAATGGCGACCGTCCTTGCAATCATATGTGGTTCATATTCAGCAACCTCAAGTCCTGCTTGTTCCAGATTTCCTTCTCGCTGTGTGCGCATTATTTGTGCCAGCTTTGGGAACAATAACTGGAAGGGATGAAGGCATGGATCCTAAGAATGATCCCATAAGTAAAAACAAGAGCATAGTACTCTCTGTTTGCAGACAGAGTGAAGATGTGGTGCACTTGTCTCCAAGTAGACAGTTAATAGCAGATGCTGTTGGGATTGAAGAATACATATATGATGGTTGTGGAAAGGTTATCTATTCAAGTGAAGAAAAACATTCAAAGATTTCCCAGTCAGCAAAGTATCGACCAGTTATAATCATTGGACAGGCAAGACACTTTGGTCTATTAATGTCAAAATTGAGAATAGTTCACTTTTGAGGAAGTATACGTACTTGAGTAATGACAGCAGCTACTCAGTTTCGTATGAAGATGGTGTTGACATTTCGTTGCTTGACAATAAGTCGTCTAATGATGACAGGAAACTTGACCAGATACAGAATCATCTGTCACCTCCTATGCTTCTTTGCATTCCCAATGAGATTCAAATGTGATGTAGAGTTTCATTTTCGAAGCTCAGGTTGTTTTGCCCAAGTTTACCTTTTGTGATGGCACAAAATCCTTTCTGGATGATTCTGCATACAGCAAAAAGCTTCTGCGTGCTAAAATGGATTTGAGTTTCATGTACGCTTCAAAGGGAAATGATACTTGCATTCGAGCCCTGTTGAAGCATCTGACCATTAAGTCTGGTTCTGGTCATACCTTTCTTGATCCAGTGGATACTTCTGGAGGATATACGTCTATTAAAGAGAAAACAAATATGTCTCTGATATCTACTGATATATATGTATCCATCTTTCTTTGAGTGTCATTTTGCTTCTGCTTAATCTACAGAGTCAGGCAGCTGAAGCTTTACAAATCAATATTATCAACCGATAGGCGGTTGGGGTGACAAGAGTGCTCAGTTTGACAGTAATGATCCAAAGCGTTGGGGCACCAATGACTTATCATATTCATCAGATGAATTCTTCGAACCTCCCCTTCCCCCTGGATGGCAGTGGACATCATTTTGGACTATTGATAAATCCCAGTTTGTTGATGATGAGGTTGGGCATATGCGCCTGACTTTCAAAGTTTGAGATGGCCTCCAACCTCTTCAAAGTCATCCGTGAAATCAGCTTATGATGTGCACCAAAGGCGTTGGATACGCACCAGGCAACTGGATAGAGAGCAAAATGGAAGTGACATTAATAATATTTTTCTTGCCATAAGTCCTGGTTCTTCATCTGTTTTGCCATGGAGATACCACTATTTACTAGTTTGCGGGGTCTTGCTGTTGCTGGTTCTACCTTTGCATATGGGAAGGACCAGCCCTTAGTGGATCAAGTTTCAATCTGCAGACAAAACACATTGAAGCAAGGAGGCAAAATGCCTAATTTTGCCTTCAAATTGAATCAACTTGAGAAGAAGGATTTACTTATGTGTTGTTATCCTGATACCAGAAGAAAACAAGTTTGGCTAAGTCTGGGTGCAGATGCCTCCGTACTTCATACTGAATTGAATACTCCAGTATATAATTGGAGAATATCAATTAACTCTCCTTTGAAGTTCAAAAATCGTCTTCCTTGTCTCTGCCTCCTGTTTACAATGCGGGAGAAAGCAAAAGAAGGAAATTATATCCAAAACCAACTTCAAGTTGCCTCTGCCTCCTGTTTTGCTGGATCAAAAGAAAAATTAGAAAAAAAAAATTCTGGAAAACCCCTGACAGCAAGGGTTTTTTGACTATTTTATAAACAGTAGGGGGTTTTTGACTATTTTTATAAATTATAAGGGATTCTTAGCAATCTCTAAAGCCAGAAGTATTTTGGCTGTTATACCAAGCTACAGAGGAAAATTAGAATCAGTATATTAGTTATCCTCCTCCTTGATGATAAGATAATACTCCGATATCCTCTTATTCCTCTCAAATCCAAATAACAAAAATATGTTCGCGCTGTACATTCCGGGACACCACTGCCTTTTTACCTTCTCTTAAAAAGCAGCTAGGAGTTTCCCCAATACAGACGATAGAAATAAGCAATGCAGTGAATGAAAAACAACATAATTCAGTTTATATCTAGGAGCAAGAGGCTATCTGACCACCTGACTAAATAGCTCAAATGTAATTTCCACGATAAAGCGTACATTACGAAAGTGAGAATCAAGCTAAATCCACCATGTTTTTGAGATTCACTCCACCTACATCGATGTCATATCTATGCAGCACTTTCAAGTGGAAGTAGCCCCTCAGGATAAAAAATTCCCAGAAAAATACAGTTTAAGAACTTGTTGAAACTCAAATCACAGTTAATTGAGTATTGACAAATTGCAAGGTACAAAATACGCAGATTTAAAATAACACTCATTCAAATGTAATTTTAGATAAAATGCGGGATTACTGTCCATGCTCAAGATGAAGAATTTGTAAAAGCAGCAGAAGACAAGAATAGAGAAAGACACGTTGATGCTGTCTAAATATTTGATGAGAAATTTTACCAGCCATTATGTCAAGCTCAGCCCCAAGAATCAGTAACTGTCAAACATAAATCAAACTGTCAGTTCATATCCTACAAAAATAAGCCAATACAGAACATAACAACAGAAAAGTTACAAACCTAAACCAAGAAAATCCTGATTGCACAAACCCTTAAAAGTCAAACATCACATAATAGGTACCTAGATGCCAAAGCCCAGATGAAACGTCACATATCAAAGAGCCCAAATCCAAAAACAGAAGAAATAGGTGAAATATATGATGCAACACACACAAAAATCTGTCCACTAAGGTCGTAATTATTAAGACTCCTTTCAAGAATCAGCAAGCTCTCATAACACCCACTAAGGTAAGTGTTTCACAACACCTAGGATAAAATCCAAAATGATTTGAAAAACGAGAGAAAATGACTGAAAATGTGATGGCTTGTCAATCATTAGTCCACATTTAGAGCCCATCCTTCCAATCTTTGCCAGCAGGGCGATTGAAAATAACAGTTAAAAACATCTCAGTGTGATGTATATACATAAAGAATAATAATAGAAACAGAAAATGTCATAAGAAGCATAAACATTAAACATTTGAGAGACTTGCTTCGCGAGATGCAACCCGCAGAGCAAGTCGTGATAGACACGCCAAGCGCAGACTGAAATGGAGTTTTAGGCCTTTTAAGATATTATTCTTTATTTAGATTTTAATATTTTTCCTTTTATTAGTTTAATATTATTTTCTTAGTTATTTGATATTATACTTAGCCATTCGATATTACTTCTTTATAGATTTTGTTCCTAAAGGGAGTCTTGTTTCCTACAGCAACTAGGAGGCAAGTTTAGCTATAAATAGAGAGTAAAACTTAGGGTTTGTATCTCTGGATTCTGTTAGACCCCAATCATCACTTACCATTAATGGAAATTCATAGAAGAAAGAAACAAATCAAAGATCTCAAGGTCTATGAAAGGAAGGTTCAAAACAGAAAGGTGCAGCTCATTAATGGGACTGATTCTTAAATAGCAAGTAATAATATTGGTAGTTGATTTAAAGGAGAAGTTTATGGGATTTGTTTAGGGATTTGCTGTCATTTAAAGGGAGGGACTGTTAGGAGTTGTTTTATCTTGAGCTTTAGGTTTCATTTCCAGAGAAGCTCTGTGAGAGGTGAAGTGTAGCACTAGCCTCAATCTCACAGTGTAGCATTGAGGGACATATCTTTTGTATTCTTTATTTTCAGTATTCATCAATAAAAGCCCCTATTGTTCTAATGTTCTCTTTTGTTTAGCGAGGTTCCTAATAGATTCTTTCGGTAAATATTAATAAAAGCTTGCACGTTTGCGAGGCAAAGTTTTTGTTGCTTTTTTCAATTTTTCTAGGTATTCTTGCTTGGAATTGCTTGGGCTAGGTTAGGTTAGTTCTGTGATTAATTCTAGAGGATCCATTTACCTAATTTCTGTGCGCTAGTTCGTTCGTTTTTAACTTAACGTGTAGCGCAAGTTAGCGCAGCTAAGGCTTGTTGTTAGATATATAGTTAGGTTCTCAACATGCTTCTAGTAAATATTAATATCACTATATGTGCAGCGGTACAAAACAATGATAAATTGTCAAATTCATGACCAAGGATCTGCTCTAAATAAATGAAATTTTATTAATAAAACCTTCTACATTAAAATTGAAAAATAACAGACCTAATTTTAATGCAGTTCTAATCCCACTAAAAAACATCATTCCTAGAATGATAAATCTTAGTTAAACAAGGAATCAAATAAGAAAACATATTTAAAAAGAAAAAACGAAAATAAATTGAAATAAATTAACTAAAAACCCCTTAATTTTAAGTTTGTCCTCATCAATGCCAGCATTGAATAACTGAAACAGAAACAGGCAGCTTAAGAACTCAAAGACACATTCAAGGATGTGATTGGTACCTGAAGAGCTGAGGATGGGTTCTGCAATGTTACTGATAATCATATCACCGTCTAGGAAACCTTTCTGAAATCCACATTCCCTCTAAAACATATTGACAAAGTAGCTCAGAGTTGGAATCGGGTATCCTTAAATCAATGCGCCAGCTCTTCTCAATGATGACCTCTACATTCTCAGGATGTTTCAGCCAGTGATGACTTGAACATTCTCAAGTAGTGATTTCCCTCAAAACTAGGTATGTCAGATGTAACATAGCTTGAATCAAAACCAATCTTCCACCCCTTGACAAGAAGGCATTTTGCCACCTAGGTATGTCAGATGAAAACTATGATTTCGCTATTTTTTTCTCTACAACAATCCTGCACTACTATTGTTTTTTTTTTGGTAGGAAACGAAAACTTTATTAATAAAAAGAAAGAAATTACAAATGTGAACCAGTAGTCCACCAACACTGCACTACTATTATTGTGTCTAGAGAAAGAGGACGAAAATAGGTTTTCTCTTTGCCTCTTCAACATTCCCTTAAGCATAGACAACCAAAATAGAGATTTTCAATGCACGCTTGCATCTGCACGCATACGACTAAGAAAGTAAAATGGCAATGTATAAAATTCAATCAACCAAATTAAACCATTTCTCAAATTTGCTTGTGATACTCACCTAATTAAGTTTGCCAATAATATCAAGAAATCAAGTATTCTTACTTGTTTACTCATTTCTAATGGTCTCCTGCATTCATCGGGTGTGTGTGTGTATGCACTCACATATAACAAAAAGAGTGAAACGACACGATCCAAACCATTGCTTAATTTTGCTTGTATACTCACCCAATCAATATTGCCAGTAATATTAGAGCCTTCAGTATTCTTGTCTGCAACTCACCACATGTTCTCTTCTGACACTTAATGTAAATCCTCAGGAAAATGACAACTGATACTGTCAGAGAGATTTTACAGAAACAGTGGCTCCTACAGCCTTGTCTGAAATAAAGAACTGGATGCATTTCCCTTTCCCTATTCTTTTTTAAGCTTCAAAATCCAACCATTATCCTACAGTAATTGTGTCAATTTGAAACCTACATCACACTGTCCAAAGTTCTAGAGAAGGAAAAAATTGGGAATTAGATGGTAAAAGACAGAAAATATATGTAAATAATTAGCAGAGCATAGATAGCTTCACTTATTCCATGCAAGTAAAGACTAAAATCACACCACTGCAAACAATGTAGGAAAACCGATTGAAGCTAACACGAAGCCACAATGAACCAGAAACCAATTTCAAGCACTCATAAACCATAATATAAGAGAAAATTCAAGAAAACCAGAAAAAAGCAGCAGAACACCAAATAGTAAACTATTTTCTACTTTAAATGCATTTAAGCTTACAATTAAACATTGCAGATGATAACTTCTCTGAGGCAATACAGGAAAATACCTTTAAGCCAACAATTTTGAAATTTCTTCAAATTCCCTTTTTGCAATTCATTATTAAATCCATGAACAGTAAAAGTAATATACATGAGGCAAAATGAGATATATCCTTTGTTCAATGAATTAAGGGAACAAAAAACATATCATTCCTGAAAAAAATCTTGTTTCTCTTCAAATATTCTGCATCTAGTTACTTGATGATACTATAACTGTGAGTCTAATAACCGCCCATTAAATTATTTTTGAACAAACCCCTTAAACGAGAAGTTGATAGAAACTCCTCTCCAGATAGATCCCAGATCTCATTGTCTTTGATGGGCATCCATTTGTGCTAACATATCTCGTTTCCACATCAGCTCCCTTAGCAGTCTCTGAGATTCAGCTGTCCTCTCACATTGGTGAAGAACCTGAATCAAGACTTGATAAGTCCATTGGTTGGGTTTATAACCTTTCCGACACATACGATTATACAACTCGTAAACATGATTCATCCCACCCTTGCTTAGAAACATCAATAAGATATTGTAAGTGTAGATGTCAAGTGGGAAGCACCGCTCAATCACTTCATCTAAGTTCTCAATATCTTGATCCAGTCTAACAGAGCCAGAAAATATGCCAATGAACTGGCCAAGCAATGAATACTTAGATGTCTCATTTGATGTATCTCTCAATCGAATCCAAGCATCATACAGATCCCGAGTCTTCAAAGAATGAAACAAAAGGACATTACCAATAAATGAAGTAATACAAAAGTTCCCTTTTTCCAACCCATCAATCAGATTTACCACCTCATCATATCGTTTAGTCATGCATAGCAGCTTTATAACTTCCTCGTAGCATTGATTGCTTGGAAACTTTCCATTATTCCTCATTTCCATCACAAACTCCAATGCAACATTTGCTTTATTGGCTTTGCAAAGACCAACAATCATGGTGTTGTACAATTTTCTTGGGATCCTTCTCCTCTGGCGGAAATAATTGAAAAAATTTACAGCATTGGAGATTCTTTCACTTTTCAAATAACTCTGTAACATAAAAATGTTAGTACTCGAGTTGGGCTCAATTCCTTTTCTCTGCATTATCTCGTATACTTGTCTAGCGAGGTCAGGCCTTTTGGCATACCCAGCTCCATAAATGAAGAAATTATATATCTGACAGTCGGTCTGGACAAGAGACATCTGCATCTCCAGTAATTGCATGAATAGCTCCTCAGAGTTCTTCACATTGCATAGACAACAAATAACCTCTCTGAACAATGTTCGTGTTGGTCTGTGACCCTTCTCCTGCATATGAATGAGAAGTCTGGCAGCAATATGTTGCTTGTTTGACTTGTTAAAACAATGTATCAAGCAAAAAAATGCACTTTTGCTAGGAACTTTGTTCATTCTTGTGAGTTCCTCGAAGATCAAGTAGCCATCATCTAACATGTTAGCCGTACATAATGCCTTTATAAACTTATTATACATTGAATCACTTGGCATAAAATTCTGTTGCAAAGCAATAACAACTAGCTCTTTCATCTTATCAAGTTTTCTCGTTCTACACAAAGCATCAGCAAGTAGAGAAAAAGTTCTTTTACCAGGAAAGAAACCTTGTTCGAACGAATTCTTCCAGACACAAAAAGCTTCTTCAATGTTCCCATTGTCGCACAGGGTATTGACCAAATAGTTATAAACCATGGCATTGGGAGACAGCCCTAACTCCAACCTAGAATTGTACAACTCATGTGCAACATCAACCATTCCCGCTTTGCAAAAGAAGCACAATGCAGTATTCATAGTCATCTTATCAGGCAAAACATTATCCTCCTTCATCTCAGTGAGCAAATCAAAAACCTCATTGAGACGATTCTCCCTCAGAAGCCTAGAAAGCAAAAGATTATACTTAAACACATCCGGAACAAAACCTTGTTCAATTTTCTTACTCTTGAAGAACTGCAAAGCCCCATCTAAGTTTCGACCCTGAACAAGATGACCAAGCCAGACACCATAAGCAGACTCCAAAGATTCGACACCCAAGTGGCGAAACTTGTCCAACAACCTGCCCGCTTGCTCAACCCTGCGGGTCTTACAAAGAGCGGAAACAAGAGCACCCAAAGCACGGGGATCAAGCAGCTTGCCTCGAGTGGGCAATGCATCCAAATAGGCCTCCGCCTCATCAAATTTCTCCCTTTTACAGAGACTCTTAAACATGATGGAACGAGTGATGTCAGTGACGAAACCCCTCATGGAAATCTGATTAAAAATGGCCTCCACAGCATCGAAACAGCCCTGCTCCACAAGAGCATTCAAGAACACATTATAAGAAAACTCATCCAAATCCAACCCTCCAAAACGCATTTTACCAAACACTTGGAGGGCAACGTAAGGCTTGCCAGCCACCGCATACCCCACCACGAGAGTGTTGTAGAACCTGATCCTCTCGACACACCATTTTGGCTTCATGTAACTCTCCAAGAAGTCCAACATCACAGACATCAGCTTGGCCTTCGACAGGATCTTGAAGACGGCGTAGAAGGTGGCGCGGGTGTGGTGGAACCCCGCCTGCCGTCCAGCCCAGTCGAAGAACTTGAGGCAGGAGAGCACGTCGGCGCCGTTGCGGTGGCCGTACTTGAGGACGTCGAGGACCAGTGACTCCGAGAGGCGGAGATTGAGGTGGGAGAGGGCGGCGTCCGACGAGTGGGCATGGTTGTTGTGGTGGGTGTTGTTTAAGATGTTGAAGATGTTGTGGAAGAGAATGGAGTCGTGGGATTTGAACCATTCTTTGAAGTAGAGAGCAACTTCTTTGGCGTTCAATTTGTAGAATTCAGGGAGGGTTGTTGAATATGAATGATACGTTATTGGATCGGTTTTGATGGAGCTAAATGGAGACACCAGAAACCCAATCCTAGCTTTTGAAGTGTTTTTGAGTAGAAGCATAATTGTTTTGGCGCCTTCTTCCTTGAACAAGAAGAAGATGAAGCTCCTCTCAGTTTTTCAATAACACCAGGACATTACAACTTTTTGTTGTTTTGAATACGCAACCTGTTTTTCTTTATCAAAAAAACAAAAAAAAAAAAACAACCTGTTTTTCTTTCTTCTTCCACCTTACACTCTCGAGTCTCGAGTCTCGACCGGCTAATTTATTTAAGGGATATTATGAAAAACTCCCTTAAAAAGTGAACTATCGGCTAATTATTGAACCGTCTACTACCATTTAAAAAAACACAAATGACATTACATTAGAAGGGCAAAATGGTAATCTTGTGATGAAATTATCTCGTTTTTAAATGAGAAAAATTGGTAGTCATACACATGTAACCTTGGGATCAAAAGAGTTGGAACTGACCACATTTGGCTCCTAAAGGTCGTCTTCAATAACGACACTCTCTCTACAACCCTTTGTGCCAAAAACTCTTTATCCTTATCAACCACTGCAAACATGATGTAACCAACGATGACGAGGGGCGATCGACGATGGTTGAAGAGTGTAGAAGACTGTTTCGTACCTGTTGAAGGTGTGGAAAAGTTGTGAAGAAAGTGAAAAGGTGAAAAGGTGATATTATCCTATTGCATTTTTGTTTTGTTGTTGTGTTTTTTGTATGGATGAAGTTGCATGCATATGGAAAAGGGGTTTGGTTTACTTTTATTGAACTTTGATTCATGAGTTTTGGTTTAGGGTTTTTTAAAAATTAGGGTTTTTATATTTCAAGCATGGTAACAACAAATTTGGTGTCCAATAAGATATTTAAGCAACTTATTTTGAAAAAAAAAATGATGCATGGAAGTGGTAAAGCGGTAGGAACATCATTTTCCATGCATCATTATGTTCTACCAATGATTTAATATTTCTTGCGTCTTGGTTTTGTATGGATATAATAGTGTACTGGTTTCGTGTTCTTTCATGTTGGTTTTGTTTTCGTTTTGTGTTGGTTTTTCATAGTTATGATAGGTATGATGATGTACTCTATTATGCCAATGATTTAATATTTGCTTTGTATTGTTTTGTGTTGTTTCATGCTGGTTTTGTTTTTGTTTTGTAGTGGTTATGATAATACACTGGTTTGTATGAAAGTTTACCTAACATTTGCATTTATATATGTTCATTTTATTTTGCGTAGGAAAAATAATTAAGGTGTTCTAGATTTGGGTTCATTTTAAGGGACATGTACTAAGGTTGGGTGAATGTGATAAGGATCACATAAGTATTATATCAATATTGCATGCAATGCATGAGCAAATCATAGGGGAAGAGGATTCTACTCAAACCAATTATGATGTTTATGTTATAACTCCATGGGATGTTGATAGTGTACTTATTTCAGATTGTTGGAAATCATGTTGACCATATCACTTAATTCTAGGAAGATTTTTAGGAATTTAATTCCTAATTTAACATTTCCATGTATAAAAATAGATTAGCTTAATTTGTGTAATTAGCCTAATTGTACTCTTAAAAAGTTAAGTGTTTATTCTCTATTTAAAGCAGTTTGTAAAACCTAGAACTGTGAATACAATTCTCTCTTTTTTTTGAATATTTTCATGATATCAGAGCCTAGTTCTCAACTCTGAGACCTAAGCTTTTTTTTTTTTTTTTTTTTTTCTTTTAGTCTGTCACCATGACAATACTTCTTGAAAATTCTTCTATTCAATCTTACCATCACACTGTCCGTATCTCTACTGTCAAACTCAATAGAGATAATTTTCATCGTTGGTCATTGTCTGTTCGCATGTATATTCACGGTCGTGGGAAGATCGGTTACTTGACAGGTGAAAAAAAGGAACTTGACAAGAAAGACACGCAATACGTAACTTGGGGGGCAGAAAACTCAATGGTGATGGCATGACTTACCAACTCTATGGAGGAAGATGTGAGTGTAACTTATCTTGGTTATTCAACAGCCAAAGAGATGTGGGACAACCTAACAGAGATGTACTCAGATTTGGGAAATCAATCTCAGATTTATGAGTCATAACTAAAACTTGGAGAATTAAAGCAGATGACGGATACAGTGACAAAGTACTTTACAGCTTTGAAGAGACTGTGGCAAGAACTAGACCTGTTTAAGAATTATACCTGGAAGGATGTTACAGATGCAGCCAATTATCAAAAGGAGGTTGATAATTCAAGGGTGTACTCTTTCTTAGCAAGGCTGAATATGGAGTTTGATGATGTTAGGGGTCGTATTATAGGTAGACGTCCACTGTCTCCCCTGAACGAAGTGTTGGTAGAAGTGAGAAGAGAATAGAGCAGACGGGCTGTAAGGCTGGGAAAAAAGGAGTCAACACAAAGTCCTGTTGAGACATCAGCCCTGATCTCACAAGAAAATACAGCCTTGAAGGTTGCTATTCGTAAACTAGATGAGAGAAAAAAATCTGGTGTGACCACTGTCATCGTCCTTGTCACACCAAGGAGACTTGTTGGAAATTGAATGGCAAACTAGATAACTGGAAGGCTCGAGAAAAGACCTCATCTCATGCAAACTCGACTGAATAGGTTACTCTCACAAAAGAACAGATAGATCAGCTCCTTAAACTGGTGAATAATTCATCAACTCTTAATTGCTCTCTTGTCCATACAGGTAATTTATCCACTAGTTTTTTAAGTTTCACTAATCAAACACCTTGGGTCATTGATTCGAGTGCATCAGATCACATGACAAGTGTATCATCTCTGTTTCAAACCTATAGTCCTTGTTCTGGTAACAAAAAAGTCCGCCTTGCAAATGGAAGTCTTTCTTCGATTGTAGGAAAAGAATCTGTAAAATTATCAGATACTCTAACTCTAGAATCTGTCCTGCTTGTTCCTAATCTGTCTTATAATCCATTGTCTGTTAGTAAACTGTCAAAGGATTCCAATTGTTCTGTCATTTTCACATCTCAAAATTGTGTTTTTCAAGACAGGAACTTGGGGAAGGAGTTTAGCAGTGCTAAAGAAGATAATGGACTCTATTATTTTGAAGACAATAGAAATCAGATAATAGAACTGTCATGTGATGTAAATTCTCTTCCAATTAGAGAGCAAATAATGGCTTGGCATTATAGGTTAGGTCATCCTAGTTTCCCTTACTTGAAGCATTTGTTTTCTGTCTTGTTTCAGAAAATGAAAAACCAGAATTTGCAATGTGATATTTGTTCATTTTCTAAAAGTACTCGACAAACTTATAGTTCAAAACCCTATAGGGTATCAAAACCCGTCAATTTAATTCATAGTGACATTTGGGGGCCCTGTAACACCACATCTCTATCGGGTAAAAAGTGGTTTGTAACATTTATTGATTACCACACTAGACTACGTTGGTTGTATTTGATGAAACAAAAATCTGAAGTCTAACACTTATTCAAAATCTTTTATAATATGATTGAAACATAATTTCAAAAAAAAATCAGTATTTTAAAAACTGATAATGGAAAGGAATATTTCAATCAAAATTTAGGACAATTTTTGAATGATAAAGGCATCCAACACTAGTCTACATGCAGTCATACACCCTAATAAAATAGGGTTGCAGAAAGGAAAAACTGTCATCTCCTTGAGGTTAGTAGGGCTCTCATGCTAGCTATGAATGTCTTAGTTGAAATCTACACAGATGCAAATTGGGCAGGAGATATAACAGACAGAAGATCAACATCTGGGTATTGTTCTTTTGTGTGTGGAAATCTGGTTACAAGGTGTAGCTAAAAACAAAATGTGGTAACAAGGAGCAGTGCTGAAGCAGAATATAGAGGAGCAGCTTTAGGCATCTGTGAAGGGCTTTGGATAAGAGGAATATTGGAAGACCTAAATATCATATCGGCCTATCTAATAAGACTGTATTGCGATAACAAATTTGCCATCGCAATAGCTCACAATCCAATCCTACATGATAGGACTAAACATGTGGAAATCGACAAACATTTCATTAAAGAAAAAATTTGACAAAGGTCAGATATGCATACCCTATCTACCCACTGCAGAACAGATAACTGATATCCTCACAAAGAGCCTTCCTAGAAGACAATTTGATGACCTGATGTCCAAGCTGGCAATGAAAGATATCTTCAAACCAGCTTAAGGGGAAGTGTTGGAAATCATGTTGACCATATCACTTAATTCTAGGAAGATTTTTAGGAATTTAATTCCTAATTTAACATTTCCATGTATAGAAATAGATTAGCTTAATTTGTGTAATTAGCCTAATTGTACTCCTAAAAAGTTAGGTGTTTATTCTCTATTTAAACTAGTTTGTAAAACCTAGAACTGTGAATACAATTCTCTCTTTTCTTGAATCTTTTCACAGATGATATGAAATTGTTACAAATATTTGATAAGTTTAGTGAGCATGATATTAAGAAGCTTGTATTTATTATGCATGAGCAGTTTGTTAACCAAAGTAATGGTGTCAATTCCCAATTGTTGCATGATCCTATGTTTATTGAGGTATGGGTTGATTTTGAACAAAATGTGTTTGAAGAATCTACTTTATATTCGAGTATTTAGTGACCATAGTGAGGACAAGGTGAGAAAAATAAAAGAAATGAAGAACATGAGGGCAGTGAGAGTGCAGATCAAGTTTGAGGCACTTAGAGTGCAAGTCAAGCTAGGGCTAGTGAGGATGGAGGTCTTTATAAGGACACTAAGGGTGTGAGTCAGACTTAGGGCAGTAAGGGTATGGGTGAGGTTGGGGGGTAGCAAGGGTAATGATGTTGGTGTTGATGATAACCTTAAGTTTTTTCATGGTTATGAGTTCCACAATCATGATGTATTTTACAATGATGGGGAGGACGATGATCCTATTATTAGTACAACTAAGCTGGTAAAAAATAAGCCTTTTGAACTAAGAATGCGAGGTAAAATAGAGTTTGTAGTAGATCAAACTCATGATTCAGTGTATGCATTGATGACATCCTTAAAAGAGTCGGTCATACAAAAAAGGATTGCTCTTAATAGGGAGAAAATTGATAAGGATAGAATAGTATATAAGTGTATGTCATTAGGGTGTCATTGGAGTTCATGCTAGACAGTTGTTAGATAAGGTGACAATGCAAATTATCACTTACAACAATGTCTATACTTGTCATCGGTCCTATATCAACAATGAGGCTAAATCCAAATAAATTGCACAAAAATTTAAGAAGTTAGTGAAATGCAATCCAAACATTAGGGTTGGAGTTATAGCTGAAATATTGAGAGAAAGATATCATGTCACTATAGATAAGTAAAGGTTGAATGCTGCTAAAAAAAAAAAGTTGTGATAGCATTGAAAAAAGACCATGTAGAGCATTTTCAACATCTTAAGAGTTATGCATACATGGTTAGACAAACCAACCCAAGGGCTGTAGCTTTTATTAAGATTCAAGAGCCCCACCCAACCTTTCAAAGGTTTATACTCAGTTTTGAGACTCAAAAGATTGGGTTCATGAAGGGTTGTAAACCATTTATAAGACTTGGTAGGTGTTTTTTAAAGGGTCATTTCATAGGTGTTTTATAGTTAACTATGGCTTTGGATGCTAATAGTAGTTTGTTTCTTCTTGCTATATGCATTTGTGAGGGTGAATGTGAGTCAAGTTGGTCTTGGTTCTTAGATTACCTTAAGTGGTTCTTACAATATTCATCTTATTAACCTATATGCTTCATGAGTGATAAGCAGAAAAGGGTTATAAATGCATTGGAGAAGCATTGGCCTAAAGCCACTTCCAGGTAATAAACTAATTAATTATTGTCTACTTTTTTCATTTTTAATTGAAATTTACATTTACTAAATGCTAAATTTAGGAAGCTTTATTCAAGTCAAAAATTGAAGAACTTATTATAGAAGGCTAAGGAGTAGTTGTTTGTTTGACTTTGTAGCAACAATAGATAAAATTGGAAAGGTTAACAAGGATGCCAAAAAATGGTTGGAGGCTATTGAGGTGGAACAGTGATCAAGGCATATATTTAATCAACGAATCAAATGTGATCATGTAACCAACAACATGACTGAATCCTTTAACAACTTGTTGAGAGATCCTAGGGTTAAAACGTATCTTAGTTTGTTGGAGCATATAAGGAGGATAGTCATAAAGAAATTCCATGACATGAAGGAACAAAGTGCAACATAGCAATCTGAAGTGCCTCCAACTATCTACTCAAGAATTAAAAAGCAAAATTTTCAAAGTAGGTCCCAATTGGTGTTGAAGGTTGGGATGGAAGAGTATGAAATTGAGGGTCATAGAAGGACATACATTGTTCACCTTTCAAACTCTAGTTGTGAGTGTGGCTTATGGTAAATGAGTAGCATCCCATGTAGTCATGAATTGTCAGCCATAGGTAATCACCGTCTTATTATTATTATTATTATTTGTTTCCTTAACAAATATTTTGCTATTATATTCTTTCACGTGTTTTTTTTTTTTTTTAAAAATCATTTTACAGGTGATTATTGCAAAACAAACTCCCTCATTAAGAACATTTCTTAGTTTGTGCACCCCATGTTGTCTCGAACTGCATTCTCCAAGACTTATGTAAGGATTATTCATCTAATTCCAAACATAATTGTTTGGCGAGCAATTGCAACTTAGGCAGTCAATCTACCACTTGTAAAGAAGCTTTTTGATAGACCAAAACTTTAATGGATAAGGAACAAAGAGCGAAAGCAAAACAAAAAAAAGGGGGCTACTATCAGTTGCTATACTTATGGATAAACTAGTCACAACAAAAGGAGTTGTAAAGGTCGAAAGTTACAACATACAAGGAAGAAGACAACCCTATCAAAGAAACAGGTCAAGTCATTTCATGCTTATTTAATTACAACAATAACTTCACTTATTTAATTTTGATTTACTTTCATCATTTACAGAGGACTGAAAAGAGACCATCTTTACAGCCTCAGACCATCACACAGTCTCAAATCACAATGGAATTGAATTGAAATGCAAAGGGCATTGAATACATTTTGTGTAAAGCTTTTCAACTATTTTTTTTTTTTTTTTTTTCTGTAAAGTTTGTTGGCTTTTCTTTTGGGTATTTTTTGAGCTAACATAATATTGTTGCCATAAAATTTCGGTTGTAATTCTTTTGAGCTAGCATGATTGAAGTTGGTTATGATGTAATCATATTCATAACTAGCCTCAATTATCATCTATGTCATATAGGCAGAATATTACTTATAATTTTGGTCTTTTGTGAACAATATGAACTTATTTAGATGTTTATTTATTTGCTGGATATTAGCTGAATATATATAACATCACAAAGCTTGTTCAAGCACTACCATAATGAGGTACGTTTTTATTTTCTTTTCATTGCATTTTCATTACATTTAGTACAAACACTGCCACAGAAATGCCAAAAAACATCATGTTTATCAGCATCATAAATCTTAAACCACTTTGTACAGCTTCCAAGTTTTGCATTCTACCATTTAGTGTTTCTACATTTTTCACGTTTGTATGTACAACTTCAAGATTTTGTATTTTTGTATTTATAGCTTTGATCTCACCTTCCATAAATCCGGTTGGAGGATTTTGCTCAGCTCTTTGTATCTACAGCTCTTCTGGGTTGAAATATGTAGAATCTAACTTCTAAAATCAATTGAAATTACATTGCCTAGTATCACATGTGAAATACAGCTTGTTTGGATTGTTTGTGGACTTTGAAATTCTCACTACTATCTTCCTTCCATAACAACATTTTTTATTTTTAAACTTTAAAATAATCCCATTGTTGGTGCTTAATGATGAGCTTGACATTCCTTCCGTTTCTTCTATTGCTTGAACTGTTATATGGGTGTGTTTTTTGTGTCGTTTCAACTTGTTATTTTTAGGTTTTTAGGATTTTATTATTATTTTTTTTAACAGTAGTGTTGAAATGGTAGACATGACATTTATAAGGGTGGTGTTTGTTGTTGTAGCCGTTGCACATGCAACTGTCACATTTTTTTAGGGCCATTTTGGTCTTTTGTATCATTGTTTGTTTCAGACGTGTATAGGGATAATTTGGTCATTTAATTGCTTTAAAGATGCTTTATAACTGCTTTGTCTCGTTTATGGTGTCAAATGAGGGCAATTTGGAGTTTTCACATTTTGATATGGAAACTTTCAATTTTCTTTCCAAATTTCAAATCGTAAGGGATGGTTCAGCCATTAAAAAAAAAAAAAACATGGTGCAAAATACCAATAGTTTACTTTTTAGGGGTTTTTTTTTTCATAATATCCCTTTATTTACTTATTTATCTATTTATTTATTATAAAATGGGAGATAAAATCATCAAATAAAATAAATACGAAAAAAAGTAAATACTATTTTTTATGCCTAAAATCAGACGGAAATATATTTTCCCTTTTATTTTATAACACCCTCACTTTGTTAATCAAATTCTACTAAAGTTAGTCAAACTATTCTCTATAAATAAGTTAGTGAAATTATTCTTTTTTTTTTTAATTATTATTTAAAGATAATTACGTCTTTTATGTTTGTTTATTTTATTGTAAATTTTAAAATTATAAAAAATAAATAAGAATTAAAAAAAAAGAGATCTCAACTGTCCATCACATGATGGACAATAAAAATTAATTTAAAAATAAAAATTAAAAAATTGTTGTAAAAAAAAATAAAAAAATAACATTTTCTTTTTAAAAATAGATCTCACTGTCTATCACATGATTGGATGGTGGAGATTAATTTGAAAAAAATTAAAAAAGTATTGGAAAAAAAAAAGAAAAATAATAACAATGACATTCTTCTTTGAGAGATCTTCAACTTTTTCAACCTGAAGATCAACTTCAAAATCTAAATTGCCTTGGTTGACTCCAGCCAAACTAGATCGAAGACCAACTAGTGTTATTCTCCATTCTTCATCAACAAACATTAAATCAACAATAACAACAAACTCAATCACAACCACCAGTCCCAATCACAACCCCAACCTCAAACTCTAACCTTAACCCCAACCCCATCCCTAACCATAACCACCAACCACCAGTTTGGGTCTCCGGTAAAGGAGGCCTAAGCCATAGCCACCAACCCCAACCATAACCCCAACCAGTGTGATGCTCTCCATTGATCTCTTTTGACACCTCTCTTTCTCTTTCTTAGTTTTAGCTTCGAACAAACCCAGGTCGTCTGGGTTCATTCGAAGTTTGTTTAATGATTGAACAACATCTGGGAACCCACCACGATTATCAACCAAAAAAAAAAAGGAAAAAAAGAAAAGAAAAAAGAAAGATGACCGGATTGGAGGAAGATGATTTGATACTATTGGGTGATTAATGAATATGATGATTAATTGAAGGTAAAGGTTCGATTTGGAGATTGGATCTCCATCCCTAATTTAAAAAAAAAAAATTAAAAATTCTTAATTTTTATATCCACCATCCATCAACAAATTTTTTAGGATTTTGGGGGTATGCATGAAAATTTGCATGGACAGATTGCCAAGAAAAAGTCAAGTTTGTGAGGTGGGCAAGAAAAATGGCATCAACTCACTATGTACAAAGTCTAGTTCTTAAGGTAGGTGAGAAAAGGGGAGTGAAGACACTAGACAAAAAAGTAGGGTTCACCAGGTAGGTACAAAACTAAGCGCCATTGACTAGTGCTTGGTCACTCTAGGTGTGACCAAGCATGGAGTGCATGAGCCAAAGTCGAGTGTGACGATGCGCACCTCTCCATAGTTCTTGGACCATTTTAACCATCATTTTTCCATCTCACATGTTCCTATGTCAAGCATATGTTCTCTTGTGTTCCTTTATTCCATTCCTATCAATTAGGATTTCTATTTTCAAGAGAATATGTCTTCTCCAAGAGAGATATTTTCTATATAAAAAATAAAAAATAAAAAATAAAAAATAAAAGCCACCATCTAGTTTGTGTCCAAGGCGCATATAAACCCACTTTAGATTCTTGAAGTCATCTTTTATGAGTTGGAAGACCCCAAAGAGATTTTTGAGAGAAAACCCCAGAGAGATTTTTGAGAGACAACCCCTAAAGTTTCCATCTTCAACTTTAGGACTCCATGTTTTGTGTTTAATACTTCCTGTTTAAGCTACAGATCTCTTCATTGAAGAGATTCTTCTTAAGGTAAAGCGTTTGTAACCATTTGGTATTGTTTTTTTTTGTGTCTGCCAAATTCTTTCTTTCTTTTTTGATTTTGTTTTTTTTTTTTTAATAAAGCATTTTATTCTCATTAGATTATAATCTAGAGATTAAATTTATAGGGTTTTTATTTTTAAATCTACATTTCTTATTGCTTGTGTTTATTACGTCATCTAAATCTACATAAGTTGCATATTTTATGCTTTCCCATTTATTTCTCTCACTCAGATCTTGTTTATTTTATGATGCCATTTCTAGCTAGAACTTGGGTAAGTTTGATAGATAGTTCTAACTTGTCAGAAAAGGCTAGTTAAAGGTAGTTGGATTTAAAAAAAAAAAAGAAGGGTCATGCCAAAAAAAAAGCGTTGGGCTTAAAAATAGCTTGAAGATATATGCTTATTAGCCTAATAAGTCTTGAGAGACTATTAGGAAAAGAGGTGCTAGTAGATTAAGTGGGATAATCCAGAAGGAATGAGGTCTTGTTTATCAAACTTGAGGTTTTACTTATTTATCAATTAGTGGATTTTGTAACTTGATTAAGAGTGACTCGAGGTGTTTCGTTTTTGGTTTAAGATTTTCATGTAAGAATCTTTGTGTCATTTTATAATGGACTTTTCTTTATGAACTCATTTTGTTATGTTTAATTGATCCCAAACCTATAAAATCTAGATTTGATTACTTGTAATTTGTTTTGAGTCTAACTCAATCTTGATTTTATATTCCAATATTTTCTTTTAATATTTTATGTTCATAATGTTAATATATTTTGTTTTGCCCATTTAATTTTGACAAACTCTTTTTTCTGAAAAAAAGAAAAATAGATTGTTTCCTACGGTTGGAATTTGTGACCAAACTTGGCTTGGACTTTTTTAAAAAAATTGTTTGAACTTGATTTTTTAATATCTAATCCAAATGAATAGGAGGTTTTATCCAATGATTTTGTAAGCGTATATTTGGTAGAGCTTACTTGCTAGTTAAAAGAGTTTTTTACATCTTAAAAGCTCATTTCAAATTTCCCTAGAAAAAAAAAAAACAGTTTTACATCTATTGACAGAAACTCACATTTTTAAGCTTTTCGTGGTAAATCTTTTTGAACTTATTTAAAACATAAAAATATCAAAACTATTATAATAATATTTTATTTTAGACATTTGATAATATTTTATTAATTACTTTACATTCTTTCCCAATAAAAACCTTATAAATAACCTATTCAACCTTAATTCTTATACATCAATTTTGATAAATTAGATATATAAAACTTTTTCAAAATTAATCAACCAAACTATGAATAATTTTTCTCTAAAAACTATTTATAGAAACTCTACTTGTAAAATATCTACTACTAAAGTAGTAATATTTGGTGTATAGTTTTTTTTTTTGATAAAAATATTTGGTGCATAGTTGTAAACAAGAAATACTGTTTACTTTAATTAGTATTTCTTTTATTTTATGATTTATCTCTCATTCTATAATAAATAAACAAATAATCTACCTGGAAGGTGGAGAAAATCTTTCATGGGATACTGGGTTGACGTGTTAAGCTGATGTTGGTATACATTTCTAATAGCAACATGACACGTGACATTTCTTTTTCATAAAAAATTAAGGTTGATGTAACATTTTTATAACAATATAATACATTACATAATTTTTTAAATAAAAATTTTCTCGTAAATAAAGAAATACATCAATATTAATTTTTTAATGAAAATCACTTTATTGTATTTTATAGAACTTGTGCAGTTGTTGGTATGAATATATAATATATGTGTGTGTAAATTGATGCAAACAATGGCTAGCTGCAAGAGGAAATTTCAACCATATTTTGTGAAGAAGTCCTGTAATGGAGTTTCTTGATTTGTTCTTAACGGCATTGATGCCAATTTTGAAAGTACTGTTGGTTACGGCTGTTGGCTTGTTCCTTGCATCAGAGAGTATCAATCTTCTAGGGGAAATGCAAGGCAATATCTGAATGGCATAAATTAATGCTTTAAGTTTTATATATGAATGTGTGTGTGTGTGTCTTGTTATTCAGTGTAAGGCACCATCTCAATTTTCCATTTTGATGAACCAATCTGTAGTTGAAGCTGTGTATGGTTGTATGGGAAGCATTTTTCATCTTCTCTTTTTAGTGAGGCCAGTTTAATAATCAGTTTGACCAAAAGTATCCCATCAT
This sequence comes from Nephelium lappaceum, assembly GCA_021234005.1. NCBI lineage: Eukaryota > Viridiplantae > Streptophyta > Magnoliopsida > Sapindales > Sapindaceae > Nephelium > Nephelium lappaceum. Next base: position 3,319,105 of record CM038007.1, read on the forward strand.
TTATAAGGTAGGCTTGCAGAAGTGGCCATCACTGTTGCGAAAATAGTCTCCAAACTCTTGCATTTTCTACATAGTTTTCTTTTATTTGTTGCTTACTGACGCAGAAACAATGTTAGCTGTAAAATAATTTGTCTGCAACGGTTAATTACCATCAGACTCAAAAGATTATATTGATAGGAAATTGTCTAACTATAGTATTTAAGATTTAAGGCTATGATACGTTAATATACTCTCTACATGCAATGTGAACGGATAACAAATAACGGACACATACTAAACACCCCTTAGTATATAACATGTATAAAGGGAGAGAGAGGGTTTAAACAAGAGACCGTCAAGCTTTGATATTATGTAAGTTAGCTCCAGACTCAAAAGTTTAACTTGATGGTAAAAAACTTAATTATATTACTTAAAACTTAAGGTTATGATACATTAACAGTAATAATGAGTTAGAATTGCTTTCCGACTATTAGTATAGTGAGACAGAAAATTTAACTAGTAGAAAGGTGGAAAAATAGCATTGAAATATTCTTGTGATTTTTTTTTTCTTAGAAAATTGTTGTGTAAATAAGCCGTATACATGTTGGAGGGAGTTCGTTAGCATGTCAGCTAATATCTTATATTTCTCTTGTATACTCCTGTCTCTGTTTGTTTTTTCGTTTAAACATGAGGGACTAACAAAAAATGCATGTCTACGTACAGTTGGTATTTTATGTGTTTTTTCCTGCGCTCATAGGTGCCAGCTTGGCTGACACAATTGCTCTTGAAAGTTGGGTTACCTTGTGACTTCGTCTACTCTCTTGCCTACGGACTTCACCAATCAAAGAAAAATTTTAATTACTTCGTTCTTGTCAAATCCGGATTAACTACATACATGTATAGGTGGTTCATGCCGGTGAATATCCTTCTTACATTTGTGATAGGCTCAGCTCTTACATGGGTACTTGTAAAAGTCACAGGAACTCCTCAACATCTTCAAGGCCTTGTCATCGGTTGCTCTTCTGTAGGTATTAGTGCCATTTTTTTTTTTTTGAGATTTTGCCTTCTTATATGTGTGCATAAAACTTGAGGATATATATGAACTCTCCCCTCCCCCAACACACACACACACACACACATATATATATATATATATATATATATTTTTAATCTTTTTAAACCAATGCAATTTTAGGTAATGAACTACCTTCTTCTGGATGTAATATATATCAGATACACACTTGCACTCTTATTCTTAGTTATTCTACATGCAAAATAAAAATAGAAAAAAATTGGAGGACTGAAAAAAGGGAAATTAGTGCTATGTACAAACTTTCAAGTATTTTACATTGTGATTTAGCCTTCAAGAATTAGAATGTGACTATGATATGTGATGTGTAACAATTATGAAAATAAAGAATATAAGAATTCTAATGATACAAGAACAGCATCTTCAAAGTTAATGTTTTTTTTTTTTTGGTTTTTTTTTGTACGCTTAGAATACAATGATACTTGCACTAAATCCAATTGGTCATGCCATTAAGCTTTGCTATATATATATATATATATATATATTTTCTTTCAGGGAAAACAAATATGAAATATAGGAATATGTTCACAACCAGGCACACATAAACAAGAATGACAAAGCATTGTATCGTGTATCTATATATATATAGAGTAAATTACAATTTAGTCCACTGGTTTGAAACTAATTACAGATGTTGTCAAAATTTGCTGTTAATTACAATTTAACCTACTGTCGTTAGAAAATTCCGTTAGAGTTAACCGTTGATAGACAAAAAGACCAAAATGCCCTCATCATTTAATATTTTTTCAAAAAAAATTTAAAAACAATTAAAATTTTCATTTAATTAGAAAGAAATTAAAAATTAAAAAAATTCAATCTCCAGATTAGATCTTCATAACTCAAAAAAAAAAAAAAAAAAAAAAGCTTCAACTGCCGATCCACTTCTTCTTCTTCCCATCTAAAATATCATCAATAAATTATCATCAACATTATCAACAACAAATCTATCACATAAAATCCCTTAAAAACCATCATCAACCTCAAAAATCATCATCAAACCATCACCAATCATCAACCTCAAAAATCATCATCTACCCATCACAAAAAATCCCCTGAAAACCATCATCAACCTTAAAAGTCATCATCAACTTACCTGAAAATCAAACCAAAACTCAACCCAACATCAAATCAATCCAAAAACCAACAAATAATAATCAAATCAACCCAGATGAGATCTAGATTCGTTTCAGAACCCAAATTCGTTGGAAACGAACCTAGATCTCATCTGGGTTTGTTTCCAGATCTCATTTGGGTTCGAACCCAGATGAAATCTAGGAATCTGAGTTCATTTTGAACGAACCCAGATCTCATCTTGGTTTGTTCTGTGGGTTTGTTCGAACCCAAGAACCCATATGAAATTTGGGTTCTGGAATCGTTCCAAAACCCTGATTTCATCTGGGTTCCTGGGTTCGAATGGGTTCATTCAAAATGAAATCAGATGAGATCTGGGTTCGTTTTGAACCCAGATTAAGAAGAAGAAGAAGAGACGAAGAAGAGGAAAAGAAGAGAAGAGAAAAAGAAGAAGAAGAAAAGATAAGCAGAAGAGGAGAAGAGAAGACGAAAAAGAAGGTAAAGAGCAGATGAACCTAAGTTCGAAGAAGAAGAAGAAGGAGAAGAAAGAGAAGAGAAGAAGAAGAGGAATGGAGAGGAAGAAGAAGCAGAAGAGAGAAACGGTCTGGGAAGGGAGAGAGAGAATGTGGGTTTTTGTTTTTTTGTTTTTTTTTTTAAAGAAAATTAAAAATAATATCAAAAGACAATTTTGTCTTTGTCTCAGTTAACATTAACGGAGATTCCTTAACGGCAATAGGTTAAATTGTAATTAATAACAAACTTTGACTCCGTCTGTAATTATTTTCAAACCAGTAGGCTAAATTGCAATTTGCTCATATATATATTTATTTATTTATGTAACTCTATTTCATTAACCTGTGAAATTGCTGGTTCCACATATTTTGTGTTGACGGAACGTTGTATCGTATTATTGAGGACATATTTGATTCCATTCTTTTGAAGTGTTTGTTATTTCATAAGATTTAGAGTTTAACATCGTATTGCTATTTCATGCATTATTAGGCGTTGATTGGCATAGGGAATCAAGTAAAAATGCTTCTCATCATACTTCCAGCAATCTGCAAGGAGAACAATAGTCCATTTGGAGATTCATCCACCTGCACCACATGTGGAGAAGCCTATGCTTTGCTTTCTTTGGCTGTATCATCTAAAATTCCTGCTTTACAAATGAATGAACATAAATAAGAATACATGCTTGATACAAACAATTGCCTTTAGCAGCCTGTACCACTCATTTTAGCCTCTTTGGTTCAGAATGAGTTGTCTTCCATAGTTACATTGATGCAATGAGATGGCAAGAGCTTAATAGATCTGAATCTCACTAGTTAATATATGACCCTTCACTAATTTATGTGGCATATTGAAATTGATGCATAATGTATGAACAGCCTTTTGGAAATTTATAATTATTTCTCTTGCCATTTTGTTGGGCACCGGTTCTAATTATAATTATAATTATTTTTTTTTGTTAATTAATTGTACAGATACAAGCCATTTATGTTTGGTCTTATGTGCATTTTGTTATGAGAACTTCTGCTGAAAAGGGACTTAAAGAAATCAACACAAGTGGTTCCACAAGCACCATAAACACTTCATATGGGACCGCAAAAAAATTTTCAGAAATTATTCCTACAGAAGCTTCACTTCCTTCAATTGACCACCCAAGTGTCAAGGACAATTCAGATCAAGCTGAACTACCTCACACTAGACTTGAGGGGAAAATGAAGTTGCATTCTTCTTTTACTTTTCAATTGAAAGTTTATGTTGATGGAGCCTTGGAAACTGATTCAAACTTTTGTCGTAAAATTAATTTGATAGCCTTAGATTTATAAGATCAAAGTAATGTGGCAACCATGTATTGGCATGAAAGATCAATTTTTAGTTATAACATTATATTTGTGTCAATGTGCAGGTCGTTACACAGGGATACTAGCTGAAATTTTAATGTACAGATAGTCTTGATCAAGAAAAATATAGATTTTCTTCTCTTATGGCCAGTTGGATTCCATAGTTTCTACTGCAGGTAGATCATTTAGTCTGTTTTGCTCTCAATTGTAGATGGTTTTATCCAATTAGATTGCGGTTAGATTCTATATTAGATTAATCTCTTTATTTTTTATCTGACGAAATGCAAATATGTGTGTGTGTGTTAAAGTGTAGCAAATTTGATTTTTTATCAATGGCGGAGTTGAATTTTACTTTATTATGTTATCAATTTATTTAGGGATAAATCTAATTTCCCCCCTGTAGTTTGATATAAGCGCTATGGACCCCCCTATAGTTTGGCATAAACCCATTTTCCCCCTTCTGTTAATTCTGTTACTGAACAGTATATCCTGACATTGACAGTATGCAAAAAGACGATCTTGCCCCTCAGACAAAACAAATTATCAAAAAAACTAAAATAAAAATGAAAAAAAAAAATCCTATTCATTTTCCGGTGACGGAAAACCCATTTTCTGGGTTCCCAGCAGCTGGGTTTCCATTCAAACGGACAAACACAGAAACATAAACATTTAATCACCACAAACATCAAATATCATCACCAATACACCAAGCACAATTACACCAAACATTTAATCACCACAAACATCATATGGGTTCGATTTCAAACCCAGAAATTCCAGTCTGGGTTCGAAGTCGAACCCAAATGTTCGCATCTGGGTTCGATTTCGAACCCAGACGCGAGCTTCTGGGTTCGAAGTCGAACCCCAGAAGCTCGCGTCTGGGTTCGACTTCGAACCCAGACGCTCGCTTCTGGGTTCAAAAGCGAACCCAGACGCGAGCGTCTGGGTTCGATGCGACTTCGAACCCAGAAATTCGCGTCTGGGTTCGATGCGACTTCGAACCCAGAAATTCGCGTCTGGGTTCGAAATCGAACCCAGATGTTCGCATCTGGGTTCGAAGTCGAACCCCAGATGCGAGCGTCTGGGTTCGAACCCAGATGCAACGATGCTCGCTTCTGGGTTCGATTCGAACCCAGACGCGAGCATCTGGGTTCCAAATCGAACCCAGAAGCTCGCGTCTGGGTTCGATTTCCGAACCCAGATGATGGGGGTTTGAGAAGGAGAAGAAGAGGAGAAGGAGAAGAAGAAAAAGAAGAAGAGACTGGAGAGCGGAGGGGATGGCGGCATGCAAAGAGCGGAGGAGGGAGGGAGATCGGCGTCGGAGATCAGAGAGAGAGAAAAAGATAGAGAGAGGGAGAGAGAGAATGAGAGAACTGCTCTTTTTTATTTTTATTTTTGTTTTTTTTTTAATTTTTTTTAATTATGTACACCGTCCATCAACATGATGGACGGTGGACATAATTTTTTTTAAAATTATTAATAAATTTATATTTTTTTATTTCTTATTTTTATATTTTTAATTATTTTAAAAAAATCTAATCTATTTTATATTGAATTGACAGTTTTACCCTTTCTAATTAACGGTCAAACATTGATTCCTAACGTCCAAGTTCACGGTAAGGGGTATTTTGACCATTTTAATAAACAAGAGGGGGTTTTTTTATCCTTTTTATAAACTAGAAGGGGGTCTGTAGCGATTTTTTTAAGGTAGGGGGTTTTTTGACCATTATATCAAACTACAGGGGGATATTAGATTTATCCCATTTATTTATTGTTATTTTTGGCGATGGGACATGTTGGTACTACTTCCATGTGACAACCTGACGAAGATACTTTTGGTAGGTACTTCTGGGCAGTATTAAACAACATGTCGAGATGTTTTCAGAGAAGATCAACCTGAAGATGGTGCTCCCACCACCTACAATTGCAGCAGTATGCTCATTGTGCTTGTTATATTTTGCAAAAGCTACATTTTGCTGTTATATTCCATTAAACAAAAATGGTGGTTAACTTGTTTCCTTTTGCAATACCTGCTGGAAATGCTTGTTGAGAAAGACATGTTTTTTGTTCACTAGTCACTCTTACTTCTGCAATCTACTTTTTGTCCAACCTTCATCTTAGAAAGTTACTTGATGTCAACCTTAAGAAATGCCCTGTATCCTCTTAAGAATACCATGGTTGTAAAGTAGGTGTGTAATTGACGAAAGTCGAGTTTCACAGTTAGTCTGATGCTGGTTACAGTGAATTTCACATTTTAAACTCTTTCTTATCTAGCTTGTACACATTTTCTGTAGGAATCTGGTTTAATGTGCCTGTCTTCTTCTACAGATTGTTGGGTTCGTCATCAGAATTATATCTCCAATTCGCAAGGTTATGATTGGTGATAGTGCTCCCCTTCGTGTCATCTACAGTTCTCCAGAATTGTGGGGTATAAATACTAGTCACATACTCTGTTTAGCTCTTGATCTTGTGTTTCATTCTTTGGATTGTGTTATCTGCAGGGAGGCAGCAATTCCTTCCATTATCCTACTAGTGGGAGCAAACCTTCATAAAGGTAAATATTAAAAAGGATTCTGATCATTTGCATATTTGCCTTGAATTTGTATTGCACCTTATCATATTGGAATTGGTAGATTTGATAGTATTTTTGATCGTTTTTCATAAGCTTGAGCTTTTAAGATTATCCCATGAGTAAGATGGATTCAATGTTTGACTTTATACAACCATGCTGTGGATTGAATCCGTAAAAGAAGCATGTTCAATTTTCTATGTAGGTCTAAAAGGACCAGGTGTATCCCCATCACTTATTATAGGAATTCTAACAATCAGGAACCTAATTCTGCCTGCAATGGGTAGTGGCGTTGTTAAAGCAGCACATCAGTTTGGTTTTGGTGGGAACGTATACATTCTATCAATTTACTCTCATGCTTCAATATGCAATTCCACCGGCAGTCAACATATGTATGTTTCTTCATATTATTACTGCATGGTTGGCTCACATTACTTGTACTTATCAATAACGTACAAGGTGAATTATATGAGTGTGATGCAGGCAGGAAGTTGAAATGTTTTGCATTCTTTGTCAACAATTTTGGGCTCATTTCCAGAATTTGAATGTCTGAACTAATTAAATCTGTTTATTGTTTCAGATATTTAGTTTGTCGTATTTGTTCAAAGTTTTGTTAATTTTGCAGGAACGGTAAGCCAGATGATGGTGAATTTTCTGTGATCATGCTATGGAGTTATGCAGTGGCACCAATCTCTCTTACTGTCTGGTCAACCTTGGACATGTGGCTCACTACTTGATACTTAAAAACATTAAAACAAATTCGATTTGAACAATCCATTCATTCTATGAAGCCTATTGTATTTGGTAGAGCTTCCCTACTAGCTAAAAGAGCTTTTTATATCTTAAAAGCCCGTTTCAAATTTCGCTAAAAAAATCTTTTGAATGAATTAAAAAGATTGTTTTACATTTATAAGCTCACATTTTTGAGCTTTAGATATTTTTTAGCTTATTTAAAACAAAAAATTATCAAAAATACTATAATAATATTTTATTTTAGACATATGATAATATTTTATTGATTACTCTACATTCTTTCCAAATAAAAACCTTAGTAACCTATTTAACCTTAATTTTTATATATCAATTTTAATAAATTAGATATATAAAAGTTTTTTCAAAATTAATCAACCAAACTATGGATAACTTTTCTCCAAAAACTATTTATAAAAACTCTACTTTTAAAATATCTATTACTAAAGTAGTAATATTTGGTGTATAGTTATAAACAAGAAATAGTGTTACTTTTTATTCTTATTTCTTTTATTTTATAATTTCATCTCTCATTCTATAATAAATAAATAAATAATCTATCTGGAAGGTGGAGATATCTTTCATGCGATACTGAGTTGGCGTGTTAAGCTGATGTTGGTGTGTCATTCCAATAATAACGTGACACGTAATATTTCTTTTTTATAAAAAATTAATGTTTATGTTAATGTAACTTTCTAATAATAACGTCACACGTGGTAAGATTTTTTAAATGAAAATTTTCTCATAAATAAGGAAAGACAACCATATTAATTTTTTACTTTCAACTTGACTTAGTAGATTTTTTTTTTTTTTTTGGAAATATCTCGGTAGATCTTTTTAAACTTTTTTAAAAAGAAAAAAAAATTAAAAAATTATAATAATATTTTATTTCCGATTTATTATAAGATTTAATTAATTATTCTATTCCAAATAAAACCTTAATAACCTATTCAACCTTAATTCTTATATGTCAATTTTAATAAATTAGATATATAAAAGCATTTTCAACATTAACCAACCGAACTATAAATAATTTTTCTCCAAAAACTATTTATAAAAACTCCACCTATAAAATATCTCTAAAAACTTCTATCAATTCAATTATTCCCAAATCATTTCAAAATTATTTATTCAACTAGAGAAAAAATATGAAATCAATAATACGTCAACTAATTTAATTTCCAAATGGAAATGGGGACTCACCTTGAAATATTTTGGTGGAATAGACACTTGGAAGCTATTAATTTAGTTTCCATTTTCTTTTTTTTCTTTTTTATTTCTTTTCGTTTCCTCTTCTTCCTCTGCCCAATCTCATTCCATTTCTTCTCTCTCTTTTTATTTTTTATTTTTTGTCTCTTCATTCTTATCTCTTCCTTTCTTTGTCCCGCTTTCCTTTTTTTTTTTTTTTTTTTTTTTTTTTTAAAAACAAATAGGATGAATTTAGCAAATCAAAGGGCTAAAAAGCAAACACAATGCCAAGTAATAGAAACATTTAAATTGGGCTCTTTTATTTGTTCATTTGAGCTCTTAACTATAATTGAACTTACATAATTATTCCCACCATTAATGCCCAAGTGGGCTCTCGTATGACTATTGGCCTAATCTTAAATAATAAAATTTAGCCCAATAATAATTTAATTGAATCCAATTCATAACATTTCCAAATAGATTGAAGATACTTTCATCCCTTTAAAGATGTACATGCATCCCAAAATGTAACAATTTTTAAAATCCCAACATTATCCTTGATAACATTATTGAAAAATTGAGATTTCAAAACTGTTAAACAAAGAACGTTTGCTTTGCTATTGGAAGAGGTTGATGGGATAAGGATTGGTGATGTTTCAAAAGCCAAAGTCAATGGCAAAGTAATAGAGATTAAACTAAAAGCATTACTCTCCCATTGAAGGGAAAATTTCAATTTTAATTTGAATGTGGAAACTTGAATTTTAAAAATTTTCAAACAAAACATACCCGATTGATGCTAGTAATAACGATTCAATAATTAAATTAATAAGATCGAATCTTACCTTACATGAAGATTGAATTGATCCCTTTTGATTCGCAGATTCTTCACCACCTGATCTTCCTTACTATGACTCTTCACAAAAGAAACTATGTGTGGGCACAATCTTTTGAAGATCCTTTTGAAGTAGATGGTTATTTGGTGATTTTTAATCAATGGAAATTTTTTGGTTTAAGTAGCCAAAAATTCTCTCTACCACCACTACTCCTACCAATCATAAAAACATATTTTTATATATTGGTAAACTAGGGCACTTCCTATTTAACAAGGAATCCAAATTCCTATTTAAATTGAAAGACTTAATTTATATCCAATATGGAATCAAATTCCTTATTGGATTAGAATTCTATTATTTTAATTTAATATGGAATCTAATTCCCATTAAATTAAAACTCTTTTAATATAATTTAAATGGAATCTTATTCCAATTAAAATTATTATTTCCATTAATTAATTAAATGATTTTTCATTAAATTAAATGATTCTAAATCATAATTAATTTAATGACATCATTTATAATTGAACTCATGACCTCTACAAATAATTAAATAATTATAAATATTTAAATAATCAAATTATTTAAATAATTTTTGAACATGTACATAAATTTATATGTACATCAATAATCGGACAATCCAATTATATTCTTCAACTTGTTTCTTTATGTGGTTGTGAGCTAGCAAGGGGACCAAATGGACCTACAATTTGAGCTCCAATAATATCGGAATTATTAATTAAACTCTTTAATTAATAATTCACAATTATTAACCTTAGAGTTACTCCACTAAAAACTTAAGGTTGCACTCTCAAAATTGTAGATGTTTTACACAATCTCAATTTTCATTGTCCATTGATTTAATCATTTCATATGATTCGATCCTCCACGAGTAGTTCATAATTAGAGCTAGGTTATTAAAATCCGTTATACATCTCTAATTATATCTTGTTCCATTAAGTACCACTGATTTTCTAATGAACAATATATCCATAACAACTTATGAATTTATTTTTCCGTTTACTCGTAAACAGAAAGTTGAGCGCTCTTATTGTTCGAGACCCGAATCAACACTTAAGGGAACTACTCATCTACTTCTTACAAGAAGGAGTGGATTCCACTATTGTGTAGAATGTTTCCAGCCACTTATTAAATCACATCTCCAAAGTACGAAGCTTATTGACCGTAAATCTATAACAGTCTCACCCATGTAAATCAAAAGATACGACCCAACAAATAGGAGTCCATTAAACACTCAGAATTAAGATCAATCCATATATGATCATCTTGTCGATAAATAAGAATTTCTTTATTTAACGGATATTAATAAGAAATTCATTTTTTTCGTGGTCCAGTCCTATATAATCTTTATTATATAAGTGCCTCCATTTTCATATCTCCATATGAACAATCCCGGATAAGATCATCGTATCAAATACGAAATGAACCGCAACTGTAGATTTACCACAAACAAAGTACCCAGTTTTGTTTGCTTTCTACGGACTTTTTAGATTACTAATCTCAAACTAAATCCTTTTGTATATAACACTTACATACTTAATTTGAGACTACATAAGTAATCATGGATGTTACATGATATTCGTATGAAGCAAACATTTCATAAATGCACATTAATTTGAATAAAATAAACTTTATTTATTTATTATTTATTTAAATGTTTACAAATTACAAGCTCTTAGGGCACAATGCCTAACAATCTCTCACTTGCCCTAGAGCAAATGAGACATATCTCGTAATCCTAGACCCTCTAGATGACCGTCAAACATTTTAGCCGTTAAGGTCTTTGTAAACGGATCAGCATGGTTGTCCTGTGAAGTTATTTTCATCATCGACATATCTCCTCTATGTACTATCTCTCTGATGAGATGATATTTTCTTTCTATATGCTTTCCACACTTATGGCTTCTTGATTCTTTGGAATTAGCCACTGCACCACTATTATCACAGTAAAGTGTGATTGGCTTATCCATATTTGGAACAACTTCTAAATCTGTCAAGAACTTTCGAAGCCAAACTACTTCTTTAGCTGCTTCACAAGCTGCTACATATTCTGCTTCCATGGTGGAGTCAACGATACATGACTGTTTAACACTCCTCCATACTATAGCTCTACCACCTAGGGTGAATACTGACCCAGACGTGGATTTTCGAGAATCCTTATCCGATTGAAAATCAGAATCTGTATATTCTGTTGGAATCAAATTCTCACCAGAATATATTAGCATATAGTTTCTCGTTCTCCGAAGATATTTGAGAATACATTTTACTGCCACCCAATGATCTAATCCTGGGTTAGATTGATAACGACTGACTACTCCCACTGAATAACATATGTTAGGTCTCGTGCATAGCATAACACACATGAGACTGCCTACTGCAGAGGCATAGGGAATTCGTCTCATATCCTCAACTTCTTGAGGTGTCTTAGGACATTGTTCTTTAGACAAGTGAACTCCATGCCGAGAAGGTAAATAACCTTTCTTGGAATTCTGCATCGAATAACGTACAAGGATCTTATCAATGTATGATGCTTGAGACAATGCTAACAGTTTGTTCTTACGATCTCGTATGATTTGGATCCCAAGAACATAACTAGCCTCTCCCAAATCTTTCATTTGGAATTGGTTAGCAAGCCAGTTCTTTACATCAGATAATGCTCATACTTTATTCCCAATTAGTAGAATATCATCGACGTAAAGAACGAGGAAAACCACTTTCTTATCGATGATACGCTTGTATACACAAGGTTCATCGACATTTTGCTCAAAACCATAAGACTCGATCGAAGTATCAAATCTAATGTTCCAAGATTGAGAAGCTTGCTTAAGTCCATAAATAGACCTTTGTAACTTGCAAACCTTTTGCTATTGACCTTGGATCACGAATTCCTCTGGTTGCACCATATAAATGCTTTCATCAAGATTGTCATTCAAGAACGCAGTCTTGACATCCATTTGCCATATCTCGTAATCGAGACATGCAGCTATGGATAGAAGAATACGAATGGACTTAAGCATGGCTATCGGAGAGAAAGTTTCTTCATAGTCAACTCCCTCTTTTTGAGTATAACCTTTTGCCACTAGCCTAGCTTTGAAGGTCTCCACCTTCCCATCCACTCCTCTCTTCCTCTTGTAGATCCATTTGCAATCTATGGGTTTTACCCCATCTGGTTGATCCACAAGTTCCCAGACTGAGTTTGAATACATAAACTCTATCTCTAGATTCATAGCTTTAAGCCATTCTTCCTTATCAGAATCTTCCATTGCATCATTATATGTCAATGGATCATTTACACACTCATCAGATATAACAATCTGTGCCTCTCCGATATTTCTGTAACGAATAGGTGGTCTAATAACCCTTCCACTACGATGAGGTGATAGATGATTCTGATAAAAGTCTATCTGAAGCTCAGACGTGGTTTCAACTATGTTATTATCAACAACTATTATTGATTGGATATTGGTTGAACCAGACAATAATTCCTCTAGTACAACTTTACTTCGAGGTTTGTATTCTCTCAAATAGTTCTCTTCAAGAAACGTAGCGTTTGTCGATATAAACACTTTGTTTTCTTCAGGACTATAAAAGAGTCCGCCCTTAGTCTCTCCAGGATAACCTACAAATAGGCAAACTTTTGAACGTGGTTCTAACTTCTCAGTCTTGTTCTTCAGCACATGTGCTGGACAACCCCAAATGCGAAAATGTTGTAAACTAGCTTTGCGACCATTCCACAACTCCAAGGGTGTCTTTGGAACTGACTTAGATGATACAACATTCAAAGTATACATTGCAGTTTGCAATGCATATCCCCAAAATGAACTAGGTAAGGATGAGAAACTAAACATACATCTCATCATGTCCAAAAGGGTCCGATTTCTCCTTTCTGCAACACCGTTCTACTGGGGTGTTCCAGGAGCCGTGAGTTGAGATATAATCCCATTCTCAATCAAGTAATCCTTGAACTCTGTATCAAGGTACTCTCCTCTACGATCTGATCGTAGAGCTTTCAATGTTTTACCTAATTGATTTTCAACTTCAGTTTTAAACTCTTTGAACTTTTCAAAAGTTTCAGACTTTCGTTGCATTAGGTAAACATACCCATATCTAGAATAATCATCAATGAATGTGACGAAATATTCATAACCACCTCTAGCTTTAATATTCATTGGACTACAAACATCCGAATGTATAAGCTCTAGCGGTTCTTTGGCTCTATAACCTTTTGTCTTAAAAGGTCTCTTAGTCATTTTACCTTCTAAACAAGATTCACAAACAGGTAAAGTGCCAATCTTTAACTCACTTAAAGTTTTGCTTTTTACTAGTCTGTCTATTCTGTCAAGATTAATATGTCCAAGTCTTAGATGCCAAATATAGGTATCATCATTAAGAGAAATCTTTTGTCTCTTTGCTTTAGGTTTTTCAACTTTAAACAATTCAGCATTGAGCAGTGAATTACATGTTAACGACCTTAACATGTAAATGTTGTTTTCTAATATTCCAGAACAAATATTCAAACCATTTCTAGAAATAATAATATCTTTATTACTAAAAGAAATTGAATAATTGTTCTCTAATAATCTAGAAACCGAAATCAAATTTCTTCTAAAATTCGGAATATAATAAATATTGCTCAAAACAATAAAACAATTATTTGAAAATTGAAGTCTAACTTCTCCCACTGCTCTAGCTAAAACGACATCCCCAGTGCCAACTCGCATGGTGAATTCTTCCTCACCAAATTGCCTATAAGAGTCAATCAATTGCAAAGAAGAACAAACATGATTAGTGGCTCTTGAATCAATTATCCAAGTGGATGAATCATCTTCCACTAAACAAGATTCAATGACTAGTAAATCATATTTACCTTTCATCTTCTTCTTTTTGAGCTCATTAATCACCCCACCATGAGTTTCAGCTGTATTAAAATAGGTCATCATGTTCAAGACATGCTCTCGAACTGATGTCCCTTCCTTCATCTTAGCAGTCATAGCAGCACAAACAATTTCATGTCGCTGCTGCTCAGAAGGTTGCCCAAACATCCCTTGTAATGACTCCATCATCTGAGATGTTGTAGTCATTGCTTCATGCTTCTTAGCAAACACGTTCGACATTCCTGCTAACAGGTAGCAACGGGCCTTTTCATTAGCCTTAACCCAATTTTGGTAAGTTTCGCGTACATTACGTGTGGCATTTGCAGGTGGCACAGGAGGACACTCCTCCGTCAGGACAAATATTAGATCCTCACAGACTAGAATGACGTTCATATTATTTTTCCATTTAACATAGTTATCCCCATTCAGTTTATCATTGACAAGTATAGTAATTAAAGGTGACGACATTGCTGAAATAAATAAACAAAATATTTTATTCAAAATTTGCTTCATATGAATATCATAAGTTTTAGCATAAAATTAAACATGATGCATGATACATGAATAATGAATAAGAAATACCCTAAAAAAAAAAAATTATTATTATGCCACGATAATCTAACATGTCACAAATAGGTGCCGCCGTAAGGTAGGTCAAATATTTGTATGTTAGATTGAGACATTCTCAATTAAATAATATAACAGAAAAACTCTTTTTCATATATTATTTGACTACCGTTTTTCGGTCAGGAAAAATAATTAACAATTAATTATTTCCTTTATGAGTGTAACCCATCATTTCAGAGTCTATAAACTTAACTCGAGAATTGCCGCCGTAAGGTAGGTCAATCACAAGATACATCTAGAATTCCTATCCGTTAGGAAGTCAACCTTGATCAACCTAAATGGACACCATCCGTAAGGGGACGATAACAAAGCCGTCTCGAGACGCCATTTAAGTTTTTCGGTGTTGAACTAATGATGGAGACCGTGAGATATATTGTCATATATCTCTCTCCCACTCACTATTTTAGGATTAGGGTTTTCTATTTAATATTCCTAGTCATCATCTTAGATTATTAACGGCTAACAAGTATAATCTAAGTTACTAAGAATCAGTATGTTACTAGAATCATTAACACCTAATAAATTACCAGATTTTTAACTCTTAAAAATCTAATTTATTATGAAAGATCTAATCTATATAATCTAAACTCTTTAATTATGAAGATTAGATTTAATGTGGGATTACCTAATTTTAACTCTTAAAATCTAATCCACATTTTAAATACCAATTATTTGAAATATATATATATATATTTTAATCACATTAAAACTAATTATATATTTCTAATTTGTGAACCTAGGATTTTCAACTAAAATCCTAACAAATTATGAAATTAATATTTTAATGTATTATTATCTCTATTTTAACTAATAAACTATTTAATAGGAAAAATAAATAATAATACATATATGTATGTCATGTTATAATGCATAAGTAGGCACTCCCTATTCTATATGACATATTTAATGCATGATCATGTTATCAACAAATTATTCAATCATCACATGATAAATAATTTAAATAAACAACATGTAATTGACCGGGTTCTTTGGCTTTAACGACCTAAATCTAATTTTAATTATTACAAAATTAACCAAGGCATTCCTTGGCCTTCACTTGTAATCTTCAAGGACTTCATAGTTTTCAAGGTCTTGATGGGCTTTTAATGGCTTATAATTAAATCTAATTTAATTATCAAGAACCTCTATTAAATGGATTGGTTTACAAGCCAATTTCTTGATTTTAAAGCCATAAAACTCATCCAAAACTAGTGGATAATTTCAACAAATTTTTGATCGAAAACGGAAACCCGAAACTCGAGAAAATTCGAAAACGGATCGCATTTGGGACTATTTGGAAACAGTCCAGTTGCTGCCATGTGGTGGTAGCTTTTTGACTGTCAAGTGGCAGCAGTCGCATGCCATCAACCCTCCATGCGCAGCTAAACTGGTTCACAACCAGTCACACGCACAGCGAGCTCAACCACATCAGCTCGTCAAACGCAGCAGACTACCGTTCCACACCTGTGCACTGCAGTCCAGCCGGACCATCGCTGCGCACTGCAGTCCAACTGCATCAGCACAGCACACTGCAGCACAGCAACCGCACCAGCGCTGCGCACTGCAGTCCAGCTGCATCAGCACAACACACTGCAGCGCAGCAATTCAGCACAGCACACTGCAGTGCAGCAACTGCACCAGCGCTGCGCACTGCAGTCCAGCCGCACCAGCACAGCACACTGCAGCGCAGCAACTGCACCAGCGCTGCGCACTGCAGTCCAGCCGCACCAGCACAGCACACTGCAGCGCAGCAACTGCACCAGCGCTGCGCACTGCAGTCCAGCCGCACCAGCACAGCACACTGCAGCGCAGCAACTGCACCAGCGCTGCGCACTGCAGTCCAGCCGCACCAGCACAGCACACTGCAGCGTAGCAACAGCACCAGCGCTGCACACTGCAGTCCAGCAGCACCAGCACAGCACACTGCAGCACAGCAATTCAGCCATGCACAAGTTTCTGCACCGCTGAACTTGACTGCGAATTAAGCTGTCACACAGCCCTTCACACGCTGTCATCTGGTCGTGCATCACATGCACACTTTGTTACAAGAATTTGCGCTGCCGCTGTCCAGTTCCGTTGCCACGTTCTGACCGATTCTGCTGCTGTCTAGAATTGTTCAATTTATTTTTGAGTGATGCACATCTTATGCACACATCTAACTACGTGCAACTTTTGCACCGAACGCGCATGAATTTTTCTTAAACCGATTCCGTATTTAATCGTAACTTTCACCCAAACTCCATACTGATTCAGCATCATTCTTCGCGTTTAATTCTTCGACAAAATTAAAATCCTAAATCTATGATTACAAGGAAATTAAATTGCCACAAACAGCTTACAAATTAATCAAATTAAATTAGCCAAAGAATCATATAATTAACGATCAATCCATGCAAACCCAATTCATCAAACATGAATATAAAATATGCACATTAATAATTAGTGCCTACCGTATGACATACAAAGAATCATAATCAAAAGAAAATTCAATCATTATTGAATCAATTATTAAACTAGCGAAACCAGGCTCTGATACCAATTGAAGAGAAAATTTCAATTTTAATTTGAATGTGGAAACTTGAATTTTAAAAATTTTCAAACAAAACATACCCGATCGATGTTAGTAATAACGATTTAATAATTAAATTAATAAGATCAAATCTTACCTTGCATGAAGATTGAATTGATCCCTTTTGATTCGCAGATTCTTCACCACTTGATCTTCCTTGCTATGACTCTTCACAAAAGAAACTGTGTGTGGGCACAATCTTTTGAAGATCCTTTTGAAGTAGATGGTTATTTGGTGATTTTTAATCAATGGAATTATTTGGTTCAAGTAGCCAAAAATTCTCTCTACCACCACTACTCCTACCAATCATAAAAACATCTTTTTATATATTGGTAAACTAGGGCACTTCCTATTTAACAAGGAATCCAAATTCCTATTTAAATTGAAAGACTTAATTTATATCCAATATGGAATCAAGTTCCTCATTGGATTAGAATTCTATTATTTTAATTTAATATGGAATCTAATTCCCATTAAATTAAAACTCTTTTAATATAATTTAAATGGAATCTTATTCCAATTAAAATTATTATTTCCATTAATTAATTAAATGATTTTTCATTAAATTAAATGATTCTAAATCATAATTAAGTTAACGACATCATTTATAATTGAACCCATGACCTCTACAAATAATTAAATAATTAACCATTAATTAAATAATTATAAATATTTAAATAATCAAATTATTTAAATAATTTTTGAACATGTACATAAATTTATATGTACATCAATAATCGGACAATCTAATTATATTCTTCAACTTGTTTCTTTATGTGGTTGTAAGCTAGCAAGGGGACCAAATGGACCTACAATTTGAGCTCCAATAATGTCGGAATTATTAATTAAACTCTTTAATTAATAATTCACAATTATTAATCTTAGAGTTACTCCACTAAAAACTTAAGATTGCACTCTCAAAATTGTAGATATTTTACACAATTTGAATTTTCAGTGTCCATCGATTTAATCATTTCATATGATTCGATCCTCCACGAGTAGTTCATAATTAGAGCTAGGTTATTAAAATCCGTTATACCTCTCTAATTATATCTTGTTCCATTAAGTACCATTGATTTTCTAATGAACAATATATCTATAACAACTTATGAATTTATCTTTCCGTTTACTCGTAAACAGAAAGTTGAGCGCTCTTATTGTTCGAGACCCGAATCAACACTTAAGGGAACTACTCATCTACTTCTTACAAGAAGGAGTGGATTCCACTATTGTGTAGAATGTTCCCAGCCACTTATTAAATCACATCTCCAAAGTACGAAGCTTATTGACCGTAAATCTATAACAGTCTCACCCATGTAAATCAAAAGATATGACCCAACAAATAGGAGTCCATTAAACACTAAGAATTAAGATCAATCCATATATGATCATCTTGTCGATAAATAAGAATTTCTTTGTTTAACGGATATTAATAAGAAATTCATTTTTATCGTGGTCCAGTCCTATATAATCTCTATTATATAAGTGCCTCTATTTTCATATCTCCATATGAACAATCCCGGATAAGATCATCGTATCAAATACGAAATGGACCGCAATTGTAGATTTACCATAAACAAAGTACCCAGCTTTGTTTGCTTTCTGCGGACTTTTTAGATTACTAATCTCAAACTAAATCCTCTTGTATATAACACTTACATACTTAATTTGAGACTACATAAGTAATCATGGATGTTACATGATATTCGTATGAAGCAAACATTTCATAAATGCACATTAATTTGAATAAAATAAACTTTATTTATTTATTATTTATTTAAACGTTTACAAATTACAAGCTCTTAGGGCACAATGCCTAACACCTATAACTTCAAATTACAAACCTTGTTAGAAAGATTTTTTTTTTTTCCATATTCCCTCGTCACCCATAATTTCTTCATCACACAAACCTACCCTTGCTCTTGCTCTTTCTTCATCACACAAGCCCAATCAGTTTTATTTTCAATTAAAATTATAATAGGTATTTTTAATTTGTTTGAATGATTTGAGTTTCATGGGTTTGTGTTGTTGTGAGCAAGTTTTGGATTTGATTTATATGTTAATGAAGAAGATGAAGTGATTGTACGGTTTGTGATCAAGAACATGAAGTGGTTTATGTTGTTATAGATTTGTGTTGTTGATGAAGTTTTGGAAAGAGATCTTTTTTTTTTTTTTTTTTAGAATTTTGATGAAGAACGTGATGATGATGGTAGTAGAGATTATAAAGAAAAAAAAAAGATTGCACATACAATATTTTTGGGGTGCCAATATTGCCACTCTTTCAAATATAAAAATTTGGATCTTAATTTTTCATGCCTTTTTGGAGCTAATTCCTATTTAAATCACTCTAGCCCATTTTAGGGTTATTACAACTTATATATCCTATATGACTAGGTGTCGGTCACTCTCCTCTCCTCTCTTCTCATCAATTTCAGCCTCTTTTTTGACTTCTCTCCTCTTCATGAGTTCATGTATGTCATTCTTTTCTCTTCTCTCATCTTTTTCTTCAATCCTTTACTATATAAATCACAATAGCCATTGTATAAATACAATAACTTTGTTTTTAACTTGTGTATAATATATATTATCTTTTGTAAATAGAAACAACTTTGTATGTTATGTTTGTTTGTGACTTTGTCTTTGATAGTTTAACTTTGTGTATATTACTAAATGACAAGACCCAATCCAAATCCTTTCGTACTTACGTCCGGAGGATCCTGCCTGACATCCCGACGTAACCCTCCTAAAGTCTGCTAATTGGCTAAAAGAAATTCCATGGAGCGAACCCTTAAAACATTTTCATATTCCATTGCTTTTAAAATGCTAAAATGGGTTGTTTTTTTTTTTTTTTTTAAATGGAAAATTCGACGGCATAACTACTATATTTTTGATATTTCCAAAATACCTGTAAAGAAATTACACTTCCAACTATTTTCAATTTCCAACCCAAACTTCTCCGACAAACATACTTTCAATAAAATTTTCTTTCCATTTCCATACGAAAGATATCATATCAAATTCCAAAGCATAGCCACATTTTTATACCATATAAAATCACATGATTCAATAATCATACAAAGCCATAACCATAGGCCAAAGGCCATAATTAAAACTTATAAGAAATTAACTTAGAAAAATACATAATTTTCATAACTCATAAAACTTTATACACACCAAAAGATATAAAAATACAAAAGCTTGTTTCAAAAGCTACTAAAGCATAAGATGAAATATAGCAAAATAAGTGGCGTTTAACTTTTCCATGTCATGCAAAATGATCATGCAAGGGAAGCATTTGTCGAGTCTACGCCCACCTATTTCAACGGAGGGAATCTTGTGCCTTGGTCACCCGTACTCACACTTGAGAAGGTTTTTGAAATAAAACATGAAAAGAGTGAGCTTAATGAAGCTCAGTGAGTGCTCATGAGTTATAAATCAATATCTTGTGCTTTATTAAAATACCTCCTTAAAACATTAAAGATAAATTTCATTTCTTAAATACTTAACTTAAAATCTCATATTATTGCATATTAAAATAGATACATTTGCTAATATAAAAGTTATATAAAATCTTTGATAAACATTAGTAAACATAATCATAACAAAAAGCTACAAACAAGTATGAAATCCATTCTAAAATAGCGTTCAAATACTTAGTTGTTCATTCAAGACAAAACCATACAGTTGCCAACATAAAACACATAATCACTTAGTAAAACTTAATAACCATAATCGTCATACAACTACAAAAGATTATAAATCTCTTTTAAAATATAATTGTAAATCACACATTATTAGCATAATAGATCATTTTCCATCTCACTTTAGCATTTTGAAATGCACCAATGTTACCCCTTAAACTTACAACCACGCGATAGCGAGATAACCACAAGTCAACGTGGAGTCACGTGGCGATTTAGCTACAGACACCATCCGTGACACTTACAAAGACATCCAAACACTACGTGCAGAATTTTATATCGCAATGTGTAGCATAAGACAACATTCCACACACATAAAAGCGACGTGATGAACTCTAACCCTGACAGACCCTTTTCCCTAAGCAATCTACCGATACCTTACGGTGACCCTCTAGCTAGCCCTTTCGCTCAACTAAAGGATCTCCGTAGAGCTAAGTCGTGTTCTTTTTAAAACCTTTTCAAAAATAGCAGAAACATGGAGAAATTTTTCGTTTTTATTTTAAATCATTACAAAATATTTTATAAAAATTTGGACAGCATCCCATCTGTTTTTCGGACTTTGCCACCTTGCAAATTATAAAATTTAACACTTCTAAAATGTCACAAAACAATTTCCCTAAACTACAGAGCCTCAGGCTCTCATTTTTCATCACAACCATAACCATAATTTCGCATTTCAATTTATAAATTCATTATCAATAAAATCATATGTTATGCATCAATTTACTCCCAAAAACGCAATTTAAATCCACAAAAAATGATATTTACAAAACTATGTGGATATAATAAAATATATACAACATCTTTCAAAGTTAAACAAAAATATGAGTAGGAAATCATATCAGCACTATCGCCACGACTGTCTGATATATTCTCGGGTTAATTCATAGCTATGGTACCTGTGCCTTAGGAGGTTTATTTAAAAATACAGAAACTGTTTGGTAAGCTTTGAAAGCCCAGTGAGTGTCATGTAATATATTTGAAACCACATTTTTATAAAAACCTCCCTAAAACAATTTTAATAATTCGATTCAAATCCATTTATTTTAAATTTAGTTTCATGCATTAATATTATAAAACACATGTTGCACGGTTTTTCATTTCATAAACGGATCTCCTATGGTTGCGGGGTTTTTATTCTAAAACCCTTTTATTTTTATAAAACGAACTAGTCCGACTCCGCTCGAAAGTGTCCTGCTAACCAACCCCTTTCATTATTATAAAATTGGATATGGTCCGACTCTACTCGAAGATATCCTGCCAATCAATTCGGCTCCCGCCAACCAATCCGGCTCCCGCCAACCTATAGTAACCCATGCCACATGGTACCCTAGTATAGAGCGGGATACTGAATCGCTCTCTATCCAGTTCATGTAGCGGAATCCTGCATCGCTACAGAGCGGAACTCTGTCTCGCTCGGGTAAGCTAGCTAATAATATACCCTCTATGTGCATTGGGCTAATCTCTCGGACATCTGACTGACACGACTCCTTGCGGGTACCTCCCGCGGTTAGTATAGTTAGTGACATACTGACACTATTAACTCTACCAATTCATGCTTCGGGTACTCAACCCAGACCGGTAATAATCTGATACTCATTGGGTAAGCCATATGTTTTATTTTTCTCCTTTTTAAAATTGGGTAAATTGCACAAACCTCTCATGAGATTTAACGAAATTACACAAAAATGATGATGTTTGGGTAACCTACACTGACCTCCCTTGAGGTTCCAAAAACTTAACACAAACCTCCCCTACCGTTAGTCGGCCACGGTTAAATTCACACGGTCAACTATCAAATATATAAAAAGACTAAAACATCCCTCGAGTCAAATTTAAATTCAAACTTTTTTTATTTTTTAATTTAATTAAATAATTAAATAATTTTTTTTTTAAAAAAAAAAACTCTAGTCTCCATGGGAGACCAGATCTTGGTCTCTCATGAAGACCAAAAGGTCTCTCCAACGATGGAGTCTCCATCGCTGGAGATGCGCCCAGAGATCAGTGGTATTCGGCCATGGAGACCACTAGTCTCCCAGTCTCTACTTCAAGCGATAGAGACCAGGAGACACCTGGTCTTCATTGCCGGAGACCACTGGTCTCCAGGCGCCTTTCCAGTGATGAAGACTGACAAGCCTAGAGACCAGTGGTCTTCGACGATGGAGACCACTGGTCTCTTGGCCTCATGGGGATGGAGGCCGTTAGAGACCAATGGTCCCCTGGCCTCCATGGCGAGGTCTCTCCAGGCCTCCATCGCCATGGAGGCCAAAAGACCACTGGTCTCCATCGTCGGAGAGCATTGCTCTTTAGGTCTCCCTCACCGGAGACCAGATCTGGTCTCCAAAGGGTGATTTTTTTTTTTTTTAAAAAAAATTCGTGAACTTTAAATTTTTTTATTTGAGTGATATTTGGTTTGATGATGATGAATGATTTTGGTGATGTTGGTTTGATGAAAATGGAGATGATGATTTTGATGAAAATAAGAGATGAATGATAAAAGTGATGAAATGGGGAAGAGGAAGATGATGATGGAGAGGTCGAAGATGAAGAGGTTTTTTTTAGGCTATAAATATTATATTATTATTTTATTAATTAAAAATATATATTTTTAAATTTTTTGTTTATTTATTAATTAAATTAATATATATTAATTTAAAATATTTATAACGTGTGTACTGACTATTTTACCCTTGACACTTTTGACTTGACATAAGTTGATTAATGGTTGACTAACAGTAGGGAAGTTTTGTGTTGAGTTTTTAGAACTACAAGGGAGGTCAGTGTAGATTACCTAAATATTGTCATTTTTATGCAATTTCATCAAACCTCAGGGGAGGTTTGTGCAATTTGCCCTTTAAAATTTCAATCCATTATATATATAATTTAAAACGAAAAATTATCGTTTTTAACGAAAATACAAAAATTATAATACCCGTTACCATGCAACTCATTTAAATCATATTTCACTTTTATCAAAATATTCAAACATGCATGAAACATTCATTCATAAATTAAAGTAACACAAAATGCATTAAAAATCATTTTGACACTCACCTAAATTAACGGTCACTTCCGAATAGTTTTCCGGAAGGCTCCAAAACACTCCCTATCACTCTTCCCTTACTCCACTGGTTTGCTCATCACCTACACAATATATATATATATATATACACGTAAAATTTACGTTTGCGTCAACTTCTAGAAATCCTAAATAACTAAAATTATATAATCGCCCCTAAATGACCCTTTTTAGGCGCAACCCTCCATTTTTTGTTTCTAATTTAATCTTCAACTTTTAATAATCTTAATACGCCTAATTAAACTCGTTAGGGTCATCTGAACACTCAACGGACGCTATATGGGTCAATTTCCGAAATTGCCCTCCAAACTAGTTTATTGCGCGATTTAGTTTCTCTTTAAATCCTTGATATTCTCTTGGTTCCTAAGCTCCCTATCAACATCAATTCACTTATTTTTCAACCCATTTTTATTCAAAACTAACCAACAAACAAATCGAAATAAAATCCATTTCGAATCAACTTAAATCACCAATAAAAATCATCAACACAACCCAATTTCGAGTCGAATAACTTACCCCTCTTTCACTTTGGTTTCTTGCTCAAATCTTGGTTTTCTAACTTGGGTGAGCTTGGAGACTTGGTGGGGAGCTTGAAAATGGCTTGGGATAGCTTGATCTACCTTTCCTTCTTCTCCCTCTTGCAATCTCTCCTCCGCGTCTCGGTTTGGTTCGGGTTTCGTCGACTGTTTTGGGCTGTTTTGGGGGTCTGGTTTGCTTCTGGTTTGGCAGCTGTCCTCATCCTCTTTCCTCTCTTGCTCTCTCCCTCTCGATCTACTCGTTTCTGGCTCGGTTCTGCGTCTTACGATTCTGGTCTGGTTCGTCTTCATTTCTGCTCTATTTCGATCGAGTTCGAGTCGTGCTTGAGCTGGTCTATGTGCGGTTCGAGCTGGTTTCACGCGGCGACGATTGCTGGTTCAGTGTCGACGTCGGCATCATCGGTTCTGGTTCACGTCAACGGTTCTAGATTGAGCTCGGCTTGGCATCTTGTTCTGCAACGACGACGGGTTTGATCTACCTCTGGTTCGACGAGCTTTACGGTCGGCCGACGGTAGTTTCCTTTTCTTCTTCTTCTCTTTTTTTTCTTCTTCTTCTTCTTCTTATTCTTTTCTTCTTCTTCTTTCTCTTCTTCTTCTGGTTCGTGAAGCTGTTATCTGTTTTGTTTTTGAGTCAAACCAAGTTTTTGGCTTCTTATTTTCCTCTACAATCAATTCCTATAATGCCAACTTTGTCCCTCAAAAATTTCATTCTCATACCTTAGATTTTAGCTCAATTTTACTTTAGCCACAATTATTAAAATTTATCTTCGATTTAGTCCCCTACCACATTAATTAATTACTCGATTTCATTTACCATTTTATCTTTCCGTTTAATCTCCGATTGAGTCGAAATTGATTTCTATGGATTCCCTGTAACTGTAAGTGCTTCAACAGACCATTTAGGGTCTCTAATAATTATTTAAGGACTATTTTTAGGAAACCCGTAAAATCAAATTAGAGGGCTTACAAACCCTCTAAAGTTAGTGACGCGATCCCTCCCATAACTTGCCATACACATGTGGGACGTACCGACTGGGTTTATAAATCTTACAAGAGTGGGTAGACAATTGGCCTTTGAAAACTTAATTAAACACATAATATTTTTATTTCAAACACTTAAAATTTCAAGCTTCGTTTTCCTTTGAATAATCATAAAAAATCATCTCAATTGCCAATAAAACTTAAAACGTTAAACCTCATTTCAAATAGAATTCATATGTATAAAATCATGAAAATTACACTTTCCCATACCAAACATAATATCAAAAACAAAGCTTATATCAAATTATAATATGGCAAACCAACTTTGAAAAGAATAAAACATTGAAAACAATTAAAATTTTGTAAAAGTCATTTTAACATTCACCTTGAATTTCAACTTCCTTAATGGGCTTCAACGGTCCTCTCCGGCTCCGCTAGCCTCTCCCTCACCTACACATCACATATTCACTTAGAATACACTAAATTGAACTTCCCAAAACTTATCACATAACTTCTCATTCAATTAACTTCATTGAACCCTATTATGCCTAAAAGCTTCTCTATACGGTTTCCACTCAACCGGAGCTTTCTAATTCTAATTTCTTTCTATGGATCCTATTTATTTTCACCTAGGAATGCTCCCATATGCTCGGAATCATCGTTCGAAGCTCGAAATGAAAAGTGATCATTTTTTACCCTCTTTGGCCGAATGGTATGCACAGCCCTACCTAGGGCTGTGCTTCACTTCTTTCTTGCCCCACACACTTTCTTGACTCGCATTTAGATCACTTGTAAAGCGGTTCTGAAAAATTTCAACTTTTGGATGTCCAAACCTAGAAAAAACCTCACTTTTTCATCCATTTTTAGGAGGGATTTTCACATTTTTCATTCCTAACTTCAATTTTCCTTTCCGTAGAGCTATACATAGGGGTGGCAATTCGGGTTGACGAGTCGGGTTGGGCACGACCTGAACACAACACGATAATTTTTGACACGACACGATAAGAAAACAGGTTGAACTCAGTCGACACAAACACGATACGATAACAAACGGGTTGACATGAAAACGACACGATAACTCGTTTATTAACGGGTCATTTAACTGACTCATTTATGACCCGTTAAGCTGACCTGTTGACCCGTTTATGAATTTAACCATATTTAATATATTTAAATTTTAATTCACATCTAACAAAAAATAATATTAAAATACTCAAATACAATCCAAAACCTAAAAATATAATCATCTATATTTCAAAAAAATAAAATACAATCATTCACAAATACAATCCAAAACCTAAAAATATAATCATCCACAAATTACAAATACAATCCAAAATAATCCAAAACATCCACAAATTATAAATACAATCCAAAATAATCCAAAACATAAAAAATACAATCATCCACAATTACAAATACAATCCAAAACATAAAAATACAATCATCCACAAATTATAAATACAATCCAAAATAATCCAAAACATCCACAAATTGCAAATAAGATCCAAAATAATCCAAAACATAAAAATACAATCATCCACAATTACAAATACAATCCAAAACATAAAAATACAATTATCCACAAATATAATCCAAAACAAAAAAAATACAAACATCCACACAAGAATATAAAGTTCTTAATATTAAAAAAACAATATAAAAAATATATCAGCGCGACGGCGGGAGAATGCTGGACGGTGGAGATGACACAGCGCGGCGGAGACGACGCTGTAGCAAATGCGCTGTAGCACAAGCTTCGCGTTCACGGAGGAGACGACAATGCAGTGCTGCGATGACCGACGACGTTGTAGCAGATGCGCTGCGACGATGCTGCGGGGGACGGCGAGAGAAGACGCTGGACTGCGGAGGTGACACGGCATTGTGGGTGAGAACACACTACGACAGTGCAGTTGCGACGACCGACGACGCTGTAGCAGATGGCCAGATGCGCTGCGACGACGCTGCGCAGGACGGTGAGAGAAAATGCTGGACTGCGGAGGCGACACGGTGCTGCGGGTGAGAACGTGCTACGACAGTGCAGTTACGATGACCGACGACGCCGTAGCAGATGGCCAGATGCGTTGCGACGATGCTGCGTGGGATGACGAGAGAAGACGCTGGATGGCTAAGGCGACACGGCGTGGTGGCAGATCGGCGTGTGTGGACGGACAGGACTGTGGACTGTGGTGACTGGTGCGGCTACTGCTCAAGCTTGGGTTGGGTGGTGTCGGCTGAGAGAAAAAGAAAGAGTTGATAATAAAATGGTAGGGTTGTGTGCAAAGGATATATATATATATATATATATATTATTAGTAAAATTACATAAAGACCCCTTTAATAAAATTATCATTTTACTCTCGTTAATGGGTCAACCTGTAACATGATAAAAGGAATACGAACCCGACACGATAAGTTAATGAGTTAAATGGGTTGACCCGTTAATTTACTCAACCCGTTAATGCTCAACCCTAACCCGTAATTATCGTGTCGGATTCGTGTCGACCCATCGTGTCGGGTTCCAAATTGCCACCCCTAGCTATACACACTCAAACCTACTCATACAATCCATTTCAACACATAAAAGAACTGGCATTCCATAACAACCAATGGTGCCCTTCATACATGCCTTACAATGCAAGTCATTCAACTTAAATTCTAATATTTTCATAAGATTGTTTGACACTTAAACAACATGGAATCATGCTTAAAACATCTCAATTCCATTGGATTCCTACACCTCTCTATATGGCCTTATAAGCACTAACATACCCCAAGTTCATTTCTTTCAAGTTTTTTATTTGGATTCTCTTGGACATTTTACCAAACACCTTGCCTACACTTCATTTTATTAACTTCCAATCCATAACTAACTTAAAATCCCTCCCATACAAACCCTAACTCATCCAACTAATTTAGTTTCCATGCCATTTACACTTGCTTTTAGTTCTCTAAAGATTCATCTCTTAGCATAAATAAAAACCCCCATCAAGGCCCAACTCAAATCTCAACATAACTATCAATACAAACACCAACTTTAACCTTTATAAACACTTTCAAAAGTCATGGAACTAACCTCTTTTGGCTTGTTTTCTTGCTTCTAACTTGATTTTCTTGCTTGGAATGGTTTGATTACTTGATTTGGCACTTGCAAATAGCTTGAAACCACTTGATCACTTCTTCTTCTTTCTTGGCCGACACACACACGTCACCCTCTCTTTGTGCTCACGGTTTTAGGTGCTTTATGGTGTTTTTATGCTTCAAAATTGGTTAAGTCTTATATTTATACTTATAACAATTCCATAAATGACCATCTTGTTCCTTAAATAATTGCTTTTTGGTCCTTAACTCATGCTTATTCCATTTTGACCCACAACATCTCAACTTATTTCTAATTTAGTCCATAGGTCATACTAACTTGTAGACTCCAATGACAATAACCATTTTACCCTTATACTAATTTATGCTTCCAATGAGTTTCAATCAATCTCTATAGTTTTACAACAATTTCATTAGTCATTTA
The DNA here is from genome assembly GCA_021234005.1 of Nephelium lappaceum. Taxonomy (NCBI): domain Eukaryota; kingdom Viridiplantae; phylum Streptophyta; class Magnoliopsida; order Sapindales; family Sapindaceae; genus Nephelium; species Nephelium lappaceum. The sequence continues at coordinate 3,348,343 of CM038007.1, forward strand.
GGGTTTTAAATTATCACTTAGGGTTTGTTGTTAGGGAAACCATAAATAAATATTGAGGGCTTACACTAAACGTTATTTGTGATTTTATGTCGAGTTATTTGTGTAGTATAAAGTGTTACCAATTGTCTTGTGTTGTCTTTGATTCTTTACTGAATTCTTATCATAATTGTGTATATATTATACAAAAACATAAACTCCGTTTCTGTTATGCTTCTTGGTTATCATAAGAGTTTTATACTTTCTATACAAAATACAAATTAGAAATTAGTTACAATGGTTGTTGTGTATACAAAGTTTAGCTCATATTTCTTGTCTTTGTGTATGTTTATGTAACTTTGTTAGCAATTGCTCTATTTTATTTCAACAACCCGCTCAAACTCAATATCGACTAACAAATCGTCCGACCTTGCATGGAATTACATTGAAAATACTGATCCTAAGGACAAAAATAACACAAAATTAAATTTTGTGCCAAAATGACGAGAGATGGTATATATCAAGCAAAACAACATTTAATGGGTATGTTTATCAAACTAAGTATATAAGTTTTATATACTGAAGGATTTAATTTGAGGTAAGTAATCTAAAGAGTCCACAAAAAGTAAACAAAGCTTAATACTTTGTTTGTTATAAATCTACAATTGCGTTTTATTTTGTATTTGATATGCTGATCTTATCTAAGATAGTTCATGTGGTGACATGAAAATGGAGACACCTTATATAATAGAGATTATATAAGATTGAACTATGATAAAAATGAATTTCTAATTAATATACGTTAAACATTAAACAAAAAAAATCATATTTATCGACCTAATGATCATATTAAAGGGAAAAATTGATTTAAGATTATGCAAAAATGAGGATTTTGAAAATTTTTTTAAAACTGAAGTGTCTGATCGATGTTAGTAATGATGATTCAATAATTCTAAAATAATAAGATTGAATCTTACATTGCTTGAAGATTGAATTAATCATTTTTTATTTTTACAGATTTTTTACCACTTGATCTACCTCGCTATGACTCTTCACTAAGAAACCGTCTTTGGGCATGATTTTGAAGAATCCGTTTATTTTCTTTTGACAAAAAAAAAAAAAAAAAAAAAAAAAAAAAAAAAAAAAAAACTTACAACAAAAGAAAACAATGAAGGCTACACAACCATGAAACGTTCGACTTACCTTTCTTGTTGATGGATGATTGTTGGTTAATTTTTTAATAAACCAAATTTATTAAAACCTTGCAAGTGCACAAATCGTTTGACTGAGTATAGTGACAAGCAATGGTCGATCCCACGAGGAATTTCAACTTACTTTAATTTTAAATTAATTTAAGACCTAAACTAGAGCAATTAAAATAAATGAAAAAGGTTTTTGGAATTAAATTGAGAATAAACTAAATTAATGCATAAAATTAAATAAAAGAAAATCAATAAATAAAAGCTTAGTTAAAACATCTTATCCACCACTAAACAATCCCTCAATTTGCTGAAAAGATTAATAAAGTAAATTTATGATAATGCATGATGAAAATATTCACGACAAGGTATGATTAACTCATGTCATATAGATTCTTTCTTAATTAGTATACAAATCGCATGTTGTCTACGTAGATGCGTGTATTCCTAATTATAACCTAGCATGATGTCCACTTAGGTTTAATAATTGGAACCCATTAAGCACTAGAAGAATATGAATATCACACAAATTCTAGAACATAATGTCTATTCTAGGTATCTATGAATTAATATCTCTCAATTGGTTTGTAAGCAATTGATTGTTGCAAACAAAGAATATGCTTGTATGATGTGCGGTTTATATTCTCACAACATAATCCTAAAAATATGTTTCTAAGATGATCAATCAAGGAAACAAATTAAATAGAATGAAATTAAACTAGAGACATTAATTTCATCATGTAAAATATAAATCTTTATTGAAAAGATAAACAAACTGAGTTCATGTTTAGAACTTCAAGTTAGCTCTAACTAATAAACTAACTAAATAAAACTAAAGAAAAGAAAAGATGAAACCGAAGCCTTCAGTTTTGTTCCTCTGCTTTTCTCTTTGTCTTTTGATCTCCTTTAATTGAATGGTGAAAGCACCTATTTATAGGTAGCCAATCCTTGAGAGACAAGATTTCCTCAATTGAGAATGATTCCACTTCCAACTTTGATTTAGAATCAAGTTTTGATTTGGAATGTGAATCCTTTTTATTTTTGGACTAAAACTCTTCATAATTGCTTAACTCATTTAATTAGGCCGTTTCAAGGTTTAGGAAATTGATTAGAAATGCTAAAAGAGGAAATTTGAATTTCCTATATTTTCCCATAGCTGTCAAATCTCGTGACAGTCTGACCTTTAGACACTAAATCGATCATAACTTTCTCTAGAAAATTCCAATTGATAAACTGTCAATGGCTATAGAAACTAGACATCCGGGGCTTTAATTTGATAATTATGGCTCACACAACTCGAACTGTACACTTCGTACGAGCTCCTTCAAGTCACGTCACGTTTCTGCCCAAAATTCTGCAATTTTCTTTTAGAACATTCTCCAAATTCTTGAGCTGCAATTAATCTTCAAAAATCCTTCGATTCCATCATTTTTCTTCTCAAAACCTAATTCAAAACATAAAACACAAAACAAATTAAAAGTGTCAATTCCACACAAAAGCATAGCGTAAATAATAGATAATATGGGCATAAAATAATAATAATTAATGACTCAACAATGATGTGCAACTAACCCTAAAAATTAGCCTTCTTTGCTTTTTTTCTTTTGTGATACATGGCTATGGTGAGGAAAAATATGGATCAAGTCGAAAATTGATCAATTGATTTTCAATATAAAACATCCTTTGATATTAATCAATTTAGGGTATTCTAATTTGACAAGGAAACATATTTCATTATTAATTGGAATATTTAATTTTCAATTTAGAAAATTTAATTCATAATTAGATGATTCAATTTCTAAATTGGAACATCTAATTCATAATTAGATTATCATTTTTCCAAATTAATGAAAATTCATAATCTTCCATTAACTAACATTGACTTTTTCAAAATCCATGATTGTTAAATAAACGATTCAAAATCAATAATTGTTTTATATAGACATATGGATTTGAACACATAACCTCAGCAGATAAATAATTAAATAATTATTAATTATTAATTATTAATTTAAATAGTCAATATTATTAAAATATTACGTGAACGTAATGGTGTTACATATGTAACACATATAATTTGACACTCCAATTATATTCTTCTTTTCTCGTTTGTTGTAGTGAGTACGAGCTAGCAAGGGTACCAAATAGACTTGCAATTCTAAACTCCAATAATGTTGGAATTATTAATTAAACTTTTTAATTAAATAATTCACTATTATTAATTTTAGTACCTCACTAAAAACCTAAGGTTGCTGTGATATCCTTTTTCCGAATCCAGTATTGTAAATAAGATGTATAAGCATTGTAAATATATTATACTAAAATGCCATCATTTATGGAATAATGAAATCGATTAAATTTTTCGCATATATAATCGAATTCTAGTGGAATTTTGATTAAATGAACTAATTAGAGGTTATACAAAGGCACATTTGAAATTGAAATTTTGAGTGCATGAAGTATCGAGAAAATGAGGGCTAAAATGGACAAATAGAATTAGTGGCATAGCTTGTAATTTAATGAGAAACTTGAGGGGCAATTAATAAGATCAATGAAAGATATATAAAGTGAAGAAATCAATAAAAGAATGGAGAAGTGGCTCACAGTAGAAACCAAAAATAGAAAAAAAAAAAATGCAAGGCAGTTTCATTGCAGTTTCGGCCAATAGGGAAGAAGTAGAGTAGCAGCTGTGTTTGGTCCATTTTCACATCAATTTCAAGGGTTTCGAAGCCAATAAAAGGTGGAGAACAAGTCTAGGAGCAATATCCAACAAAGGTAAGTGGTTTCCAAGTGAAAAAGTTTGAGTTTCCATGATGTTATTGTGTGAAAACTTGGATTCAAGCTATCCACTCATTGCATGTGTTGTTGATGAAATTTTTATGCATGGATTTAAAGTTTTGAAGCTTCAATCTTGTGGGGAAATAAAGCAAGTAATCCAAGGAAGTTTTGATAAGCATACAACTAAGTTAATCTTGTGATCCAAAATGTGATTAATGTAGTTTTGAATGTTAGTTTGTTTCCTTGATGATTAGTGTGATTTTAATTGAATTTCAAGTGGAAACTTGAAGAAGTTTGATGATATGATGAGTATGGTGCACGACTAATGAAGAGTTGTGTAATTCAAGTTGTGTTTGATGTGTTTGAGTGAAATTCATGCATGAAATAAGCTAGAATACTAAGTGGAAATGTTGAAATGAAAACCAAAAACATAATAGCTTATATTACCATATATTTAGCCATGAGAAGTATAATAGATTATTTTGATTGTTTTGGCATGATTTGTGGGCCGTTTTGATGATGATTATGACATGAAATTGAAAAAAAATTGGTTGGATAATAAAGAATGTAGTTATGGACAAAGTTTGTATTGATGTTCAAGTGTATTGTTTCATGAGTTTAACTTGAATTTTTATCATAATATATACCTTTGAATGTGTTTATGATGAGAAAAATTGAGTTAGATGGATAGTGTAAAAGATGGAGTGCATTCGGCCTAAGAGAATTGAAATGGTTCCAAGAATTGATTTATTGCATAAATGAGAAAAATTGAGTTTAATGAAAATGTTTTGTATGTTTTAAAGTGTTGTAATGTGATGTTAAAATTAGAAGTAAAATGTGGGTTAATAAGCTGCCATGTTTTGACATTAATGTGTTTGTTGTAGTGGAAAGTTGTTTTTGAATGATTTGAATGATTTTAAGAGTTATATGGATGATAGGAGTAAATTGAAATTGAAGGGAAGACTATTAGATTGTTAAGTGGTTGAATGTACATTGATGTGCCAATGAGAGTAAATATAAATGGTTAATTTTAGTGGCGACATTTTCTAAAACTAGAATACGAAAATATATAGGTGACGGGGAAATAAAGAAAAGTCTAAATTGCGCTCTATAGTGAGGTGAGTTAAAGAAATAGGTGAGTGTCCCTTCCAAAACGATTTGGAATCATTATATTTCCATCTATTTTAAATTTTATGTTTATGTTTAAAGTTATTCATTGAAATGTTTAAGAATAATTTTTGTCAAAGTAAATAAAGTTATTGGAACCTCCTAAATAATTTATTAAAGCTTTAAAGAAATGCGAAATGTGAAATATGAAAAATAATTTAAATAGAAATGTTTTATAAACCTATGGTACACCTGATAAGTATTTCAGAATATATAAAGTTAAAGATAGATCAGGGGACTATACCTACTACTTGAATCCTTGAGGGTTGAGGCCCAAGAAAGGCCCGAGAGAGGGGGTAGTCAGGTGATTGCATTCGAATCCATGAGGGTCAAGGCCGAGGCCGAGGCTGAAAAGTGGGGATGGACTGACCTGTTACATAAAAAAGTTGTCCCGCCCAGAAAGTTACAGAGATTTTCGGTCAGAGTACCCAAATCTGTGCATAGTAATGCCAAGGGAGTCTGTCACCAACAACGGGAGGCACTGAGTCAGTTAGTCCGATTAGTATATCGTTCATGAACGAATTAGGGTATATTATAGCTAGCGCCTTATTGGACAGGAAACTGAAGCGAAGGTAATTTTCATGGAGACCTGAGCGATGGTACTTTCCATTCGTACCTAGGGCACCATATGATATAGATTAACAGTGGTTGGCCTATTTTTGTACAAAGATTTTCCTAAAGTTTTATTGTCGCCACTGTTTATGTTTTACAGCAAAAATTTAAAAGTATTTCAAAACGATTTTCCTAAATTAGAGTTGTAAAATTTGATTTATATTTACAGTGGAAGTTTATTAAAGCATTTAAACTCAAATATTGAATTTCAAGAAAACCAATTTTATTTTCATAGCATGGAAAGGTTTACAAATATATTTAAAGAACTTTAGGAAGGTTTATTTTATAAAAAGAAATCATAATAGAGTTTTATGACACTCATTGAGCTCGTTTAGCTCACCCATATTTTATGTTCTTATAAACAAAACCTTCTCAGGGACAAATACAGGGACTGGTGCATCTATAGCACGAACTCCGACACAGAATTAGAGAGGCTGAGTCGTGTTGTGCTGTATATTCATGTATAAATGCTATAGATAAAAAAAAAAAAAAAAAAGAATTGAATGCTTGTAAATTTCATATATTCATTTGTATATATTTTGGAAAATATATAAATGTGTATATATGCATGACCTATAATTGATTTTTAAATTGTCTTTGAATTCGAATGTATATTTAGGGTTGTTTGTGGCTTTAAGATGAAAATGGCCTGAGGCCTAAAAGCTGAGAAAATGTTTGTTTTTAGAAGTGTGCAAATTTTTCTATGATTTGTTATAAGGTGGCATGTTTAGAAAAATAAACGTTATGCTGCCTAAATTTTTATTAAATCTACTTTATAAATGTATGAAAAAAAAATTCCTCTCGTTTTCGTTTCTAAAACAGGAATGATAAAGATTCATAGCAAAGTAAAATGACTTAGCTTCACGGGAACCTTTCAGCCAGATCAGATATCCACTGAAAGGTTACCGTGGGGTTGCTAGCAGTCTACCGATCGTACAGAAATAGAGGTACTGGAATGCGGCCCGTTAGTTGCACTCTCAAAAGTGTAAATGTTTTACACAATCTGAATTGTTCGGCGTCTATCGATCTAATCATAGTATATGGTTCGATCATTGTCAATTACTTTTCAGTTCCTATTTAGTAATAAAACCTTACAAGTATACGAATTATATAGATGTCGTATAGCGGTTGCAAGATCGTCTCCACAGGGATGTGGACATCGATTACTAAACTAATCCTAGATGAAAATAAAAAAATAAAAACAAATAAAAGTGTGCTAGGATTCTAGATTCTAATTAGATTTAGAAATTAATTATTAAAGCATTAAAGATTTATCAATTGTGTTTGTGCTAGTTTATCACTAATTCTCTCAATACATCTTGTAATATACCCTCCCCATATTAGTGTTATAAAGGAAATGTCAAGTGCATGCATTATAAAAATATTGTACAAGCATGCTCTCATTCATGAAATAATAAAAATTGATTAAAATTTTCGGATATAATCGAATTCTAGTAGAAGTTTCCGAATAGACCGGAAATAAATTCGAAATCCAAAAAATGATGTAATGATTTATTAAACTTGAGTCCTTAGACTTGTTTACTTTACAAATACAAGACATTCATTTGAATACAAGAACTTATATATGCAAAAACATAAAATATAGCTTATCAATGCAAAAGCGCAAAAACATAAAATCACTTAGAAAACTCTTTGAAAGTGCACTCACCTTAAGCTTGGGCTTAACTTGGATGAGCTTCAAAAGCCCTCTCGTGATCCAGTCGGATGCTCCTTGCCTACACATGATAAGCATACTTAGAATGTGCTCAATAGACAATGCAAAGATATACTAAGATGCATCTAACTATACTAACTCTATAAAATTCTCTCTACACTAGTAGCTTCTCCTTTCAATTTCTCTTTGATCTATGCTCCAAATTCCCAATTTCTTTGCATGAACTTTCTTATATACACCAAGGAATGTCCCCATATGCTTCCCATCATAAATTGAAGCTTGGAACTCAAAATGGTCATTTTAGACGCCTCAAACCCGAATGTAATGCACAGCCCAAACCATGCATGCTTTTGCTCCAATTCTTTCTCCCACACTCTTCTTATCTCCCAATGTGGTCACTCGTGAAATTTCATCGAATTCCGATATCGTTTGATAGGTGTTTTGGGCCAAAAGCACCACTTTACGATCACTTTTTAAGGGGCTTTTTCACGATATTGATTATCTAACTTCCATTCTTGTTTTTTAAGGCTTCTCTAACTCTTCTACACTCATTTATGGTCAAACATAATGAAGTAAAGTTGAAGAGAAATAACATTGCTTATAAACTTTCAATGACCTTCACTTTTCTCTATAGGGTGATTTAAAGACCATTGTGTGTGAATGCATTAATTTCACAATCTTGCCTAAATAAATTCCAAAAATATTCTATGATCATTCAATCATCAAATTGACAATGTAATATTCTAATTGGGTATCTTATCTCTCAATTTCATGCTTAAAAAAAAAAATTAAATAGATGTAAAATCATTAATATCCATTATTCTCCAAAAACGGTATTTTTGTCCATTAATCTTCAGAGCTCTTAAAGCCTACTCAAATGAACTAATTTTTTACTCATTTCAATTTCATTAGACTCTATTACTCATTCTAGAAAATTTCGATTTTCTGGGGTCTATCTCATAAAATCAGTATTCATTTCATCACTAGTCACCTGAAAATACTATTCATCTGAAAAATGTTATTTATCATAGAAAATGAATTTTTGGGTTCTACAAATCGAATATGAAATTTTGGTAGCTTTATATGAATTTCAAAAATGCATATGTGAATCAATTTATCATGCTGCTTTAATTTTATTTTCTAGTTTTCAATTTATAAAAATATTTATACATTTTATTAATGATAAGCAGCAAATTTAGAAACGAAAATTTTGTCCTATGATACACCCTTAGGGTAATTTAGGATATTACTGGTCAGAATACCCTAACGTGCATGGTAGAGTCAGGGGCGTTAGTCACTAACAGGGAGATGGGAATGTTTCCGTTAGTTTAGTCTAGTGTGTCGCCCTTTGCACGTATTAGGTATATAATGAGTTAACGAGCTAGCTTTTACATGGCAATGCAAGAATCCGTTACGTAAATCGGTTTTGTGGCTTGAGCGATGCAAAATTCCGTTCTATCACCCGATATGGCTAAAACGATACAAGAATTCTGTTCCGTTGTATCTACCGAGGGTACTATCAGGATAGGCCATCAGTGGTTGGCTATTTTAGTTTATAGATTGTTTTCAGAAAGTAACGCTGACGCGACCCAACCCGGATACCTCTAACTCTGATCCGGTCGGTCACGCCGGGCACCCCAACGGATCCCTCCCAGACCCGACTCGTCGGGCTAAGCGAAATCCGTGGAGCGAACCCTAAACTCTTTCATACTTTCTGAAACATTGTTGGGTTAGGTTTTCTTTAAAAACTAAAAACGCGTAGGAAATTTTTTTTTTTTTTTTAATTTTAAATTCATTTTTTTGAAACTTATTTTTCTAAGAAATTTTCGGCAGCATAACGGCAAGCATTTTTAACGTTCCCGAAAAACCTGTTTACAAAAATATCAACACTTCGACTAAAATTTATCACCAACCCAACTTCTGGTTGCCCATAGGCCTCAATCATGCATTTGATTTTTAAATCAACTTATGAAAATTCAAATAACATTTAATAAACCGCATTTAAATCAAAAACAGTTTAAAAACAGTTATAAACAAATAATTACAACTTTTAAATTACTTATACATTTCAAAAGATATTTACATGAAATATAACTGCTAAAACAAAATGAGCTACTCAATGATGTCGTGTCGCGCCGGCTCACCCGCTGGAGGTAATACTACTGATCGGCTACCTGCTGAGAGTACCTGAGGAGGTTTTTATAGAAAACAGAAAATAATGAGCTAGAAGCTCAGTGAGTGGTAATTTATCTTTTCTTTGAAAATCTGTTTTTCAAAACGTCCTCCTCTGAAAACGTTTGAAAACTATTCTTTGTTTCTAAAACTTTTCACGTTTAAATCTCTTAAATATCAACTTAAACAAGAGCTTTCATATATAAACACAAGCACGTATTTAAATACAAAACTTACAACTGTAAATCAGAAATAACTTCAATAATAATTATAAAATATCTTTTATCTCAAATCTGCTTTTCTTTTTAAAACCGTTTCCTGATATCTTTTAAAATTACCATAGTATCCCTAAATCTGAGGTCTCTAGAATCTAACGGCTATGTGCGAAATTTCTTAGCGCTAACCATAGCTCGTCAACTCTGAGACATCTCGCGGCTATGTGCGGAATTTCTCAGCGCTAACCATAGCTCGCCTAACCTGAGAAATCTCGTGGCCATGTGCGGAATTTCTCAGCGCTAACCATAGCACACGAAACACTACCCCACATCAGTAATGGCGACTCGACTGACAGACTCTGACACTTATCCCCCTGGTTAGTGACTTATCCCTCCCCAGGACTGTGCCAACTGAAGTGGGATAGACCGATCGGGTCTAAACTGCTCTGTAATCTCTGAAAATCCCTAAGGGGATACTTTCTGGTTTTGAAAACACTTTTCTCTTTTCTGCTTTAACTTTCTGGTGCAAAAGCACAATTCTTTTTTCTGAGTGCGTAAAGCACTAAAATCTAATTTCTGAGTGTCATAAGCACTAAAACTCATTTTCTGAGTGCATTAAGCACTAAAACTGATTTTCTCAATTCAAACCATAGTTTTAAAAGGCGCAAGGCGCACTGAGGCGCAAAGGGGCTGTGGAGCCCGAGGCGTAAGGCGCGCCTTTTCAAGGCAAGGCGCACTTAAAAAAAAAAACTTCAAAATATTGTAAATTCATAGACAACAAACAATTATAAGATAAAATTCAACAAAATAAACATCTAATCATTAATTATAATCAAAATCATCATCAAAGTTCAACAACTAAGCATCCTAAGCAAACAACAAAAATCATCATCAAAGTTCAACTAAGAACTAACTAAATGTCCTAGCCTAGGGTCTAGGGAAACAACATCAAGCATAAGTGATCATCAAAATGCAATTATGCAAACAAAAACTAGGCTAGTCAACTAGTCACAAAAAAAATTCATTCATAATGTCAATCATCATCCTCCAAGTCTAAGTCATCATCAAGATTCCCATCATCCTCTCCCATCTCTTCATCTTCTCCTTCTTCCTCTAGAAATCCTTCTCCCTCTCCCTCTTCTTCTTCTGAAATTGACCCTTGATGTTCCTCTTCTTCTTCCTCAACAATTGATTGTCTTGTACTTGTTTTTGTTGGCCGTCTTGATGAAGAACCCGATTTTGATCTAAATCTATAACTAGGCTCTCCAACTCCTGCAGCCATAGCAACATTGCTCCATGTCAACCCATCATCATCCGAAAAAACATTCTCATCATCATCAAGAGCAAGCTTCCCCATTAACCATTCATTGCTTTCATCAATGTCGGTCAGCATTATAGGATCAATCGTATCCCGCATTTCATACCGACGCCTCAAGACTCTATTGTATTTCACAAATACTAAGTCGTTTAAACGACTTTGAGCAAGCCTATTTCTCCGTTTAGTATGAAGCTGCAAGAATTTTTGTAAAAAAAAAAAAATCAAAGAATGATAAAAAATACATTTAATAAACGAACTACTTAAAAAAATCATAAGAATATATACTTACATTTTCAAACACACTCCAATTACGTTCACACCCAGAAGAACTACAAGTGAGGCTAAGAATTTTGATTGCAAATTTCTTCAATGTAGGTGCTGAATCTCCATATGAATTCCACCATTCAGCTGTCCATTAAAATTCATAAATTAATAAATAATGATTAATCTTTAATATTATGTTTATTTGATTTAATTTAATGAGATGTGATATATATACCTGGTGATTTCTCAGTTCTCTTTCTGATGGCCATATAGTTTCCAAATAACCCCTCCTCATTCCAATACTTCGGAAGCTCATGATCAATTTGGTCTTGAATTTTAGGATCCGGAACCAACCTTCTTATGCATTCATAGAAGCCTATTTTCACCTCTTCATGAATTTGATCTTTAGCCTTATAAAAAAATTCCGGGTTCAAGTACCATCCAGCAGCGTGCAAAGGGCGATGAAGCTGAACATCCCATCTATTATCAATGATTCGAAAGATAGACTCATACTTAGTTTCATCCCTATGAAAAGAGGCAGCAATAGCTTCTTTGGCTCTATCCATGGCCTCATAAATATATCCCATAGCTGGTTTTCTCTCACCATCAACTAAGCGAAGTACACGCACTAGTGGACCAGCCACCTTGAGAGCAAACACCACATTACTCCAAAAAGTAGGCATCAAAATCACTTCTAGCGCCCTTTTACCCCCTGCTTCTTTTCCCCACTTGCTTGTACTCCATTCATCAGAGGTAAACATTTTTTTAAGGTTATTTTGCAACTTGTGCATCCTCCCCAAAGTGATAAAGGCAGTTGCAAACCTTGTTTTCGCTGGCCTAAGCAACTCTTTGTTGTTGGTAAACTTTCTTAACATGTTTACCAAACCAGGACGGGTGTAGATATAGCTGCTCACCATTACTGCTCTCTCAAACGTTTTCTTCAAATTGGGCACCTTGAAAATATCTTCCAACATCAAATCGATACAATGGGCTGCACATGGTGTCCAAAAAAGTGTAGGATATTTTGCCTCCAACAATTTCCCTATTATCATTTACAAAAAAAATATTAGTTAGTACTTAGTAGTAATAGTAATACACATCTAATTTAAATCCAAATTATTTTATTCAAAATCATAATACAAAAATAAATTACATACCTGCTAAAACATTATTTGAAGCACTATCCGTCACCACTTGAATGACATTGCTTACACCAATCTCTTCTACAATGCCACATAATAATTCGAACATCTTCTCACCAGTCTTTGCATAGGCAGAGGCATCAACAGACTTGTAAAACATACTTCCTTTGGGAGAATTGATTAAGAAATTGATCAATGTCCTCTCTCTCCTATCCTTCCAACCGTCTGATAACACTGAGCATCCATATTGAGCCCACGCCCTTTCATGATCTTTCATGATCTTTCGGGTGTTTTCAACCTCTTGTTTCAAAAGAGGAACCCTAACTTCATGAGGAGTAGGTGGCTTCATACCTGGACCATATTGGCCCACTGCTTCCACAAAAGCCTTAAAACTATCATATGATGCAGCATTAAATGGAATGCCTGCATCATACATCCATCTAGCAAAAAGTGTACAAGCTCGACCTCTCAACTCCTTGCTAGCTGTATTGTCCATCTCATTCAACTTTACTTGTTTTCCTTTGGCTTTCCTTACAATATCTTCTGGATTGGGGGTATAGTAAACATCCAATGGACCTTTTTGTTTTGGCCCCTTAAAACTAGCTCCACCTCCACCACTACCAAATGCACCATGATGTCTTCTTTTACTTATAGCCGGTCCTACAGGCGGCTCATCATCATAACTTTCTCCTATTTCAAACTCAAGTGGTGTTTCCATATTTTGCTCATCCTTATCATTCTTTCTTTTTTGCAAGTAGTCTCTCATCTCTTGTTTTATTGATTCTGGGCAACGTGCACAACTTTTAGCATTCCTAAACCCCCCCGCTAAATGTTGTTTTGCTCGATATATCCCTCCTTTCGTGACTTTCCCACAAAATTTACATTTTATAGCATTTCTATCCTTCAGATTCGGCAACTCAACATAATTCCATGCGGGATCGGATGACTTGGTACTACTTGACATTGTGTTTGAGCAAGAGTTACCGGCTGAAAAGAAAACAAATATACATTCATATTTCATACATTAAACTTCAAACCCAACAATAAAAACAAACAAACATAACAATGTATAACAACCCATTCATATTATTATTCAACTTCAAACTTTCAAAGTTCAATCATATAATCAACAACTTCAAGTCATTAACAATAATAGTGGCAGCATGATGGACAGATGGAGCAAATGGAAAAAAAAAAAAAAAACAAAAAACAAAAATAGAGGCAGCAAAGCACACACAAACATAACAGTGTATAACACTATAACAGCCCATGAAACCAGTGTATAACAGTGTATAACATAGGAGGATGATGGTGCAAACGGAAAGAAAAAACAAAACCAGTAGCAACATGATGGAGGCTAGGAGCAAACGGAAAAAAAAAAAAAAAAACAAAAACAGAGGCAGCAAAGCACACAGCCACACACAAATATAACAGTGTATAACAGCCCATGAAACCAGTGTATAACAGTGTATAACAGTGTATAACATAGGAGGATGATGGAGCAAATGGAAAGAAAAAACAAAACCAGTAGCAGCATGCAGCAAACGGAAAAAAAAAAAAAACAAAAACAGAGGCAGCAAAGCACACACAAACATAACAATGTATAACAGCCCATGAAACCCAAGAAAAATAAAAAAAAAAATCATCCAAACATCCAAACATACAAACAAACAATAACCCAAGAAGAAATTGAAGAAAATATTGAAGAAAAGATGAGAGAAGAGAGAAAAACGACTTACTTGAGGTCATTTGGTGTGGAAAAAGCTGAAACTGTTGAGAGGAGAAGAGAGGACTGTCACCGGTGGCCGGAAGAGGTCGATCGGCGGCGGAAATGGTTGGTCGGCGGGCGGATGGCGGCTGGAGGACGGCCGGACAACAGAATGGGTGGGTTTAGGTTGGGGTGAGGCCGTGAACAGAGAGGGAGGCGGCTGGTTAGGCTGTTAGGGTGGAAATGGCAGAGAAAAAACAAAAGCTGTCACTTATAGGGCGCCTGATGCAGCCCAGGCGCGCCTTGCGCGACTGCGCCTAGGCGCTTCAGGCGCGCGCCTCTTCGACGGCGCTGCGCCTGGCCGGTGTTCAGGCGCCGGAACCGCGACTCGCGTCGCCCGGCGCCCAGGCGCGCCTTTTAAAACAATGATTCAAACTTGAAAACTTAGTTTCTGCAGTTTCATTTCAACAACTTTATATATATGCATATAAAATCACATTCTCATTTCAAACTAATGCTCATGCATATATCAATACATTTAAAATAAACTCAAGCAATTACTTATCAAATCAAATTTGATAATTTGAAATACTTTTAAAATCTTTAAATAAAACTCACTCACAAAACTGATGACTGAAAATAGCGCGTGCGAAGCCCCTAATCCTCTCGTCTCGATTCTCGAGTTCCCTCGTCACCTACACAACATATGGAAGTATAAATTTACGTTCGCGTCACTTCTGGAAACTCGAAATTATACAATCGTCCCTATATAATCCTTTTTACGCGCAACTTTCCATTTTGATTTATAATCTTAATCTTTCGCTTTTAATAGCTTCAACATGTCTAATTAAACTCATTAGGGTCATCCAAACTCTCAACGGACATCATAAGGGTCAAATTTACGAAATTGTCCTTTAAACTAGTTTATTGCGCGATTTGGATTCTCTTTGAATTTTTGGTTTTCTAAACTCCCAATAGGCTTAAATCCACTTGTTTTTCAACTCGTTTTCACTCAAAAACAACTAACAAACAAATCATAACGAGATCCATTTCGAATCAACTTAAATCACCAACGAAATCATCAATTTCAAACTTAAATAACTCACCCCTTTTCTTTCGCGTTGACTACGCTTTGAGAATGATTTTCGAGCTGATTTTGGACTAGTTTTATAGCAGATCTGGGCTGGATTTTTCCTCTCTTCTTCCTCCTCTCTTCCTCTCTCTCTTTCCCTCTCAGCTTCGCCGCGGTTGGAGGTTGGTTTTTACTGTCGATCGACGGCAGTTTCACGCGCGGGATGAGCTGGTTTTGGCCGCCGTTCAGCTCGGTTTCAGCTCGATCTGGTGCGGGTCGGTGACAGGTGCTCGTCGGCGTCGGCGCGACAGCGAACAAGTCTGGTTCGCGGCAGTTCTGCTCCATTTGGCGTCGCGCGGCAGCGGTCGGCAGATCTGCTTCGTTTCAGCGTCGATCAGCTCGGCTTCAATCTGATCTGTTGCTGGTTCGACGAGCTTTACGGCGTCGAGCTAAGCAGGTCGGAGCTACTTGGTCGGCAGTCACGGTCAGCTCTCTCTCCTTTTTCTTCTTCCTTCTTCTTCTTCTTTCTCTTCTTTCTTCTTCTCTTCTCTTTTCTACGACAGCTCACTCTCTCTCTCTTTAGATTTTTAGACAAACTTTTGACTTCTATTTTCCTCCCCAAACTATTCTCAAAATGACGGTCACGTCCTTTAAAAATATCGGTCTCCTCCCTTGATTTTTAACTTAATTTCATTTTAACCACAATTATTAAAATTTATCTTCAACTTAATCCCTTATTTCCTTAAAATTTACTCGATTTCATTCACTATTTTATCCTTCCGTTTAGTCTCCAATCGAGTTGAAATAGATTTCTATGGGTTTTCTATGACCTTAAGTATTTCCATAAACCAATTAGGGTCTCCAATAATTATTTAGGGACTATATCTGGGGAAATCCGTAAAATCCAATTCAAGGGCTTACAAACGCCACCACTGTTTTTAGTTTTCAGCGAAAAAGGAAATAGAATTTTATTTCGATTCACATTTACATTACATGTTTAATTATGAAAGCATGATTTTAAATTTTCAGCATTAAATTATTTTTAGAATAACATTTTTCAGAGAGGTTATTTTAGAAAATATAGTTGATTAGAAATACATGACACTCACTGAGCTCGTTTAACTCACTTTATATTTTTGTATTTTATAAACAAACCTCCCCAGATGCAGGTATTGGTGCGTCAGTAGCAAGGACACCCTCTTAAAATTAAGTGACCGAGTTGCATATTGCTGTGAATGTATATTTTTGCAATGAAATGTTTTGTAAATAAGACTATTTAATACCTGTAACACTTGTGTATAAAAATATATTTTGGAAATGGTGAAATGGTTTTGTGTTTGAATTATATGATTTCACTTGTGTTTTAAAAATTCCGATTTTCTTATTAAAATTTGTCGTGTGCTTGTGTTGTGGATTGAAAAATAAGGGCCGAAGGTCCAGAAGTTGAGAAATGGATTGCTTTTAGAAGTGTATATATTTTTGTAAACTTTTGCAAGGTGACATATTTGGAAAAATAGCAATTATACTACCCAAATGTTTATAAAACTATTTTCTAATTAGGCAAAATAAAATGAAAAAGTTTTCCCACGTTTCCATAATAATCAGAAAGTTCGGAAATGTTTGTAAAAGAAAAAAAATGGCTTAACTTCATGAGAACTTTCCAACCAGATCAAATATCCACTGGAGAGCTACCATGGGGTTGTTGAAAGGCTACCTAGGGAAAGGAGCCTATCACATATCTTCCAATGATGCATCAACCATACTCTTGTTCACCGACATCTATCTTCTGATGGCTATTGAACGAATGAGAGCTCATTATATTCAAGATAATATACTACCTAAGTTGGATTAGTATTTTTATGAGATACTCGGCTATCACTCGAGCACCATAACAATTCGACTATCATAAAAGTGGCCTATTTCCCTTTCCTAATCTAGAGTAAGTATTTTATCAAGCACTTTATGTGCTATTTCTTTTGGTCTCAATAGATAACCTCATATCATGCATTTGGTGGCCAATCATATATAAGTATTAAATTCTAAAATTCTTACTCAACATGTACAACATCCTCAAGCAAATGATAATCAAACTCTATTAATATTAATAATTTAAATCAATCATCATCTCAACACAATATAAAATGTGGCTATATACAATGAAAAAAATTATAAATACAAAAGAAAAGTTAAGAAAACAACCCATGAATCTCTCTCTCCAGAGTTTGAATCCATGGAGCTCCTCTATTCCGAGTTCAAGCCCTTGCAACCTCTTCTCCACTCTTGCAAATCTTTCTCTCCAAAGCATGAATGAATGATGTTGGTGGGTGAAAGATTGAAGGTGAAATGGAGGTATTTGAAAGTGAGAATCAAGGGTGAGAGAAAGGGCATGAGAGCCTCATTCTCAGCCCTTCAAAACTATTGGAAATGGTTTGGTTTAGGTCTATTTAAAGATTCTCGAAGCTTGGGCATTAAATGAAGGAGAAATGTCCAAATTGCCCTTGTTTAGGTATGGTGCTGTTGTATGTGCTTTGTGGCAAAAAGTGTATGTTACTTTATGCTTGCCTCCATTTCCCTAGATTTCTCATGATGGTGATCTCATGCTCGATGATTGCTCTCATCACTTTTTCACCTCTAATTATTAGCCTCAAATTTGATCCAAATCTTCATGTTTACATGCAAACACCATTTCCTAATTTATTTTTTGAAAAACACTAAAAAACACATAAAGAACACTCAAGATAACGATAAAGATATAAATTTAGAGGTCTAAATCATCACTAAAAATATCTTTATCAATCATCCACAAGTAATTCATAATTAGAGCTAGGTCATAAAATCCGTTATATCTAATTATTTCTTATTCCTATAAGTACTGTTGATTTTCTAATTAACAATATATCCATAATAACTTATGAATTTATCTTTCCGTTTACTCATAAACAGAAAATCGACTGCTCTTATTGTTCATGACCCGAATAAACACTTAAGGGAACTACTTATTTATCGCAAGAAGTGGATTCCACTATTATGTAGAATGTTCTCGACCACTTATTAAATTATATCTCCAAAATACGAAACTTATTGATCGTAATTCTATAATGGTCTAATCTAAGTAAATCAAAAGATATGACCTAACAAATACGAGTCTGTAATATACTCAGAATTAAGATGAATCCTTATATGATTATCACGTTGATAAATATGAATTTTTTTATTTAACGGTTATTAATAAGAAATTCATTTGTATCGTGATCCAGTCTTATATAATTTCTATTATATAAGGTACCTCCATTTTTAAGTCACGACATGAACAATCCCAGATAAGATTATCGTATTAAATATAAAATGGACAGCAACTCCAGATTTACAATAAACAAAATATCTAAATTTATTTGCTTTTTATGGACTATTTAGATTACTCACCTCAAATTAAATTCTTTTGTATATAATACTTATATATTTTGTTTGAGACTATATAAGTAATCATGGATATTTTATGATATTAGTATAAAGCAAACATTTTACAAATGCGCATAAATTGAATAAAATAAACATATTTTATTTATTTAAACATTTACAAATTACACACTCTTAGGGTAAAAACTCTAACACATATATGGATTGATTTTAATCTTGAGTGTATTATAAACTCCTATTTATTTGGTCATATCTTTTGATTTATATGGGTAAAACAGTTATAAATTTATGGTTAATAAGCTTTGTACTTTGGAGATATGATTTAATAAATGGTTGAGAACATTCTACACAATAATGGAATGCACTCCTTGTGAGTTATAGATGAATGATTTCCTTAAGTGTTGATTCAAGTTTTAAACAATAAGAACACTTAACTTTCTATTTATGAGAAAATAAAAAGATAAAATTCATAAGTTGTTATAGACATATTGTTTACTAGAAAATCAATAGTACTTAGAGGAACAAGATATAATTAGAGAGATGTAATGGATTTTATGACCTAGCTCTAATTATGAAATACTTATAAAGGATAGAATCGTATGTAATGATTAGATTCATGGACATTGTAAAATTTAAATTGTATAAAACATCTGTAATTTTGAGAGTACAACCTTACAACCTTAAGCTTTTAGTTGACTAACTCTAAGGTTAATAATATTGAATTATTTAATTAAAGAGTTTTAATTAATAATTCTGATATTATTTAAGCTCAAAATTATAGATCTATTTGATCCCCTTACTAGCTCATACTCACTACAAGAATCGAAAAAATAAGAATATAATTGGAGCGTCCAATTATATGTATTATACGTAAAATACTATTACATTCATGTAATATTTAAATTATGATTGATTATTTAAATTAATGATTATTTAATTAATAATTAATAATTATTTAATTATTTGTCTGCAAAAGTTATGAGTTCAAATTTTTGTGATTTTATTAAATAAAGAATTATTTTAAATTATTTAATTTAATAGTCATTACATTTAAAAAAGTCAAAGTCAATTAATGGAAGATTATGAATCTTCATTAATTCAAAAATTTGATCAGATAACCATAAATTAGATTTTCCATTTTGAAAATTAAATCATCTAATTATAGATTAGATTTTCTAAATTGAAAGTTAAATATTCTAATTAATGAGGCAATACATTTCCATAATTTATCCATAATTTCCTCACCCTTGCCGCACATCACAAAATAAAATAAGACAAACCTAGAAAGCTTAGAGTTGGCCGCATTATCAAAAGAAGGTGAGAGTTGGCCGAACCCTCTCTAGTGTGTTGCCTCTCACTGTTTTCTTTTCCTACAAGTATTTTTTTTTTTTTTACAATTACCCGTGTTCCACAGACTAAAATATCTGGGTGAACAATTATAAATTAGTATCACGATCCACATTATAGTTTCCTTGGTCATCAAATTTACCAACAACGTTTACAGTAACTCCAGGGGCTATGAGACTATAAAACTTGATACACAAAACCTTTATTTATTTATTTATTATTTTAGGGAAAAAAATAAAGGCTTTGTGTATCAGTTTTACTAACACTAAGAAAATCAATCTTTAAGCAACTTATAATTTTAATATATACAGTAGAAAAGTTATGATATGGAATGAAGCAAACTGTGAATTACCTACCATTCTTCCCACAAATACATGGGTGGCTCTTCACCACTTTGCTCACTTAGGGGGGTGTATTCAACTTAGGAATTCATTGGAATCCTTTGGATTTAAAAAATCTAGGTGTATTTAATCTATACTTTTTAGAATTTCATTAAAATCTGGGTGCATTCAATTTAGATTTTTAAGGATTCCAATGAAATTTTAGTGTATTCGATTTAAACTTTTAAGAAATTCAAATAAGTCTAAGTGTATTAAAAAAAATCAATAAATTTATAGGAATTGTATTTTAATGGATTGTGATGGATTTTTAAACCCTAGGTATAAATAAAAAACCCCATATGGAATCTTACCTTACCCCTAAAGATTTGTTAGGTTTTTTATTCGCTCTTTTTTTCTCCTCTTGAAACAGACAGAGTACTAGTGAACTCAAAAGGTATGTTTTGTATTCTCTTCCATATTCAATTGTTATTTTTGATTTTGGCTTTCAAATCCACTTCACAAGTTTCTTGATTCAACCAATTTCATATATATTTTGGATTTTGATTTGATTGTTCTATGATTTGTTGAAGGGAAGATAGTGAGATTGAATTTTTTTATTTTTACGTTGTTTATGTTGCTTGTGGTGGATGATTATCATTTGTTTTATTAATAGTTTTTTTTTTATTTAATTGAAAATAATAAATAATTACCAAGTGAAAATTTAAAGATATTAATGCAAGTAGAGAAAAAAAAATTATACAACTCGCATGATTGAATATAAAAGTATTAAGTTGGGCACAAATGCCTTAAAATTTTATAAGAGTACCATTGAAACATTTCATCAAATAGTTGATAGGTAGCTCTGCAAACACTTTGTTTTACATGTAACTTATAAATTAATATATATATATATATATAGAAGATTAGATGCTTTTAGTGAAATCAATGAGAGGAAAAAGAAGACAAATTTTGCATAAGAGTAGTTTGAAGAGAGAGGTCATATAAGTTAAAAGATATAAAAATCTAATAACGCTGTTTTTATAATTGTATTTTCTAATATATATTTTTTTGGTTTTTAAAGTGGATGAGGTTTTTAAAAAAGTGAGATATTCATCCCAATTGTTCTTGTTGGAACCATACTAGTTAATATAAGATACACGAAAAAGTTACAAACAATATGACATATTGCAACTGTAACAAAACAACTGTACACGTGAAACAATTAAAGACTATTTGTAATATCTATTTCTAGGATTCTATTATTGTCACAAATCTGTCCCATTGTTGTTTGTAAATTAGGCTACCAACAAATATCAATATAATACAAGATATAGTAACATGACCCCGATTTCTTTTCGTTGGCAAAACTATATGTTGTAGCATGTAATCTGTAATTGTTTGTTCGGTGTAAGTTTGATTTTTCTATTTATTCATTATGGCTACTAGCAAAGGGAGTATATTAAATAATTGTATTAGATATTTTAATTTAGAAGGCTAACTCAAGGTTGAAAAATATATAACTAATAGTAACTTCCATGTGTGATTAGTATACATATAGATAGAAGAAACAAAACAACGAAATGAGAAAGGGAAAGACAAAGTTAGGGGAAATTATAACAGTTAGACTGTGGAACAAAGCAATTTATGGTTGAAGCTATCAATCGTGGATGGCGTGATACTAATGGATTGCTAAGCAAGCAAACAATGAAAATATCAATACTCCCTATTTTTAATAGAAAACTTAATTGTAACAAGACTTACAATAATTAATAATTCCATTTAAATATATCAAATTCCATTTAAATCTATATAAAAAATCCAACAAACTCTAAATAGAATTCTAACAAAATCTAATGGAATCCATTAAATAATCCAACAAACTCTTAAATAGAATTCTAACAAAATCTGATGGAATCTATGAAATTTATGAAATCCATCAAAATCTATCATTAAAAAACACTCAAACGAAATTTATATTGAATACACCCCATTTAGTAACCAAAGAACCTAACAAGGCAATTAATCACGGTTGACACCAAATACAGTCCACCCAAGCAATGAAATAATTTGTGAATAAGACTCACTAACAAACCTTGTATGCGCTTTGGAGGACCAACAATGTCAGCAGGCCTACACTTGTCTGTTACCTGTATCAAACGATTGAATTAAAACAATATCAAAGATCTCATTACTTCATTCAGGATAAAAAATATACATGGTTAAAAGAAAACTGCTAACTGGAAGATGTCCCATAGACTTCTGATGATGGACCTATTGCCACTCCTTTTACAGGAGGATCCGGGCAACAATTTAACTTTGTTGGCTACTATTTCTTTTTGGAGTTTAGCTATCTTATCCAATAACTAACATTACCTATCAATTGTAACCCTTGGATTGATCATAAAGATAGTTATTGAAATCAATCCAAATACTACAATTTATGAGTAATTTTACTAGTTGAGTAAGGAAATCAAACATTTCATTTCTTTTTGGTATCATGTTTGGCTTAATTGCTTCAAGACACCCTCTGACATAATTGCCTATCCAAATGACAATAATACCCTCGAGATTTCATATTCCCATGCCAATTCAACTCTACCCGTTAAGTGTTAATTAATCAAGATCAAACCCTTAATTTTATTTAATTATCATTTGTAAATTAAAAAAACGTATGGATAACATATGCCGTTTTTTTTTTTTTATTGTTAAAAAAGCTGTAACTCAAAGAATTATTGATTTTCAGGAGTAAAATTTGTTGCGCACACATTCACTTCAGTTTTATTTGATCATGCTAATATACTTCAATAGCATCAATAAGTTAGAACAAAATATCTTCATATAAACACTAGACAAATTATTGTTGGCTGTTTGCATAAATAAAAAGTAAAACCAATAAATTATCCAATTGATGGATAGACATACACAATACACTCAAATAACATTTGTTATAATGTTTTTAAGGATCAAGTAACAAGCCACATGTACACAGTTAACCAGAGTGTAAGAGAGATTGTTGCCACTGCATAACTCCATAGCATGATCACAGAAAATTCACTCTCACCGCTACCTATCATCTGGCTTATCGTACCTGCCAAATTAACAAAACTTTGAACTATAACTATATATCTGGAACAAATAAACAGATTTAATTAGTTCAGACATTCAAATTCTGGAAATGAGCCCAACATTGTTGACAAAGAATGCAAAACTTTTCGACTTTCTGCCTGCATCATACTCGTATAATTCACCTTGTACAGTATTGATAAGTACACGTAATGTGAGCTAACTATGCAGCAATAATATGAAGAAACATACCTATGTTGACTGCTGGTGGAATTGCGTATTGAAGCATGAGAGTAAATTGATAGAATGTATATGTTCCCACCAAGCCAAAATGATGTGCTGCTTTAACAACTCCAATACCCATTGCAGGTAGGATTATGTTCCTAATTGTTAGAATTCCTATAATAAGTGATGGGGATACACTTGGTCCTCTTAGACCTACATAGAATATAGAGGTAAGCGTTGACAAATTAAATTAATAGATAAATTAAGAAAATGGATATATATATATATATATATATAGAATGCTTTTATAATTAGGTATACCTGATTTTAAAAAGTAAGAACTAATCAATCAAATTTATCTATTGTATTATCTCTACTAAAATAAATTCTCTTTCCTATTTAATTCAAATGTAATGAATGAATTCGATTGGCTGGTCTTTACACCCTCTCTCTCTCTCTCTATATATATATATGTATATATATATCTACTCCTAGTGAATAATTGATAAACCCAAACCTTTAAATTCATAGGAGATGATCCAATTCTTAAAAGTTGAACATGCTTTTTTAACAGATTCAATCAATAGCATTATCATGTAAAGTCAAACATTAAATCCGTCTTACTCATGGGTAATCTTAAAAGCTCAAGCTTATGAAAAATGTTCCTAAAATACTATCAAATCTACCAATTCCAATATGATAAGGTGCAATAAAAGGCCAAATTCAAGGTGTACATACAAATGATCGGAATCCTTTTTGATATTTACCTTTAAGAAGGTTTGCTCCCACTATTAGGGTAATGCAAGGAATTGCTGCCTCCCTGCAGATAACGCATTCCAAAGAATGAAACACAGGATCAAGAGCTAAACAGAATATGCGACTAGTATTTATACCCCAGCAATTCTGCAGAACTGTAGATGACACGAAGGGAAGCACTATCACCAATCAAAACCTTGCGAATTGGAGATATAATTCCGATAACAAACCCAACAATCTGTACAAGAAAACAGGCACATTAAACCAGATTCCTACAGAAAATGTGTACAAGCTTGATGAGAAAGAGTTTAAAATGTGAACTTCACTCTAACCAGCATTGGACTAACTATGAAACTCAACTTTCATCCATTACACACCTACTTTACAACCATGGTATTCATAAGAGGATACAGGGATTGCTTAAGGTTGACAACAAGTTTTTTTTCCAAGATGAAGACTGGATACTTAAATCAACCATTTTAGGCATTCACAATGTTACTTATTTGACACTTTATGAGCTCCGCCCAACACAGCTAGACAGATAGATACTTGGCAGGTCTGGGTATTTAATCACTTCCCCAATCACTTTAATAATTTGGAATGTGTCTAAATAAGATGTTACGTTCACATTTTAAATTAAGATATGAAAATAATGCATAAGAACATCATTTGCATCTCTATTTCAATTGGAATGACTCTTCTCCCATCCTTAGTCAGGACAAAAAGTAGATTGCAGAAGTAAGATTGTCTAGTAAACAAAAAAACATTTCTTTCTCAACAAGCATTTCCAGCAGGCATTGCAGAAGGAAACAAGTTACCACCATTCTCTTTTAATAGAGCATAACAGCAAAATGTAGCTTTTGCAGAATATAACAAGTACAATGAGCATACTGCTGCAATTGTAGATGGTGCAAACACCATCTTCAGGTTGATCTTCTCTGAAAACATCTGGACATGTTGTTTAATACTGCCCAGAAGTACCTATCAAAAGTATCTTCGTCAGGTTGTCACATTGAAGTAATACCAATATGTCCCATCCCCCAAAATAACAATAAATAAATCGATAACATAATAAAGTAAAATTCAACTCTACCATTGATAAAAATTCTAATTTACTAGATATTAACACACACACTTGTTTGCATTTTGTCAGATAAAAAATAAAGAGATTAATCTAACATAGAATCTAACCACAGTCTAATTAGATAAAACCATTAACAATTGAAAGCAAAACAGACTAAATGGTCTACTTTCAGTAGAACCTAAGAAATCCAACTGATCATAAGAGAAGAAAATCTGTATTTTTCTTGGTCAAGACTATTTGCACATTTAAATTTGAGCTAGTATCCTTATGTAACGACCTATTCACTGACACAGATATAATATGATAACTAAAAACTGATCTTTCAAGCCAATACATGGTTGCCACATTACATTAATCTTATAAATTTAAAGCTATCAAAAATTTTACAACTTTTACAACAAAAGTTTGAATCTAGTTTCCAAGGCTCCATCAACATAAACTTTCAATTGAAAAGAAAAAGAAGAATACACCTTCACTTTCTGTTCAAGTCTAGCGTGAGGTAGTTCAGCTTGATCTGAATTTTCCTCAGCGCTTGGGCGGTCATTTGAAGGAAGTAAAGCTTCTGTAGAAATTTCTGAAAATATTTGTGAGGTCCCATATGAAGCGTTTATGATGCTTGTGGAACCACTTGTGTTGATTTCTTTAAGTCCTTTTTCAGCAGAAGTTCTCATAATAAAATACAGACAAGACCAAACATAAATGGATTGTATCTGTACAATTAATTAACAAAAAAATAAAATAATTATAATTAGATCCGATGCCCAACAAAATGGTAAGATAAATCAGAAGTGTGCAAACTTTGGAATTCCTAATTTTCCAAAAGGTTGTTCATACAGTATGCAGCAATTTCAATATGCCACATAAAGTATTGAAGGGTAATATTAACTAGTGAGATTCAGATCTATTAAGCTCTTGCCATCTCATTGCATTAATGTAACTATGGAAGACAACTCATTCTGAACCAAGGAGACTAGAATGAGTGGTACAGGCCATTAAAGGCAATTGTTTGTATCAAGCATGTATTCTTATTTATGTTCATTCATTTGTAAAGCAGAAATTTTAGATGATACCGCCAAAGAAAGCGAAGCATATGCTTCTCCATATGTGGTGCAGGTGGATGAATCTCCAAATAGACTATTGTTCTCCTTGCAGATTGCTGGAAGTATGATGAGAAGCATGTTTCCTAGATTCCCTGTGCCCATCAACGCCACCATAACAACCCCCAACCCAACCCCAGAAAAAACATTTAGAAGGTAATAATGAATGAAATAGCAATACAATATTAAACTCTAAATCTTATGAAATAAGAAAACAGTCCAAAAGAATGGAATCAAATATGTCCTAATTAATACAATACAACATTCTGTCAACACAAAAATGTGGAACAAGCAATTTCACAAGTTAATGAAAAAGAGTTATTAAAAAAAAAAAAAAATACAATACAATACAATATAATGTTGTGTCATTCTGGTGTGTGTTGGAGGAGGAGAGAGAAGTTCATCTCCTCAAGTTTTATGCACAGATATAAGAAGGCAAAATCTCAAAAAAAAAAAAAAAAAAAAGAAAGAGAAGAAAAATGAAAAAAGCATTAATACCCGCAGAAGAGCAACCGATGACAAGGCCTTGAAGATGTTGAGGAGTTCCTGTAACTTTTACAAGTACCCATGCAAGAGCTGAGCCTATCACAACTGTGAGAAGGATATTCACCGGCATGAACCACCTATACATGTATTTAGTTAATCCGGATTTTAAAAAAACGAACGTAAATTATTCTTTGATAGGTGAAGTTGGTAGACAAGAGAATAGATGAACTCACAAGGTAACCAAACTTTCAAGAGTAATTGTGTCAGCCAGGCTGGCACCTATGAGCGCAGGATAAAACACATAAAATACCAACTGTACGCAGACATGCATCTTTGTTAATCCCTCATGTTTAAACGGAAAAACAAACAGAGACAGGAGTATACAAGAGAAATATAAGATATTAGCTGACATGCTAACAAACTCCCTCCAACATGTGTACGGCTTTATTTACACAACAATTTTCTAAAGAAAATTACAAGAATATTTCAATGTTATTTTTCCACCTTTCTACTAGCTAAATTTACTATCTTGCTATACTAGTAGTATGAAAACAATTCTAAACTCATTGTTACAAACAAATTATTTTACAGCTAACGTTTGTTTTGTGTCAGTAAGCGATATAAAAAAGAAAACTATGTAGAAAATGCAAGAGTTTGGAGATTATTTTTGCAACAGTGATGGCCACTTCTGCAAACCTACCTTATAAATGATGGGATACTTTTCGTCAAACTGATATTATTAAACTAGCCTCACTACAAAGAGAAGATGACAAATGCTTCCCATACAACCATACACAGCTTCAACTACAGATTGGTTCATCAAAAATGAAAATTCAGATGGTACCTTACACTGCATAACAAGACACACACAGTCATGTATAAAACTTAAAGCATTAACTTACGTCATTCAGATATTGCCTTGCATTTGCCCCTAGAAGATTGATACGCTCTATTGCAAGGAATAAACCAACAGCCGTAACCAACAGTACTTTCAAAACTGGCATCAATGCCGTAAAGAACAAATCAAGAAACTCCATTACAGGACTTCTTCACAAAAATGGTTGAAATTTCCTCTTGCAGCTAGCCATTGTTTGCATCAATTTACACACACACAAAAATATATATCAGATATTCATACCAACAAGTGCACAAGTTCTATAAAACATTCCTTTAAAATACAATATTCATTTAACAAATAAATGTAATACCAAATAAATGTCTGTAACAAAAGTAGCTTCAAACCTCATGTAGCTGTGTAGCCATGAGTATCATTCCTAAGAAAAACAAACATTGTTTAATTGAAAGATCAGAGTTGATGTGGTGCATGCTAAAATCACTTACCTCTGAAAACCTTGATTCCTACACACCGGTGGTATGATAGGTTTCAAATATTTATAAATTTTTTTTTTGGAACAAAATCTCCTACTAGGATATGGTAAGTAACAACAGAATTGTGACACTATGGATCATACTTCAAAAAGTAAAATTCTCAAAAAATAATTGAATACCAACAGATATCATATCAAAATCTTAACTCTAATTGATGAAAAATATTCTTCATCTGCCATTCCCCTTTAAGCAACCTCTATAATTTCTGTAAGACCCAAACTAGTAATGAAATTGATTGTGAAAGCATGTCCAAAATATCCAATCTACTGGTTTGGCAAATTAAGCATGATATTTGATAGGTATCATAGGTTAAGACGTTAAGTGAACTTTCAGTAGAGAGAAGATATCACAAATTGTGTATTTTCTTACCTTGTTCCCCTTTTCTTTTCTGAAACCTTTCTTCGTATTAGACAGTCCTCGGAATACTTGGTAGAATCATCTACTCAATCTTCAGAATATTTGGATGATATAAAATCATCAACTCAATTCATAGTACCCAAATTACTCGCTAGAGAGTTTTTCAAGTTGAAAGTATAGATAAAGTTCATAGAACAATTCCTATAATAGTTTCTCTGTTCTTTGAGTCAATCACCATTCTTCACTTATAAAATCTTGTTGACCATATGACATGACCACATGACAAGACCACCATTGTAGGCCACATACATTTATTTATGGTAGTTGAGGCTCACCTACCTTGTCCTTTTTTTTTTTGATGAAAGGGAAACATAGAGAATTTCCTCTTCTCTTCCCCATCGTCTGGTTTTTGGATTTTCCTGAATAATAACCTATTTCCATTGTTCTATAACCAATTACCAATTGGATGGTCAATTTTCTCAACACTCAAGATGCCTGGAAGAGTAGAAACATTGTTGCTCAAATCTCAAACACAAAGACCCACAGTGTCTTTAAAAGATCTTATTGACCTTTATATTCGATTTTCTCTTACAAAATCCAAATATATTCAGAGTTAATCCTTTGTTATATTTTGAAAAACAGAAGTGAAAAAAAAAAAAGAAAAGACTAATAAAAATTGAGAGAACACATAACTATGCTACTTTTCTCTGAAATATTAATACCAAACTCGTCTTTATTGATATTTATCACTACAAAACATTATTGAACACATTCTTGAATCTTGAAAGCATCATTTTCACTTTCTCATTATTATTCTGCAAATTTGATTTTCAATAACAACTTGGCAAAACGAAATTAAACAAGTCAATAAGGGATGATCAAGAATAACCGTAAACAACCTCAAAATTGAACTATTCAAATATACATATAGATCTTCAATCCCAATGGAATATATAAATAAGAAGATAGCTCATATTATTACAATTTCAAGCCATTCCATCTTTACTTCATCCATTTAATTCAGTAAGGTCACAGAAATGACACCTTACAAAGCCAGCAGATAGGTTTTTTTTTTTTTTTTTTTTAAGGAAAAGCCAGCAGATAGTTTTCCACTATCGTGCACTAAATATAGGTTCAGCATCAAGGGTTGGCTGTGTTCTTCGAGTGTACTTGAGAAGCAAACCTTCTAAAGAAAGACCGGGTACCTTTAGATCCCTAAGATTTCAGTTCCAATATGATATGTTAAGCTATATTTGAATATGAAAAGAATGCAGCAAAAGAGGAAATAAGAACAGGCAACACAACAAAACCTGATGTAGGGCTGTAAATCTTTCCACTCCCATTTTGCCCGCTCATTGAAGAGGATGGAAAAGCGTTCAGCAGGAGTTGAAGGCAAAGCTGAAACACTAAAGGCACGAACCCACAAATCAACACCAAGCTTCTCTGTCAAAACTTCACCTTCCAGCATATCAAAACTTGCTTGCATCCCATCCGGAATCTTCCGCCTCCACTCTTCCATGAAACTCTCCATTTTTCTCTTGTCCCCCCTCAATATTTCTTGAGCAAAATACACGCACACTTTACTCTCATTGATCTTCCACAGATAACTTCCGACCACAACTTCATCCGCCTTGCTCCCATAAACAGACAAACAATGGTGAGCTAGTTTCTGTGGAAAACCGTCTTTTACAAGCACATCCACAACTTCATCTTCATTGAGTGCACTTAACAACCAGTCATTCAACACACAATTGTGGAAAAGAGCCATCAGAAGTTTGCCCATATATTCCTCATCCATAATTCTCCAAAATCCGTCAATCTCTACTGCTGAAAGAGCCGTTAACCCTGTCCTCAATTCATCATCACTAGCCTGAACCTTTTCAACAAGATCATCCCATGTATACAACCCAGGTTCACATTTTCCCATTCTATCCACATCCTCACATGTTAATGCCTCTTCAGACGTGTAAGGATTCTCTGACAGAAGCAACCTGAGTTTGTCGAGTCTGGGAGCAACTTCAACAAGCTCCATGCTACCAGGGGCAATTTTAATGACAGAAGCACTAGCTTGCTGGATATGACCTTTCTCATTACGATCTTCCGAACTTCCACACAGAATCGAATGATCCGATGGGGGTATAAGGAGTACAGAATTAGAAGTTCCAACAAACTTGATGCCATAAGTTTTGGACGGCGTGCAAAGAACTGCATCTTCATCAGGTTGTCCTCTTAAGCTTACCCTAAAAAAGAAACAAAAAACAAAAATTAATAAAACGTTCAATATCATGTAGTTCAATACATTACCCTCCTATGTAATTCTCAACTTTTGCTCACCTTTGGTGGAGAACATGAGGAAGGAGCTTCTCATCAAGCTCCAGAAGGATTAGATCATCATGAGGACCAAAGAGATGGTGATACGCAATGGGAATCGAAGAGCTAGGTTGGAGATTCAACACTGCTTCTGCACCTCCGCCGCCTGGATGCGGTTGTTCCATGTTTCGCATCAACCAAACGCAACAAACAGCAACAGTATTCTAACTTGATATAACCAAAAAAAAACTAGAAATAAACTTATGCAACTAAACAATCAAAGGCATAAAAAGATACTAAAATTGGAATTGAATCAAATATAATTAATAAAAAACTTCAATTAGTAGTCAAACAGGACAAGTCTAGGTAATTGAAAACACAAATTCTAGGTATTCAAACAGCTACCACCTGCATTTTCTCATCAATCAAACAGCCAAATGGAGAAAACAGAGATCGAATTTGAGAGAAGAAACGTACCAAGAGATTTGATTGGAGGCAGACAATATGTTGAATCTCCGACTCTGATTTGTCAAGCAAATTAGGGTTTTTGAGATTTTCGCGCCGTTTTGTATCCTTCACTTGCCCGCCAAAGTTGATAGTACCAATTGTTGCACCGTCTTTTCCTTTTTTCTAAATGCAGGCCTTTGTAGTAGGTGGTGTGCATTTAGTGTTATGGAATTCTACTTGGGCCTATAAGTTAGACAACGGCCCATTGCATATATCTATAAGGGTATGTTTGGTGTATGAGATTAAGAGTGAGTTTGGGATTCAAAAATCTCAAAGTCCTTAAATGTCATGTTTGGAGACCAATTCGAATAAATGAGATTGTGAGTTTTTGAATCCTAACCTCCACTCATATCTCATTCTTTTAGGATTCTTCAATCCCAACCACAACCATGTCATTGGGTGGCATGAGATTTCATTTCCCATCTTCTTCCTCTTCTCTCTATTTATCTTTCTTTTTCTCACATTCCTTCCTTCTTTCATCACACATCCATGAAACCTCTCAACCATTTTTTTTTTTTCCTTATTCTTCTTCTTCTTCTTTTTTTCCTTGTAAGTTGAGACGAACCCAGAACCAGATGGGTTTTTTGACGACCTAGAATCAAATGGGTTCTAGGTCGTTGAATCCAAAATTAGATCAATTATGGGTTCGCCGAACCAAAACCAGATCAATTCTGGGTCGTCGAACCTAGAACCGGATGGTTCTGGGTTCGACGATAAACCCAAAACCATCTGGTTCAAGGTTCTATTTTGAGTTTTGTTTTTTGTTCTTTTTTTTGTTAATGTTATGATAATTTAATGTTGTTGATGATGTTGTTGTTGTGGAAAATGATGATGTTGATATATTGAATTGATGATATTGATGATCATTGGGTTGATGATGTTGACTTGTGGGAGATGATGATATTGATGAAGTGTGGTTTTTGATATTGATGAATTGTGGGAGATGATGTTTGACTTTTTTTTTGTTAGATTTTTTATAAAATTAATTTTATATAATAAAAGTTAAACTAATTTTATTCCAATCCAATCCTAACCTACATCAAATATGATATGGTATAATTTTTAATCCAATCTCAAGTTCTACCAAACATAAAATGGTTATTTTTCATTCGAATGCAATCCATTTCATTCTATTTCATTCCAATCCTACGTGTCAAACGGAGCCCAATGTGATTAGTCCAAACTCATAAAGTTAATATAGTATATAAACTTTTATTGACATGTTTTACAATTTTAATTATTGCATGAGCTATTCAAATATTATTACAACTTTGAAATTCGTATGGATTATTTAAATAGTATTCTATAATAATATATTTTTTAATATATTACAAGTATATTTTACAACTATCGTGACTGATGGAAACCAAGATAACAATCATGGAGGTCAATGAGACAATTGGACTTAATTTTGAAGGCTTTGGATGCTAATTGAATGTAATTGGACTTTATTAAGGCTTCAAAATATTATTCAAGTTCAAGAACAAGTCCAAGAACATTAATCTTGAGGAAATCTTGAGGCTTGGGTGTCAATTATAATGCAATTGGGCTGTTATTTATTTAATTGATTTACATTGGACCTAATTTGTATAATAGGATTGTTTTAAATTAGTTTAATTTATTAGGCTTTTAATTATATGGCTGAATCATTTATTTTAATTAAAAGCTCAATATGGGTTTGTTTAGGAAAAATCAAAGTCAAAAGTTAAAGTTTGGAAATAGTCAAAGTCAAAGTTTGGAAAAAGTCAAAGTCAAAGTTTAAAAAGAGTCAGAGTCAAAGTCAGAGTCAGAGTCAAAGTCAATTAAAAATAGGGTTTTATTTATTTTCCAATAAAGATTAGGATTGTATGCCTATATAAGGCTTATTAAACCTAAATTTTAAAGAAGTGATTGATGGAATAAGGTAATTGAGAGATTTATTTCTCTTTCGTTCATTGTTGAACATGTGATCTTATCAAACTATGCTTGTGGCGATCGAAACCATGACTTATCTCCCACCTTCTCATCTATGTCTTGGGAGTTGCGTCAATATCATTTTTGTGATAATTTTGGTTCTTGATTATCATATATTCACTGGGTCAAAATTCTTTATAATTTTGGTTCTTGAATGACTTAATCAATGAGTCAACGTTTTCGTTTTAAACCTGTTTTAATCTTTCTTGGGATTGTGTTTTAATTTGATCGTAAGTGTCGTATCAATATATACGGGGTTCACATCAGTTGGTATCAGAACTTTGAGTATTAAATCAGGTTTGATCTATCCATTTATTTTATTCGTTTCTATTTAATTTTTTTTTTTCAATCGCATATTGATTTGCACCAACAATATGTTGTTTGAATTTGCAACATACTGGTTCATCAATATATTATTGGACAAATCAAGTTTGAAGTTGTTTCTTTTTTTTGGTCAGATTTATCGATCATCATCAAGTCACATTGTTAACCACACATTGTTTCTTGTTTTCAAGTGTCCATTATTTTGTTAGTTTCTTTTGCTTACATTATTTTATTGCCGCACCAAACTCTTGATCAACATCACCATCAATTCTTTATAATTTGTTTTCTTGTTTGAGCCATTCTTTTGCTTAATCAACCATTTGAATTCATCCTATTGTCACACCATCCTTTTTCTTGATTAATATGACCATTCTTGATTCATTACATCTTCTTTTGTGTTCTTGATTTTTTTTTGCCGTACTACATCAATTATTTCGAGATTGAAATTTAATTTTGCCGGATATTTGATGTTAGCCGAAGGCTATCAACCTTGAATTGCATCAATCTTGGCCAAATCTTTACTTGAATTATATCAATCTTGAATCAGATTGATTAGGATTCTTGGTTGAATTATTCTTAGGGCAAATGAACACCTAGATTTTCTTGATTTCTTGCTGCATATATTTTGATTCATAATTCTTACTTGATTTGCAAGATTCGCATGGTTTAGGGTTTCTTGAGTGATAAACACATGAGTGCGTAGAGTGAAACACGTGAGGGAGTGTGTGAGGTTTTCTCTAACATTCTTTTCAGGTTTCAATCAAGTCTCTAGGACAACATTACGGATTTCACGATTTGAGGACAAATCGTTTTGAGGAAAGCGGGAATGATGGAAACCAAGATAGCAATCATGGAGGTCAATGAGACAATTGGACAACGAGGCAATTGGACTTAATTTTGAAGGCTTTGGATGCTAATTGAATGTAATTGGACTTTATCAAGGCTTCAAATATTATTCAAGTTCAAGAACAAGTCCAAGAACATTAATCTTGAGGAAATCTTGAGGCTTGGGTGTCAATTATAATGCAATTGGGCTGTTATTTATTTAATTGATTTACATTGGGCCTAACTTGTATCATGGGATTGTTTTAAATTAATTTAATTTATTAGGCTTTTAATTATAGGGCTGAATCATTTATTTAAATTAAAAGCTCAATATGAGTTTGTTTAGGAAAAATCAAAGTCAAAAGTTAAAGTTTGGAAATAGTCAAAGTCAAAGTTTGGAAAAAGTCAAAGTCAAAGTTTAAAAAGAGTCAGAGTCAAAGTCAATTAAAAATAGGGTTTTATTTAGTTTCCAATAAGGATTAGGATTGTATGCCTATATAAGGCTTATTAAACCTAAATTTTGAAGAAGTGGTTGATGGAATAAGGTAATTGAGAGTTTTGTTTCTCTTTCGTTCATTGTTGAACATGTGATCTTATCAAGCTATGCTTGTGGTGATCGAAACCATGACTTATCTCCCACCTTCTCATCTATGTCTTGGGAGTGGTGTCAATATCATTCTTGTGATAATTTTGGTTATTGATTATCATATATTCACTGGGTCAAAATTCTTTATAATTTTGGTTATTGAATGACATAATCAATGAGTTAAAGTTTTCGTTATAAACCTGTTTTAATCTTTCTTGAAGTTGTGTTTCAATTTGATCGTGGGTGTCGTATCAATATATACGGGGTTGGCATCAGTGACCTGCTAAATTTAGGATTCTTATGAAATAGTCTAAATCTCTACTCCCGAATAAATGAGAAAGAGCGACCTACACACAGTGGAAAAACTGTCCACAAACTAATGGGACTATATACGAATTTTCCCATACTAGTGGACTATGTGAGAAATTGCCCATTTTTTGCGGCAATGGCACTTAAATCCAATCCTTAGCATGAAGGATGCAAAGCTAGGTGGGAGTAGTGTCACTGCACTACTCCACTTAGAAGTGCATTTTATAATAATTGGATTCTTAGAGTCTAAAATTAAAAATGTGAAATATTATCTTTTGCTAATATTTGTTTATCCAATTATGACTAAACATAATTGGTTTTTTTTGTTTTTTTTTTTTTTTTTTGGATATAAAAAACAGGGCAAACACCTAAAAGAGAAAAAAAAAAAAAAAAAAAACTAATGTAAAGTCTAAGCTTTCTGACTTTCAAAAACTAAAAAGATGTTCTAACTCTAAAAAGAATTAGACAAAGATATATCCTCCATGGACATTTTAAGAGCTCTTTTTGCCGACCAATCAACAACATTATTTGCATCCCAAGGCACAAAAAAAATCTTAACATGTCAATCATTTGTCATAACATTCCAAATGTCCAAGATTATATATTCATAGCAAATGGAGGTAAGATCTGATTAAAGAATTAAACCAATGGCCTTGGATCATGTCAAATATAAGTGATTTTAAATCTTTAATCTTAGGTTTTATGAGGAGGACCTAAGTAAATTTTATGTTTTTAATGTGTTTTCTAGTGTTTTTGTTTATAAGGTTCATTTAGGAGAAGACAGAAGAAAAATGGTGGAAGAAAGCAAGTTTAAAAGAAGTTTTGGAGTTCTTTGAGAAAGGCAATTGTGAGATGAGAATAGCGTGCTCAAGTCGCGAAAATTGGTTAGAGATTCACTAAACGTAATTCACCAAACGCCAGTCGCTATAGTTTTCCAGGTATTTTTTTTAAACGTGATCACGAGTTATAAGTTGTGATTTTGGCTTCAGACGTGTATGGAGGAAACTCTTTAACCCTGTGTGAAACCACCTATAAATTTTTTATTTTCTCAAATTGCAGATGACAAGCGACAAGCAACGAGCCTTAGAGCATTTCTTAGTCAGTTTTCAATCATTTTAGCTTGGGTTTTTGTTAGGGTTTCTGCCCTAGGAGCTTGTAATGTTGTAAACGGTTTTATAAATTTTTAATAAAGTATTCATTTCATTCAATTTATATATTTTGCAAAAATCGTATATATCATGAGAAACATCCTTGACTACTGATGTAATTTCAAACTAAGTGTATAAGTGTTTTATACAGGTGGATTTAGTTTGAGATAAGTAATTTAAAGAGTCCGTAGAAAACAAACAAAGCAGGGTACTTCATTTGTAGTAAATCTACAGCTGCGGTCCTTTTCGTATTTGATACGATAGTCTTATCCAAGACTGTTCATTTGGTGATATGGAAATGGAGGCACCTTATATAATAAAGATTATATAGGACTGGGCCACGATAAATATAAGTCTCTAAATAATATCCGTTAATTTTAGAGATTTATATTTATCAATCAGATGATCATATATGAATTGATCTTAATTCTGAGTGTATTATGAACTCCTACTTGTTAAGTTATTTCCTTTGATTTACATGGGTGAGATCGGTGTAGATACCCGATCAATAACTTCGTACTTTGGGGATATGATTTAGTAAGTAGCTGTGAACATTCTATACAATAGTGAAATCCACTCCTTCTTGCGAGAAGTAGAAAAGTAGTTCCCTTAAGGGTTGATTCAGGTCTTGAACAATAAGAGCGCTCAACTTTCTGTTTATATGTAAACAGAAAGATAAATTCATAAGTTGTTATGAATATATTGTTCATTAGAGAATCAATGGTCCTTAAGGATCAAGAAATAATTATAGAGGTAAAACGGACATTTGACCTTACTCTAATTATGAACTATTTATGGAGGGTCAAATCATATGTAGTGATTAAATCAATGGACACTGAAAAATTTCAGATTGTATAAAAACATCTATAGTTTTGAGAGTGCAATCTTAAGTTTTTAGTGGAGTAACTTTAAGATTAATAATAGTGAATTATTTAATTAAAGAGTTTAATTAATAATTCCGATATTATTGGAGCTCAAAACTGTAGGTCCATCGGGTCCCCTTGATAGCTCATTTTACTATAAGAAACATGTATATAGAATATTGTAATTGGACCGTCCAATTATAGGTGTTACATAAGTAACAAAAATTTGTGTTCACTTGGTATTTGAATAATATTGATTATTCAAATTATTTAATTATTAATTATGAATTAATAATTATTTAATTAATTTTATAAGAGGTCTTGAATCCGATTCTTAGTGACTTTGATATAAATTAATTATGAATTAATTTATTAAAAGTTACAAGTTCTATTTCAAAATATAATATGAATTAATTTTGAATTAATTATATTATATGGGGCAAAAGTTTAATTATAATAAGATTATGGTCAATATTAATATTGATTAATTAAAACCCTAATTGTTTGCCTATAAAAAGAAAAAGTTTCTTTTCTACATCTAGGTTTTTGGTTGTTGTTTATGTTTTTTAAAAACAATAAGAGAAAAGAAAAAGAAGTTTTTTTTTTCAACAAATACAAAGAACAAGAATTTGTGTCTTTATTCTTTATATAACCAAAAATCAAACACTCACCTCTTATAATCATTGATTTAATTTGTTTTTTTTTTAGAAAGAAATCAAAAAGTAAGTGAGCGCAATTCTATATAATTGTACCCACTCGCTTGTTTCTTGGTTTCAAGATATATCAAGGAAGGTAAGGTGGTGAGCAATCCACAGAGATCAATACAAAAGGTAAAAATCTGATTTTTATTTATTTATATTATTTTATTTCATTGTTTTACAAATTTTGGGTTCTTGAGTTTTCTAAAAAGTTTTTGAAACTCAATGTTCCGCAAAATCCTTAATTTTATGAAAAACAAATTGTTGATTTTTGTTTTTTCAAGCCATCAATTGGTATCAGAGCCAAGGTTTCAATAAAACAATGGATTTTTAAAATAATATGTTTGTATTGATTATGTATGTCAATGAGTGGGCACTATTATTTTGATTTGATGATTGATATGCATATTTTATATTCATGTTTGATGAATGGGATTGCATGGTATGATCATAAATTGTATGGTTCTTTGGTTAAATAATTCGATTGATATGTAAGCCGTTTGTGGCAATTTTTTTTTCATTGTAATTCAATAGTTTTAGGCTTTTTTTTTTTTTTTTTTTTTGAAAAATGTAAAGTTGAAGATTGATGTCAACGGGGTTGATTTGCTATGCCGGAATTATGATTCAAAACGGAAAATTATTTTGAAAACGGCTGGTTTTATTTAATTGTATTTAAAACTACCGTTTAAAATATAATTAATTGCATTGAAATGAATTATTAATGCAACAGTTTTAAATAGTATAATTATGATTCGAAACGGAAAATTATTTTGAAAACGGTTGGTTTTATTTAATTGTATTTAAAACTACCGTTTAAAAGATAATTACTTGAATTGAAATGGATTATTAATACGGCTGTTTTGAACGGTCCAATAAGACATTTATTATGAATAAATGTATGCGCATTAGATGCGTTGCACATTAGATGTGCAAACAAATAAAATTATAATAATAGTCCTTAAAATTATGTGTTCCATATTTTTGGGGTTTCCATTTCAATTGAAACACTATTGAAAATTGTCATTGTGTTTGGATAATTTTCTTGGATCCATAAATCAAGAAATGAGCTTTTCTAGCCTTATCTATTTGATAGAAGTTTTTGATAATTAAATTAGATTTAATTATAAGCCCATGAAGACCTTGAAGACCATGAAGACTATGAAGACTACAAGTGAAGGCCAAGGAATGCCTTGGTTAATTTTTGTAATCTTAAAATTAGATGTAGGTCGTTAAAACCAAAGAACCCGGTCATACACATGTTATTTATTTATTTATTTTATTTTCATGAGATGAATGGATAAATATATATAACATGTACATGCATTAAAAATATGTCATATAGAATCATGAAGTGCCTACTCACTACATTATAACATGACATGCATCATATGTATTATTTTTATTTTACTATTAAAATTGTTTATTAGTATCAATAGAAAAATAATACATGAAATGCCTTTAAAATAACTTGAATTGATTTTAATAGAAAATCATAGGTTTCAAATTAGAAATTTGATTTCAATAATTGGCATTCATAATGTGGATTAGATTTTAATTAGTTAAAATCGGATAATTTCATATTAAATTTAGTCTTTATAATTTTGATTATTTTGATTAGATTTATAAACTAAATTGGATTTTTTAAGTGTTAAAAATCCAGTAATTCATTAAATTGATAAATTAAATTAGATTTTTAAATGTTAAAAATCCGATAATTTATTAAGTGTTAATAAGTTTCGAACTTTAATAACACACAAATTCCTAGTAATTTAGATTATCTTTTTAGCCATTAATAATCTAAGACAATGACTAGGAAAATTTAATAGAAATCCCTAACCCTAAAATAGTGAGTGGGAGAGGGATATATGACAATATATCCCGCGATCTCCATCATTAGTTCAACACCGTAAAACTTAAATGGCACCTCGAGACGGCTTTGTTATCGTCCCCCTACGGATGGTGTCCATTTAGGTTGATCAAGGTTGACTTCCTAACGGATAGGAATTCTAGATGTATCTTGTGATTGACCTACCCTACGACGGCAATTCTCGAGTTAAGTCTATGGACTCCGAAATGATGGGTTACACTCATAAAGGAAATAATTAATTGTTAATTATTTTTCTTGACCGAAAAACGGTAGTCAAATAATATATGAAAAAGAGTTTTCTATTATATTATTTGATTGAGAATGTCTTAGTCTAATATACAAATATTTGACCTACCCTACGGTGGCACCTATTTGTGGCATGTTAGATTATCATGGCATAATTATTAATTTTAGGGATTTTGATAATTTATTATTCGTGGATCATGCATCACGTTTAATTTTATGCCAAAATTACATGATATTAAATTTTGCAAATTGATATTAAATGAATTCCATTTTATTGATTTTCAACAATGGTATCTCCGTTGATTTCTATTCTTGCTAATGATAAACTTAATGGGTAAAATTATGTCAAATGGAAAAGTAATATGAACGCAGTCCTGGTCTGTGAGGACCTTAAGTTTGTCACGACTCAACCTTGTCCTCCTCAGCCAGTAGATAATGCTGGACGTGTTGTGCGCGAGACCTATCAAAAATGAGTCACGGCTAATGAAAAGGCCCACTGCTACTTGTTAGCAGGGATGTCCGAGGTACTTGCTACCAAGCACTAGTCAATGACAACAGCAACTCAGATGCTAGAGTCATTGCAGGGCATGTTTGGGCAACCTTCTGAGCAGCAACGACACGAAGCTGTTTGTGCTGTGATGACTGCTAAGATGAAAGAGGGTACATCTGTTCGAGAGTATGTTTTGAAAATGATGACCCACTTCAACACAGCTGAAAGCCATGGAGGGGCAATAGACGAACATAGCTAAGTGAGTATGATCTTGGAAACTCTTCCGAAGAGTTTCATGCAATTCAAGAGTAACTATGTTATGAACAAGTTGACTTACTCACTTACACAATTACTTAATGAGCTTACTACTTATGAGTCAATGAATAAGGATAAGAGTAAGTTTGGTGAAGCAAACGTTGTTGAGTCTTCTTCTTATGCTAAAAACAAGAGGAAGAGAAACACCAAAAAGGCTACAGCTAAGCCCAAAACATAAGCTACCAAGAAGAAGAACAAAAAGAGCTCCAAGGCCATCAAGCCCAAAGGAAAATGTTTCCATTGTGGTGTGGATGGACATTGGAAGAGGAACTACCCTAAGTACCTCAATGAGCTCAAAGAGAAGAAGATGAAAGGTAAATATAATTTACTAGTCATTGAATCTTGTTTAGTGGAGGATGATTCATCCACTTGGATAATTGATTCAGGAGCCATTAATCATGTTTGTTCTTCTTTGCAGTTGATTGACTCTTATAGGCAGTTTGGTGAGGGCGATTTCAACATGCGAGTCGGGACTGGGGAAGTCGTTTCAGCAAAGGTAGTGGGAGAAGTTAGACTTCATTTCAATAATAATTGTTTTATCATACTGAACAATGTTTATTTTATTCCAGGTTTTAAATGAAATTTGATTTCTGTATCCAAACTTTTGAAATTTAATTATTCTGTTTATTTTTATAATAAATCAGTTATTATTTCTAGAAATGATTTGAAAATTTGTTCAGGAATACAAGAAAAAAATTTATATGTGTTAAGACCGTTAATGCATAACCCACTGTTTAACACTGAAATGTTTAAGGTTGAAAAACCAAAAACAAAACGACAAAAGATTTCTCAAAATGATGACACATATCTTTGGCATCTAAGACTTGATCATATTAACCTTGACAGATTAGATAGAATTGTAAAGAGCGAACATTTAAGTGAGTTAAAGATCGGTATTTTACTTGTTTGTGAATCATGTTTAGAAGGTAAAATGACCAAAAGACCTTTTACTGGTAAAGGACTTAGAGCTAAGGAACCACTAGAGCTTATACATTCGGACGTCTGCGGTCGTATGAATGTTAAAGCTAGAGGCGGTTATGAATATTTCGTCACATTTATTGATGATTATTCTAGATATGAGTATGTTTACCTGATGCAACGGAAGTCAGAAATTTTTAAAAAGTTCAAACAATTTCGAGCTGAAGTTGAAAATCAATTAGGTAAAACATTGACGACTCTACGATCGGATCGTGGAGGTGAGTATCTCGATACAGATTTCGAGGATTACTTACTTGAGCATGGGATTCTATCCCAACTGACTGCTCCTGGAACACCTCAGCAGAACGGTATTGCAGAAAGGAGAAATCGGACATTTTTGGACATGATGAGATCTATGTTTAGTTTCTCATCATTACCTAGTTCATTCTGGGGATATGCATTGCAAACTGCAATGTATATTTTGAATGTTGTACCATCTAAGTCAGTTCCAAAGACACCCTTGGAGTTGTGGAATGGTCGTAAAGCTAGTTTACGACATTTTCGCATTTGGGGTTGTCC
Source organism: Nephelium lappaceum (assembly GCA_021234005.1). Taxonomy (NCBI): domain Eukaryota; kingdom Viridiplantae; phylum Streptophyta; class Magnoliopsida; order Sapindales; family Sapindaceae; genus Nephelium; species Nephelium lappaceum. The sequence goes on from CM038007.1 coordinate 3,391,120, forward strand.
AGCACATGTGCTGAAGAACAAGACTGGGAAGTTGGAACCACGTTCAAAAGTTTGCCTATTTGTAGGTTATCCTAGAGAGACTAGGGGCGAACTCTTTTATAGTCCTGAAGAAAACAAAGTATTTGTATTGACAAACGCTACGTTTCTTGAAGAGAACTATATGAGAGAGTACAAACCTCGAAGTAAAGTTGTACTAGAGGAATTACTTCCTGGTTCAACCAGTATCCCGTCAACAATAGTTGTTGACAAAGACATAATTTAGACCACGTCTGAACGTCAGACAAATTCTCATCAGAATCATCTACCACCTCATCGTAATGGGAGGGTTACTAGACTACCAATCCATTATAGAAAGATCGGAGAGGCACAGATTGTTATCTCTGATGAGAGTGTAGATGATCCATTGACATACCATGATGCAATAGAGGATTCTGATAAAGAAGAATGGCTTAAAGCAATGAATCTCGAGATGGAGTCTATGTACTCTAACTCTGTCTGGGAACTTGTAGATCAACCAGATGGGATAAAACCCATAGGTTGTAAGTGGATCTACAAAAGAAAGAAAGGAGTGGATGGAAAGGTAGAAACCTTTAAAGCTAGACTAGTGGCAAAGGGTTAAACTCAAAAAGAGGGAGTTGACTGTGAGGAAACTTTCTCGCCAGTAGCTATGCTTAAGTCCATTCGGATTCTTCTCTCCATTGCTGCATGTCTCGATTATGAGATTTGGCAAATGGACGTCAAGACTGCATTTTTGAATGGTAATCTTGATGAAAGTATCTATATGGTACAACCAGAGGGATTTGTATCCCAAGGTCAAGAGCAAAAGGTTTGCAAGTTGCAAAGGTCCATTTATGGACTTAAACAAGCATCTCGATCTAGGAACATAAGGTTTGATACTTCGATCAAGTCTTATGGTTTTGAGCAAAATACTGATGAGTCTTGTGTATACAAACGGATTATCAATAAGAAAGTGGTTTTCCTTGTACTTTAGGTTGACGATATTCTACTCATTGGGAATGATATAGGAATATTATCAGACGTAAAAAACTGGCTCGCTAGCTAATTCCAAATGAAAGATTTAGGAGAGGCCAGTTATGTCATTGGGATCCAAATAATACGGGATCGTAAGAACAAACTGTTAACGCTGTTTCAGGCATCATATATCGATAAGATTCTTATGCGATTTTCGATGTAGAACTTTAAGAAAGGTCATTTACCTTCTCGTCATGAAGTTCATTTGTCTAAGAAACAGTGTCCTAAGACACCTCAACAAATTGAGGATATGAGACGGATTCCCTATGCCTCTGCAGTAGGCAGTCTCATGTATGCTATGTTATGCACGAGACCGGATATATGTTATTCAGTGGGAATAGTTAGTCGTTATCAATCTAATCCAGGATTTGATCATTGGGTGGCTGTAAAACATATTCTCAAGTATCTTCGGAGAACGAGAAACTATATGCTAATATATTCTGGAGAGGATTTGATCCCATGAGGATATACAGATTCTGATTTTCAGTCGGATAAAGATTCTAGGAAATCTACGTTCGGATCAGTATTTACCCTTGGTAGTGGAGCCATTGCATTGAGGAGTGTTAAGCAATCATGCATTGCTGACTCCACTATGGAAGCCGAATATATAGCAGCTTGTGAAGCAGCTAAAGAAGCGGTATGGCTACGTAAATTCTTGGCTGATTTGGAAGTTGTTTCAGACATGGATAAACCACTCACCCTTTATTGTGATAATAATGGTGCAGTGGCCAATTCCAAAGAACCAAGAAGTCATAAATGAGGGAAGCATATAGAGAGGAAATATCATCTCATTAGGGAGGTCGTACGAAGGGGAGATGTAAAAGTGATGAAGATTGCATCACAAGATAACCTTGCTGATCCGTTTACGAAGACCTTAATGGCTAAAGTATTTGAAGGTCATCTAGAGGGTCTAGGATTACGAGATATGTCTCAACTGCTCTAGGGCAAGTGGGAGATTGTTAGGGTTTCTGCCCTAAGAGCTTATAATGTTGTAAACGGTTTTATAAATTTTTAATAAAGTATTCATTTCATTCAATTTATATATTTTGCAAAAATCGTATATATCATGAGAAACATCCTTGATTACTGATGTAATTTCAAACTAAGTGTATAAGTGTTATATACAGGTGGATTTAGTTTGAAATAAATAATTTAAAGAGTTCGTAGAAAACAAACGAAGCTGGGTACTTCATTTGTAGTAAATCTACAACTGCGGTCATTTTTGTATTTGATACGATAGTCTTATCCAAGACTGTTCATGTGGTGACATGGAAATGGAGGCACCTTATATAATAAAGATTATATAGGACTGGGCCACGATAAATATAAGTCTCTAAATAATATGCGTTAATTTTAGAGATTTATATTTATCAATCAGATGATCATATATGAATTGATCTTAATTCTGAGTGTATTATGAACTCCTGCTTGTTAAGTTATTTCCTTTGATTTACATGGGTGAGATCGGTGTAGATACCCGATCAATAACTTCGTACTTTGGGGATATGATTTAGTAAGTAGCTGAGAACATTTTATACAATAGTGGAATCCACTCCTTCTTGCGAGAAGTGGAAAAGTAGTTCCCTTAAGGGTTGATTCAGGTCTTGAACAATAAGAGCGCTCAACTTTCTGTTTATATGTAAACAGAAAGATAAATTCATAAGTTGTTATGAATATATTGTTCATTAGAGAATCAATGGTACTTAAGGATCAAGAAATAATTAGAGAGGTAAAACGGACATTTGACCTTACTCTAATTATGAACTATTTATGGAGGGTCAAATCATATGTAGTGATTAAATCAATGGACACTGAAAAATTTCAGATTGTATCAAAACATCTATAGTTTTGAGAGTGCAATTTTAAGTTTTTAGTGGAGTAACTTTAAGATTAATAATAGTGAATTATTTAATTAAAAAGTTTAATTAATAATTCCGATATTATTGGAGTTCAAAACTGTAGGTCCATCGGGTCCCCTTGATAGCTCATTTTACTATAAGAAACATGTATATAGAATATAGTAATTGGACCGTCCAATTACAGGTGTTACATAAGTAACAAAAATTTGTGTTCACTTGGTATTTGAATAATATTGATTATTCAAATTATTTAATTATTAATTATGAATTAATAATTATTTAATTAATTTTATAAAAGGTCTTGAATCTGATTCTTAATGACTTTGATATAAATTAATTATGAATTAATTTATTAAAAGTTACAAGTTCTATTTCAAAATATAATATGAATTAATTTTGAATTAATTATATTATATGGGGCAAAAGTTTAATTATAATAAGATTATGGTCAATATTAATATTGATTAATTAAAACCCTAATTGTTTGCCTATAAAAAGAAAAAGTTTCTTTTCTACATCTAGGTTTTTGGTTGTTGTTTATGTTTTTTAAAAACAATAAGAGAAAAGAAAAAGAAGTTTTTTTTTTCAACAAATACAAAGAACAAGAATTTGTGTTTTTGTTCTTTGTATAACCAAAAATCAAACACTCACCTCTTATAATAATTGATTTAATTTGATTTTTTTTATAGGAAGAAATCAAAAAGTAAGTGAGCACAATTCTATATAATTGTACCCACTCGCTTGTGTCTTGGTTTCGAGATATATCAAGGAAGGCAAGGTGGTGAGCAATCCACAGAGATCAATACAGAAGGTAAAAATCTGATTTTTATTTATTTATATTATTTTATTTCATTGTTTTACAAATCTTGGGTTCTTGAGTTTTCTAAAAAGTTTTTGAAACTCAATGTTCCGCAAAATCCTTAATTTTATGAAAAACAAATTGTTGATTTTTGTTTTTTCAAGCCATCAGTTTTCATAGTTTTAAGCCAAGGATCTATTGGAGGTTTATGCAACAATTTGTTGGAGCCATTCAATAACAACAATGAATGGATTGGAGTGATTTTAGAGCAAGGGTAGTGGTCATTTCATGATGTATACTTCTACTTTTTTCTTATGTATGTGTTGTTCACTTTTACTTTATATTTTGGTTTGATTTTGTGTAGATCTATTGAGAACTAAACTTGTTTCTAGGGGATTCAATGTAGTTTAATATAAATCTATTCTTATGAATGATTTATGATGTTTAATTGGAATGATTTCATATGTTTGTACTCTATTATACTATTTCTGAATGTTTTCAATTGATTTTAGGCCTAGTCAATTGAATGATTTTGTTATATTAATATGCTTGAAAAAGATATTGATATGTAGAACTTGGTAAAATGACATTTGAGAATTAGAATAGAAATATATCTAGTTTTTAAGTATGATATTGTGTGGGTAAGTGTTCATAATAAGCTTGTATTAATCATCCAGCATAGAAATATAGCTTTGTGTTTAATACGGATCTACCTGTGATGAACTCGAAAGAGGTTCACAGATATAATTGTTTACCTGATCAATTACAATATGAAATTATGAATTGTTGATGGAAAATGACACAAGAATAGTGAAGTATTAAATGAAGTTAAATTTCCCTAGACCTTCAATTCAAGTGCGTGTTTTGTTTTTTTTTTTGAAATTCCTTCAATTCAATTGTTGCTACAATTAAAATAAGTTTTCTTGATAATTATATTTTTGCAATTTTACTTTTAAATCAATTTTATTAATTGTTGTTTGGATAAAGTTATGTAGATAAATTTAAGTAATTAGTTCTAATTTGAATGGTCTCTGTGAGATCGATCTTAATTCACCACTGTATTGCACAAAGACCTTGTATACTTGTAAGAGTTTTTATGTAGTAAAGTGTATTACTGAATATACGCATTGACCTTCTTAAAACCTCCCTTAAAAATCCCTTGATCATTACAAATTAAAACCCCAATTACAACTCTACTAGCAACTCTATCCAAAGCTCCATATGTATTCAATTTGATCCATACCATAAGAAAAATCAAGAGCTATAAGGATAGGGAATTTACTATAGTAATTTATCCAACCATCAAAAATAAGCGAAGTCCACTTATTGATAAAATAAATTTCATTCAAAGGTTTTATAAAATCTAAATCATAGACTTCTTGGTTCCTTCAAAACCAAAGGAAATAGCAAGTGACTGTAAAAGTGGAGAGCCAAGCACCTTTCCTAGTAAGGTTCTTCAGAACTCATTCCTCTCTGTCAACTCTTAAAAACCTATTTTGCCATTTGTGAGGAATAAATTTTATCCAGATCTCAAAAGTGATGTAACAATTCCTTAAAACATGCATATCATCCTCCAAAATGTGGCCACAAAATAAACAAGAGCTAGAGGTAGTAAGACCAATCCGAGCTTTTCTAGTATTAGTTAGAAGTTTCCCATGCTTAAACTGTTAAAGAGAGAGTCGTATCCTCTAGGAAACTTAAACCTTTTACAAAACATCCCAAACTCTATCCTTATGACCCCAACTGTTGCTAAAAAGGGAATTATAGTCAGACTTTAGGGAAATACAACCATCACTAGAAGCCCTCCAAATAAGACGATCAATAATTGCATCTTGACAAGGGAGATGAGAGGTAGCAAGAAGAAGACATTGCCCATCAAGTAGAAAATTTCTTAAATGAGACCAATCCTAGTTGCCATTTACATTAACCAAATCAACCACCATTTAAAAGATCAGGAGGCATAACATAGTACACCAATTAATTGCCAAAATCCACTCTTACGATCAAATTTAGAGAAATAAGTAGCTTTTTATATATAATTTATTGATTCCTCTTTATTAGGAATTTTATAACTATCATCTAGGGTATTGTCATTTAGGAGTTGTTTGTTTTTAGTACTTATTATTTAATGGGTCTAAATTAAGTTCATTAAGTTATTTTTGTTTGTTTTTTTAAATATTCAAATAACTTAAAACTATACAAAAATCATTGAAAAAAAAAGTTATAATTTCTGACTTTTATCTGAATACCATATCATTTAATAATTTTTTTTAATATATTATTTCAAGTCTACCCTCCTCAAAATAATATATTTCTAAATTTATTCTAATTTTACATTATAAATATTTCTTTTAATGCTATAATATATAGTGTTTGACAAATAAAAATTCTAAAGATCTCATCCTCAAATTTTCTTTACAATTTAAACTTTCTTTGTAATAATAATTCAACTTAAGATCATTTTGTTTATTTTTATTTAAATGTATAAATTTAATTTACTCTATTATAATAATTAATCTTATTTTAATTATGAATAAAAGTATTATTAGTACATGCATAAAAGTATTTTAGTTTTGGTCAATTAAATAATTTATTTGTAATTTTTTATATCATATTAAATAAAATTATATAACAATTAATAGATAAAAATGACATAAATGTCAAATTATTAATTTTCAATTAATTTTTAAAAACAAACAAGATTACTATATATTCGGAGGTAAGGAAAAAAAAATATATATATATATATATATATCATTCAGATTTTAGATTTCAGTCATTATTTAGTCTTCAATGACTTTCAATACTATTCAATCTTCAAAAAAAAAAAAAAAAAAAAAAGAATAAATGACCCCTTAATCTTTTATAGTTGATTACCATTGTACTCTTTCCTTTTTTTGGTTCACTGTGGTTATTTACTATAAATGTTGGGTTTTTTTATCTACTTGTACTTTTTCAGATAAATTTTAATTTTAATAATTCTTTTATGTGTAATTGAAATTCTTTTCTATCTTCTAAACTATAGGCTTCTGTCTTTATTGTTAAAGGAGGATTAATAATCTCTATATTATAATAATCAGCACTATTTTCTCTTATTGGAATAATGAAACTGCATAAAAATTTATGGTGCATTTACTTTAATTGTAGGAATCGGAATGAAAATCGAAATGATCTGAAATTGGAATGACTTGAAATTGGAATAATGTATCGGAATTAGAATAAGTTATTTACTTCAATTGCAGGACTCAAAATCAGAATCAATAGTATTCCCATTGAACTGTTTACTTTACTTTGTAATCAGAATATATTAATTACAAGTGATAAAAATGCCTTTGATTAACAATATTTTATATTCCACAAAAAAGAAAAGAACTTTTCTAAACAATATTATTATAAGTATATTATGTATCTATATTTTACTTTTTATTTTTTGTTAATGTTAAAGAATTCCAAATGTGAAATCACATTAATTTTTTTTTTAATTATTCTTAAATAAAAATTTCATAATATTATATTATTTCTCGAATAAGAATATAGTGGTCATTTTTGTTTTTCATATATATATATATATATATATTTAACCTTCCTTGTAAGAATTATGCTAGACTCCACCATTGTAGTTGTTATGATTATTGATTGTGTGATTATTTCTAAACTCTGATATAACCCAATAATATTGTAAAAATAAACAATTTTATTTAACAATAATATATACCATGTAATCTATAGAACAAAAAAGAAAAAGAAATAAAAAAAAAAGAATAACTTCCAAAAAAGTTCCATAGCCTCATTTAATAAGGGTTATAAAAGTCTTTTTAATTTAGAAAGGGGAATGAAAATGAGATTCCCAAGTAGAGTGAGGGGAATGTGCTTCTCATTTCACAACCCTAAATTCGTGTGGGATCCATCATTTTATTCTCATTATGGAATGATTTTAGAATAAATAAACACCATCAATTATTCTCATTTCTCATTCTCATTCTCAGACACAACAAGTAAATGCACATAAATAGAATACCAAAAAAAGAAATAAAACTATTTAATAAAAAAAAAAAAAGAAACTAGCTCAAGTATAATCATCTATTTGAAATATCTAAAAGTATTGTAGTTAGGTTACTATTTAATATATATATATATATATAAGTATCAAATTTTTAATTAAAATAATTGTGAACAAGTTGGTAAAGGTTGATCTTTCTTTCATAGCTGGAGTATTTAGTGAACTTTTTTGCATTTATCGTTTGGTTTGAGTTCTATCATATGTGTTTATTAGCAAAATAATGAGGAGCTTGTTTTCCTTGTTAGAGTATATTTCTTCTTATGGACGTCGATTTTTAGTTTCCAGACGTTATATAGTATAAAATTTCGACAAATCTTAATACATCATTGAACATTGATTTTATTGGGTTTTTTAATGAGAAAACCCAGTAAACCAAAAATAGCATGAATTGTGAAAATGATAATGAAAAAAAGGAGAACTTCATTTCTGTCTTTATGTTATTAGAAAACTTCTATTTTTTAATTGTGAATCCATTTATGTTTCCCATAGTCTCTTATGTTTGAAAAAATATATCATTCTAGTCCCTCTGACCAGAATTTTAACGGTGAAACTAGCAACAAAATGTATATTGATTATTTTGTCCTTAGTTTAAAATTACCAAATTACCCTTTATAAAAAAAATAAAATAAAAAACTCACAATTCTTTTTTTTTTTTTTAATTTTTCTTTTTAATAATTAACTTTTTAGATTTATTGAAATGACAAAAATAGCCCTTTTCTGTTATGGTTGACTAATAGTAGAGATTAAAATGATGTACATTTAAAACGTGAAGGATCATGGGAGACATAAATAGATTTGCAGTTAAAAACAAGAAGTTTATCAAAAACAAATGGATCAAAATGAAGTTTTCTCTTTAACATCATGAACGATTAATGTTAGATAGTGAAGGTTGCACAAACTATTTTTGCAAACGTTTTTCAATTTTCCAAGATTATGCAAACTATGCTCACGATCTAATTGGGTAAGAAGAAATTCAAATCCATTTTCTCTTACTATTTTTAATATCCTGATCTCATATCTACTTATATATTATATTCCTTATCCATTTGAGTTCATCAACATTAGACGAATTAATCATTGCAAAATTTACAAACGTTGAATATAGGATTTTCAAAACTGATTGAACTCCATAAACGTACGGAGTATAATAGGTTGCACAACCTATTATACTTCTAATTTGCTAGATTGATTTTACTTTTTGGTGCTCTTAGCCTGAAATTATGCAAACATACGTTGACATTAGCGCTCTGTCGTCCAATTATGCAAACATATGTTGACATTTTGGAGTAAGAATTCTCTATCATCATTTTTTTTTTTTTTTGTTTTGGCTAAGTTTTTGATAATCTATTGACACATCAACGTAAAAAATAATAAATGATCAAAATTGTTATATTTTTTTCTTTCTTTTACATCACTCAAACTTAAATTACTCTCATGAAAGAGTTAGCACCATGTTAACATTGATAGAGAATCCTTATTTGACGTTTTGGTCTCTTGCTGTGGGCTTCGTTAAAAACAAAATGATATTGAAGTGATCAATATAAAGAAATAAGCGTTCACAATTTGATTAACCATTAATTTTACCATATACTTCTTATCCTTTACCTTTCTTTTTTTATCTTTCTCTCTCATCAAGCAAAAAAGTAACCTACTTTAATAAATTGAAAAGCATCCTCTAGATCTCATGAAATTTTATAAAAATTTTTGGCATTTTAGAATTTTTCAAGAATATACATGTTTTTCACTACAAAGAATACTCCAAATCAGGTTATTTGAGTGAAGTAATTGAAAAAAAGTGAGCTACGGTCACACATGCGAAATAAAATGATGATGCTAATGTTGAATTGTGATGTTAACTTTAGTTGTTTTGTTAAAAAGCCATTCACATATTCTGTGGTGCACACCTTTACATACCAAATGGTCTAGCATATGGCAGCCATAATTAAAGTTTTTGGAACGACTATAAGTAACAGAGAGAGATATAATTAAAGTTTTTGGAATTACTATAAAGTTAGAGAGGGAGAGTGTTTTCACATTTTTTTTGGGGACACTATTTGTGAACGAATTTATGGAAATAATTTATCAACAATGTCTAGCAACATTACATACTAACAAAATTACATTGTACATACCTTTAATTTGTAGGCTTGCCGATTATGAAATTCTATCATTGCACAAATTGTTAGAACATCGGTAATTTAGTGCACAATTTGAGAAGAAAAGTATATTATTATTTTTTCTTTTTTAATAAGAAGCAAAGTATGTTTTGAAGTGAATGGAGAGAAATGAGAGCTTTCTATTGGTCAAATTTCAATAGACAGATTGGTGTAGTGTAGTCAAACAAATGGTGTAGTGTAGTCGATTTTTCCACTTTTACAATGGTGTGCATATAGGTCCAATTTCTGCATCAATTTGATTACCTTATTGGTTAGATAAAATTACTCATCAATAACCATTAGATTGACTTCAATAACTATCTTAAAAATAGATCTTTGAAAAAAGATAATAGAGATACTGTTACAAAATTTTATGGAACATCAGTTGAGAATTAATATGAGGAAAGAAGAGACCACACAGGTAGAATCACATTCTATTCAAAGGAAGAAGCAAATTCCATAACTTTGATAACCACCAGTAAGAACATACATGACACCCAAAGCGGATGCAAAGCAAACCAAGCCTCGACAATAACAAAAAACACGTACGACAACAACCAAAAGACATCAAGCAGCACCGTACCACTGCTCGTTAAATCTGTATTTCTTGCAAGCCACCGTTCAGGTTCATGCACTTTCGAGGGATGGTGACTCTGAAGAATGTCAGGCATCATTTTCTGCACTCACAGAAAGCGGTGTTTTCAGAACCCCAAAAGCCAATTGATGTTAGAGACCGTGCCAATCCTCACACTGTTGGTCACGACAGCCTTGAGCGCCGAAACTAAATTGTACCAGGATAGAGAACATGTACCACCATTTCACAAAGGCTGTTGCAGCCATAGTAAACGCTTAGTCCCTACATGTCTGCTTTCCTTTCTTTCATTTGAATACGTCTTTTCAAATGGAAAGACGTAAACAGCTCCAAAAATGGATGAAGATATTTAGAAAATGCAGATGTACAATAAGAGACCAACCTACAATAAAGAATACCGCATGAGTTTTTTATATGTAATTGTTGCTAAATTTTGTAAAATATGGTTGACGGTGTGTAAAATGAAATCATAGAGAAGCACTTGATATCTAATTTGAGCCTCAGTTGCAGTCTGTGTTTTCCAACAAAGTAGGCCTAATAAATAGCAATTCGAAGTGATTGTGTTAGTCTTATTAGCTTATCTAAATAGTCTCCACTGAGTTTTGTATTTAAGTTGAATATACTTAAACAATATGCAAATGCGCAATGAGAGATGCATAAGAGAATTCGCTAGGAACTACATTAGAATGTAAATTAGTTTCTTACTTTAGTTACAGCCCTGTCATAATCAGAAGCCCCTTGTGATGGCAACAAACCTTCAGGGACACTTGCGTCGTTCGCTTGTCCGGTTGCTAAATCAGTCAAGAGCTCTTCAGGATCCATGGAAATTTCCAGGATGAATCTTAAAGGCGAAAAGTACTCCGTAGACTCTCTAGCCTTTCCATAGTACACTGGATAGCCTTCTGATATCAGCAGGAGTTTGTCAACCATGTGAAACATTCTGCTTGAGGGCTAATGGATTGTTGTGATCACTGTCCCTCCTACCTGTAGACAATCAAATGTAGTCTTTAATATTTGTAATATCAATTTTGAGTCGAAATGACACCGGAAAGTGGATCTACTTAGGATACCTTTGCAACTGTTTGAAGAATTAGAAGTAGCTTGTTAGCTACGGTGGAGTCAAGGCCTGAGGTTGGCTCATCAAGCAACAATGAAGGATCCACCACAATTTCATATCCAATACTGGTTCTTTGTCTTTCTCCTCCGGATATTCCCTTCATTAACCGCAGCCATTGCCATGCATAAAAGCCTATCATGAGAAATTTTACAAAACAGTCTAGATTTATGTAACTTACAAATCTGTAATCCTGAGTATATACCTGACTTGCAAATACAGTTTGCTTGCTGTGATTACTATCATGCTTTGATTTTCACAAGCTCAATTCACAATCTGCATTAAAAAAATAAAAAAAAGAGGAATTATTGCCAAACTTCAAATTCTAAATTAAACAAGAGATTACTAATTACCTACCTATTTGTTAGTTGAATCTATCACAATGCTAGCTCAACCCAGTATGATGTAATCCTAGCACCACAATATTGATTCAAACTTCATAATCCAATACTCGATCTCGATAGTAGAATGAATTTGTTACTCAAGCCAATGATGTGGGATATCTTGAACCACTCTTCTCCTTCACCCCTTTTGCAATCTCCTTTATAACACAGAATAATATCTTCAACCACCGGGTGAACCCTGGTTTGTGCAGTAATGAAATATCACATGAGAAAAGCCAGGATGTTAGAAAAATTGCAGCAATTCCCATGCATACAAGCCTATCTATCATGAGAAAATCCAAACTGCAACCAAGAAGAAAATCAGAGAAGGAAATTGAAGAAACAAAAATGAAAAACAAGAAACTGAATTTTTTCAAATGTTAATTTTGTTAAAGATTTTATTGACTCATTTTTTTTCATAATTTACTTATGAGAGTTTACACTCCTTTAAGAATGTTAGAAAATCACTGTATTAAGATGTGACTTTTTCAAGGAAAAGAATTATATGTCCTTTTAGAATTAGAATACTTCTTTTTTTATTTCTAGAATAATTACAATACTTCTAAATACCCTATTTACAAGAATAAAGTACATAGTATAGTATAAGAGAATTTTTGTAAGAGTTTCACAAAGTTTGTCAAGAAGTGAACGATGTTGGGTAAACATTTGGTAATACCACCATATGCCATCTGAAGACACACCATTAATCTCAATTTTGTTAACAACTAATTTTCAACGAAATTGTGACTGGGCTTATATTATAAGTGATTAAACACGAATTTGACTTAAATTAAAAATATAAAAAAAGAAAAATCCTAAATCATAAAATTTCTCCATATATATATAAGTCTTCTATTGAATGAGGCCTGCAATGAAACCTATGGCAAAAGATTAATGAATTTGTTTCGGACGTAAGGCTGCAAATGAAAGAAAAGCACAAATTACCTGACTTCAAAATGTTGTACATGCCAAGTACTGTAAGTCAATAAGTCAGCGTATATGAGTTAAGTTACTTTCAGTGGATCACCTGAAAATTTTGACATGTTATAGTCAGTGAAAGTTCTAATTTGTGACACAAAACTAATTACGAAAATAGATGGAAAATTGAAAATATTGAAAACTGTGACAGACTGAAATACCTGCGACGTATATGCATGGGGTCAGAAATATTTTCTTCTGAATCGTTGATGAATCTGCTATCGATCATAACTAGCGGAGTGTGAGCTATCTTAGGAAACATTTTTGGTTGAGCCTTTTTGAACCATTTCTTGGACCGTTCAGTCAGCAAAGCACAATCCCCAATATATAACTTCAACAGTGAAGATGGCAGGCTCACCTTTGGAAATGATTTGAGATTGGGGTAATTCAGGATGCTTAAATACTCAAGAGAGGAGAGATTCTAAAAACCCTTGGAAAATAGATCCTTCAAGTTTTGAAAATCTGCGATGGTCAAATGCGTTAGAGAAGTGGGCAATATCATTCTCATATCTTCCTGAGGGAAAGACTCAGCGCCTGAACATTCCAAAATCTCCAGTTCTCTAAGAGATGTGAGCCTGTGCAAACCCCACTGAATCAGTAGATGATAGATATGGGAATCTTTAATACTAAGCTTTTTTAGTTGGGTTGGAAAACCGCCTTCTGGGATGGATATGATACTTGGACATTGATATTTAGTTAAATCCTGAAGACAGTTGAGGCCGTGCATGCCGTTGGGTAAAGCTTTAAGTTTCGTACAGGAGAAGACTGCAAAATAACTCAAATTGGTGTCTGGAAGCCCTCCTTCTGGAAAGGAAACAAGAGCCGCACATCCCAATATAGTGACACTTTGAAGGCGGCTTAAATTAAATTGTCTAATCCATTCGGTAACGATTTAAGACTCTCACAATCGAAGATCTGGATACTTTCAAGTGATGAGTCAGTATGAAACTTATGAGTTTTGAACACTTATCAATGCCAAGGTATTCAAGCGTCTGAGGCGGTTGGAAGTTCTGGATACTCTCTAGTGACGATAAGGTGGTGAGCTCATGGCAACACTTAACAGAAAGGTGTTTGAGCGTGGCGGGTAGTGGACCTGATGACAAGGCTGTTAGTGCTGAGCACTCCACAACTGAGAGGTGCTTGAGTGTAGTGGGTAGTGGATCTGATGACAAGGTTGTAAGTGCTGAGCACTCCACAACTGAGAGGTGCTTAAGTGTCACTGGTAGCTGACCTCTTGAGGATAAACATGTGAGAGCAGGGCACTGCTTGACAATCAATTCCTCGAGATGAGCTGTATCACTGATGTTCTTCTCATGCTCATAGAAGTTTCAGTTTCCTCCTTATCATCGAACAAGCTCTGCAATTCCTCACATTCTCTTACACTAAGAGTTTTTAGAGACGAAGGGAGATGGTTGCTGAAAATGAATGTCAGAATGGCAACCAAAACTCTCTAGGCATTCAAGTCGTGCATTTCTGTGCTTTATTCCCTCTGGTAAGGATGTTAGAGCACTACAATCTCTAATATCAAGTTTGTTCAGAAAGGAAAAAAAAATGATCATCTGGGAAAGAAACGAGACTTGAGCAATTGGAAATGCATAGCTCTCTGAGAACGGTGAGGCTACTCAGCGATCTTCATAAGATGAATCTTCTCATACTCATGCTGCCACAAATTCATGAGTTCTTCACAACTGTCAATTTTTAGACTTTTAACTGTCACAAACCCATGCAGGAACCAATTTATGGACATTGAAATATTTGAAAGAATCACCGAGTCCAGTGACATAAAGTCAATCAAACTGGTGGAAGCAATGACTCTGCATCCAGAGATTTCTAATTCGGTGAGCATTGGAAGGCTTTCGACTGAAATTATCAAAGCAAGACATTCTATAATCTCCAATCTCCTCAATGTAGGAAAAGTATTGTATACTGACAATGTCAACCGTGCACATTGATGAATCACAAGGCTTTCAAATGACTTAAACGGGATAGAGCATTTCTCCCCATAAATCTCAGAACCAACATGTTTCAGTTCCCCCAGGCCTTTGATGGTAAGGTCTTTAGGCGAGTCCAATAATCCCAGCGGAGGTAAGGACTCACATTTAACACAGCTTTCCAATCTTAGGACAGTAAGCTTGGACAATATTGATGGATCTCCAACCCAAGATGGAAAGTTTCTTCCAGCATAACACTTAATTGTGAGCTCTTTTAGATTTCCATGAGGCTTCAACACATCAAGAACATTTTCTTCGGCTACCTCGTTCCATGATTCATCAAATTGAGAACCCCATTCTAGTATCATTACTTGTAGATACTGTTTATCAACCAATATGGGCTCTCTTATTTTTTTATCAACATAATGAGTCGCATGATTAAAATTATAAGTATTCTCTAGTCCTAAAATGTGAAGCTCTCCACCTATTAACTTTAAATCAATCAAATCATTCAAACTAGATCCACTAGATTTGCCCACAACAAAATTAGACAATGTTTGAAGGCTTTCTAATTTATTCATTCCCAAAGACATCTCTATTATTAGATAAGCACCTTTAATATTAAGATGACGTAGATTAACCAAATTTTTAATTTTGGAAGGCAACATCTTTAGACGCCAACAATCTCTTAACCTTAAAATTTGCAAGTTGTGTAATGTATTTATTGAATCGGTAGATTTGTAATTGTAGTGCGAGAAAAATTAAGATACCTGATATGTCTCAAACTTATTACCAAATTTCGTAATTGGGAGATTTGATAAGTTTGTAATGACAACACCCTCAATTTCTTGATCTTTGGTGATGAAAACTGTCAATAGAGATGATCGCCAAGAGCGTTCGAATACACTTTGCTTCATGATATTTTTCAAATCGGTTTTTCCCATCACAATGATTAGGACTATAAGAAAGATTAAGAGCCCTATCAAAGCTTCTTGGTTGCCTATGAGTCCTTATTTCATTCTCCAATGTTAAAGTTGTTTCTCCAGAAATCCATTGTGCCAGATCATTGATAAGATTGTGCATTATAAATTTGGATCTCTTAGTGCTTGATCGTTGGAAAAGTGACATTGATGACAAATCATGAAAATACTTGCGGCCTAACTCTTCAAGTTGCGCATTTTCTTCTGGTTGAAAAAGTCCTTCTGCCATCCATAATAATACAATTTCATCTTCTTCAAATTCAAAGCCCTTTGGTAAAATCGCACAATAAGCGAAACATCTTTTTAGATATGATGGAAGATGACAGTAGTTCAACCTTAAGACAGGAAGAATGCCACGTTCTTTATCAAATTTATCCCATAAATTGAAGGGAAAATTTTCGATTTTAATTCGAATGCGGAAACGTGAATCTTAAAAATTTTCAAATAAAACATGTCCAATTGATATTAGTAATAACGATTCAATAATTAATTCATAAGATCAAATCTTACCTTGCATGAAGATTGAATTGATTCCTTTTGATTCGCAGATTCTTCACCACCTGATCTTCCTTGCTATGACTCTTCACAAAAGAAAACGTGTGTAGGCACAATCTTTTGAAGATTCTTTTTGAAGTAGATGGTTATTAGGTGATTTTTAATCCATGGAAATTTTTGGTTCAAATAGCCAAAAATTCTCTCAATCACCACAATCATCACCAATCATAAAAACATCTTTTTATATATATTGGTAAACTAGGGCTCTTCCTATTTAACAAGGAATCCAAATTCCTATTTAAATTGAAAGACTTAATTTATATCCAATATAAAATCAAATTCCTTATTGGATTAGAATTCTATTCTTTTAATTTAATATGGAATCTTATTCCTATTAAATTAAAACTCTTTTAATATATAATTTAAATGGAATCTTATTCCAATTAAATTTATTATTTCCATTAATTAATTAGATGACTTTTCATTAAATTAAATGATTCTAAATCATAATTAATTTAATGACATCATTTAGAATTGAACCCATGACCTCTACAAATAATTAAATAATTAACCATTAATTAAATAATTATAAATATTTAAATAATCAAATTATTTAAATAATTTATGAACATGTACATAAATTTATATGTACACCAATAATCGGACAATCCAATTATATTCTTCAACTTGTTTCTTTATGTGGTTGTGAGCTAGCAAGGGGACCAAATGGACCTACAATTTGAGCTCCAATAATATCGAAATTATTAATTAAACTCTTTAATTAATAATTCACTATTATTAACCTTAGAGTTACTCCACTAAAAACTTAAGGTTGCACTCTCAAAATTGTAGATGTTTTACACAATCTGAATTTTCAGTGTCCATCGATTTAATCATTTCATATAATTCGATCCTCCACGAGTAGTTCATAATTAGAGCTAGGTTATTTAAAATCCGTTATATCTCTCTAATTATATCTTGTTCCTTTAAGTACCATTGATTCTCTAATGAACAATATATCCATAACAATTTATGAATTTATCTTTCCATTTACTCATAAACAGAAAGTTGAGCGCTCTTATTGTTCAAGACCCAAATCAACACTTAAGGGAACTACTCATCTACTTCTCGCAAGAAGGAATGGATTCCACTATTGTGTAGAATGTTCCCAGCCACTTAATAAATCACATCTCCAAAGTACGAAGCATATTGACCGTAAATCTATAACAGTCTCACCCATGTAAATCAAAAGACATTACCCAACAAATAGGAGTCCATTAAACACTCAAGATTAAGATCAATCCATATATGATCATCTAATCGATAAATAAGAATTTCTTTGTTTAACTGATATTAATAAGAAACTCATTTTATCGAGGTCCAGTCCTATATAATCTCTATTATATAAGTGCCTCCATTTTCATATCGCCATATGAACAATCCCGAATAAGATCATCGTATCAAATACGAAATGGACCGCAGCTGTAGATTTACCACAAACAAAGTACCCAACTTTGTTTGCTTTCTACGGACTCTTTTGATTACTTATCTCAAACTAAATCCTCTTGTATATAACACTTACATACTTAGTTTGAGACTACATAAGTAATCATGGATGTTACATGATATTCGTATGAAGCAAACATTTCATAAATGCACATTAATTTGAATAAAATAAACTTTATTTATTTATAATTTATTTAAACGTTTACAAATTACAAGCTCTTAGGGCACAATGCCTAACAATCTCCCACTTGCCCTAGAGCAAATGAGATATATCTCGTAATCCTAGACCCTCTAGATGACCATCAAACACTTTAGCCGTTAAGGTCTTTGTAAACGGATCAGCATGGTTGTCTTGTGAAGCTATTTTCATCACCGACATATCTCCTCTATGTACTATCTCTCTAATGAGATGATATTTTCTTTCTATATGCTTTCCACGCTTATGGCTTCTTGGTTCTTTCGAATTAGCCACTGCACCACTATTATCACAATAAAGTGTGATTGGCTTATCCATATTTGGAACAACTTCTAAATTTGTCAAGAACTTACGAAGCCAAACTGCTTCTTTAGCTGCTTCACAAGCTGCTACATATTCTGCTTCCATGGTGGAGTCAGCGACACAAGATTGCTTAACACTCCTCCATACTATAGCCCCACCACCTAGGGTGAATACTGACCCAGACGTGGATTTTCGAGAATCCTTATCCGACTGAAAATCAGAATCTGTATATCCTGTTGGAATCAAATTCTCACCAGAATATACTAGCATATAGTTTCTCGTTCTTTGAAGATATTTGAGAATACATTTTACTGCCACCCAATGATCCAATCCTGGGTTAGATTGATAACGATTGACTACTCCAACTGAATAACATATGTCAGGTCTTGTGCATAGCATAACATACATGAAACTGCCTACTGCAGAGGCATAGAGAATTCGTCTCATATCCTCAACTTCTTGAGGTGTCTTAGGACATTGTTCCTTAGACAAGTGAACTCCATGCCGAGAAGGTAAATAACCTTTCTTGGAATTCTGCATCGAATAACGTACAAGGATCTTATCAATGTATGATGCTTGAGACAATGCTAACAGTTTGTTCTTACGATCTCGTATGATTTGGATCTTAAGAACATAACTAGCCTCTCCCAAATCTTTCATTTGGAATTGGTTAACAAGCCAGTTCTTTACATCAGATAATGCTCTTACATCATTCCCAATGAGTAGAATATCATCGACGTAAAGTACGAGGAAAACCACTTTCTTATCGATGATACGCTTGTATACATAAGGTTCATCGACGTTTTGCTCAAAACCATAAAACTTGATCGAAGTATCAAATCTAATGTTCCAAGATCGAGAAGCGTGCTTAAGTCCATAAATAGACCTTTGCAACTTGCAAACCTTTTGCTCTTGACCTTGGATCACGAATCCCTCTGGTTGCACCATATAAATGCTTTCATCAAGATTGCCATTCAAGAATGCAGTCTTGACATCCATTTGCCATATCTCGTAATCGAGACATGCAGCTATGGATAGAAGAATACGAATGGACTTAAGCATGGCTACTGGTGAGAAAGTTTCTTCATAGTCAACTCCCTCATTTTGAGTATAACCTTTTGCCACTAGCCTAGCTTTGAAGGTCTCCACCTTCCCATCCACTCCTCTCTTCCTCTTATAGATCCATTTGCAACCTATGGGTTTTACCCCATCTGGTTGATCCACAAGTTCCTAGACTGAGTTTGAGTACATGGACTCTATCTCGAGATTCATAGCTTTAAGCCATTCTTCCTTATCAGAATCTTCCATTACATCATTATATGTCAATGGATCATCTACACTCTCATCAGAGATAGCAATATGTGCCTCTCCGATATTTCTGTAACGAATAGGTGGTCTAATAACCCTTCCACTACGATGAGGTGGTAGATGATTCTAATGAAAGTCTGTCTGACGCTCAGACGTGGTTTTAACTATGTTATTATCAACAACTATTGTTGATTGGATACTGGTCGAACCAGGCAATAACTCCTCGAGTACAATCTTACTTCGAGGTTTATGTTCTTTTATGTAATTATCTTCAAGAAACGTAGCATTTGTCGATACAATTACTTTGTTATCTTGAGGATCATAAAAGAATCCGCCTCTAGTTTCTCTGGAGTAGCCTATAAATAGGCAAACTTGTGAACATGGTTCCAGCTTCCCAGTCTTATTTTTCAGCAAATGTGATGGACACCCCCATATGCGAAAATGTTGCAAACTAGCTTTGCGACCATTTCACAAATCTAAAGGTGTTTTAGGAACAGACTTTGAAGGAACTACATTCAGGATATATACTGTAGTTTGCAATGTATATCCCCAGAAAGAACTATTTAAAGATGAGAAACTAATCATAGATCTCATCATATCCTGTAGGGTACGATTTCTCCTTTCTGCAACACCATTTTGCTGTGGTGTTCCAGGAGCTGTGAGTTGGGATATAATCCCATTCTCAATCAAGTAATCCTTGAACTCTGTATCAAGGTACTCTCCTCCACGATCTGATCGTAGAGCTTTCAATGTTTTACCTAATTGATTTTCAACTTCAATTTTAAACTCTTTGAACTTTTCAAAAGTTTCAGACTTTCGTTGCATTAGGTAAACATACCCATATCTAGAATAATCATCAATAAATGTGACGAAATATTCATAACCACCTCTGGCTTTAACATTCATTGGACCACAAACATCCGAATGTATAAGCTCTAGCGGTTCTTTGGCTCTATAACCTTTTGTCTTAAAAGGTCTCTTAGTCATTTTACCTTCTAAACAGGATTCACAAACAGGTAAAGTGCCGATCTTTAACTCACTTAAAGTTATGCTTTTTACTAGTCTGTCTATTCTGTCAAGATTAATATGTCCAAGTCTTAGATGCCAAAGATAGGTATCATCATTAGGAGAAATCTTCTGTAGTTTTGCTTTAGGTTTTTCAACTTTAAACAATTCAGCATTGAGCAGTGAATTACGTGTTAACGATCTTAACATGTAAATGTTGTTTTCTAATATTCCGAAACAAATATTCAAACAATTTTTAGAAATAATAACATCTTTATTACTAAAAGAAATTGAATAATTATGTTCCATTAATTTAGAAACCGAAATCAAATTTCTTCTAAAATTCGGAATATAATAAACATTGTTCAAAACAATAAAACAACTATTTGAAAATTGAAGTCTAACTTCTCCTACTGCTCTAGCTGAAACGACATCCCCAGTGCCAACTCGCATGGTAAACTCGCCCTCATCAAGCTCCCTCCAAGAATCAATCAATTGTAAAGAAGAACAAACATGATTAGTGGCCCCTGAATCAATTATCCAGGTAAATAACTCATTCTCCACTAAACAAGATTCAATGACAAGTAAATCATATTTACCTTTCATTTTCTTTTTGTTCTTAAGCTCTTCGAGGTACTTTGGACAGGTCCTCTTCCAATGACCTTCCACATCACAATGAAAACATTTTTCTTTGGGTTGGGAAGCCTTAGAGCTCTTTTGCTTCTTCTTTTGGGTAACTTACTTCTTAGGCTTTGCCTTAGCCTTACTGGTGGTCCTTTTCCTCTTTTTCTTATTAGAGGCAGAAGTTTCAGCAACATTTGTCTCACCAGACTTAACCCAATTTTGGTAATTTTCACATACATTACGTGTGGCATTTGCAGGTGGCACAGGAGGACACTCCTCCATCAGGATAAATTTTAAATCCTCACAAACCAGAATAACGTTCATATTATTTTTCCATTTAACATAGTTTTCCCCATTCAGTTTATCATTGGCAAGTATGGTAATTAAAGATGATGGCATTACTGAAATAAATAAATAAAACATTTTATTCAAAAATTTGCTTCATATGAATATCATAAATTTTAGCATAAAATTAAACATGATACATGATACATGAATAATGAATAAGAAATACCCTAAGAAGAATTACTATGCCACGATAATCTAACATGCCACCTTAGGGTAGGTCAAATATTTGTATGTTAGATTGAGAAAATCTCAGTCGAATAGTATAACAGAATAACTCTTATTCCTATATTATCTGACTACCGCTTATTTCGGTCAAGGAATAAACTAACTAATTAATTTATTCCTTTGTGAGTGTAACCCATCATTTCAGATCTCTTAAACTTAACTTGAGAATTGCCAGCCTTAGGGTAGGTCAATCCCAAAATATATCCAGAAATCTTATCCGTTAGGAAGCCAACCTTGATATTGACCCAAATGGACACCACCCTTAGGGGAACGAAAACAAAGTCCTCTCGAGGCGCCACTCAAATCTCACGGTGTTAAACTAACGATAGAGACCGTGAGATCTATTGTCATATATCCCTCTCCCACTCACTATTTTAGGATTAGGGTTTTCTATTTAATATTTCTAGTCATCATCTTAGATTATTAACGGCTAACAAGTATAATCTAAGTTACTAGAAATCAGTATGTTACTAGAATCATCAGTCTATTAACACCTAATAAATTACCAGATTTTTAACTCTTAAAAATCTAATTTATTATGAAAGATCTAATCTATATAATCTAAACTCTTTAATTATTAAGATTAGATTTAATGTGAGATTACCCAATTTTAACTCTTAAAATCTAATCCACATTATAACTACCAATTATTTGAAATATATTTATTTTAATCACATTAAAACTAATTTTATATTTCTAATTTGTGAACCTAGGATTTTCAACTAAAATCCTAACAAATTATAAAAATTGGTATTTAATGTATTATTATCTCTATTTTAACTAAAAAAACTATTTAATAGAAAAAATAAATAATAATACATGTATATATGTCATGTTATAATGCAACGAGTAGACACTTTCTATTCTATATGACATATTTTATGCATGATCATGTTATCAACAAATTATTCAATCATCACATGATAAACAATTTAAATAAATAACATGTGATTGACCGGGTTCTTTGGCTTTAACGACCTAAAACTAACTTTAGATATTACAAAATTAACCAAGGCATTCCTTGTCCTTCACTTGTAATCTTCAAGAACTTCATGGTCTTCAAGGTCTTGTTGGACTCTTTAAGGCTTATAATTAAATCTAATTTAATTATCAAGAACCCCCATCAAATGGATTGGGTTATAAGCCCATTTCTTGATATTAAAGCCATAAAAAAATTATCCAAAACGAGTGGATAATTTTCTGTAATTTTTACGATTGAAAACGGAAACCTGAAACTCGAGAAAATTCGAAAACGGATCGCATTTGAGACTATTTGGAAACAGTCCAGCTACTGCCATATGGCAGCAGCTTTGAGCTGCCAAGTGGCATCTACAACTTGCCACCTGGTGCATGCAGGCTGCTGCACTTGGTGTGCATCACACATGCACACTCCGTGCATGCATTCTCACATGCAGCCCACTGCACGCACACATGGACATGGTGTAACTTTATGGTCTTGCATCACATGCATCAATCCATCAAATTATCATCTTGTCGGTGCCATTTCCACTAGATTACTAATCGCACACCAAAACTGGTTCAAAACCAGTTCATACAACCACACCATACAGCACAAACGCAACCAGTCCCCATTGCGCAGCGAACCACCAGCGCAGTAGCCGCACCAGCGTAGCAACCGCAACAGCACCAGCACTGCAGTCCAGCCGCACGAGCGCAACTGGTTCGAAACCAGTCCGCACAGTCGATCAGCCACCTATGCGCAGCCAAATTGGTCCGCTGAAGCCCTTAGCCGCTCAGCTGCACGCCCAACTGGTTCAAAACCAGTCCGCACCAATCTGCTGCAGCAAGCGCGTTAGCTATGCTCGTTCTCTCCAGCCGAACCAGACCTGCACCAGCGCATCAGCCATGCGCGTTCTGTCCATACGAAACAGACGTGCAGCAGACCAGTGTTTCACTGGTTCATAACCAAAAGAAAATTCAATCATTATTGAATCAATTATTAAACTAGCAAAACGGGGCTCTGATACCAATTGAAGGGAAAAATTTCGATTTTAATTCGAATGCGGAAACGTGAATCTTAAAAATTTTCAAATAAAATATGCCCAATCGATACTAGTAATAACGATTCAATAATTAATTCATAAGATCAAATCTTACCTTGCATGAAGATTGAATTGATCCTTTTTGATTCGCAGATTCTTCACCACCTGATCTTCCTTGCTATGACTCTTCACAAAAGAAAACGTGTGTGGGCACAATCTTTTGAAGATCCTTTTTGAAGTAGATGGTTATTAGGTGATTTTTAATCCATGGAAATTTTTGGTTCAAGTAGCCAAAAATTCTCTCAATCACCACAATCATCACCAATCATAAAAACATCTTTTTATATATATTGGTAAACTAGGGCTCTTCCTATTTAACAAGGAATCTAAATTCCTATTTAAATTGAAAGACTTAATTTATATCCAATATGAAATCAAATTCTTTATTGGATTAGAATTCTATTCTTTTAATTTAATATGGAATCTTATTCCTATTAAATTAAAACTCTTTTAATATATAATTTAAATGGAATCTTATTCCAATTAAAATTATTATTTCCATTAATTAATTAGATGACTTTTCATTAAATTAAATGATTCTAAATCATAATTAATTTAATGACATCATTTAGAATTGAACCCATGACCTCTACAAATAATTAAATAATTAACCATTAATTAAATAATTATAAATATTTAAATAATCAAATTATTTAAATAATTTATGAACATGTACATAAATTTATATGTACACCAATAATCGGACAATCCAATTATATTCTTCAACTTGTTTCTTTATGTGGTTGTGAGCTAGCAAGGGGACCAAATGGACCTACAATTTGAGCTCTAATAATATCAGAATTATTAATTAAACTCTTTAATTAATAATTCACTATTATTAACCTTAGAGTTACTCCACTAAAAACTTAAGGTTGCACTCTCAAAATTGTAGATGTTTTACACAATCTGAATTTTCAGTGTCCATCGATTTAATCATTTCATATGATTCGATCCTCCACGAGTAGTTCATAATTAAAGCTAGGTTATTTAAAATCCGTTATACCTCTCTAATTATATCTTGTTCCTTTAAGTACCATTGATTCTCTAATGAACAATATATCCATAACAATTTATGAATTTATCTTTCCATTTACTCATAAACAGAAAGTTGAGTGCTCTTATTGTTTAAAACCCAAATCAACACTTAAGGGAACTACTCATCTACTTCTCGCAAGAAGGAATGGATTCCACTATTGTGTAGAATGTTCCCAGCCACTTATTAAATCACATCTCCAAAGTACGAAACATATTGACCGTAAATCTATAACAGTCTCACCCATGTAAATCAAAAGACATGACCCAAAAAATAGGGGTCCATTAAATACTCAGGATTAAGATCAATCCATATATGATCATCTAATCGATAAATAAGAATTTCTTTGTTTAACGGATATTAATAAGAAACTCATTTTATCGTGGTCCAGTCCTATATAATCTCTATTATATAAGTGCCTCCATTTTCATATCGCCATATGAACAATCTCGGATAAGATCATCATATCAAATACGAAATAGACCACTGCTGTAGATTTACCACAAACAAAGTACCCAACTTTGTTTGCTTTCTACGGACTCTTTTGATTACTAATCTCAAACTAAATCCTCTTGTATATAACACTTACATACTTAGTTTGAGACTACATAAGTAATCAGGGATGTTACATGATATTCGTATGAAGTAAACATTTCATAAATGCACATTAATTTGAATAAAATAAACTTTATTTATTTATAATTTATTTAAACGTTTACAAATTACAAGCTCTTAGGGCACAATGCCTAACAATAATTGCTATTCAATATGTTTTCCCACTCATAATCGCTCTGGGAGCGCAAAAGATTGCCAATAGCCCTGGCTGCTAAAGGCAACTCTTTGCACCTTTCAACAACTTTTTCTTGAATTTGTTTCAGATTTTGATGTGCACAAATATTGTCAGGTGCATGTGTCATGAACACAGACAAACAATTTTAATTTGATAAAAGCTTCAACTCAAGAGTATGTTCATGTGATCCCGTCACTAATGCAACTTGTTCAAGACGTGTTCTCATAATGATTCCACTTCCCTGCTCTACATCTATAATGTCAAGGTTTCCTAACGGGCCAAAAGGTCATGCTTCCAACTCGAATCATCATCTAAGACGAGGTTATCCCTCCTACTCCAAACATCATCTAAGACGAGCAAGAATAGTTTTCCAGCAAGTTCCTTTTTCAGTTCAACTAGCACTTGACTTAAACTCTAATCACTTATACCAAGTGGTTGGGAAAGTAGTGAACTGAGAATTTCCTTTGAGATTCGCAAAACATAGAAATCTTCATGGACATGAACCCATGCTGTTACATGTTTTGCCTTCAACATGCGCTGGCAAACTCATCAAGTATGTCTTCCATTTCATATGTCAAGTCTTGCATCTCAGCCAATTATGCTTTTACAGCACGTTTCGTTACTTGCTTAGCTTCTGCATCTTCGATCATTGCTTGAATATTCTTCAACATAGTCTCCCACTTTTTCAGTTTTGGACCTACACCCACTTCTTTTATGAAGCTCTGCAATTTACTTTAGGCCAATTGAGTAAGATCGGAGAGAGAAAGATCTCCGCCACAGCTGCCATGTGTTGGAAGAAAGATATGAGGATTGATTATCACACGGGTACGAGAATTTGGGCAAGGAAAAGAGGTACTGGTTTTCTCTTAGAATAAAATGCTTGAAAAGATAGTGATTAGATACTGACTGGTTTTCTCTGGTAATGCTTTAGAGTAAATTTTTAACATTAGAGAGTTTGAAATTTTAACTGATGAAAATGGAATTTTATAATTTTTTTTAGTCATTTTAACTTTTTCTTTTTGGAAGATGAAACATATAATTTTTTATGAAGTTGGTAAACAAGTTGCTTAAAAAAATTGCAAGCACAGAAATTTCAATTAAAAAATTATAAGAAAGTTGTTAATATTGAATATGCCTTTGCAACTACTATTATTGAACATAAGACAAAGTTGGTCATTAATTTTAATTGATGAAAATGGAAATTTGTAATTTTTTTTTAGTCGTTTTAACTTTTGCTTTTTGGAAGATGGAACAAATAATTTTTTATGAAAAAAAATTGCAAATACTGAAATTTCAATTAAAAGATTGTAATTTTTTTGGCCCTTTTAACTTTTTCTTTTTGGAAGATGGAACAAATAATTTTTTATGAAGTTAGTAAACAAGTTGCTTAAAAAAATTGTAAATACTAAAAGTTTAAAAGATTGTAAGCGTGTTGGTTGTTATTGCACAAGTGGTTGTGTAGTGCACATAGGTGTTAGCATCTTATGACATCAAGACAGTAAACTTAGTGCAGTAAAATCCATAGATTGCTATTATCCAATGTTTTAATGTTGCAACATCAGAAATGATGTAACAATATATTTAGTTGACAGTGCTCAATACAGAGTTTTTATCAAGTTTGACTTGGTTTCATATTTTGTGGGATTTGATTGATAAAAAAATGTATTTTTGTGATTAATTGCCAAGAAAATTTTTTTATTCTCATTATATATCTTTTAGGAAATATTAAGATATATCTTTAGAATAAATTATTCATTTGACTTTTTCTTATTTGGCAATAATCATTTTGATTGAAATATATTTTGTGCTTATCTTGAAATGTTAAATTAGCTAGCTGATTTATAGGTGTAAAATGAATTAAGACATTCTTTGGATCAGATTCAATCAAACAAGAAACTTAGAATTCAACTGAATTGGTCATTGCTAAAAAATAAGAGCTGACTCACTACTGTTTAGCCGATCTATTTATTTTATTTTTATGATTTTTAAAGAAATTATCTATTGATTTTTATCTCTAATAAGTTGATTTTTTCTTGATATTTTCTATTACAGAATTATTACTGCACATGTCTTTTATAAATGTAGATCAACACTAACGGGCCTCGATCCTTACACACTATTTCCGTGCACTCGGCAACCCATTGGCAATCTCACGGTAGCTCTCCAATCGATATCTAATCCGGCTGAAAGGTTCCTATGAAGTTAAGCCGTTTTTCTTTTTTAAAAAAAATTTTTAGAATTCTCTTTTCTAACGGAAACGGGTGAAAAATTTTTCTTTTTATTTTACACATTTACAATATAGAGTTATAAAAATTTGGGTAGTTTAACCGCTGTTTTTCTGTAAATGCCACTCTGCAAAATTTTACAGAAAATTTATTCACTTTTAAAACAAACAATTCTCTCAAACTTCTGGGCCTCCAGCTCTTATTTTCTCTACGTTTTTCCATACTTTAAGATTCCAAAAATACCCTTACATATATCTCTAACTAGTTTAGTCACTCATGGCCTTTCTTAGAAATTTCTTCTACACTAATTGTATTATATACTTTTAATAAACCGTTATTACGCTTTTCATATCCTAAATCGTTTCTCATCTACTTGGGCATTTTTTTTTTTCGTAACTCAATTTCACATTAGAAAATTTCTACCATAATTTGATTATGCATATGGGCATTTTAATTTATTTCTTTATTCTGTAAATAAGGACATGCTTATACAATACATTTACAATACTAAAATTGGGAAGGTATATTACAATTTCTCCTTCCCTTTTAAAAATTTCATCCTCAAAATTTACAGAACTCATCTATTGGAAAAGTTGGGGATATTTACGACGCATTTGATCTTCATGCTCCCACGTGGCTTCTTCTACCTCATGATTTCTCCACATAACCTTTACCAAGGGAATGACTTTATCATTCTACATCAAAACACAACCCAATCTTTATGTAACACGATGCCTTTTTATGTTACAGGTCGATCTATCCCTATCTTGGGCCATTATCTTGGAACCTTCAGGATTCGGACGTGATCGCCTGGTCACCCTTATCTTGGGCCCCTTCGATAGGCCTGACCCTTAAGATTTGGGTGGCAGGTACTGTCCACTCCCCTTACGTGGTTTTCTACACCTCCCACACCACTCGAACCCAAGCACTAAGGGTTTATGTACAATTGGGAAGCATGGTGTGTACCATCCGAGCTAGGTACTTACCACCCGAATCCTAAGGGTCGGGCTTATCGAAAAGCCCAAGATAGGGGTGGCCAAGGGATTATGTCCGAATCCTGAGGATTTTAGGCCAAGGGCCCAAGATGGGGATGGATCGACCTATTAGAAATACATTAAAGAAAAGTATGTAAGCAGTGCAATTCTTATGAGCAACAGTGAGAGTGCTACTGTGTAGTTTGGTGTACAGTTTTGTATATACTACAAAAGAGAAAATATCTCATGAAGTTGTATATATTTGTAACTTAGAGTGTTTATCTCTAGGTAGTTTTATGTTTTAGAAAGAAAGTGTTCTTCTAAGCAATTGAAGCAAACAAATAGAGTGTGAGATTGAGTGATTGCTTGTAAACCTAGAGAGTTTGTTCTCAAAGTTAATTCAAGACTTAGGAATGGTAAGCCGATCAAGTCTAAGTTTTTATTTAGAGGTTTGTTAGGATGACAAGCCATTAGGTCTTTAGGAGAAAACTGATTTACAGTTCATGAAGGGATTTCAAGAAGTGTGAGTTCTTTGAGAGAAACAACGTTTTCGTCTTTAAGAGGAGGTGGTTTGCAAAATTTTGAAAGGAGTTCAAGCAATAAGTGTTCTTCAAGAGGAATAACAAATTGGCTTTCGAGAGGAATAACAAATTGGCTTTCGAGAGAAGGCAGGTTTGCAATTGTTGAGGGGAGTTCAAGTTTAGCCATTAAAGGCAAGGAGATCTTGTTGCAACTTGTTAGTTGAATGAGTACTCATCTTGCGTCAACTTTAAAAGAGAGTCTTGGATTTTATAAGACAAGATTGGGTTGTACTTTGATAAAGTTCATTAATAAGTTGATCTCTTTGAACATAGCCTCATGGATATAGGATAAAATTGAACCACATTAAAAATATAAATTGTAATATTCATTTTTATACTTTATGTTTATTATGTGTTACAGTATATAAATTGTATATTATGAAATGATTGTTCTATTACAACATTCATCTCAATGTCATAACATTTGATAGTTTGTCATAACTTTGGCAAAAATTAGGTACTGCACAGAGAACAGGTTATTTCATCGGTAATATTGAATATGTCTTTTCAACTAGTGTTCCTAAACATCAGACAAATTTGGTAATTGAAAAAATGTACAAAATTAGTATATTGAATTTTGAAAATCAAATGAAATTTGATTCATGTAGTCCAATTTTCTTTAGTGTTCTTGAATGTCAGACAAAGTTGGTAATTAAAAAAATGTACAAAAGTAGTATATTGAATTTTGAAAATCAAATGAAATTTGATTCATGTAGTCCAATTTTCTTTAGTGTTCCTAAATGTCAGACAAAGTTGGTAATTAAAAAAATGTACAAAAGTAACTTATGGCTTATAGTTTTCATTATTATTTCGTATGAAAATGGAAAGAAAGTTTGAGAGTATGTTTGTGGAAGAAGTTAGGTTGGAAAATGAAAATAGTTGGAAGCGTATTTCCATTGTAGATATTTTGAAAATATAAAAAAACGTAGTCGTTATGCTGTTGAATTTTCTATATTTTTTTTTAAAAAAAAAACATTCTAGTTTTAGAAAGTATGAAAAGATTTTAAGGGTTCACTCCACGGATTTCTTTTAGCCCAATCAGAAGGGTTGAGAAGGATTCCGTCGGGGTGCCAGGCAGGGCCCTCCGGATATGAGTACGGTTGATTTAGATTGGGTCCTATCAAATAGGTAGCTCGTGTGATAGTTAGGTCAAAGTGCTT
Source organism: Nephelium lappaceum (assembly GCA_021234005.1). NCBI lineage: Eukaryota > Viridiplantae > Streptophyta > Magnoliopsida > Sapindales > Sapindaceae > Nephelium > Nephelium lappaceum. The sequence goes on from CM038007.1 coordinate 3,421,840, forward strand.
GATAAAATACCTACACTAGATTAGGAAAGGGAAATAAACCATGCGTGTGATAGTCAGGTCACCGTGAGTGTTCGAGTGACAAACGAGTATCTCATAAAAATATCAATCATGCATATGATTGGCCACCATTATCATGATTTAAATTCATGTGTTGAAACCGTAAGGAATAGGAAGTAAAGTGTTCGATAAAATGTCTACACTAGATTAGGAAAGGGAAACAGGCCACTCGTATGATAGTCGGGTCACCGTGAGTGCTCGAGTGACAATCGAGTATCTCATAAAAATATCAATCCAACTTAGGTAGTAGACTATCTTGAACCTAATAAATTGTGGTTCATTCAATAGCCATCAGAAGTAAGTGTCGGTGGATAGGAATACGTTTAATGCATTACCAAAAGAGACATATTGAAAGGATCAATGATAAACTAGCGATAAATGCAACCGATAAATTTTCGCCACTTTGATGATTAATTTCTATATTTAAGTGGAATCCAGAATCCTAGCACACTTTGGCTTGTTTTTATTTATTTATTTTCATTTAGGACTAGTTTGATAATCGATTCCTACATCTCTGTGGAGATGATATTGTAACCTTATACAATATCTATACAATTAGTATACTTGTGAGGTTTTATTAGTAAATGGAAACTGAAAAGTAACCAACAATGGTGGCTAAGGAAGTCAACTTTCTGCGTACAGAGTGATCCAATAGAAAATGCTAGTGAATACAGGTTTGTTGTAGGTGCACTAAAGAATGTTACAACAACAAGGCCTGTTATCATCTATGCTGTGAATAAGGTATGCTAATTTATGCAAACACCATTAGATGAGCATTGGAAAGCTATGAAACGGATCCTAAGGTTTCTAAAGGGAACCTCCACTCTAGGCATCTCTTTTGACAGAACTAGTAATATAAGGTCAGCTTTTGACATTGTTAGGTTCTCAGATACAGATTGGGCATCAAATCCAAGTGATTGAAAGTCTACTTTAGGTTTTTGTATACATCTTGGTCCTAATCTTGTTGCTTGGAGTGGGAAGAAGCAACGTACAATTTAAAGGTCTTCAACTAAAGCTGAATACCAAAGTTTAGCTTCAGCTGTGGCAAAGATAAATTGGATTTGTTCTTTACTTCAAGAGTTGCAAATTCCACAACTCAAAATTCTTGTAGTTTGGGTTGATAATCAGCGTACCATAGCCATGTCAAATAATCCAATTCTACATGCTAGAACTAAGCATATAGAATTGGATCTCTACTTTGATAGAGATAAGGTTTTTCAAAAGCAACTAATGATCAACTATGTTCCTACACTTGATCAAGTTGTTGATGTGTTTTCAAAACCATTGTCTACTCCTAGGTTTTAAGCTCTAGGACACAAAGTTAATGTAAAACGCTCCCCATTAAGTTTGAGTGGGGATGTTAAGGAAGATGAATAGCATATGCAACACACTTAAGGTGCACATTTATCTATATGCTCATCATATCTACCAACGATAGTGCAAATGAGATGAGTCCACATAGAAGCTTTAGTGGAATTATAGCATCTAATCCTAGTCATAACTAGCAAGAAAAACAATTAGAGGAGTCCAGATCAACTTGTCAGCAACCAATCGGATGTAAACATTTGTCTAACTGAGATAGCTTGTGAAACAAGCAATGTATGTATATAAAAGCAGAGTCTCTGCCTTCAGTTGTAACTTAGCATTGTATCATCAAGATTTATCAATAAAACACATTAGAAAATTTCACTTGAATTAGGTTTAAGATTTTTATCTATTTGTTTCAAGATTTCACAAAGATTTGTCATTGTTTTCAAGAATCAAACACTAAAATAAGTCATTTACAAAAACAGGATCTAAGAAAGGCAATATAATTTAGGATTCCAAACCACAACCCAAAGAAAACTTATTTTAGAAGTATACGTGGAGGAAACTCTATGAAATGGACATTTTGTAGATCTAGTTTGGATAAAAGAGCTAAAACCTCAATCTCTTTCTCCATCAAACAAATAACATGAAATTAAGGAAGGCTATTATTAGGAAATAAACCTTCTAAAACACCAAATTTAATGAAGTGATAAAATAATGCATAAATAATAATGAAATAAAATAGATACAAAACAGCACACAAAATTTACGTGGTTCACCTAAAGTAAGGTAAGTCCATGGAGCTATTGTAGATATTTACTATAAGGAGAAAAATAACAAGTGTTTACAAACACTCACACCTTATAACCCAGATCTCAATTACACTTAAAAAAATAATAATTCTCTAACACTCAAGAAAACCTCATTTTTCACTCAAAGAGTTACATCACTCTTTTTCTCTCAATTTGGGATGAATGAAACAATGAGAGGAGATGCCTTTATATAGGCACCTCTAGGCTCCTTCTCGTTAATTACCATTAATGCACTTCCTTTTTAAATCTTGCATCAATTGCTTTATATGTGCCCTTAAAATTCTCCACTACCAAAACTGAGTTTCCTTATTTCTCAATTTTCAAAAACAGAGAATTATTGAGTTTTCTTATTCTTTACTGCCAAATAGAAATTAGTAAATTTCCTTTTTTTTAAGGATCCATTCTTTTCAAGAAGCTAACTGTAAGCCCTTGATGTTTATTTATGGTCTCCTTAATAACAATCCCTAAGTGATATTTAAAATTCTAAGTGACTAATGGAAGTGTTATAAGAATGTAGAGATTGATTGAGCCTCATTTGTATAATAAGTTAGTATAAGGGTAAAATGGTCATTATCATTGGAGTTTATAAGTTAGTACGACCTATGGACTAAATTAGAAATAAGTTTACATATTATCGGTCAAGATAGAATAACCAAGAGTTTAAGGACCAAAAAGCAATTATTTTAGGGACATAATGGTCATTTTTAAAGAATTTTAATATAAATACAAGCCTTAGCCATTTTTTTTTTCACTCATTTCACGCCCAAAACACACAAAACCGAGATTGAGAGAAATGAAAAAGAGAAGTGTCAACCATGCATGGAAGAAAGGTGAAATAAGTTGGTTTTATGCCTTTTCAAGCTTCCAATCAAGATTCCAAGCCAATCTAAGCAAGAAAAACAAGTTAGGAGCAAGATCAAAGCCAAAAATAGGTGAGTTCCATCACTTTTAAAGTTGTTTCAATGATGTTTGTGATGATCATTTGGTTAGAATTTTGATGAGGTTTTTATGTGTGATTGAAGTTAAGTTTTATGAGACAAAAACTAAGTATAAACCATATGGAAATCATTAGGTTTGATAAGCTAGGGTTTGTATGGGAGAATCCTTAAGTTTGTATTGACTTGGTTTTAGATAAAATAAGTTGCTCACCAAGTGTTTGATGAAATGCTTAAGTGAAATAAAATGAGAAATTTGAATGAAATGAAATTGGTGTATGTTATGGCATAAAAGGCCATAGTGAGGGATGATGAAATCCAATGGAATTCTAGTGTTTTAACCATGATTCCATGTTGAAATTGTGATAAGGAAACGTAGAATAAGCTAGTAGAAATGTTAGAAATCAATTTAGATAACTTGTAGTTTATGACCTCAAGTGAAGGGCATTGATGGGAATCATGAAATATCACCTCATGTATGTGTTTTAATGTATTAAATGAGTATGTTTAAGTATGTATGGCATTAGGGAAAGAAGAATTAAGATTTAAGATGGAAAAATGTGAAAATTACATTGACAAAGTAGTGAAAAAGTAAGGTTTTTCCTAGGTTTCATCACCCGTTTGTTGGAATTTTTCAGAACCGTTTTACGGGTGATCTAAATGTGAGTTAAGAAGATGTGTGGAGCAAGAAAGAAGTGAAAAGCAGCCCTAGGTTAGGCATTCGGCCAAAGGGGGTGTGAAAATACCAACTTTCATTTTGAGCTTCAGATGATGATTCCGAGTGTATGAGGTTGTTCCTAGGTGAGAATAAGTAGGATTCATGCACAGAAAACGGAATTGTAAAGTTTCGATTAAGTTGAAATCGAGAAAGGAAGTATGTAGGCAACATAGTGTTTAAATGAATTAATTGAGTTATAAGTTATGTGATAAGTTTTGTGAGGTTAAAATTAGTGTAGTTTAAGCGAATATATGACGTATAGGTGAAGGACAAGAAAGCGGAACAAGTGAAGGCTATCGAAGCTTCTAATACCAAGTTTGAATGAGGTGAGTGCTACACTTGATTTTTGAAGTATTTACAATTGAATTTTGAAAGTTGTAAGAAATTTTCATTATGAGTGCTATATTTGATTTTGAAGCATTTGCAATTGGTTTGGAAATTATAAGAGTATATTTTATTGTAAGTGCTATATATTATTTTGAAAGGTGTGATGAATTTATGAAGCCATTTAAGGAATTGAAAATTTTAAGGAAATTCTTATGGTAAATGTTAAGGTAATTTATTTATAAGTTTACATTCGTTTTAAGTATTTAAGTATTTTGTAAAAGTGTTGTTATTTTCGTATTGGAAATGAATATGTGGTTATATGACTTTTTGTATGGAAAGTTGTCATTTATAATTTTATAAGTATGAGTTTGTTTAATTTGAAATTTAAGTTTTAGTTTTAAGTTCCTTTTATGAATTAAGCTATGTTTTGTATGTAAGTAAATGAAAGTGGGATTTATGGATTTTAAAGGATAAGCTATTTTGTGCTCTTGTACTTAACAAAATGATATTTTATTCTTTATGCACTAAGAAAATGGAATTTGAAGCTTTACGCATTTCAAAATATGAGTTTTGTATTTTATGCATTCCAAATTAAGATTTTGTACTTATTGCACTCCAATAAGCCATTTTTGTGCTTTTGCACCAAGTAAGAAAATAAAATGAATTTTCAAAGGCCATAAGTATACCTACCCTTATAAGTAGGTTTAGACCCAGCCGGTATATCCTACATTAGTATAGCAAGTCTTGGGGGAGATGCGTCACTAACTTGAGGGGAAATTGAGTCTTTCACGTTGCCTCTACTTTTGTGGGATATTATCTTGTGTTATGGTTAGCGATGTAATATTCCACATATAACTATGAGATGTCTTTGTAAGTAAGTAAGTGTCACGATTGGTGCTAAATCAAAAACGCCACGTGACTACACGTCAGTTAGTGTTATTATAGCTATTGCGTGGTTATAAGTATTATGAGATACGGATGGTGCTTTTAGAAAGCTAAATAAGAATTTGAGGTATTGAAAATAAAGAAAAGTACTTTTAGATTTTACTATAAATGATTTTAAGTGTTTAATACTTGGTAAATTTGGCAATTTATGTATCTTATACTGAGTTATACAATTATGAAGCTTTATGAATTCTTTATGCATATTTTCATTGGCAGATTTCCTATGTACGTTTTACAACTTAAATAAGATTTGTATTTTTAAGTTCCAAGTTATATGAAGTTTTAAGTATTTGAAGTTTTAGGCATGTATAAATTTAAGTTGATATTCTATTTATAAGTTCCATATGAATTTTTATATACTTACACGTTTATAATTTTCATACGTATGTTTTACGATTTAAATAAAATTTATACTTTAAACATTTTAAGTTATATGGAATTTTTATGTATACATAAATTTTATATATGCATTTTGACATCTTTATGAGTTTTATAGTTTTATAAGTTTTATGTGAGATTTTATGTATATGTATTTTATGAATTTAGCGCTCATATTTTACAATGAAGTTAGTTTTGAAACTTATGAGGAATTTTAAGAAATGGAAACGTATTTTGAAAAGTGTTTTAAGAAAGTATTTTAAGAAATAGAACATTTTAAGTTAAAAAAGAAATATATGCACTCACTAAGCTTGCTTAGCTCATAGTTTTTGTTTTTATATTAAAAACCTCCTCGGGTATAGAAATGGGTGACCGAGACGGAAAGGCTCTTCCAGAAGAGTAAGTGGGCAATGACGTGACAATGCTATTGTACAGTGTTATTTTCCATAGGTTGCATTTGAAAGGATTTGCATGTAAACAAATATTTTAATATTTAAATGAGTGGTCCAGATTTATTTATAATATGAAAATTTAAGTTTTTGAACCAATATATGAAATTGCAAGTGTTTGGTTTACAACTTCGTACTTTTACTTTTAACGAAATGGATTTGTGATTTGAAATATATGTTTGTGGAATAAGTTGGGTTGGATAAATGAAAGTATATGGGAGTGTGTTTTACCTTGCAGATATTTTGGAAATATTGAAAACGCAGCCGTTATGCTGTTGAATTTTTCATTTGAAAAAAAAAAAAATCTAACCCATTCTAATTTTACAAAATAAGAATAGATTCTAAGGGTTCGCTCTGCGAATTTCTATTAGCCTATCTAGTATGGTTTGGAGGTATTCGTTGGGGTGCCAGGCAAGGCCCTCAGGATGTACATATGGAAGGATTTGGATTGGGTCCTGTCACTAACAATGTCCCACTTGATGACTTATTTCAATCATGTCTTCACAAGATCAATCCAGTAGCTTATTTCTCCTTTTCTACACTTGCAAGTCAACTGAAGCCGAACATAGCTTCAGTTTGTCAATCATCACCGTCTTCGTTAGCATATCTACAAAATTTTTATTTCCGCAAATCTTCTCAAGCCTTAAAGCTTTGTCCTAAAAAAGAGATCGAATAAAATGACACTTCTTTTGAATATGCTTTGGTCTAGCATGGAAAGATGAATTCTTTGCTAAGTGGATTGTGCTCTAATTGTTAGGATAATAAATATTATCCTTCTATTTCTTTCTGAGTTCTTCTAAGAAACTTTGAAGCCAAATCATCTTTTACTGGCTTTCGTAACTATAATATATTTTGCCTCAATAGAGGAGAGAGCTACAACTTTCTGCAGTTGAGAACCCCAACTCACTGTAGTTCCTCCAATACACACATACCCCGTAATGCTCTTTCTATTGTCAACATCTCTAACTAGGTTAGCATCAATAAAGCCTTCTAGTTTTATTTTTCCACTTTTAAAATAGAGTGCAATTTTTTGTGGTATTTCATAGATATCTGAGGATCCATTTAATTGCTTTCCAATGCGTCTTGTCAGGATTGTTCATGTACTTGCTCACCATTTCTACTGCTTTTGTAATATTTGGTCTAGTACAAATCATGGCATACATCAAACTTCCAATTGCTGAGGCATAAGGAACCTTCTTCATGTGATTATGTTCTTCCTTAGTCTTCGGTGAATTAACCTTGGAAAGTTTGAAATGGGTACCTAAAGGAGTACTCACTGGTTTAGCATTCTGTATGTTGAATCTAGAGAGTACTTTATTGACATACTTTACTTGTGACAGCATCAAAGTTCTTGCTGCTTTGTCTCTTGTAAACCTCATTCTAATAATTTGCTTTGCAGTGCCCAGATTTTTCAATGCAAACTGCTTTGACAATTCTCGCTTTAAATTATTTATCTCTTGTATATCAGAACTTGCAATGAGCATATCGTCTACAGATAAAAGTAAGATGATAAAGTTATTATCAAACCACTTAATATAACAGCAATAATCTGCTTGACATCTTGTGAAACACATAAAGCTATTGAACTTCTTATACCATTGTCTTAGAGCCTATTTCATACCATACAAACTCTTCTTTAGCTTTCACACCATGCTTTCTTTGCCTGCTACGATGAAGCCTTCTAGTTGCTTCATATAAATCTCTTCCTCCAAGTCGCCATGATGGAATGTTGTCTTTACATCTAACTGCTCAAGATGTAAATTCTCCCACCACCTTTAGCACCAACTTGATCATTATTAGTCTCATTACCAAAGAGAAATCTCAATGTAGTCGTTACCTGGTTTTTGCTGAAATCCTTTGACCACTAGCCTAACTTTATAATGCTTGCTTCCATCATTCTCTTCTTTGATCCTAAAAACCTATGTTATGTAAAGCTTTCTTCCTTTCTGGTAGTTCAGTCAGTTTCCATGTCTGATTTGACATTAGTGAGTCCATCTCATTTTTCATGGCAAACCCCCACTTAACCTAATCTTAAACAAGAATTGCTTCATTATAACACTATGATTCTCTATTGTCAGTCAATAGTAAATAATGCAAAGAAGGTGAATAGCATTGTATCGATTTAGGAGTTCTAAAGGAACACCTCACTTCTACTACAAGAGTGTATGGTTCTCTTTGAGAGACTTCATTTCTAAGACTCTGCCAATCTCCTAATTGCATTTCCTTAGAATTCTCCTCAAACTCAATAAACTCTTTTTAGCTTCAACTTTTGTGTTAGTAGATTCAATAGATAATCTATCCTTGTACATTGCTTTCTCATTAAAAATGACATCCCTACTTTTAATGATTTTTCGATTTGCAAAATCCTAAAATTGATAGTCAAACTCATCTATGACATAACCAACAAAAGCACATTTCTTGGACTTTAGGTCAAGCTTACTCTTTTCAGATGAGTCAATATGAATGTAAGAAATACAACCAAATACTCTCAAATGTGAAAAGTTTACCTCTTTACTAGTCCATACTTCCTCAGGTTACTTTTCTTTGAAAGGCACTTACGGCCTATGGTTTATAAGGTAAGCCACTATGCTGATGGCTTCAGCCCAGAACATCTTGGGTAAGCCTGCTTGTATTCTCATACTTTTGGCACGTTCATTCAGAGTTTTGTTCATACGTTCCACTATACCGTTCTGTTGAGGTGTCTTGGGAGTAGTCTTTTCTAACTTAATTCCATTAGCCGTATAAAACTCCTTTAGCTTTTCATCCTTGTACTCTCCTCCATTGTCGGACCTCAACAGCTTTACTTTTAAACCTATCATGTTCTCTACCATAAGTGTTAATTTTTTAAGAACATAAAAAATATCAAATATCTTTTTCAGAAAATAAACCTATACCTTCCTTGTAAAGTCATCAATAAAGGTGACATAGTATAATGAGCCTCCAATTGATGGAACCGATGATGGTCCCTATACGTCTATATGAACCAACTCTACTTTCTTTGCTTTGGGTGGCTTGCAGATCATTGAGAAACTAACCCTTTTTTGTTTACCTAAAAAATAGTCCTTACATAGACCGATGTGTATAGACTTCAAATCTAACAACTTCCCCTTTGAAACAAGAACCTTTAATCTTTTCTTGCTTATATAACCAAGTCTCTGGTGCTAGATTTTTGACTTCTCATTTGATTCTGCAACAATTCTTTCCACGAGCTATAACCATATCTTCCTTGGTGATCCTCCATTCACTACTACAAAGGTTGTACAATAACCTTCTTGATCAAGTTGACCCATCGAGATTAAATTCCTTTTTAGACTAGAAATAAGCCTCACATCTTTCATGACAGGACCCAATCCAAATCTTACCATACTTATGTCCGGAGGGTCTCGCCTGGCACCCCAACGGATCCCTCCTAACCCTACTTAATGGGCTAAGAGAAATTCGCGGAGCAAACCCTTAAAATCTTTTCTTACTTATAAAACTAGAATGGGTTGAATTTTTTTTTTTCATTAAAAAATTCGATAGCATAACGACTGCGTTTTTAACTTAACCAAAATACCTGCAAGGTAAAATGCACTTTCATGTACTTTCATTTTCTAACCCAACTTCTTACACAAACATACTTATAATAGCATAAATCAAATTTTCATTTTATTAATAATCAAAAAACATAAAATCATAAATCAAATATTTTGTAATTGTTGGTTTGAAAAAACAAAAATCAACAATTTTTTTTTTCATAAAATTAAGTATTTTGCGGAACATTGAGTTTCAAAAACTTTTTAGTAAACTCAAGAACCCAAGATTCATAAAACAATGAAATAAAATAATATAAATATATAAAAATCAGATTTTTACCTTCTGTATTGATCTCTGTGGATTGCTCACCACCTTGCCTTCCTTGATATATCTCGAAACCAAGAAACAAGTGAGTGGACACAATTATATAGAATTGTGCTCACTTACTTTTTGATTTCTTTCTAATAAAAATTCAAATTAAATAAATGATTATAAGAGGTGTGTGTTTGATTTTTAGTTATACAAAGAACAAAGACACAAATTCTTATTCTTTGTATTTGTTGAAAAAAACTTTTTCTTTTCTTTTATTTTTGCTCAAAAACATAAACAACAACCAAAAACCTAGATGTAGAAAAGAAACTTTTTCTTTTTATAGGCAAACAATTAGGGTTTTAATTAATCAATATTAATATTGACCCTAATCTTATTATAATTAAACTTTTGCCCCATATAATATAATCAATTCAAAATTAATTCATATTATATTTTGAAATAGAACTTGTAACTTTTAATAAATTAATTCATAATTAATTTATACCAAAGTCACTAAGAATCGAATTCAAAACCTCTTATAAAATTAATTAAATAATTATTAATTCATAATTAATAATTAAATAATTTGAATAATCAATATTATTCAAATACCAAGTAAACACAAATTTTTGTTACTTATGTAACGCCTGTAATTGGACGGTCCAATTACAATATTCTATATACATGTTTCTTATAGTAAAATGAACTATCAAGGGAACCCGATGGACCTACAGTTTTGAGCTCCAATAATATTGAAATTATTAATTAAACTCTTTAATTAAATAATTCACTATTATTAATCTTAAAGTTACTCTACTAAAAACTTAAGATTGCACTCTCAAATTTGTAGATGTTTTTTATACAATCTGAAATTTTTCAGTGTCCATTGATTTAATCACTACATATGATTTGACCCTCCACAAATAGTTCATAATTAGAGCAAGGTCAAATGTCCGTTTTACCTCTCTAATTATTTCTTGATCCTTAAGTACCATTGATTCTCTAATGAACAATATATTCATAACAACTTATGAATTTATTTTTCTGTTTACATATAAACAGAAAGTTGAGCGCTCTTATTGTTCAAGACTTGAATCAACCCTTAAGGGAACTACTTTTCTACTTCTCGCAAGAAGGAGTGGATTCCACTATTGTATAGAATATTCCCAGCTACTTACTTAATCATATCCCCAAAGTACGAAGTTATTGATCGGGTATCTACACCGATCTCACCCATGTAAATCAAAGGAAATAACTTAACAAGCAGGAGTTCATAATACACTCAGAATTAAGATCAATTCATATATGATCATCTGGTTGATAAATATAAATCTCTAAGATTAACGGATATTATTTAGAGACTTATATTTATCGTAGCCTAATCCTATATAATCTTTATTATATAAGGTGTCTCAATTTCCATGTCACCACATGAACAGTCTTGGATAAGACTATTGTATCAAATACGAAAGGGACCGCAGCTGTAGATTTACCACAAATAAAGTACCCAGTTTCGTTTGTTTTCTACAGACTCTTTAAATTACTTATCTCAAACTAAATCCACCTGTATATAACACTTATACACTTAGTTTGAAATTACATCAGTAATCAAGGATGTTTCTCATGATATATACGATTTTTGCAAAATATATAAATTGAATGAAATGAATATTTTATTAAAATTTATAGAACCGTTTACAATATTACAAGCTCTTAGGGCAAAAACCCCAACAATCTCCCACTTGCCTTAGAGCAGATGGGACATATCTCGTAATCCTAGATCCTCTAGATGACCTTCAAATATTTTAGCCGTTAAGGTCTTCGTAAACGGATCAGCAAGGTTGTCTTGTGATGCAATCTTCATCACTTTTACATCTCCCCTTCATACGATCTCCCTAATGAGATGATATTTCCTCTCTATATGCTTCCCTCGTTTATGACTTCTTGGTTCTTTGGAATTGGCCACTGCACCACTATCATCACAATAAAAGGTGAGTGATTTATCCATGTCTGGAACAACTTCCAGATCAGCCAAGAATTTACGTAGCCATACCGTTTCTTTAGCTGCTTCACAAGCTGCTACATATTCGGCTCCATAGTGGAGTCAGCAATGCATGATTGCTTAACACTCCTCCATGTAATGGCTCCACTACCAAGGGTAAATACTGATCCGGACGTAGATTTCCTAGAATCTTTATCCGACTGAAAATCAGAATTTGTATATCCTAATGGGATCAAATCCTCTCCAGAATATATTAGCATATAGTTTCTCGTTCTCCGAAGATACTTGAGAATATGCTTTACAACCACCCAATGATCAAATCCTGGATTAGATTGATAACGACTAACTATTCCCACCGAATAACATATATCTGGTCTCGTGCATAACATAGCATACATGAGACTGCCTACTGCAAAGGCATAGAGAATCCATCTCATATCTTCAATTTGTTGAGGTGTCTTAGGACACTGTTCCTTAGACAAATGAACTCCATGACGAGAAGGTAAATGACCTTTCTTAGAGTTCTACATCGAAAATCGCATAAGAATCTTATCGATATATGATGCCTAAGACAACGCTAACAGTTTGTTCTTACGATCCCGTATTATTTAGATCCTAAGGACATAACTGGCCTCTCCCAAATCTTTCATTTGGAATTGGCTAGCGAGCCAGTTTTTTACGTCTGATAATATTCTTATATCATTCCCAATGAGTAGAATATCGTCAACGTAAAGTACAAAGAAAACCACTTTTTTATTGATAATCCGTTTGTATACACAAGGCTCATCAATATTTTGCTCAAAACCATAAGACTTGATTGAAGTATCAAACCTTATGTTCCAAGATCGAGATGCTTGTTTAAGTTCATAAATGGATCTTTGCAACTTGCAAACCTTTTGCTCTTGACCTTGGGATACAAATCCCTTTGGTTGTACCATATAGATACTTTTATCAAGATTACTATTCCAAAATGTAGTTTTGACGTCCATTTGCCAAATCTCATAATCGAGACATGCAGCAATGGAGAGAAAAATCCGAATGGACTTAAGCATAGCTACTGGCGAGAAAGTTTCCTCATAGTCAACTTCCTCTTTCTGAGTATAACCCTTTGCCACTAGTTTAGCTTTGAAGGTTTCTACCTTTCCATCCACTCCTCTCTTCCTTTTGTAGATCCATTTGCAACCTATAGGTTTTATCCCATCTAGTTGATCTATAAGTTCCCAGATAGAGTTGGAGTACATAGACTCCATCTCGAGATTCATTGCTTTAAGCCATTCTTCTTTATCAGAATCCTCCATTGCATCATGGTATGTCAATGGATCATTTACACTTTCATCAGAAATAGCAATTTGTGCCTCTCCGATCTTTTTGTAGCGGACTGGTGGTCTAATAACCCTCCCACTACGACGAGGTGATAGATGATTCTGATGAGAATTTGTCTGATGTTCAGACGTGGTCTGAATTATGTCTTTATCAACAACTATTGTTGACGGGGTACTGGTTGAACCAGGAAGTAATTCCTCTAGTACAACTTTACTTCGAGGTTTGTACTATCTCATATAGTTATCTTCAAGAAATGTAGCGTTTGTCGATACAAACACTTTGTTTTCTTCAGGACTATAAAAGAGTCCGCCCCTAGTCTCTCTAGGATAACCTACAAATAGGCAAACTTTTGAACGTGGTTCCGGCTTCCCAGTCTTGTTCTTCAGCACATGTGCTGGACAACCCTAAATGCGAAAATGTCATAAACTAGCTTTGCGACCATTCCACAACTCCAAGGGTGTCTTTGGAACTGACTTAGATGGTACAACATTCAAAATATACATTGCAGTTTGGCATCCCCAGAATGAACTAGGTAATGATGAGAAACTAAACATAGATCTCATCATGTCCAAAAGGGTCCGATTTCTCTTTTCTACAACACCGTTCTGATGGGGTGTTCCCGGAGCAGTCAATTGGGATAGAATCCCATGCTCAAGTAAGTAATCCTCGAACTCTGAATCGAGATACTCACCTCCACGATCCGATCGTAGAGTTTTCAATGTTTTACCTAATTGATTTTCAACTTCAGCTCGAAATTGTTTGAACTTTTCAAAAGTTTCTGATTTTCGTTGCATCAGGTAAACATACCCATATCTAGAATAATCATCAATAAAGGTGACGAAATATTCATAACCGCCTCTAGCTTTAACATTCATAGGACCGCAGACGTCCGAATGTATAAGTTTTAGTGGTTCCTTAGCTCTAACCCCTTTACTAGTAAAAGGTCTTTTGGTCATTTTACCTTCTAAACATGATTCACAAACAGGTAAAGTGCCGATCTTTAACTCACTTAAATGTCCGCTCTTTACCAGTCTATCTAATCTGTCAAGGTTAATATGACCAAGTCTTAGATGCCAAAGATATGTGTCATCATTTTGAGAAATCTTTTGTCATTTTGTTTTTGGTTTTTCAACCTTAAATATTTCAGTATTAAACAATGGGTTATGCATTGACGATCTTAACACATATAAATTATTTTCTTGTATCCCTAAACAAATTTTCAAACCATTTCTAGAAATAATAACTTATTTATTATAAAAAGAAACAGAATAATTAAATTCCAAAAGTTTGAATACAGAAATCAAATTTCTTTTAAAACCTGGAATATAATAAATATTGTTCAGTATGATAAAACAATTATTATTGAAATGAAGTCTAACTTCTCCCACTGCCTTTGCTGAAACGACTTCCCCAGTCCCGACTTGCATGTTGAACTCGCCCTCTCCAAGCTGCCTATAAGAGTCAATTAACTGCAAAGAAGAACAAACATGATTAGTGGCTCCTGAATCAATTATCCAAGTGGATGAATCATCCTCCACTAAACAAGATTCAATGACTAGTAAATCATATTTACCTTTCATCTTCTTCTCTTTGAGCTCATTGAGGTACTTAGGACAGTTCCTCTTCCAATGTCCATCCACACCACAATGGAAACATTTTCCTTTGGGCTTGATGGCCTTGGAGCTCTTTTTGTTCTTCTTCTTGGTAGCTTGTGTTTTGGGCTTAGCTGTAGCCTTTTTGGTGTATCTCTTCCTCTTGTTTTTAGCAGAAGAAGAAGACTCAGCAACGTTTGCTTCACCAGACTTACTCTTATCCTTATTCATTGACTCATAAGTAGTAAGCTCATTAAGTAATTGTGTAAGTGAGTAAGTCAACTTGTTCATAACATAGTTACTCTTGAATTGCATGAAACTCTTTGGAAGAGTTTCCAAGATCATACTCACTTGGCTACATTCGTCTATTGCCCCTCTATGGCTTTCCACTATGTTGAAGTGGGTCATCATTTTCAAAACATGCTCTCGAACAGATGTACCCTCCTTCATCTTAGCAGTCATCACAGTACAAATAGCTTCATGTCGTTACTGCTCAGAAGGTTGCCCAAACATGCCCTGTAATGACTCTAGCATCTGAGTTGCTGTTGTCATTGACTCGTGCTTGGTAGCAAGCACCTCGGACATCCCTGCTAACAAGTAGCAGCGGCCCTTTTCATCAGCTGTGACCCATTTCTGATAGGCCTCGCGCACAGCATGTCCAGCATTATCTGCTGGCTGAGGAGGACAAGGTTGAGTCGTGACAAATTTAAGGTCCTCACAGACTAGGACTGCGTTCATATTACTTTTCCATTTGACATAATTTTCCCCGTTAAGTTTATCATTAGCAAGAATAGAAATCAACGGAGATACCATTGCTGAAAATAAATAAAATGGAATTCATTTAATATCAATTTGCAAAATTTAATATCATGTAATTTTAGCATAAAATTAAACGTGATGCATGATCCACGAATAATAAATTATCAAAATCCCTAAAATTAATTATTATGCCACGATAATCTAACATGCCACAAATAGGTGTCGTCGTAGGGTAAGTCAAATATTTGTATGTTAGACTGAGACATTCTCAATCAAATAATATAATAGAAAACTCTTTTTCATATATTATTTGACTAGCGGTTTTCAGTCCGAAAAAATAATTAACAATTAATTATTTCCTTTATGAGTATAACCCATCATTTCGGAGTCCATAGACTTAACTCGAGAATTGTCGTCGTAGGGTAGGTCAATCACAAGATATATCTAGAATTCCTATCCGTTAGGAAGTCAACCTTGATCAACCTAAATAGACACCATCCGTAGGGGGACGATAACAAAGCCGTCTCGAGGTGCCATTTAAGTTTTACGGTGTTGAACTAATGATGGAGACCGCGAGATATATTGTCATATATCCCTCTCCCACTCACTATTTTAGGGTTAGGGATTTCTATTAAATTTTCCTAGTCATTGTCTTAGATTATTAACGGCTAAAAAGATAATCTAAATTACTAGGAATTTGTATGTTATTAAAGTTCGAAACTTATTAACACTTAATAAATTATCAGATTTTTAACATTTAAAAATCTAATTTAATTTATCAATTTAATGAATTACCGGATTTTTAACACTTAAAAAATCTAATTCAATTTATAAATCTAATCAAAATTATAAAGACTAGATTTAATATGACATCATCTGATTTTAACTAATTAAAATCTAATCCACATTATGAATGCCAATTTATTGAAATCAAATTTCTAATATCATAAAATCTCATTTATACCCTTAACGTTAAAAATTAATACAATTCATTCCAAAATAAATTCCAAATTAATTCTATGATCACCCATTCATCAAATTGACTTTACAATACTCTAATTAGATCTCTTAGGACTCAATCCATGGCTTCAAAAAAAATTCAAATGGAGTTTAGGTAAACGGTATTTACAATCCTGTCCATAAGGGCATTTTCAACGGGTAACTTTCGGAACCTTCAGAAACTAACCAAACAAACTCGTTTTTACTCTGTTTCAGTTTTATTGGGTCCTACTAATCATTCTAAATATTTTCGATTTTCCAGGGTTTGTCTCAAAATTTTACTATTCATCGAATACTATTCATCCAGAGATACTATTCACTTGAAAATATTACTATTCATCCATAAATAAGGTCGAGGGCTTACAATAGCGGCTATCCTCTAGTCTGGTTTCTACCGAACACCCTTGCAATTTCTTCCAACATCTTCTTAATGCTTCTACTATCTTCCACTTTATATAGCCTTATCATACCTTAACACTTTGCCCCTGATATTTGAGTTATAATTACAAGCATACCATTAGTTTAATTTACAAGTTTGCCTTTCCTATCTCTACATTCTTCCATACTTTAAGATTCCAAAAATACTCTTGCATATATCTCTAACTAGTTTAGTCACTCATGCCCTTTCTTAGAAATTTCTTCAATACTAATTGTATTATATACTTTAATAAACCGTCATACCGCTTTTCGTATCTGAAATCATTTCCAATGTACTCAAACATTTTTTTTTTTTTTTTGTAACTCAATTTCACATTAGGAAATTTCTACCAGAATTCGATTACGCATCTAGGCACTTTAATTTATTTTTTTATTTCGTAAATAAGGACATGCTTGTACAATACATTTACAATACTAAAATTGGGAGGGTATATTCCAACATAAGTAATCACAGATGTTACATGATATTCGTATGAAGCAAACATTTCATAAATGCACATAAATTGAATAAAATAAACATATTTTATTTATTATTTATTTAAACGTTTACAAATTATAAGCTTTTAAGATATAAACCCTAACAATCTTCCACTTGCCCTAGAGCAAATGAGACATATCTCGTAATTCTAGACCCTCTAGATGACAGTCAAACACTTTAGCCGTTAAGGTCTTTATAAACTTATCAGCATGACTATCATGTGAAGTGATCTTTATCATTGACACGTCTTCTTTATGTACTATCTCTCTAATGAGATGATACTCTCTCTATATGCTTCTTGCACTTATGGCTTCTTTGACCTTTAGAATTATCCAAACACCAATATTATCACAATAAAGTGTGAGTGACTTATCCATATTTGGAACATCTTCCAAATCTATCAAGAACTTATAGAGCCAAGCTGCTTCTTTAGTTGCTTCACAAGCTGCTATGTATTCTGCTTCCATAGTGGAGTCAACAATATAAGATTGTTTAATACTCTTCCATACTATGGCCCCACCATCTAGAGTGAATACTGACCCAGACGTGGATTTTTGAGAATACTTGTCTGACTGAAAATCAAAATCTGTATATACTGTTGGAATCAAATTCTCACCAGAATAAATAAGCATATAGTTTCTCGTTCTCTGAAGATACATGAAAATACATTTTTC
Source organism: Nephelium lappaceum (assembly GCA_021234005.1). Classification (NCBI taxonomy): domain Eukaryota; kingdom Viridiplantae; phylum Streptophyta; class Magnoliopsida; order Sapindales; family Sapindaceae; genus Nephelium; species Nephelium lappaceum. The sequence goes on from CM038007.1 coordinate 3,439,862, forward strand.
TACCACCCAATGATCCAATCCTAAGTTAGATTGATAACGACTGACTACTCCCACTGAATAACATATGTCAAGTCTCGTGCATAGCATAACATATATGAGACTGCCTACTACAGAGACATAGGGAATTTGTACCACATTCTTAACTTCTTAATGTGTCTTAGAACATTGTTCCTTAGACAAGCGAACTTCATGCCGAGATATTTACCTTTCTTGTAATTCTACATTGCATAACGTACAAGGATCTTATCAATGTATGATACTTGAGACAATGCTAATAGTTTGTTCTCACATTCTTGTATGGTTTAGGTCCTAAGAACATAACTAGCCTCTCCCAAATCTTTCATTTGGAATTGGTTAGCAAACTAGTTCTTTACATTAGATAATGCTTCTACATAATTCCCAAAGAGTAGAATATCATTAACATAAAGTATAAGGAAAACCACTTTCTTATCAATGACACGCTTGTATACACAAGGTTCATCGATGTTTTGCTCAAAACCATAAGACTTGATCGAAATATTAAATCTAATGTTCCAAGATCGAGAAGCTTTAAGTCCATAAATAGACCTTTACAACTTACAAAGCTTTTGCTTTTGACCTTGGATCACGAATCCCTCTGGTTGCAACATATAGATGCTTTCATCAAGATTGTCATTCAAGAACACACTCTTGATATTCATTTGCCATATCTCGTAATCGAGAAATGCAGCTATGGACAGAAGAATATAATGGACTTAAGCATAGCTACTGGTTAGAAATTTTCTTCATAGTCAACTCTCACTTTTTGATTATAACCTTTTGTCACTAGCTTAGCTTTAAGGTCTTTACCTTTCCCATCCACTCCTCTCTTCCTCTTGTAGATCCATTTACAACCTATGGGTTTTACACTATCTAGTTGATCTATAAGTTCCCATACTGAGTTTGAGTATATGGACTCCATCACTAGATTCATAGCTTTAAGCCCTTCTTTTTTATCAGAATCTTCCATTACATCATAATATATCAATGGATCATTTACACACTCATTAGAGATAGCAATCTGTCCATCTCCGATCTCTCCATAATGAATTGGTGGTTTAATAACCCTTCCACTACGATGAGGTGGTAGATGATTCTGATAGAAGTTTGTCTGACACATAGGCGTGGTCTTAACTATGTTATTATCAACAACTGTTGTTGATTGGATACGGGTCGAATCAGGCAATAACTCCTCAAGTACAACCTTACTTCGAGATTTGTGTTCTTTTATATAATTATCTTCACGAAATGTAGTATTTGTCGATACAATCACTTTGTTATCTTAAGGATTATAAAAGAATCCGTCTCTAGTTTCTCTGGAGTAGCCTATAAATAGGCAAACTTGTGAATGTGGTTCCAACTTTTCCATCTTATTTTTCAGTAAATGTGCTGAACAACCCCATATGCGAAAATGTTATAAACTAGTTTTGCAACCATTCCATAACTCTAAAGATGTTTTAGGAACAAACTTAGAAGGAACTATATTCAAGATATGTACTGTAGTTTGTAGTACATATCCCTAGAAAGAACTATGTAAGGATGAGAAACTAATCATAGATCTCATCATATCCTGTAGGGTACAATTTCTCCTTTCTGTAACACCATTCTACTATGGTATTCCAGAAGCTATGAGTTGGGATATAATCTCATTCTCAATCAAGTAATCCTTGAACTCTGTATCAAGGTACCCTCTTCCACAATCTGATTGTAGAGCTTTCAATATTTTGCCTAATTGATTTTCAACTTTAGCTGTAAACTCTTTGAACTTTTCAAAAGTTTTAGATTTTTGTTGCATTAGGTAAACATACTCATATCTTGAATAATCGTCAATGAAAGTGACAAAATATTCTTAATCACCTCTAGTTTTAATATTCATTAGACTACAAATATCCGAATGTATAAGTTCTAATGGTTATTTGGCTCTATAACCTTTTGTCTTAAAAGGCTTCTTAGTCATTTTACCTTCTAGACAAGATTTACAAATAAGTAAAGTGTTGATCTTTAACTCACTTAAAGTTTCACTCTTTGCTAGTCTATCTATTCTATCAAAATTAATATGTCTAAGTCTTAGATGCCAAAGATAATATCATTATTGGGAGAAATCTTTTGTCGTTTTACTTTAGGTTTTTCAACTTTAAATAATTCAACATTGAGTAGTGAATTATATGTTAACGACCTTAACATGTAAATGTTGTTTTCTAATATTCCAAAACAAATATCCAAACCATTTCTAGATATAATAACATCTTTATTACTAAAAGAAATTGAATAATTATGTTCCAATAATCTAGAAACCGAAATCAAATTTCTTCTAAAATTCGGAATATAATAAATATTGTTCAAAACAATAAAACAACTATTCAAAAATTGAAGTCTAACTTATCTCACTGCTCTAGCTGAAACGACATCCCTAGTGCCAACTTGTATGATAAACTTGTATTCATCATGCTCCTTCCAAGAATCAATCAACTATAAAGAAGAACAAACATGATTAGTGGCTCTTGAATCAATTATCTAAGTGAATAAATCATTCTCCAATAAATAAGATTCAATGATAAGTAAATCATATTTACCTTTTATTTTCTTTTTGTTTTTGAGCTATTCGAGGTACTTTGGACAGTTCCTTTTTCAATACCATTCCACATCACAATGAAAATATTTTATTTTGGGTTTGAAAGCCTTAGAGCATTTTTGCTTCTTCTTTTGGGTTGCCTACTTCTTAGGCTTTGCTATAACCTTACTGATGTTCTTTTTCCTCTTTTTCTTATTAGAGGTGGAAGTTTCAGCAACATTTGCTTCACCAAACTTAGTCTCTTCCTTATTCATCGACTCATGAATAGTAAGTTCATTAAGCAATTAAGTAATATTATACTGCAGTTTGTTAAGAACATAATTGCTTTTGAACTACATAAAACTTTTTAGGATAGTTTACAGTATCATGCTCACTTAGCTAGGCTCATCAATCACCCTACTATGAGTTTCGACTGTGTTAAAATAGGTTATCATGTTCAAGACATGCTTTTAAACTGATGTCCCTTCCTTTACCTTAGCAGTACAAACAGCTTCATGTCGTTACCTAAACATCCCCTGTAATGACTCCATCATCTCAGATGCTGTTGTCATTGACTTATGTTTCTTAGCAAGTATGTCGGACATTCCTGCTAGCGGGTAGTAACGGGACTTTTCATTAGCCTTAACCCAGTTTTGGTAGGTTTCGTATACATTACGCGCAACATTTACTTGTGGCACAAGAGTACACTCCTCCGTTAGGATAAATTTTAGATCCTTACAGACCAAAATGACGTTCATATTATTTTTCCATTTAACATAGTTATCCTCATTCAGTTTATCATCGGCAAGTATAGTAATTAAAGGTGGCGACATTACTGAAATAAATAAACAAAACATTTTATTCAAAATTGCTTCATACAAATATAATAAGTTTTGACATAAAATTAAACATGATGCATGATACATGAATAATGAATTAGAAATACCGTAAAAAGAATTACTATACCACGATAATCTAACATGCCACAAATAAATGCCACCTTAAGATAGGTCAATATATTTGTATGTTAAATTGAGAAAATCTCAATCGAATAATATAACAGAATAACTCTTATTCCTATATTATCTAACTATCACTTATTTCGGTCAAGGAATAAACTTATTAATTAATTCCGTTATGAGTGTAACCCATCATTTCAAATTTCTTGGACTTAACTTGAGAATTGCCAGTCTTAGGGTAGGTCAATCCCAAAGTACATCTTGAAATTCTATCCACTAGGAATTCAACCTTGGTATTGACCCAAATGGACACCACCATTAGGGGGACAAAAATAAAGCCGTCTTGAGGCGCCATTCAAATCTCACGGTGGTGAACTGACGATGGAGACCATGAGATATATTATCATATATTCCTCTCTTACTCACTATTTTAGGATTAGAGTTTTCTATTTAATATGTCTAGTAATCATCTTAATTATTAATGGTTAAGAAGTATAATCTAAGTTATCAGGAATTAGAGTGTTACTGGAATCATCATTCTATTAACACCTAATAAATTACGGTGTTTTAACTCATAAAAATCTAATTTATTATAAAAGATATAATATATATAATCTAAACTCTTTAAATATGAAGATTAAATTTAATGTGAGATTACCCAATTTTAATTCTTAAAATCTAATCCACATTATAAGCCAATTATGAGAAATATATCACATTAAAACTATATTTCTGATTGGTTTACTAATCTAAATAAATTAAACTTTTTAATTAAACTAGATTAGTAATAATGTGAATTACCCAATTTTAACTCTTAAAATTTAATCACATTATGAATACCAATTATTCGAAATATATTTATTTTAATCACATTAAAACTAATTATATATTTCTAATTTGTGAACCTAGGATTTTTAATTAAAATCCTAACAAGTTATGAAATTACTATTTAATGTATTATTATTTCTATTTTAACTAATAAATTATTTAATAAGAAAAAAATAATAATAATACATGTATGTATATCATGTTATAATGTAACGAGTAGAGACTCCCTATTCTAAATGACATATTTTATGCATAATCAGGTTATCAACAAATTATTTAATCATCATATGATCAACAATTTAAATAAACAAAATGTGATTGACTGAGTTCCTTGACTTTAACGACCTAAAACTAATAAAGATTACAAAATTTATCTAAGGTATTATTTGGTCTTCACTTGTAGTCTTCAAGAACTTCATAGTTTTCAAAGACTCTTTTAGATTTATAATTACATCTAATTTAATCATTAAGAACCTCCATCAAATGGATTGGACTAAAAACCCATTTCTTGATTTTTGAACCCAAGGAAAATTATCCAATCAAGTGGATAATTTTCAGTAATTTTTATGATCGAAAACAGACCGCGTTTGGGCTACTCGGAAACAGTCCAGTTGCTGCCATATGGCAGCTGCTTTTGAGCTACCAAGTGGCAGCAGCTACGTGCAATTTGGTGCTCGCAGGCTGCTGCCTGGTGTGCAGGTTGCATGCACACAATGTGTGCATTCAACAGACCAAACACCAGGTCTGTGAAAAAAAAAAAGACCTGGTCGGTGCATAATGCATCGTTTTGTCTTTCCTACACAGCCGAACAGCAACCCACACCAAGCTGGTTCAAAAAATAGTTGGAACAGCCGCTTAGTCACACAGCCGCACAGATCGTAATAATCTAGCCGTTTCCGCACCGCTGAATTGAACTGCACATCAAGCTATCACACAACACTTCGCACAACCATTCAACGCAGCAGACCACACTAGACACGTCGTTTGATTGGACAGTAGAACAGCCGCTCATGCGTAGCCGTAATTTGCCCAGTCCTTGGCAAACGCACACCAGACCATGCACCAGGTCTGACCGTGCATCACACGCACTGTTGGTGCATGTTAGTTGCATTTGTTTATAGTCTTTTTGCGGATCTTATACGCACACACTGCTTCAAACCTATGCTTTTTCAATCGCAACTTTTCCGCCTAAAACTAGAAACAAAATTTCAGGGCCGTTGAGCATCATTTTTCGCTTTAATTTTTCAGAAAAATTAAACCCTAAATCTATGATATTACAACGGAAAAAATAAATGCCACAAACAGCTTATAGATTTAATCAAATTAAATTAACCAAAGAACTACATAAGTAACGATCAATCCATGCAAACTCAATTCATCAAATATGAATATAAAATATGTACATCAATAATTAGTGTCTACTCTATGACATAAAAAGAATCATAATTAAAAGAAAATTCAATAATTATTGAATCAATTATTAAACTAACGAAACCGAGCTCTGAAACCAATTGAAAGGAAAAAGTCGATTTTAATATGAATGAGGAAACATGGATTTTAAAAAATTTTCAAATAAAAACATATCCGATCTATGCTAGTAATAATAATTCAATAATTAAAATAATAAGATCGAATCTTATCTTACATGAAGATTAAATTGATCCCTTTTGATTTGCAGATTCTTCACCACCTAATCTTCGTTACTATGACTCTTCATAAAAGAAACTGTATGTAAGCACAATCTTTTTGAAGATTTTATTGAAATAGATACTTATATGGTGTTTTTTTTTTTTTTTTAATCAATGAATTTTTTTTTTTTTTTTTTGTTCAAGTACCCAAAAATTGTCTCTCTTTTGTTACCAACAAAAAACATCATTTTATAATGGTAAGCTAGTGTTTTTCAATTTAACAAGGAATTCAATTTCCTTTTCAAATTGAAAGACGTAGTTCATATCCAATATGAAATCAATTTTCTTATTAGGTTAGAACTCTTTACTTTTAATTTAATATGGAATCTAATTCCTATTAAATTGAAACTCTTTTAATTTAATTTACTATGGAATCTAATTCAATTAAATTAAAATTATTATTTTCATTAATTAGTTAAATGATTTTAATTAAATTAAAAGATTCTAAATCATTATTAATTTAATGACAACATTTAGAATTGAACCCATAACTCTACAAATAATTAAATAATTATAAATATTTAAATAATCAAATTATTTAAATAATTCGTGAACGTATCCATAAAATTTATATGCACACTTATAATTGGACAATCCAATTACATTCTCCAATTTGTTTTTTTACCTGGTCGTGAGCTAGCAAGGAAACCAAATAGACCTATAATTTGAGCTCTAATAATATCGGAATTATTAATTAAACTGTTTAATTAATAATTCACTATTATTAACTTTAGAGTTATTCCACTAAAAACTTAAAGTTGTACTCTTATAATTGTAGATGTTTTAAACAATCTGAATTTTTAGTATCCATCGATATAATCATTTCATACGATTCGATCCTCCATGAGTAATTCATAATTAGAGTTAGGTTATTAAAGTCCGTTATACCTCTTTAATTATATCTTATTCCATTAAGGACCATTGACTCTTTAATAAACAATATATCCATAACAACTTATGAATTTATCTTTCCATTTACTAGTAAATAGAAAATCGAGTGCTCTTATTATTCAAGACTCGAATCAATACTTAAGGAAACTACTCATCTACTTCTCGCAAGAAGAAGTGAATTCCACTATTGTGTAAAATGTTTCCAGTTACTTGTTAAATCATATCTCCAAAGTACGAAACTTATTGACCGTAAATCTATAAGAGTCTCACCTATATAAATCAAAAGATATAACTCAACAAATAGGAGTCTATAAATTACTCAGGATAAAGATCAATTCATATATGATCATCTAGTTGATAAATATGAATTTCTTTGTTTAACGGATATTAATAAGAAATTTATTTTGATCGGGGTCCAGTCTTATATAATCTCTATTATATAAGGTACCTCCATTTTTATGTCGCCACATGAACAATCTCGGATAAGATCATCGTATCAAATACGAAATGGATTGCAGCTGTAGATTTACCACAAACAAAGTATCCAACTTTGTTGCTTTTTGTGAACTCTTTAGATTACTAATTTCAAACTAAATCCTCTCGTATATAACACCTATATACTTAGTTGAGACAATGTAAGTAATCACGGATATTACATAATATTCATATGAAACAAACATTTCACAAATGCATATAAATTGAATAAAATAACCATATTTTATTTATTATTTATTTAAACATATGCTTACAAATTACAAGCTCTTAGGGAATAAACCCTAACAATTTTTCCTATACATTCTTGATTTAGCAAGAGCTTGTACCAACAGTTATGAGTTAGAAGAATATAAAAATCGGATGGCTTAGATAAAGATATAGTTTAATGAGAAAATATCTGAAATTTTTCCAAAGAAATGACTGTCTGAAGCTATAGAACGCACTAATCAGCAAAATCGCTCCGGAAAAGGTCATATATTTCTCTCTCAACATCTCCAAATAAAAACTTGTCGTAACTTGTGGTGACTGTACCGATGAGTACATGGAGTTTCGAGACCTGAAAACTAAACAAAGTTGTTTGACAATTCATTTTTCCATAACAATTTACAGTTAGCAAACGAATGAAACAGATAAAGTACATTGATATTAAGTCATTAGATAAATTTCAACAACATAATCAATAGGCAATCTAGAGAATACACCACAACGTTTCTCTTACCACCCAACGTTCAGGTAATGGTGAAGTGACTAGAAACTCCTCTTTGTCAAACTGGAAAAAAAGAAACAAAAAAAAGTTTCAGTTAGCAAAATCAGATGCTACAGTGTTTACAAAGTTTCACAACTTCACATGAGACAACATGTAATAGTTATCATTCCCATGCCACCAAAAAAACAGTAGGGCAATCAACACTAATGTATAGCCTCATAGTCAATGTAAACAGATGGGGCACTGGTTAGTTCAGAGTGAACTTAATTGTTTTTCTAGAGGTTTGTCAAAATACTGGAATGTGGTGAAACCTAACTTTAAGGTATTAGAGAAGTTGCTTGGAACGGGCTCTAAACATTTTAGTTAATTTGTGAAAATGGATGGCATTGTGCTAATCCAACAACGCATTTGAGTCACTAAAGGGAATTTCAACTATAAATTTCACATCAGATAATAGACCTTATAAGCCAATATAGCTTCCGAAGATGATGCATCAGTCTGACTGGGCAAATTCTGCAAAATAAACTTGCCAGCATTCCATAATTTGTTGGTGAAGGCCTTGTTGGATGTCATTCTCTCAGTAGATAAATTCGGGCCCTGGAAGAATAGCATGCAAAATTAGATAATCAAGTAACATCTTTGGTACAGTAAAACCTTTTTTTGATATACTCTAGGACCCATGCAAATGTTACTGCACATTGCCTAGAGATGGAAATTTTCTTCATGAGACAAATGACACGTAGACTTGATCATACTGTTTCAGAATTTTCGGACAAGACTAACCTGACCAGCAGTCCCCAAAGCAAGAGTGAATCGCAAAGCATCAGTGCCGAACTCCTTGATTGTATCAAGTGGATTTATAATGTTACCTAATGTTTTTGACATTTTCCTACCCTGAAACAAATTAGTATTTTTAAAGCTTCACAAACTGAGAGAATTACACTACAAATGCATACAGGAGAAAAGGGTCAATATGAAAGGAGAAATATGAGCGTTATACTGACAAGTATGCTTTTGCTCCGGAAGTCATCTTCAATTTTGTATAAACCAATACCACTCAGATACAAAAAAGCAAAAAAATGTGAAGTCACAGCAGCAACTATTTATGTAAGTTAGAACAAATAACAGTAACTTAGTAATTAACATGATTAAGACAGAAGGCGGGGTCAGAGGGGGAATGCCCTTCCAAGAAAACAAAAACAGCAAAGAGAAAAACCAATAGATATTAAATTATCAAAACCTCCACAACAGGAATGTCAAATGAACAAGCCATTTGATGACAAGAGAGCCACTTAACTGGAAATATCAACATTGATACAACAACTTTGCATGTACATTTTACTCACTTGTGCGTCTCGGATTAGTCCATGAAGACACAGCTAAGAAAATGGAACAGTCCCTGTGAACTTAATTCCCATCATGACAATTCTTGCCACCAAAAGGAACAATATGTCATACCTGCCAGTGGTCAGACAAGAAGAAATGTAAGTAAAATAAACAGAACTAAAGCAAGAGTGCCTATATAGGATGCAAGACGGAAAACGCTATTCACTCCTTAATCGAAATTGCATTAAATGTGACTAAAACACATTGCAAATATTTATTATCAGCTTAAGAAACCAAAAAACATTAGGAATGCTATTACTCTCGACATTGAGAGATCCAATCTTCTCATAATATCATAATAGGTATTGAAATTGCAAACACCATATCACAGTTCCAATCTTTTCCCTACCACTCCTTTTTCTTTCATAATGTTGTCTTTTTGTATGCTTTCTAGAAGCACAATCGTAAGAGGTGATGGATAGCAACAAGCAGATTTAATATGTGTAGCCACACAACAAGAAACAAAAGAATGAGTCTTTCACATTACCAATTCACCTTAGTTTAAAATGAGAATACAGATAATAGAAGACAATAGTGATAGATCTCTTTTGGAACGCCTTCAATAAAACAAAACAGTTGATAAACAACAGTATTGTAAGCCCTCGATGTTTAATTAATATTACTTTAGTAATAATCTATAAGTGGTGTATGAAATCGTAAATAATTATTAAGAGATGTTTTAAGACCATAAGGGATTAAATGAAAGTGTTGTAAAACTATAGGGATTGATGAAACCTAATTGAAAACTTAGTTAAGTATAAGGGCAAATTGGTCATTGTCATTGGAATTCATAAGTTAGTATGACCTATGGACTCAATTGAAAGAAGTTTATAAGTTAAGGGTCAAGATAGAATAATTAAAAGCTAAGTGTCAAAAGTCAATTAAGTAAAGGATACAATGGTCATTTATGGAATGTTAGTAATATATAAGTGAACACTTAGTCCATTTTTGAGATTATGCATGCCACAAAATAGCCCAAACAAAGAAATAAGAGAAACCAAAGAGAGAAAAGAGAGAAAACGTGAGAAGAAGAAGTTGGTTCGGCCAAAGAGGGAAAATGGTGATTCAAGTTGGTTCAAGTGATTTTTGAGCTTCTAATCATTCAATCAAGCTTCCCTAGGCTAGGAAATCAAATTTGAAGCAAGAAATAAAGTCAATTAAGGTTAGTTTACTCACTTTTGAGCTTGATATTGTAATGTTTGTGTTGGTTATTTTGATGATGTTTAAGCTAGTTTTGATGAGGGATTTTTATCTATGTTAAAAGATGATTCTTTGGAGACTTGAAAGCATGTGAAAGATGGCATGGAAACCTACTAAAATTGATGGACTAGTGTTGGCATGAGATAGATTTTAAGTAGATTTCGGATTGGAAATCGATGGATTGAGATGTAGACTAAGTGTAGGACAAAATGTCTCAAAGAACCAACTTACATGTGAAACTTGAAAGAAATGAACCTAGGGTATCTTAGTGATTGTAAGACCATATGGAGAGGTATGAGAAACCAATGGAATGGAAGTGTTTTAAGCATCAATTTAGGTTGCTTAAGTGACAAATAAACTTATAAAAATGTTAGAATTGCATTGGAAGCTATTTCATTGTAATGCATTGTAAAGCACCTAGGAAAGACATATTGAGTTGTTATCGAAAACCACTTCTTTTATGGATTTGATTGAATTGTATGAGTAGGTTAGAGTGTGTATAACACTAGGAAAGAAAGAATTAAGTTTTAGGATGAATCATGTGAAAAAGTCCCCTAAAAACGGATGAAAAAATGAGATTCTTCTTAGGTTTTGATATCCAAACGATATCGAAATTCGATGAAATTTTATGGGTAACCACATTGGGAGATAAGAAGAGTGTGGGAGAAAGAATTGGAGCAAAAGCATGCACGGTTTGGGCTGTGCATTGCATTCGGTTTTGAGGGGTCTAAAATGACCATTTTGAGTTCCAAGCTTCAATTTATGATGGGAAGCATACGAGAACGTTCCTTGATGCAAATAAGAAGGATTCATGCAAAGAAATTAGGAATTTACAGCATGGATCAAAGAGAAATTGAAAGGAGAAGCTATTAGTGTAGAGAGAATTTTATAGAGTTAGTATAATTAGGTGCATCTTTGCATTGTCTATTGAGCACATTCTAAGTGTGTTTATCATGTGTAGGTGAAGGAGAGGCTAGTGGAGCCGGGGAGGACAGTTGAAGCCACTAGGGAAGTTTGCAAGCAAAGGTGAGTGCAAAATGGTTTTGGAAAAATTGTATGTTGTTTTAACATGTTTATGCATTTTCTAGTATGGTTACTATTTTAAGATTTTAAATGAGTAATTATATGAATACTATGTTTTGTATCCAAGTTTTTCTTTTGTGTTTTTATAAATGTGAAAGTTAAATTGAAATGAAATTTGAAGATTCAAGCTTGATTTTCAAGTGTTTGATGCTAAAAATAATTTATGTTTAAATGAACTTTCAAAGGCCAATTGTCTACCCACTCTTGTAAGTTTTATAGACCGGGCCGATATGTCTTATATGTGTATGGAAAAGTTTGGGAGGGATTGCATCACTAACCTTGGGGGGAAAGAGTCCGTAGTGTCACTTTTACGTGTGTGGGATGTTGTCTTACACTACGTTTTGTGATGTACCATTCCACGCGTAGTTGTTGGGTTGTCTTTGTAAGTGTCACGATTGGTGTTTGTGACTAATTCGCCTCGTGACTCCAGGCTTTCGTGGTTGTAAGTTTACTGGATAACATTGGTGCGTTTCTAACTACAATAATAAGCATGAAAAATTTACTATGTTTATGTAATTTCAATTTTGTATTGGAAGGAATCCTTATAATTGTTTGTAGTTTTGTATAAGTTTTTATGTTTTTTAAATCTTATTGAAAGCTTTATATATTTCCTATGTTGATTTCTATGTTGATAAGCGTATGAATTTATCAAGTGTGATATGAAAATTTTAAGAAGTTTTACTTTGAGCTATTAAGTAAATAAATTTCCTTTTAATTAATTGAGAAGGTATTTTAGTAATAAATATGCTATGGATTTACAATTTATGCGCACTCACTGAGCTTCAATAAGCTCACGTTTTCCTTTGTTTTATTCAAAATCCTCCTCAAGTGTGAGCATGGGTGACCGAAGCACGAGATCCCCTCTGTTGATATAGGTGGGTGTGGATTCGACGAATGCTTCCCTTAGATGATCATTTGGCATGTTATTTTAAAGTTGAAAGTCTTCCTTTTGTTGTAAATTCATAACTTGTTTTGTGACATTAAAAACTAAATATTTGTACATATGTTTTGATGTGTATAAAGCATATAAGGTCTTGTAAATTTTAATCATGAAATATGGTTGGTTTTCTTAAGCTAATTATCCATAAGAAATTGTTTTATTTTATGATTTCATACTTATAGTTTTACATGATTTATGGTATGAAAGTGGAAGTAAAATTCTGAAATATGTTTGCGAGAGAAGTTAGGTTGGATAATGAAAATAATCGAAGTATATTTTGTGTTATAGGTATTTGGGAAATATTGAAATTTTAGCCGTTATGCCGTTGGATTTTCATTTGAAAAAAAAAAAAAAAAAAAAAAAAAAAAAAAACCCAACCCATTTTAGCCTTTTAAAAGTAATGGAATATGATAATGTTTTAAGGGTTCGCTCCACGGGATTCCTTTGACTCAATCAATGAGGTTAGGAGGATTCTGTTATGGTGCTAGGTAGGGCCCTCCAAACATAAGTACAAGAAGGTTCGGATTGGGTCCCGTCAACGTGGTATTAGAGTCAGGTTTTGTAACTATTTTAACGTTTGTTTTAGTATAAATTTTTACAAGTTGCTTTTGTGCATTATCGTTTTAACTCATGCATTCTATACTCATGTTTGATTAAATATTTCAAAAGCATGCAACTTCGAGATCGCCTTAGGACGAGGAGGGCAACCGCAGAGGCACTTGCGCCCAAGGGGGAGCATGTTGACGAGTCTGTCAATGTGCCAGCTAGCCCTACCCATACTGAACATTCTCAGCCAACCGAACCTTCTCAACCAACCGAACCAACTGGTCCACAGGTTAATTATGAAAGGATGGCCCAAGCATTTGCAACGGCACTTCCCCAACCTCGTGAAGTGGTCGAATCGATTGAGCGCGCGAGGAAATTGGGCATCAGATCTTATGATGGAACAGGGGATCCAGAACGCACCTTTTCATGGACAGAAATCAATGACGAGATCTTTCAGGTGATGGGTTGTACAGAAGATCAGATGTTGACTTATTCAGTTTTCCTCCTTAAGGATCGAGCTAAGGATTGGTGGAAGGCACTGCAAAGGAGGCATCCAGAGTGACGCGATCCGACCCGGATACCTCTAACTCTAATCCGGTCAGTCACGCCGGGTACCCCAACGGATCCCTCTCAGATCCGACTCGTCGGGCTAAGCGAAACCCGTGGAGCGAACCCTAAACTCTTTCATACTTTCTGAAACATCGTTGGGTTGGGTTTTCTTTAAAAACGGAAAACGCGCAGGAAAAATTTTTTAATTTTAATTTTAAATTCATTTTCCGAAACTCATTTTTCTAACAAAAATTCGGCAGCATAACAACTGTATTTTTAACGTTCCCGAAAAACCTGTTTATAGAAAAACAACACTTCGACTAAAATTTATCACCAACCCAACTTCTAGTTGCCTGTAGGCCTCAATCATGCATTTGATTTCCAAATCAATTCAATAAAATCCAAACATAATTTAATAAAACACATTTAATCAAAAGCAATTTTTAAACATCCACAAGCGATTAATTATAAATAAATTATACACTTTTAAAATATATTTACACGAAAATATAACTGCTGAAACAAAATGAGCTACTCAATGATGTCGTGTCGCGCTGGTCCGCCCACTAGAGGTGATGCTGCTTTTCGGTTAACTGTTGAGAGTACCTGAGGAGGTTTTTATATAAAACAGAAAAATAATGAGCTAAAAGCTCAGTGAGTGATAATTTATCTTTTCTTTGAAACTCTGGTTTTCAAAGCTTCCTCCTCTAAAAACATTTGAAAACTATTCTTTGTTTCTAAAGCATTTCAAACTTAAATCTTTAAAACATCAACTTAAACAAGAGAATTCATCTCTAAGCACATGCACGTATTTAAATACAAATCTTGCAACTGTAAATCATAAATAACTTCAATAATAATTATAAAATATCTTTTATCTCAAATAAGCTTTTCTTTTAAAAGCTGTTTCTCGATATCTTTCAAAATTACCATAGTATCCCTAAATCTGGGGTCTCTCAAGTCTAACGGCTATGTGCGGAATTGTCCAGCGCTAACCATAGCTCGTCAACTCTTGAGACATCTCGTGACTATGTACGGAATTGCCCAGCGCTAACCATAACTCACCTGCTCTAAGACATCTCGTGGCCATGTGCGGAATTGCCCAGCGCTAACCATAGCTCACGAAACACTACCCCACATCAGTAATGGCGACTCGACTGACAAACTCTGACACTTATCCCCCCAAGTTAGTAACTTATCCCTTCCCAGGACTGTGCCAACTGAAGTGGGATAGACCGATCGGGTCTAAACTGCTCTGTAATCTCTGAAAATCCCTGAGGGGATACTTTCTGGTTTTGAAAACACTTTTCTCTTTTCTGCTTTAACTTTCTGGTGCAAAAGCACAATTCTCTTTTCTGAGTGCGTAAAGCACTAAAATCCGATTTCTGAGTGTAATAAATACTGAAACTCATTTTCTAAGTGCATTAAGCACTAAAACTGATTTTCTCAATTCAAACTTGAAAACTTAGTTTCTGAAATTTCATTTCAACAACTTTATATGTATATGCATATAAAATCACATTCTCATTTCAAGCTAATGCTCATGCATATATCAATGCATTTAAAATAAACTCAAACAATCACTTATCAAATCAAATGTAATAATTTGAAATACTTTTAAAATCAAACAATCACTTATCAAATCAAATGTAATAATTTACTCACAAAACTGTTGACTGAAAATAGCGCGTGCGGAGCCCCTAATCCTCTCGCCTCGATCCACGAGCGTCCTCGTCACCTACATAACATATGGAAACGTAAATTTACTTTCACGTCACTTCTGGAAACTCGAAATTACACAATCCTCCCTATATGATCCTTTTTACACGCAACTCTCCATTTTGATTTCTAATCTTAATCTTTCGCTTTTAATAGCTTCAACATTCCTAATTAAACTCACTAGGGTCGTCCAAACATTCAACGGATGCTATAAGGGTCAATTTACGAAATTGCCCTTTAAACTAGTTTATTGCGCGTTTTAGTCTCTCTCTAACTCTTTGATATTTTCTTCGTTCTCTAAGCTCCCAATATACCTAAACCCACTTGTTTTCCAACTTATTTTTACTCAAAATCAACCAATAAACAAATCAAATTAACATCCATTTCGAATCAACTTAAATCATCAATAAAATCATCAACATCAATAGTAAACAACTCACCCCTTATCTTCCTCGCGAAATCGCTATTTCTCTTCGCTTTGACTTAGTTTAGGGACTGTTTTGGGGGTGATTTTGGACTGGGTTCGGTTGGATCTTCCTCTCTTTCCTCTCCCTCGCGCGATCTCTCTCTCTCGCGGCTGATCTCTTTTCTTTTCTCCTCGTTCTGCCGCTTATCTGTGCGTGCACGAAAGGGCTGGTTCTGGTCGCGTTTACAACTGGATTTGAGCTGGGTATGGCGAGCTTGAAGGACTGGTTCAACTGGGCTGGGTTGCGCAGATCGGCGCAGCTCGGACGGCAGCTCATCGCCGTTCTCTTCCGCTCTCTACCTCGCGTGATCTGCTGTAGTTCTGGTGGAGCTTGGCTGGTCGATCGGCGAGCTAGATCGGCATTGAGGTAGCTGGTTCTGCAGGTCGACGACGGGACAACAGCTTGGCGTCGTCGTCGTCGGCAGCGGCAGATCGGGTCAGCTTCCAGCTGCTCGGCGACAGCTCGGTCAGCTTCTGCCGCCGTTCTGCTCGACCTCCGTTTGTGTTCTGGTTCGCGGCGACAGCAGCTGGTCGGCGTTGGCGTCACGATCAGCTCCCTCTTCTTCCTTCTTCTTCTTTCTTCTTCCTTCTTTTCTCTTCTCTTCTTTCTTTCTTTTCTTCTCTTCTGCGACAGCTCACTCTCTCTCTCTTTAGATTTTTAGACAACTTTTTAGCTTTATGCTTTCCTCCCCAAACTATCCTCAAAATGACGGTCACGTCCTGCTAAAATTTTAGTCTCCTCCATTGACTTTTAGCTTAATTTTACTTTGACCACAATTATTAAAACTTATCTTCAATTTAGTCCCTTATTTCCTTGAAAAATCATTCTATTTCATTCACTATTTTATCCTTCCGTTTAGTCTCCACTCGAGTCGAAATCGATTTCTATGGGTTCTCTATGACCTTAAGTATTTCCATAAATCATTTAGGATCTCCAATAATTACTTAGGGACTATATCTGGGAAAATCCGTAAAATCCAATTCGAGAGCTTACACAGAGGGAGTCGCATGGGCTTCGTTTAAGCAGGAATTTCTTAAGAAGTTTTATCCTAATAGTTACACGGATGCCCAGATTGATGAGTTTTTCATATTGGAGTAGGGCAATCAGTCCGTAGCTAAATACGAGAAGAGGTTCTTGGAGTTGGCCAGATTAGTGCCATTTATTAATGAAAATGAAGAACAGAAGATTAGCAGGTTTATGGCAGGCCTCAATTGCAGAATCAAGGCCTATGTAGCATCGTCTGGTCACACTCACTATGGTGGATTAGTGGAAGCAGTCACCAAGGTTGAGAGAAGTGTGGAGGCCATCCCCAAACCAAGAAGTTCACCCCTAAACGCGGCTGGTCAGATGGATCTCAAGGAAGATCCAATAAGACGATGAAGACTAGAGAGAAGT
Source organism: Nephelium lappaceum (assembly GCA_021234005.1). Taxonomy (NCBI): domain Eukaryota; kingdom Viridiplantae; phylum Streptophyta; class Magnoliopsida; order Sapindales; family Sapindaceae; genus Nephelium; species Nephelium lappaceum. The sequence goes on from CM038007.1 coordinate 3,457,283, forward strand.
CTGCAGGGTTATCTAGGCGTAGACCAAATCAGGAAGCCCAGTCCAGCTAGAGTTCAATGAGACAATCATCAAGGCCTCGAGGCACCAAAGAAGATTGGAAGAATTGACCAACCTGTAAAAAGTGCGGAAGGACACATCCGGGTGAATGTGTCAGGGGTAGGAATATATACTTCAGATGTGGTCATGAGGGCCACTTTATTAAGGATTGTCCCAGCCTAGCTTCATCCAATAAACCAGAGGCCAGGACTACTATCCTAGGGCAATCTAGTGGGGGTCGTGGACCCGAGAGGCGAGGTCCCTAAATGTAAGGATCAGGTGGTACAGATCAGCAGAGTAGCGTATCTAGTAGGGGTTTACCTCCTAGGGGACAGCCTAGTAGACCCTGTAGTCAGGCCAGAGTGTATGCAGTCACTCAGCGGGAAGCAGATGTTGCTCCCGATGTTGTTACAGGTATTGTTTCCTTGTTTGATACTGATGTCTGTGTATTGATTGATTCAGGAGCTACCCACTCCTTCCTGTCTGTGAACTTTGTTACAAGAGTTAATATAGAAGATGAGCCTTCAGAATGTAGTATGGTAGTGTCCCTTCCTACTGGAGATACGCTTTTGTCAGATAAGATTTATATGGGAAGTAAAGTCATGATAGCTGGTCATGAATTTCAGGCAGATTTGATCTTGTTAAACATACAAGATTTTGATGTTATATTAGGGATGGATTGACTATCAAACCATCATGCTACAATAGATTGCTTCAGGAAAGAGGTTAGGTTTAGCAGACCGGGGGAATCAGATGTGATCTTTTATGGTGTGTGGAAAATACTCTCTACTAGTATGATAAGTGCAATGAAGGCCAATAAGATGCTGAGGAAGGAGTGTTAAGGATACTTAGCTTATGCAGTGGGACCAGAGAATGATGGGGTGAAGTTGGAAGAGGTTTTAGTGGTTAGGGAGTTCCCAGATGTGTTTTCAGATGACCTCCCAAGGTTACCACCGGATAGGGAGATAGAGTTTGAAATAGAGTTGACTCCAAGTACAACACCTATCTCTAGAGCCCCATACCGTATGACCTTAGTAGAATTGAAGGAATTGAAGGCTAAAATGAATGAATTGACGGATAAAGGTTTTATTAAGCCAAGCATGTCACCCTGGGGAGCTCTAGTTTTGTTTGTAAAGAAGAAGGATGGAAGCCTTAGGTTATGTATAGACTACAGACAGCTTAATAAGGTGACCATGAGAAATCAATACCACCTTCCTCGAATAGACGACTTGTTTGATCAGCTTCAAGGAGCTAAGGTATTCTCTAAGATTGATCTAAGGTCTGGGTACTACCAATTGAAGATCCATAAGGAAGATGTTCTTAAGACGACTTTTCGGACGTGCTATGGACATTACGAGTTTTTGGTGATGCCATTCGGATTGACGAATGCACCAGCAGCCTTTATGGATTTTATGAACAAGGTTTTCAAGCCCTATTTGGATAGATTTGTGATAGTGTTCATTGATGACATTTTGATATGCTTAAGTAGTCGAGAGGAGCACGTTGAGCACTAGAGGATTGTATTACAGACTTTGAAGGAACATCAGCTTTATGCTAAGTTCAGTAAGTGCCAGTTTTGGTTGGATAGAGTAGCATTTCTGGGTCACGTAGTTTCAATGGAAGGAATCTCTGTAGACCCTTAAAAGATAGAGGCCATAGTAAACTGGTAGTCGCCCACGAACGTGACTGAAGTTAGGAGCTTTTTGGGATTGGCAGGATATTATAAAAAGTTCGTGGAGAGATTTTCTAAGATAGCAGTTCCCTTGACTAAGTTGAAGCAAAAAGAAGAGAAGTTTGTATGGATTGATGAGTGCTAGCGTAGTTTTGAAAAATTAAAGAAGAGATTAACCTCGGCACCAATGCTTATGCTACCATTAGGGACAGATGGGTTTACAGTGTATTGCGACGCCTCTCGACAGGGTCTAGGTTGTGTACTGATGCAGAGCATGATAAGGTGATAGCCTATACATCTAGGTAGTTGAAGAAACATGAGCATAATTATTCGACACATGACCTGGTACTCACAGTAGTAGTATTTGCTTTGAGGATATGGAGGCATTACCTATATGGAGCCTCTTGTAGGATCTTTTCTCATCATAAGAGCCTACAATACTTGTTTACGCAGAAAGAGCTGTATATGAGGCAACAAAGATGGATTGAACTCATCAAGGACTATGATTGCACGATTGAGTATCATCTAGGCAAAGCTAATGTGGTGGCAGATAAACTAAGTCGAAAGCCCTCAAGTTCAATAGCCCAGCTGAAAGCAGAACATTTACCTTTATTGGTGGAGTTGAGATCTATGGGGGTTAAGTTGGAGGTGACAGATTTTGGACCATTGTTAGCTGCATTTCATGTTCGTCCCGTTTTGGTGGATTAGATTAGAGAGTTCCAGGATAGTGATCCTTACTTGAGAAAGATAAGAAGTGAAGTGGAAGCTGGGAAGCAGAGCAGTTTCTCATTGAGGGATGATGGGACGTTGATGATGGGGCAATGGTTATGTGTGCCAAGTGTAGAAGACTTGAAGAAAGGCATCCTGGAAGAATCTCACTCTTCGATTTATGCCATGTACCCAGGGAGCGCAAAAATGTACCGGACTTTAAAGGAGTATTATTGGTGGAAGGGAAGGAAAAAAGAGATAGAAAAGTTCATCTCTAGATGCCTAACCTATTAGCAAATTAAGGCTGAACATCAGAAGCCAACAGGTTTATTACAACCTTTGCCCATTCCGGAGTGGAAGTGGGAAAAGATTACTATGGACTTCGTGGTAGGGCTTCCACGGAGTCGAAGCGGATTGGATGCCATATAGGTGATAGTTGATAGGTTAATAAAGTCCGCTCACTTCCTGGCAATCAGAAACAACTACTCCCTGGATAAGTTAGCCTAGTTGTATATAGATGAAATTGTAAAATTGCATGGCATTCCAATGTCTATCATGTCAAATAAAGATCCGAGGTTCACCTCCAAATTCTGGCCGAGCTTAAAGAAGGCATTAGGCACTAAGTTGAATTTCAGTACGACTCTTCACCCCCAAACAGATGGGCAATCAGAAAGAACCATCCAAACCCTAGAAGATATGTTAAGAGCATCTGTAATGGAATTCAAAGAAAGTTAGGATACTCACCTGCCTCTGATAGAATTTGCATACAATAACAACTCCTAGTCTAGCTTTGATATGGCACCGTATGAGGCTTTATATGGTAGGAAGTGCAGAACCCCAGTTTGTTGGGATGAGGTGGGTGAGAGGAAGCTGATAAGGCCTGAGATTGTCCAAGCTACCACAGAAAAGATTCAAGTCATAAGAGAAAGATTGAAGATAGCAAGTGATCGACAGAAAAGCTATGTGGATAATCGTAGACGGGACTTGGAGTTTCAGGTGAGTGATAGAGTATTCCTGCACATCTCACCTTGGAAGAGTGTCTTGAGATTTGAGAAACGTGGAAAGCTATCTCCTAGATACATTAGGCCGTACGAGACAGTGGGAAGAGTTGAAGAGGTAGCCTACAGGTTGCAGTTGCTGCCAGAGTTAGCTAGGATTCTTGATGTTTTCCATGTTTCCATGCTTCGCAAGTACGTGGCGGATCCTTCACACATATTAAGAGAACAATCGATGCAACTAAAGGAGAATCTAACCTATAAGGAAGAACCAGTGGAGATAGTAGACCGTAGAGAACAAGTGTTGCGCGACAAAATGATTCCCTTAGTAAAGGTGATATAGAGGAACCATGGATCTGAGGAAGCTACGTGGGAACATGAGGAGCAGATGAAAGCTCAATATTCTCACCTCCTCGAATCAGGTATGTAATTTTAAATTTCGAGGACGAAATTTCTATTAGGAGGGGTGAAACTATAAGCCCTCAATGTTTAATTAAGGTTACTTTAGTAATAATCTATAAGTGGTGTATGAAATCGTAAATAATTATTAAGAAATGTTTTGAGACCCTAAGGGATGATGTTTAAGCTAGTTTTGATGAGAGATTTTTATATATGTTAAAAGATGATTCTTTGGAGACTTGAAAACATGTGAAAGATGGCATGGAAACCTACTAATTGATGGACTAGTGTTGGCATGAGATAGATTTTAAGATGATTTTGGATTGGAAATCAATGGATTGAGATGTAGACTAAGTGTAGGACAAATTGTCTCAAAGAACCAACATGTGAAACTTGAAAGAAATGAACCGAGGGTATCTTAGTGATTGTAAGGCCATATGGAGCGGTACGAGAAACCAGTGGAACGAAAGTGTTTTAAGCATGAATTTAGGTTGGTTAAGTGACAAATAAACTTATAGAAATTTTAGAATTGCATTAGAAGCTATTCCGTTGTAATGCATTGTAAAGCACCTAGGAAAGGCATATTGAGTTGTTATTGAAAACCACTTCTTTTATGGGTTTGATTGAATTGTATGAGCAGGTTAGAGTGTGTATAACACTAGGAAAGAAAGAATTAAGTTTGACGATGAATCATGTGAAAAAGTCCTCTAAAAATGGATGAAAAAGTGAGGTTTTTCTTAGGTTTCGATATCCAAACGATATCGAAATTCGATGAAATTTTACGGGTGACCATATTGGGAGATACGAAGAGTGTGGGAGAAAGAATTGGAGTAAAAGCATGCACGGTTTGGGCCATGCATTGCATTCGGGTTTGAGGGGTCTAAAACGACCATTTTGAGTTCCAAGCTTCAATTTATGATGGGAAGCATATAGGGACGTTCCTTTGTGTATATAAGAAGGATTCATGCAAAGAAATTGGGAATTTGGAGCATGGATCAAAGAGAAATTGAAAGGAGAAGCTACTAGTGTAGAGAGAATTTTATAGAGTTAGTATAATTAGGTGCATCTTTGCATTGTCTATTGAGCACATTCTACGTGTGCTTATCATGTGTAATTGAAGAAGAGGCTAGCGGAGCCGGAGAGGACCGTTGAAGCCACTAGGGAAGTTTGCAAGCAAAGATGAGTGCAAAATGGTTTTGGAAAAATTGTATGTTGTTTTAACATGTTTATGCATTTTCTAGTATGGTTACTATTTTAAGATTTTAAATGAGTAATTATATGAATACTATGTTTTGTATCCAAGTTTATCTTTTGTGTTTTTATAAATGTGAAAGTTAAATTGAAATGAAATTTGAAGATTCAAGCTTGATTTTCAAGTGTTTGATGCTAAAAATAATTTATGTTTAAAAGAATTTTCAAAGGTCAATTGTCTACCCACTTTTGTAAGTTTTATAGACCCGGCCGATATGTCCCACACGTGTATGGCAAAGTATGGGAGGGATTGCATCACTAGCCTTGGGGGGAAAGAGTCCGTAGTGTCGCTTTTACGTGTGTGGGATGTTGTTTTACACTACGTTTTGCGGTGTACCATTCCATGCATAGTTGTTGGGATGTCTTTATAAGTGTCATGGATGGTGTTTGTGACTAATTCGCCTCGTGACTCCACGCTTTTGCGGTTGTAAGTTTATGGGGTGACATTGGTGCGTTTTTAACTACAATAATAAGCATGAAAAATTTACTATGTTTATGTAATTTCAATTTTGTATTGGAAGGAATCCTTATAATTGTTTGTAGTTTTGTATAAGTTTTTATGTTTTCTAAATCTTATTGAAAGCTTTATATATTTCCTATGTTGATTTCTATGTTGATAAGCGTATGAATTTATCAAGTGTGATATGAAAATTTTAAGAAGTTTTACTTTGAGCTATTAAGTAAATAAATTTCCTTTTTATTAATTGAGGAGGTATTTTAGTAACAAATATGCTATGGATTTACAATTTATGCGCACTCACTGAGCTTCAATAAGCTCACATTTTCCTTTGTTTTATTCAAATACCTCCTCAGGTGCGAGCGCGGGTGACTGAAGCACGAGATCTCCTCTGTTGATATAGGTGGGCACAGATTCGACGGATGTTTCCCTTGCATGATCATTTGGCATGTTATTTTAAAGTTGAAAGTCTTCCTTTTGTTGTAAATTCATAACTTGTTTTGTGGCGTTAAAAACTAAGTATTTGTAGATATGTTTTGATGTGTATAAAGCATATAAGGTCTTGTAAATTTTAATCATGAAATATGGTTGGTTTTCTTAAGCCAATTATCCATAAGAAATTGTTTTATTTTATGATTTGATACTTATGGTTTTACATGATTTATGGTATGAAAGTGTAAGTGAAGTTCTGAAATATATTTGCGAGAGAAGTTGGGTTGGATAATGAAAATAGTCGAAGTGTATTTTGTATTATAGGTATTTGGGAAATATTGAAATTTTAGTTGTTATGCCGCCGGATTTTCATTTAAAAAAAAAAAAAAAAAGAAACCAACCCATTTTAGCCTTTTAAAAGTAATGGAATACGATAATGTTTTAAGGGTTCGCTCCACGAGATTCCTTTGACTCAATCAATGGGGTTAGGAGGATTTTGTTGGGGTGCTAGGCAGGGCCCTCCGAACGTAAGTACGGTAAGGTTCGGATTGAGTTCTATCAAGTATGGCATTTTTTACATCATAAAGCTTTTCTTATAGTAGAATGCCCTTAGATTCCATGGCAAAAATGATGAGAATAAGCCAAAGAAAAGTAGCAAGTCAGGTTCAAAAGTCACACGTGACTTGTTATTGTTATTTAATATTGCCAGTAAAGAATGAAACTCATTTAGTTAGTGTACACATAATGATAGACTTTGTGGCCAAATGTAATAAGAGATGTGGCAGCTGTATGCAATGTGAGGATAACAAATAAAAGTTTAGCGCTCTGTTGGTGCCCCTTCCTCTACCCACATGGTCTTAAATATGGGTTGCACTTCTTTATCCAAGAACCTAAATCAGTTAACTACAGCCAAAGACCCTATAAAAGAAGATCAATATATAACATAAAAACTGCACCAGAAAGATGCATACCCAGTTTCCATTATTATTGTTGGGTAAAACTTCTTAAAATCATCAGCGAACACATCTGGCCACCCAAGGGTGCCTAAAGGCCATAAAGCACTGAAACAAAAGCAACATATACTCAGCAAAATTATGCAGCATTTTTCATAAACAAGATTCTGTGCATGAGGCTTAGCCAAGGTGTACAATACGTAATCTATAAGTTTGTGAGACCACGTTATGCACTCCCCATAATTACTCTTGCTTTTTACTTGTTATAATCGTATCTTAAGCAGTTAAATTTTGGGGAGAAAGAATTGATTAGAACAGACCAAGATAGGGGAAAAAGAGGGAAAAGAATTAATATGCAATAGTTTTATATCTTGCTTCCAGAACTTAGTGCTTATATTCAGACAATAACTGAAAGAAACTAATTAATTTATGAACTTTGTGATAGTTTGAAAAAACAAAAATCAACAATTTGTTTTTCATAAAATTAAGTATTTTGCGGAACATTGAGTTTCAAAAACTTTTTAGAAAACTTAAGAACCCAAGATTCATAAAACAATGAAATAAAATAATATAAATAAATAAAAATCAGATTTTTACTTTTTGTATTGATCTTTGTGGATTACTCACCACCTTGCCTTCCTTGATATATCTCGAAACCAAAAAACAAGTGAGTGGACACAATTATATAGAATTGTGCTCACTTACTTTTTGATTTCTTTCTAAAAAAAAAAAAATCAAATTAAATCAATGATTATAAGAGGTGAGTGTTTGATTTTTGGTTATACAAAGAACAAAGACACAAATTCTTGTTCTTTGTATTTGTTGAAAAAAAACTTTTTCTTTTCTCTTATTTTTTCTCAAAAACATAAACAACAACCAAAAACCTAGATGTAGAAAAGAAACTTTTTCTTTTTATAGGCAAACAATTAGGGTTTTAATTAATCAATATTAATATTGACCCTAATCTTATTATAATTAAACTTTTGCCCCATATAATATAATCAATTCAAAATTAATTCATATTATATTTTGAAATAAAACTTGTAACTTTTAATAAATTAATTCATAATTAATTTATACCAAAGTCACTAAGAATCGGATTCAAGACCTCTTATAAAATTAATTAAATAATTATTAATTCATAATTAATAATTAAATAATTTGAATAATCAATATTATTCAAATACCAAGTGAACACAAATTTTTGTTACTTATGTAACGCCTGTAATTGGACGGTCCAATTACAATATTCTATATACATGTTTCTTATAGTAAAATGAGCTATCAAGGGGACCTGATAGACCTACAGTTTTGAGCTCCAATAATATTGGAATTATTAATTAAACTCTTTAATTAAATAATTCACTATTATTAATCTTAAAGTTACTCCACTAAAAACTTAAGATTGCACTCTCAAAATTGTAGATGTTTTTTATACAATCTGAAATTTTTCATTGTCCATTGATTTAATCACTACATATGATTTGACCCTTCATAAATAGTTCATAATTAGAGCAAGGTCAAATGTCCGTTTTACCTCTCTAATTATTTCTTGATCCTTAAGTACCATTGATTCTCTAATGAACAATATATTCATAACAACTTATGAATTTATCTTTCTGTTTACATATAAATAGAAAGTTGAGCGCTCTTATTGTTCAATACTTGAATCAACCCTTAAGGGAACTACTTTTCTACTTCTCGCAAAAAGGAGTGGATTCCACTATTGTATAGAATGTCCCCAGCTACTTACTAAATCATATCCCCAAAGTACGAAGTTATTGATCGGGTATCTACACCGATCTCACCCATGTAAATCAAAGGAAATAACTTAACAAGCAGGAGTTTATAATACACTCAGAATTAAGATCAATTCATATATGATCATCTGGTTGATAAATATAAATCTCTAAGATTAACGGATATTATTTAGAGACTTATATTTATCGTGGCCCAGTTCTATATAATCTTTATTATATAAGGTACCTCCATTTCCATGTCACCACATGAATAATCTTGGATAAGACTATCGTATCAAATACGAAAGGGACCACAGTTGTAGATTTACCACAAATGAAGTACCCAGCTTCGTTTGTTTTCTACGGACTCTTTAAATTACTTATCTCAAACTAAATCCACCTGTGTATAACACTTATACACTTAGTTTGAAATCACATCAGTAATCAAGGATGTTTGTCATGACATATACGATTTTTGCAAAATATATAAATTGAATGAAATGAATATTTTATTAAAATTTATAAAACCGTTTACAATATTACAAGCTCTTAGGGCAGAAACCCCAACAATCTCCCACTTGTCCTAGAGCAGATGAGACATATCTCATAATCCTAGACCCTCTAGATGACCTTCAAATACTTTAGCCGTTAAGGTCTTCGTAAACGGATCAGCAAGGTTGTCTTGTGATGCAATCTTATCACTTTTACATCTCCCCTTCGTACGATCTCCCTAATGAGATGATATTTCCTCTCTATATGCTTCCCTCGTTTATGACTTCTTGGTTCTTTGGAATTGGCCATTGCACCACTATTGTCACAATAAAGGGTGAGTGGTTTATCCATGTCTGGAACAACTTCCAGATTAGCCAAGAATTTACGTAGCCATACCGCTTCTTTAGCTGCTTCACAAGCTGCTACATATTCGACTTCCATAATGGAGTCAGCAATGCATGATTGCTTAATAATCCTCCATGTAATGGCTCCACTACAAAGGGTAAATACTGATCCGGACGTAGATTTCCTAGAATCTTTGTCCGACTGAAAATCAGAATTTGTATATCCTAATGGGATCAAATCCTCTCCAAAATATACTAGCATATAGTTTCTCGTTCTCCGAAGATACTTAAGAATATGCTTTACAGCCACCCAATGATCAAATCCTGGATTAGATTGATAACGACTAACTATTCCCACCGAATAACATATATCCGGTCTCGTGCATAACACAGCATACATGAGACTGCCTACTACAGAGGCATAGGGAATCTGTCTCATATCCTCAATTTGTTGAGGTGTCTTAGGACACTGTTCCTTAGACAAATGAACTCCAGGACGAGAAGGTAAATGACCTTTCTTAGAGTTCTGCATCGAAAATCACATAAGAATCTTATCGATATATGATGCCTGAGACAGTGCTAACAGTTTGTTCTTACGATCTCGTATTATTTGGATCCCAAGGACATAACTGGCCTCTCCCAAATCTTTCATTTGGAATTGGCTAGCGAGCCAGTTTTTTACGTCTGATAATATTCCTATATTATTCCTATATCATTCCCAATGAGTAGAATATCGTCAACGTAAAGTACAAGGAAAATTACTTTCTTATTGATAATTCGTTTGTATACACAAGGCTCATCAATATTTTGCTCAAAACCATAAGACTTGATCGAAGTATCAAACCTTATGTTCCAAAATTGAGATGCTTATTTAAGTCCATAAATGGACCTTTGCAACTTGCAAACCTTTTGCTCTTGACCTTGAGATACAAATCCCTCTGGTTGTACCATATAGATACTTTCATCAAGATTACCATTCAAAAATGCAGTCTTGACGTCCATTTGCCAAATCTCATAATCGAGACATGCAGCAATGGAGAGAAGAATCCGAATGGACTTAAGCATAGCTACTGGCAAGAAAGTTTCCTCATAGTCAACTCCCTCTTTCTGAGTATAACCCTTTGCCACTAGTCTAGCTTTAAAGGTTTCTACCTTTTATCTACTCCTTTCTTCCTTTTATAGATCCACTTGTAATCTATGGGTTTTATCCCATCTGGTTGATCTACAAGTTCCCAGACAGAGTTGGAGTACATAGACTCCATCTCGAGATTCATTGCTTTAAGTCATTCTTCTTTATTAGAATCCTCCATTGCATCATGGTATGTCAATGGATCATCTACACTCTCATCAGAGATAGCAATCTGTGCCTCTTCGATCTTTCTGTAGCGGACTGGTGGTTTAATAACCCTCCCACTACGACGAGGTGGTAGATGATTCTGATGAGAATCTGTCTGACGTTCAGACGTGGTTTGAATTATGTCTTTGTCAACAACTATTGTTGATGGCGTTCTGGTCGAACCAGGAAGTAATTCCTCTAGTACAACTTTACTTCGAGGTTTGTACTCTCTCATATAGTTCTCTTCAAGAAACGTAGCGTTTGTCGATACAAACACTTTATTTTCTTCAGGACTATAAAAGAGTCTGCCCTAAGTCTCTCTAGAATAACCTACAAATAGGTAAACTTTTGAATGTGATTCCAGCTTCCCAGTCTTGTTCTTCAGCACATGTGCTGGATAACCCCAAATGCGAAAATGTCGTAAACTAGCTTTGCAACCATTCCACAACTCCAAGGGTGTCTTAGGAACTGACTTAGATGGTACAACATTCAAAATATACATTGCAGTTTGCAATGCATATCCCCAGAATGAACAAGGTAATGATGAGAAACTAAACATAGATCTCATCATGTCCAAAAGGGTCCGATTTCTCCTTTCTGCAACACCGTTCTGCTGGGGTGTTCCAGGAGCAGTCAGTTGAGATAGAATCCCATGCTCAAGTAAGTAATCATCGAACTCTGTATCAAGATACTCACCTCTACGATTTGATCGTAGAGTTTTCAATGTTTTACCTAATTGATTTTCAACTTCAACTCGAAATTGTTTGAACTTTTCAAAAGTTTCTGACTTCCGTTGCATCAGGTAAACATACCCATATCTAGAATAATCATCAATAAAGGTGACGAAATATTCATAACCGCCTCTAGCTTTAACATTCATAGAACCGTAGACGTCCGAATGTATAAGCTCTAGTGTTTCCTTAGCTCTAACCCCTTTACTAGTAAAAGGTCTTTTGGTCATTTTACCTTCTAAACATGATTCACAAACAGGTAACGTGCCGATCTTTAACTCACTTAAATGTCCGCTCTTTACCAGTTTATCTAATCTGTCAAGGTTAATATGACCAAGTCTTAGATGCCAAAGATATGTGTCATCATTTTGAGAAATCTTTTGTCGTTTTGTTTTTGGTTTTTCAACCTTAAACATTTCAGTATTAAACAGTGGGTTATGCATTAATGGTCTTAACACATATAAATTGTCTTCTTGTATCCCTGAACAAATTTTCAAACCATTTCTAGAAATAATAACTGATTTATTATAAAAAGAAACAGAATAATTAAATTCCAAAAGTTTGGATACAGAAATCAAATTTCTTTTAAAACCTGGAATATAATAAACATTGTTCGGTATGATAAAACAATTATTATTGAAATGAAGTCTAACTTCTCCCACTGCCTTTGCTGAAACGACTTCCCCAGTCCCGACTCGCATGTTGAACTCGCCCTCACCAAGCTGCCTATAAGAGTCAATCAACTGCAAAGAAGAACAAACATTATTAGTGGCTCCTGAATCAATTATCCAAGTGAATGAATCATCCTCCACTAAACAAGATTCAATGACTAGTAAATCATATTTACCTTTCATCTTCTTCTCTTTGAGCTCATTAAGGTACTTAGGGCAGTTCCTCTTCCAATGTCCATCCACACCACAATGGAAACATTTTCCTTTGGGCTTGGTGGCCTTGGAGCTCTTTTTGTTCTTCTTCTTGGTAGCTTGTGTTTTGGGCTTAGCTGTAGCCTTTTTGGTGTTTCTCTTCCTCTTGTTTTTAGCAAAAGAAGAAGACTCAGCAACGTTTGCTTCACCAGACTTACTCTTATCTTTATTCATTGACTCATAAGTAGTAAGCTCATTAAGTAATTGTGTAAGTGAGTAAGTCAACTTGTTCCTAACATAGTTACTCTTGAATTGCATGAAACTCTTCAGAAGAGTTTCCAAGATCATGCTCACTTGGCTACGTTCGTCTATTGCCCCTCCATGGCTTTCAGTTGTGTTGAAGTGGGTCATCATTTTCAAAACATGCTCTCGAACAGATGTACCCTTCTTCATCTTAGCAGTCATCACAGCACAAACAGCTTCGTGCCGTTGCTGCTCAGAAGGTTGCCCAAACATGCCCTACAATGACTTTAGCATCTGAGTTGCTGTTGTCATTGACTCGTGCTTGGTAGCAAGCACCCCGGACATCCCTATTAACAAGTAGCAGCGGGCCTTTTCATCAGCTGTGACCCATTTCTGATGGGCCTTGCGCACAGCACGTCCAGCATTATCTACTGGCTGAAGAGGATAAGGTTGAGTCGTGACAAATTTAAGGTCTTCACAGACCAGGACTGCGTTCATATTACTTTTCCATTTGACATAATTTTCCCCGTTAAGTTTATCATTAGCAAGAATAGAAATCAACGGAGATATCATTGCTGAAAATAAATAAAATGGAATTCATTTAATATCAATTTGCAAAATTTAATATCATGTAATTTTGGCACAAAATTAAACGTGATGCATGATCCATGAATAATGAATTATCAAAATCCCTAAAATTAATTATTATGCCAAGATAATCTAACATGCCACAAATAGGTGCCGCCGTAGGGTAGGTCAAATATTTGTATGTTAGATTGAGACATTCTCAATCAAATAATATAACAGAAAACTCTTTTTCATATATTATTTGACTACCGTTTTTCGGTCAGGAAAAATAATTAACAATTAATTATTTCCTTATGAGTGTAACCCATCATTTCGAAGTCCATAGACTTAACTCGAGAATTGCGGCCGCAGGGTAGGTCAATCACAAGATACATCTAGAATTCCTATACGTTAGGAAGTCAACCTTGATCAACCTAAATGGACACTATCCGTAGGGGGACGATAACAAAGCCGTCTCGAGGCGCCATTTAAGTTTTACGATGTTGAACTAATGATAGAGACCGTGGGATATATTGTCATATATCCCTCTCCCACTCACTATTTTAGGGTTAGGGATTTCTATTAAATTTTCCTAGTCATTTTCTTAGATTATTAACGGCTAAAAAAAAATCTAAATTACTAGGAATTTGTGTGTTATTAAAGTTCGAAACTTATTAACACTTAATAAATTATCAGATTTTTAACATTTAAAAATCTAATTTAATTTATCAATTTAATGAATTACCGGATTTTTAACACTTAAAAATCTAATTCAATTTATAAATCTAATCAAAATAATAAAAATTATAAAGACTAGATTTAATATGAAATCATTCGATTTTAACTAATTAAAATCTAATCCACATTATGAATGCCAATTTATTGAAATCAAATTTCTAATTTAAAACCTATGATTTTCTATTAAAATCAATTCAAATTATTTTAAAGGCATTCTATGTATTATTTTTCTATTTATACTAATAAACAATTTTAATAGCAAAATAAAAATAATACATATGATGCATGTCATGTTATAATGTAGTGAGTAGGCACTTCATGATTCTATATGACATATTTTTAATGCATTTACATGTTATATATAATTATCCATTCATCTCATGAAAATAAAAATAAATAAATAAATAACATGTGTATGACCGGGTTCTTTGGTTTTAATGACCTACATCTAATTTTAAGATTACAAAAATTAACCAAGGCATTCCTTGGCCTTCACTTGTAGTCTTCATGGTCTTCAAGATCTTCAAGGTCTTCATGGGCTTATAATTAAATCTAATTTAATTATCAAGAAATTCTATCAAATAAATTAGACTAGAAAAGCTCATTTATTGATTTATGGATCCAAGAAAATTATTCAATCACATGGACATTTTCAATAGTGTTACAACTGAAATGGAAACCCCGAAAATATGAAACACATAATTCTAGGGGCTGTTTAAAATAATAATAATAAATAAATAAATAAAAATTGCTAAGTGTCACATGCATAAGCATGTAATGCATAAACATGCAGTTTATGCAACAATTGCACTTCTAGTGCAATGCAAAACACACATGTGCTCTTTATTTAATATTATTATAATTTTGTTTGTTTGCACATCTAATGTGCAACACATCTAATGCGCATACATTTATTCATAATAAATGTCTTATTGGACCATTCAAAACAGCCGCATTAATAATCCATTTCAATGCAATTAATTATATTTTAAACGGTAGTTTTAAATACAATTAAATAAAACCAGTCGTTTTCAAAATAATTTTCCGTTTCGAATCATAATTATACCATTCAAAACTGCCGCATTAATAATCCATTTCAATGCAATTAATTATATTTTAAACGGTAGATTTAAATACAATTAAATGCATTGAAATGGATTATTAATGCGGCAGTTTTGAATAGTATAATTATGATTCAAAACGGAAAGTTATTTTGAAAACGGTTGGTTTTATTTAATTGTATTTAAAACTACCATTTAAAATATAATTAATTGCATTGAAATGGATTATTAATGCGGTTGTTTTGAACGGTCCAATAAGACATTTATTATGAATAAATGTATGCGCATTAGATGCGTTGCACATTAGATGTGCAAACAAACAAATTATAATAATATTAAATAAAGAGCACATGTGTGTTTTGCATTGCGCTAGAAGTGCAATTGTTGCATAAACTGCATGTTTATGCATTACATGCTTATGCATGTGACACTTGGCAATTTTTATTTATTTATTATTATTATTATTTTTAAACAGCCCCTAGAATTATGTGTTTCATATTTTCGGGGTTTCCATTTCAATTGTGACACTATTGAAAATGTCCATGTGATTGGATAATTTTCTTGGATCCATAAATCAAGAAATGGGCTTTTCTAGTCTAATCTATTTGATAGAATTTCTTGATGATTAAATTAGATTTAATTATAAGCTAATTTGTGTCTTTGTTCTTTGTATAACCAAAAATCAAACACTCACCTCTTATAATCATTGATTTAATTTGATTTTTTTTTTTTTTAGAAAGAAATCAAAAAGTAAGTGAGCACAATTCTATATAATTGTGCCCACTCACTTGTTTCTTGGTTTCGAGATATATCAAGGAAAGCAAGGTGGTGAGCAATCCACAGAGATCAATACAAAAGGTCAAAATCTGATTTTTATTTATTTATATTATTTATTTCATTGTTTTATGAATCTTGAGTTCTTGAGTTTTCTAAAAAGTTTTGAAACTCAATGTTCCGCAAAATACTTAATTTTATGAAAAACAAATTGTTGATTTTTGTTTTTTCACTTTGCATAGGAGATAAATCTGCAACTTAAACTAATAAAGTTATTTGATATAACTTGAGTTGGAAAGTCAAAATAGCATCTCATAGTTAGTGGCATGTGTTTTTCCCGTTTCTGCTCTTTCCTTAATTATGTAATTATTTCTTTTCCTATTATTTAGGATCCTTGATTTTATGGTATTAGATATGTTGTTTATTGTTCATAAGGCTGTTGTGTATTCCCTTTTGATAGTACAAAAATCATTATTTTTCTCCAACTAATGGTTTTATAGTATCAAATTCAGACTTTCTATCAACATAATATCATCAGCAACATATCCGATTAAATGGTCGACCTTACTTTGTCTATAGCAGAATCCATTGTGATTTTGATTGTTTCTCACCCTTCATTATCTTTTAAACCCAACCATTCGAAAATCCTTCAATCTAAATAATGGTACACAAATTATAAGGCAGCAACTTCCAGTACCGGTACCAGTCTGTCCTACTTGTCATCAAAGGAAAAGGAAAATTTGGCTACTTGATAGAAGCAACAGCTACATCAGAATCGGATCAACAAACTATGGTATTTGGGGAGCAGAAAATTCAATAGTAATGACATGACTAATAAACTCCATGGATAAAAAAATCGGACGTCTATACCTATACTATCAAACAACAAAGAAAATTTGGAATGCCGTTAGAGAGATATACTCATATTATGATAATATTTCATAAAATTTTGAAAGTCGATCAACCATTCGAAACACATGCCAAGGTACATCATTTGTTACTGAATATTTTAACACTCTTTCAAAGCTTTGGTAAGAAATTGATTTGTTCCATAACATCACCCAGAGATGTCTTGACGATGGAGTCCAATATAGCAAGATGATGGAGAAAAATTAGATTTTTTACTTTCTGTAGAAGCTAAATCAAAAACTTAATGAGGTTAGATACTGAATTCTTGGCATAAAGTGTAGGACCCTAAATTTTCATTCTACATGCTAAATGATACTTATGGATGAATAGTAATGTTTTCCAGGTGAATAGTGATTCCGAATGAATATTAACCAGATGAATAGTAAAATTTTGAGTTAGACCTCGAAAAAGTAAAAAAATTATAGAATGATTAACAGAGTCTAATGAAACTAAAATTGATAAAAAATGAATTCATTTAAATAGTTTAAAGGGCTCCAAAGTCGACTTAGTGATTTTACAAATAGCCAAAAAGTGGTATAGAATGACTTTTAAGAGTTACCGAGGTTACTAGAAGTATGTAGGAAGTTCAAATATAAGCCCCAGTAAATTTTTAAAGGATTTCGAAAAGGTTCCAGAAAAGCCGAATTCGGGCGTTCGAGAAAAGTCGAAGCGAAGAGATAAGGAAAAGAGGTGACATGGCATAAGAGATAAACATGAAAAGGATGTGTGGTGGAGAAAGTGACACGTGGGCCAATAGAAATTAGGCAAGTGTAAAGTAAGGGTTGAAAAGGTAATATGCCAACCAAAAAGTAAGGGTACAAAATGACATTTTGCACCAAAAAAGATGAAACAAAATGAGTGGTGTGAGAGAAAGAGAGGATTCAGGCAAGCAAGCCAAGAAAACCGAAAAAGAAAAGAGAAAAGAAGAAGAAGAAGAAGAAGAAAGGAAAACCAAGGATTTAAGGTAATTTCATCCCTCTCTTGCTCTTGTTTTCATCCTTATACACTCAAGAAAAAGTGAGAAGAAATTGGTAAGTTATGGAAGTTAATTTGATGTTAGTTTGATGGTGAAATTGTTGGGGTTTTATGAGTTGATGATATATTGTTTAATGGATGGTATTTTTGACATGTATAGAAGTAGATTATCATCAAATCAAGCTTGGTAGTGGAAGGAAGCTTAAAGCAAGTGATAACCCATTTTATCAATAAGGTAAGAGTTAGAGTTTTGACATAATTTTTTCAAATAAATTTGATTGGTTTGATTATTAGTTATTGGATGATTATTTGAGTGATTTGGATGTCATTGATGCCTTAAGAAATGAAACAAATTGACTGAATGAGTTGGTATGTAGTGTATGGCCAAGGAAGAAATGTGATGTAAAATTGTTGATTTGGTGTTTGATGAGTTGGTGTGAGTTTTCATTAATTTGGAGCTAATTGGTGGAAAGAAAAATGAAAATTTGGGTGATTATGCATGAAAATGGATTTTTGCTAGAATATGTGCATTTATGTGCATTGAATGAATTTATGATGTTTGATGATGTTATGTAATGTTTTTATGTGAAATTGGATGAGTATAATTCAATTGAATAAAGAAATTTTGAGTTGGAAAGATTTGGGTGCATATTGGATTAAAATATGGAGGTTGGAGTTTATAAATCCAACTTCGCGTTTTGATGAGTTTTCATAATTATATGATGTGTTTAAGTGTGTTTGCCATGGAATTTGAGAAGAAATGGATGGAATAATGAAAGATGCAATCCATGAATTGAAATTGCATGTATACTAGTGCATACTAAAGGAATTAAATGTGTGTGAAATTAGTTAGTCGAAAAGTCGTTAAAAGTTAGAATGCGAAATTGTGTAGGTGAGATCGAAGCAGCGAAATCGAATTAGTGCTCAGACGACCGTAAAACCAATTGTGAGTGTCTTTTAAAATTGTTTTTGAAAGTTTTATTTCTAATCAAATAGATTTTATATATTACGCTTTTAAATTCGTTCGTGTGATATCGTATATGAAATTTTAGTAAATGAGTTTTACATGATATACAGAAATTGAATATGTGAATCATTATATTGCTGCTTTAAATTTTATTTCTGAGATTTTAGTTTATGAAAAATGATTTTATACAGTTTTATAACTGATAGCAGCAGGCTTAGAAATTGAAAGTTTTGGCTATGATACACCCTTAGAGTAATATAGGATATTGCCGGTCAAAGTACCCTAACGTGCATGGCAGAGTCAAGGGCATTTTGCATTAGACATACATGGTAGGATAGAATGTGTTCGTTCGTCAGTCTAGTGTGTCGTCCTCTACACACGTCTTGGGTATATATTGAGTTAGCGAGCTAGCTTCTACGTGGCGATGCAGGAATTCCACTACGGTAAACGGTATGGTGGTTTGAGCGATGCAAGAATTTCGGTTCTACCAACCCGATATGGCCTTATCAATGCAGGAATTCGTTCCACTGTATCTACCAAGGGTATTGTCAGGATGGGCCACTAGTGGTTGGCTAGTTCAACTTACAGATTGTTTTCAGAAATTAACGCCACATTGTTTTCCAACTTCAGCGAAAAAGGAATTTGAATATTTTATAATTCACACTAGATGTTTAATTTTGAAAGCAAGAATTTTTAATTACAGCATTAAATTATTTTAGTATAACATATTTTTTTCAGGGAGGTTATTTTAGACAATTTAAGTTGATTAGAAATACTTGACATTCATTGAGCTTGTTTAGCTCATCATATATTTTGTGTTTTATAAATAAACCTCCTTTGGTGCAGGCACTGGTACATCAAGGGTAGGGACACCCCTATAGGATTATAAAAGACCGAGTGCATTTAGCTGTGAATGTATATAAGTTGAATTGATATGTTTTATAAAGAAAGCAAATTGACACTTGTGCATAACTTACTTTATGGTTTGTAATAATTCTTTGTTTAAATATTGTGATTTCAATTATGTTATCTATATATATTTTTAGTTTGATTGAAAATTGTATGTTTGTGTTGTGAATTGAAAATTGAGGGCTGGAGGCCCAGAAGTTTGCAGAAATTGATTGCTTTTACAAGGGTTTATGTTTTGTAAACTTTCATAGGGTGATATATCGGAAAAACAACCAATAATAGAGGATTTCGAAAGTTTAGCAAAAATAAAATGGCTCAGCTTCACACGAACTTTCTAGCGGGATCAGATATCAACTGAAGGGTTACCGTGGGGTGCTGGGCAGACTACCTAGGGAAATAGGCCTGTCAGGGGTTGGTATCAAAGAGAGGTTTGGGTGCTTATTTTTTTATTTGATTTTACAATGTGTTTTACGTTGTTTTATGAATAAGCAGCCTTAAGAATTTCATTATTTTCCGTATATATAATACAAGTATCACAAAATTTAGTTTTTGTTGAATTCATAGCATTAGGCATCATAGAGGTCGATGGGGTCCTGGATGAGCCTCTGGAGCAACTCCAGCTCTAGCTCTAGTGTTAGTGCCAGATGCACCATCAATTCAAAGTCCGAGCATGCGATGGTTCTGTGAGTGCTTCTATAGACCAACCCCAGCCACAACCATCAGAAGTTGCCACACCAGCCAACGAAAATTTTAATACAGAACAAGTAACTAGATTCTGATGGCAGCTATGCGCCCACCATGTACAGCCCCCAAAACACCGAAGCAGTTAATAGAGAGGGCTTGTGAATTAGGCGCAAAACCATTTGATGGGAGTGGCGATCCTAAAGCACCCTCGCGTGGTTTAGACAGGGTGGATAAAATTTACAAAGTCATTGAGTGTCCCGACAAACAAAAAGTGTTTATTCTCCTCATTCCTCCTTGAAGAGGAGAGCAAAAGACTGGTGGGAGGCATTGGAGAGACGACATCCAGGAGGTGTGTCTTCGGAGCTATTCTAGAAGGAATTCCTAGATAGGTTTTTACTTGAAAAGCTACAAAGATGCCAGAATGGAAGAGTTCTTCAGGTTGGAACTAGGATCAATATTCGTGACCGACAATGAAAGAAAGTTCTCAAAGTTGGTCCGAATCGTCTCATTCATTACTGGGACGAGGAGCAGAAGTGTAAGAGATTTATGGCAGTTTTGAACGCCAACATCAAAATTCACCCTATCACTAGCACCTCAATTACATTACGAGGAATTGTTTTGAGGCTAATCTTAAGGTAGAAAAGAATGCAGTTATCGTTGCTCTAGGTTTCAAGATTAGAAAAGACAGAGCAACGGCCTCAGTTCCTTTCCAAAGCGGACCCAGTCAGAGTGCCAGAAGAGAAACAAGGACTGGATGCTTGGTAGTAAATAAATGAGCTGAGGAGCCTCTTCTAGTCAAGGCTCAGTCAGATCACCTACAGTGCCCAGAGGATATTCCTAGTTTACCACCGGACTAGAAGATCGAATTTGAGATAGAATTGATTTCTGGAATACACCTATTTTCAAAACACCCTATAGCATGACTCTTTCAGAGTTGAAAGAATTAAAAGTACAAATGGAGGAGCTAGTAAATAAAGGATTCGTTAGGTCAAGTACCTCGCTTTTGGGAAGTACCAGTATTATCTGTGAAAAAGAAGACGGAAGCATGCGGTTATGTATTGATTACAAGCAACTGGAATAAGGTGACAGTGCATAATCAGTACCTTTCTTGAGAATAGATGATCTGTTCGATCAACTTTAGGGTCTAGGGTGTTCTCCAAGATAGACTTGAGGTCCAGCTACTATCAATTGAAGATTTGTAGAGAAGATGTTCCTAAAACTGCCTTTAAGACGCAGTATGAGCATTATGAATTTTTGTCATGCCTTTCGGATTGACCAATGCCCATGTAGTGTTCATGGATTTAATAAACAGGGTTTTCAAACCTTATCTGGATAAATTTATGATTGTATTTATCGATGATATATTTGTGTATTCGGGTAGTTGGAAAATATACTGAGCACTTTAGAATTGTTTGCAGACCCTGAGGGAACATAAGCTATATGCAAAGTTGAGTAAGTACTAGTTTTAGCTTAATCAAGTGGCATTCCTGGGGCATGTGATCTTTACAGAAGGAATTTCAGTTGATCCCTAAAAATTAAGGCAATAGTGAACTGGAGACAACCCACCAGTGTAATAAATCAAAGTTTCCTGGGTTTAACTTACTATAGGAAATTCGTAGAAGGGTTTCCGAAGATGTCGCTCTGATGACCAAGCTAACCCGAAAGGATGGAAATGTTTGTGTGGTTAGATGCTTGTCAATAAAGCTTTAATGATTGAAAAAAAGCTGACTACGTTTCTGTCTTAACAGTAACCCAACAGACGGAAGATTCTTAGTAACAGTGATACCTCTAGGCAGGGCCTAGTTGTGCTAATAGAATGACAAAGGTGTTGCATATCTTCTAGATAGTTGAAGAAGCACAATAGAATTGCACACACGACCCTAGAGCTAGCACCCACACACACCTAGAGCTAGCGTGGTAGTGTTTGCTTGAGGATTTAGAGGATTACATATGGAGTCCTTTGTGTCAGAATCTTCACCAGCCATAAAAGTCTCTAGTATTTGTTTTCCCCAGAAGAACTGTATGAGATAGAGGAGGTGGATGTAAGACTCCTCAAGATTATGATTGTGTATACTTGAATACCATCGTAAGAAGGCAAAGTGTGGTCGCTATGAGCCTTAAGAGATAGAAGCCTATAGGTTCCATCTCACACTTGAAGGCTGTTATCTTCCGTTACTGGTTTGATTGAGACACTATGGGGTACAGTTAGAGATGACAGATTCTGGGCGTTGCTAGCCACTTTTCATGGCACCTATCTTGATTAAAGAATCAGAGAATTATACAACCTCAAGGATCGTGTCTGATGGAGCTGAAAAGCGATTGAATCTGGCCCATGCCAAGACGTTTTCAACTGAGGGATGATGGGACATGGTTATGGGAAACAGGTTATGTGCTCCGAATGTAGCTGAATGAAGAAGTGATCATGGAAGACGCGTATTCATCAACTTGTGTAATGCATCTGGGAAGCACTAAAATGCACCACATCCTTAAGGAACATTACTGGTGGAAAGGAAAGAGAGAGCTATCGTAGAGTTTGTCTCTAGATGCCTTACTGCTAACAAGTAAAAGCTAAACATCAGAAACCAACAATGTACTGAATGGAAATGGAAAAAGATTACGATGGATTTTGTGGTAGGACTTTCATAGAGCTAGAGTGGCCATGACGTGATATGGGTGATTGTAGATAGATTGACGACTTCATCCCATTTCCTACTATCAAAAATAATTTCTCTAGAAAGCTGGCCCAATTGTATGTTAATGAAATAATAAGATATAGGAATATGACATAGATGCAGAGGCAATATCCTCAATTGTTTGGTATAGGTATGTTGTTAAGTTACGTGTCTGATTTAAAATTTTGAGGATGAAATTTTTTAAGAAGGGGTGAATTGTAGGACTCTAAATTTTCATTCTACATGCTAAATGATACTTTATGATAAATAGTAACATTTTCGAGTGAATAATGATTCCGATGAACTGTAATCCATTGAATAGTAAAATTTTGAGTTAGACCCCGAAAAAATCAAAAATTTTTAAAATGATTAATAGAGTTAATGAAAATGAAACAGATAAAAAATGAGTCCATTTGAGTAGTTTTAAGGGCTCTAAAGTTGACTTAATGATTTTACAGAGAGCCAAAAAGGGGCATAGAATGACTTTTAAGAGTCACTAAGGTTACTAGAAATATGTAGGAAGTTCAAATAGGCTCCGGTAAATTTGAAAGGATTTTGAAAGGTTCCGGAAAAGCCGAATTCGAGCGGTTCAAAAAGTCGAAGCGAAGAGATAAGGGTAAGAGGTGACATGGCATAAGAGATAAGCATGAAAGGGATGTGTGGTGGAGAAAGTACACTTGGACTAATAGAAATTAGACAAGTGTAAAGTAAAGATTGAAAAGGCAATATGTCAAAAAAAGTAAGGGAGCAAAATGACATTTTGCACTAAAAAAGATGAAAAAAATGAGTGGCATGAAAGAAAGAGAGCATGGGGACAAGCAAGCCAACAAAACCGAAAAAGAAAGAGAAAAAGAAGAATAAGAAGAAAAAAAGAAGATGATGAAAGGAAAGCCAAGGATTCAAGGTAATTTTATCCCTCTCTTGCTCTTGTTTTCATCCCTATACGCTTAAGAAAAGTGAGGAGAAATTAGTAAGTTATGGAAGTTAATCTGATGTTAGTTTGGTGGTGAAATTGATGGGTTTTTATGAGTTGATGATATATTGTTTAATGGATGGCATTTTTGACATGTACAGAAGTAGATTATCATCAAATCAAGCTTGGAAGTGGAAGGAAGCTTAAAGCAAGTGATAACCCATTTTATTAAAAAGGTAAGAGTTAGGGTTTTGATGTAATTTTGTTAAATAAAATTTATTGGTTTGATTGTTGGTTATTGGATGATTATTTGAGTGATTTGGATGTCATTGATGCCTTTAATAATGGAAGAAATTGATTGAATGGGTTGGTATGTAATGTATGGCAATGGAAGAAATGTGATGTAAAATTGTTTGATTTGGTGTTTGATGAGTTCATATGAGTTTTGAGTTAATTTAGCTAATTGATGGAAAGAAAATGAAAATTGGTTATGCATGAAAATGAATTTTTGCTAGAATAGGTGCATTTGTGTGTATTGAATGAATTTATGATGTTTGATGTTATGTAATATTTTATGTGAAATTGGATGAGTATAAATCATTGAATGGAGAAATTTTAAGTTGGAAAGATTTGGGTGCATATTGGATTAAAATATGGAAGTTGGAGTTTATAAATCCAACTTGGTGTTTTGATGAGTTTCCATGATTATATGATATGTTTAAATGTGTTTGGCATGGAATTTGAGAAGGAATGAATGGAATAATGAAAAATGCAATCCATGAATTGAAATTGCATGTATACTAGTACATACTAAAGGAATTAAATATGTGTAAAATTAATTTAGTCGAAAGTCGTTAAAAGTTAGAATGCAAAATTGTGTAGGTGAGATCGAAGTGATGAAATCGAATTAGTGCTTGGACGACTATAAAACCAATTGCGAGTGTCTTTTAAAATTGTTTTTGAAAGTTTTATTTCTAATTAAATAGATTTTTTATGTTATGCTTTTAAATTCATACGTGTGATATCGTATATGAAATTTTAGTAAATGAGTTTTATATATGCAAAAATTAAATATGTGAATCAATTATACTGCTGCTTAAATTTTATTTTTGAGATTTTAGTTGATCGAAATGATTTTATACAGTTTATAAATGATAAACAATGGGTTTAGAAACCGAAAGTTTTGGCCTATGATACACCCTTAGGGTAATACAGGATGTTATTGGTCAGAGTAACCTAACGTGCATGGCAGAGTCGAGGGTATTTTTGCATTAGACATACATGGTAGGATGGGAATGTGTCCATTAGTCAGTCCAGTGTGTCGCCCTCTGCTCGTCTTAGGTATATATTGAGTTAGCGAGCTAGCTTCTATGTGGCAATGTAGGAATTCCATTCCGACGTATCTACCGAGGGTATTATCAGGATGGGCCACTAGTGGTTGGCTGTTTCAGCTTGCAGATTGTTTTCAGAAAATAACGCCACCACTGTTTCTAATTTCAGCAAAAAAGGAATTTAAAATTTTTATGATTCACATTATATGTTTATTTTTGAAAGCATGAATTTTAAATTACAACATTAAATTATTTTAGCATAACATTTTTTTTTTCAGGGTGATTATTTTAGAAATTTCAGTTGATTAGAAATACCTGACACTTACTAAGCTCATTTAGCTTATCATATATTTTGTATTTTATAAATAAACCTCCCTAGGTGCAGGCACTGGTACATCAAGGGCAGAGACACCCCCACAGAAGTAAAGGACTGAGTGCATTTAGTTGTGAATGTATATAAGTTGAATTAATAGTTTTGTAAAAAAAGAAATTGACACTTGTACATAAATTACTTTATGTTTTGCAAATAATTTTGTGTTTAAATCATGTGATTTTAATTATGTTATATATATATATTTCAGTTTTGACTGAAATTTGTTGTGTTTGTGTTGTGAATTGGAAATTGAGGGTTGAAGGCACAGAAGTTTGTAGAAATTGATTGCTTTTAGAAGTGTTTATGTTTTGTAAACTTTCACAAAGTGGTATATTCGGAAAAACAGTCGTTATGCTACTTGAATTTTTATAAAATTATTTTGAAATCGCGCAAGACAAAATGAAAATGTTCCCCACTGTTCCTCAATAAAGGGGATTTGAAAAGTCCAGCAAAAATAAAATGGCTCAACTTTACGGAAACTTTTCAACGGGATCAGATATCCACTAACGGGCTACCGTGGGGTGCGGGCAGGCTGCCTAGGGAAAGAGGCCTATCATAAAGGCTTTGCCTATATTGAAGGAAGTGAGGTTCGATGTGAGGAAAGTAGGAAAAAAGTGATGACCTTGGCACCTAAAGGAACAACACAAATAATAGTACAAGGGATTGTACTTGCCACTACCTAAAGTGAAGGAAATTAAATGAAGGCCCAACAAGGGAAGGATAAGCAATTATTGTGAACACTATAAAAAGCCTTATTAGACAAAGGGCACATGTTAGAACATCCATGGCAAACCTCCTGATTGGAAACCATGAAGTCAGAGAAGAACAAATAGAATGCCTAGTAGTAAAAGACAACAACCAATAATTCCTCTCATCCTTTTACAACAAAACAAATGGAGATCGTTTTAAAGATGATGAATCCACTATCTACAAGCAAGGAAACTGGATCCATATCATCAACCATTGCTGCTCTCACAACTCATCAAGGTAATTTCTTTTTTTTTTGTCTTTTTAAGCCGGATTGTAGACATAGGGGCATCAGATCATATGTCAAGTTCGAAGGTAGGGTTTTGTAAATTATAAACAATGTAAAAAGAACAATGATAGCACCGTGGTGATGGTTTTGCCTGTAAAGCAGCGGGAAGAAAGATGTGGAAGTGAAAACTTAAAATTACAATTTGTTTTACATTTTATAGACTTGAAGTGTAATTTACTTTTGTTAGTAAATTATTAAAGATTTGGGTTGTGCTGTAACTTTTCTCCTTTTTTACTGTAAATTTCAGGATTTGTGATCAGAGAGGACGATTGGCACAGCTAAGGAGCGAAATGGTCTCTACTACTTATCGGGTGTTGACTCTACTTCAAACCAATATTACCTTTTACTTTTTCATCATGTTCTGATTTTAATGTTGAACTCTAGCATAAATTAGGCAACCACCTAGTTTTTCATATTTAAAATATATGTTTTACCCACATTTATTTATTAATAAAGATCCTTCTCATTCATTATGATCATTTATTCTAGCAAACCAAACTCGAGCATCTTTTACTCTCACCACATACAAACCATCAACTCCATTTCACCTGGTTCATACTGAGGTGTAAGGATCATCCTTTGCCAAGTCAAACTGGGGAACGTTGGGTTTATTCATTAAGGATCACTCTTAGGCTTGTTGGGTTTTTTAATGCATAAAAAATCAAAGTTTCTTTATTTTCAAATAGTTTCACAAAATCTTAAACAATGGGGTTCCAATCTCATGTTCATATTCTTCGAATTCCATAATGGAAATAATATTCTTCACTGAATTTAATGAATATCTTACAGAAAATGGGATATGTTAATCAATCGCATTAGTAAATACCTCTAATAAATGGGATTGAAGAGAGAAAAAAGGGACCTATTAAAGGTTGCTAGAACAATTTGTTTGCTAGTCACTACACACTCTTTTGGGGGAAGCCATTCTCACATCAGCATTCTCATAAACAGAGTTCCAACCAAAGTTTTTCAATATCGAACTCCTCTCAATGAAATTCTTTCTGTGTTTCTATCTACTTGAATTCTTAACTCTCTCCCACTCCGTACTTTTGGTTGTCATATTTGTAAAAAATGTTCAACCAAATCAAGGTATACTTGATCGAAAGGCCCTTAAGTGTGTTTTTCTTGGGTATCTTCCACACAAAAAGCTTATAAATGTTTCCATTCTCCCATAAACGTTTTCTAGTCTCCTTTGATGTCTCATTTGTAGAAAACCAATCATTCTATTCCTAAGTTTCTCTCTAAGGGGAGAATGGAAACATTTGATGTCTCAATGTAGAAAACATTGGGATTCCACTGTCATTTCTTTTCTTCCTTTGTCCATTTAGCCTTTACCAGGTCTGGTCCAACCTAAATCATTGTCCTCCTAACCTTTACTAAATTCACAAAACAGTGATAACTTAGGTCAAAGGGGAGTGTCCAACACTGTAGATCCGAAACCAATTTTGGTTTATAGTAAGAGACCATAAACTCTTAGGCCAAAACATGAATCTATACCTGTGGCAAGTCCTAAGATGGGTGATCAAGAGGAAGTCGAGACTGTTGGTGAAAATGAAGGTGAAGAGAAGGTAAAAAAGGAACTAAATGATATAGATCTTCTTGTTGCATTGAGAAAAGGGATAATGTCTTATACTAATCACCCAATTTCAAATTATATTACCTATTTCAAGCTGTTTGAGAATTTCAAGGCGTTTATCTCAGAAGTTGACAAGATTCAAATTCGCAAAGATATCCATGAAGCTCTGCGAGATTCGAAGTGGAATACAACAGTGATAGAGGAAAGGGCAAATTGCACATACCTCCCCTGAGGTTTGACGAAATTGCACAAATATTATGATGTTTGGGTAACTTGCACGAGCAATACTTGAGGTTTCAAAAACTTTACACGAACCTCCTCTATTGTCAGTTAACAATGGTTAAATCCTTATGGTCAATGGTTAAAAATATAAAAAGACTAAAATACCCTTCAATAAATTTAAAATTAATATATTATACATTTTTTAATTTAATTTAAAAATAAAACATAAAAAAAGAAAAAAAGAAAAAAATGTCTCCATGGGAGACCTATCTGGTCTCCCATGGAGGCCGACCGTCTTCATCGCTAGAGACGGCGGCGTCTCCAGCAATGGAGACGGTCGCCTCCAGAGATGGAGACTGCATCTCCATCGCTGGAGTAATCTCCAGCAATAGACGTCTCCATCGCTCTCAACCAGAGATGGAGATCTCCATCGCTGGTCTCTCGACCAACGATAGAGACGTCCATCACTGGAGTCTCCAGCGATGGACTCTATCGCTGGTCAAGAGACCTGGGATGAAGATGCCATCTCCATCGTTGGAGACGGCGGCATCTACAACAATGGAGATGACCGTCTCCAACGATGGAGACGGGCGTCCTCCATGGGAGACCAGATCGGTCTCCCATGGAGACATTTTTTTTCTTTTTTTATTTTTTTAATGTTTTATTTTTAAATTAAATTAAAAAATGTATAATATATAATTTTCAATTTATTAAAAAATATTTTAGTCTTTTTATATTTTTAACTATTGACCATAAGGATTTAACCATTGTTGACTGACGACAGGAGAGGTACGTGTAGAGTTTTTGAAACCTCAGATAATGTCCATACGAGTTACCCAAACATCGTAATATTTGTGCAATTTCGTCAAACCTCAGAGGAGGTTTATGCAATTTGCCCTAGAGGAAATGAAGGCACTAATAGACAATGATATTTTGGAGCTACTTGAAGAGAAGAAGATTGTAAGCAGCAAATGGATTTTCACTATTAGACATAGATCGAATGAGATTGTGAAACGGTATAAGGCAAGATGTGTTGCTTAAGGGTTCACTCAGATTTATGGTATTGACTATGAAGAAACATTTGCTCCTATTGCAAAGCTAAACTCAATCAGGATATTACTATCTATTGCAACAAATTGATTGAGGGCTATATCAATTAGACATCAAGAATGCTTTCTTGAATGGTAAATTGGAAGAAGTCTACATGAGAGCTCCATCAAGGTTTAAAGTCAAAGGAAATTTAAGCAAGGTATGTAGGTCAAAAAAATCTCTATATGGTCTAAAGTAATCACCACGGGCATGGTTCACATGATTTAGCATGATTATGAAGCATCTTGATTACAAATAGGGACAAGCCGACCACACCTTATTTGTAAAAAGAGGCGAGACTTGTAAACAGGCAAGTCTCATTGTATATGTAGATGATATGGTGGTTACAAGTGATGATGAAGATGAGATTGTAAATGTAAGCCCTCGATACTTATTTATGATTTCCATATGATTTCCATAGTAACCAACCCTAAGTGATATTTTAAGACTCTAAGAGACTAATGAAAGTGTCATAAAAGTGTAATGATTAAGTGAGTCTCACTTGTAGGTTAAGTTAATATATGCGTAATTTGGTCATTGTCATTGGAATTGTAAAAGCTAGTATGACTTATGGACTAAATTGAAATGAGAGTACAAGTTAGGGGTCAAGGTAAGATAAGTAAGAGATCAAGGATGATAAAACAATCAATTAAGGGCCAAGATGGAATAAACAAAAGTTAAGGACCAAGAAGCAATTATTTAAGGGACAAGATAGTCATTGATGAAATTGTTATAAGTATAAAAGTAAGACTTAGTCAATTTTGGAAGCCAAAAATGTCACAAACCGAAGAAGAGAAACAAGAGAGAACGTGAGGGAGAGAAGAGAAGTGTCATTTAGCCAAAAAGAGGAGGAAGTGATCAAGGTTGGTTCAAGCAATTTTTGGGCTTCTAATCAATCCACCAAGCCTCCTTAAGCTAGGAAATCAAATTTGAATCAAGAAACAAAGTCAATCAAGGTTAGTTTGCTCATTTTTGGATTAGTTTTTGTGATGTTGATGTTGGTTATTTTGATGATGTTTGAGTTGGTTTTGGTGGGAAGTTTTTATCTATGTTGAGAGATGATTTATTGGAGACTTGAAAGCATGTGAAAGATGGCATGGAAACCTACTAAAATTGATGGGTTAGTGTTGGCATGAGATAGATTTTAAGTAGATTTTGGATTGGAAATCAATGGAATGACATGTAGACTAAGTGTATGACAAAATGCTTAAAAGAACCAACATGTGAAACTTGAAAGAAATGAACCTAGGGTATGCTAGTGATTGTAAGGCTATATGGAGAGGTATGAGAAACCAATGCAATGGGGAGTGTTTTAAGAATGAATTTAGGTTGGTTAAGTAACAAATAAACTTATAAAAATGTTAGAATTGCATTGGAAGCTATTTTATTGTAATGCATTGTAAAGCACCTAGGAAAGTCATTATGAGTTGTCATCGAATACCACTTCTTTTATGGGTTCGATTGAATTGTATGAGTAGGTTAGAGTGTGTATAAATTAGGAAAGAAAGAATTAAGTTTTAGGATGTAACATGTGAAAAAGCCCCCTAAAAACAAATGAAAAAATGAGGTTTTTCTTAGGTTTCAATATCCAAACGATATCGGAATTCGACAAAATTTTATGGATAACCACATTGGAAGATAAGAAGAGTGTGGGAGAAAGAATTGGAGCAAAAGCATCCACAATTTAGGTTGTGCATTACATTCGGGTTTGAGGGGTCTACGACCATTTTGAGTTCCAAGCTTCAATTTATGATGGGAAGCATATGAGGACGTTCCTTGGTGTATATAAGAAGGATTCATGCAAAGAAATTGGGAATTTGGAGCATGGATCAAAGAGAAATTGAAAGGAGAAGCTACTAGTGTAGAGAGAATTTTATAGAGTTAGTATAGTTAGGTGCATCTTAGTGCATCTTTGCATTGTCTATTGAGCATATTCTAAGTGTGCTTATCATGCGTAGGTGAAGGTGAGGTTAGCGGAGCTGGGGAGGATCGTTAAAGCTACTAGGGGAAGTTGATTTCAAAGGTGAGTGCTAAAATGCATTTTAAAGCATTTATGTGGTTTTGAACCATTTACAAGTTTTATGATGTGTTTACCACTTTGGAATTCAAAAATAAGTTTTGTTATGGATATTATGTTTGTATGAGAAATTTTCGTTTTCATGATTTTTATAAGTGCTAATTATATTTTGATATGAAATGTCAAGTTAGAACTTGTGACAATTGAGCTATGTTTTATGATTTTGTAAAGAAGAAATGAAATTCTTAAAATTTATGTGTTTATGCAAGAAAAGAATATATGTACAAATATGTTTTCAAAGGCCAATTGTCTACCCATCTTTTGTAAGTTTTATAGACCCAACCAGTACGTCCCCACACGTGTATGGCAAAGTATGGGAGGGATCACGTCACTAACTTTGGGGGGAAAGAGTCTGTTGTGTCGCCTTTACATGTGTAGGATGTTGTCTTGCACTACGTATTGTGATGTAATATTCCACACGTGGTATGTGGATGTCTTTGTAAGTGTCACGGATGGTGTTTGTGGCTAAATCGCCTCGTGACTCCACGTTTTCGTGGTTATAAGTTTAAGGGGTAACGTCGGTGCATTTTAAAATGAAAACCTAAATTTAAAAGTAAACGATTATATGTGATTTATATTTATGTTTCTAAAGGAATTTTATAACCTAATTTAGTGGTATAATGTAATCGCTTACTAAGTTTATTGAAAATTTTATGCACTTTTTTTTTTTTGGTGATTGTAAGATTTTATAATTTTATTATGTTAAGCATGAACTTTTATGAAATTTTAAGTTAAGCGATTTTGAAATGAAATTTAGTTTTTTATGTTTTTAAGGAGGTATTTTAAAAATGTATATGATATTGGTTTATAAATTACATGCACTCATTGAGCTTTAATAAGCTCACGTTTTCCTTGTTTAATTCAAAAACCTCCTCAGGTGTGAGCGCGGGTGACTGAAGCACGAGATTCCCTTTGTTGATATAGGTGGGCGCGGATTCAACGAATGCTGCCCTTACATGATCATTTTGCATGTTACTTTAAAGTTGAAAGCCTTCTTTTTTTTTTTGTAATTTCATAACTAGTTTTGTGACACTAAAACTAAGTATTTGTACTTAAGTTTTGATGTGCATAAAGTGTATAAGGTCTTGTAAATTTTAGTCATGAAATATGGTTGATTTTCTTAAGCCAATTATCCGTAAGAAATTATTTTATTTTATGATTTGATACTTATGGTTTTACATGATTTATGGTATGAAAGTGGAAGTGAAATTCTGAAATATGTTTGTGAGAGAAGTTGAGTTGGATAATTAAAATAGTTGAAGTGTATTTTGTGTTACAGGTATTTTGGGAAATATATAAATTTTAGCCTTTTAAAAGTAATGGAATACGATAATATTTTAATGGTTCGCTCCACGGAATTCCTTTGGCTTAATCAATGAGGTTCAGAGGATTTTGTTAGGGTGTCAGGCAGGGTCCTCCGGACGTAAGGTTCGATTTGGATCCTATCAGTAAACCTCAAGAAGAAACTATAGGCTGAGTTCAAACTGAAAGACCTTGGAACCTCAAGTACTTTATTGGTATGGAAGTTACAAGAAGTAAAGAAAGTATCTTCTTTTCTCAGAGGAAGTACACATTTGATTTGCTCAAAGAGGTAAGAAAACTTGGTTGCAAGCTTGCTAGCACCCCGTTAAAAACATCAAATATCCAAAAAGGACCCCTTTGTAAATAAAGAGATCTTCCAACACTTAGTAGGAAAGTTGATCTATTTGTCCCTCATGAGACCAGAAATTGTCTTTAGTGTGAGTGTTGTCGGTCAGTTCATGCATGCTCCCACAAAAAGGCATATGAAAGCAATTAACCAAATCTAAGATATCTAAAAAGAAGCCCTAGAAAAGGGTTGTTGTTCAAGGAAATTGGAAACAAAGATGTTGTTAGATACTCAGACACAGATTGGGTTGGTGCAGTAGAAGATGGCAAGTCAACAATAGGGTATTGTATGTAAGTATAGGAAAATTTAATGACTTCGAGAAGGAAAAACAATCAGTGGTTGCTAGGACCAATACTAAAGCCAAATATAGAGCAATAGCCCAATGAACATATAAGTTAATATGGATAAGAAAGTTGTTAGAAGATCTAAAAATGCTCTAGCCAACCCTATGACTCAATTCACTGACAACAAGTGACAGGCCCCTCTCCCTATAGGCAGCCTGCCCGGCACCCCATGGAAGTCCTCCAGTCAATATCTGATCTGGCTGAAAAATTCCCGTGAAGCAAAGCCGTTTCATTTTAAAAGCATTTCTAAATTTCTATTTGATTTCAGAAACGTGAGAAATTTTTTTTTTTTAACAAAAAATAAAAAAAAAAAAAAAAAAAAAAAAAAATTAACTCAGTTGCAAAAATAGTTTCGTAAAAATTTGGACAACACAATAGCTGATTTTCTAAATATGCCACCTTGTAAAACTTTACAAAAATTATACTTCAAAAATCACATTTATTTCTCCAAACTACCGGGCCTCTAGCCCTCAATTTCTCAATCACAGCACAACCATTTCAACAAGTTTAATTAGGAAATCAAAATAGACTAGATTCAATTAAACACAACATAGTTTCACAATCTCCAAACAAAATATATACAAGTGTTACAAAACATTCTTTTAGAATATACATTTTAATTCACGGCATAGCACAATTGATCCTCTTAGTCTTGAGGGGGTGTCTCTGCGATAAACGTACTAGTACCTGCACCTGGAGAGGTTTGTTTAAAACATAATAATTGGGTGAGCTATAAAAGTCAAGTGAGTGCCAAGTATTTCTAATAAATTTGCTTTTATAAAATTTTCTCCCTGAAAATGTTATGCTAAAACAGTTTAATACTATAATGTAAAATCATGCTTCCAATCTAAAATTTGAAATCATATTTGCATAATAAACATGTAGCATATATGTGAATCATAAATAAAATTTCATCAAAGGTTCCTTTTTATGTAACGGGCCAGTTAATCCCCACTTAAGGCCTCGACCTCAACCCTAATGGATTCGGATGTAATCGTCCCGGTTGCCCCCTTCTTAGGCCTTTCTCTGGGCCTCGGTCCAAAAGGATTCGGGCCATACCCTCGGTGATACAGCGGAACAGAATTTCTACATCGCTCAGGCCGTATCGGGTTGTGGAACGGAATCCTGCATCGCTCAAACCACCAATACCAATAAACGTAACGAAATTCCTGCCTCGTCACGTGAAAGCTAGCTCACGAACTAAATATATATACCCTATACGTGCAGAGGGCGACACACTGGACTGGACAAACTAACACAGTCCCAACCCATGTTAGTGATAGACGCCCCGACACTGCCATGCATGCTTAGGGTACTCTAACCGACAAAATCATAATTTACCATAAGGGTACAATATAAAAATTTTCCTTTTAAATCATACTCCTTAATAATTATGAATTATACAAAACATTTCCATAACTGATAACTGAGGAAATAAAATTAAAACAACATTATAATGATTTCACATATGCAATTTCTGAATTTCAAAATCATGTTGCAATCGATAAAATTCACATGAAACATTTTTCAAGCATGTATTTATCAAAGCATAACATATATAAATTCATTTGATTAGAAATAAAAACTTTTGAAAACATGTTAAAGAGACTCACCGTTTCCTATCGCGAAATCTATGAATTCAACCTTTCTTGCTTCCTCGCTGCCTACACCATGTGTACAATAATTTAGACCTATTTCGGAACCTCATTTTAAGGGTTAACAAGCTGCTATTTTCATTCATACAAAGGTACACACAAGCTGTCATAACATTAAATATATGCAAGCTATCCAATTTTCCTTTAACAACGTATATTCATTTATCGCTTATAGTTTCCGAATCGTTCCCGTTTTATTCAATATGAATTCGTTTAATTGCGAATGCATTCCATTTGATTATTTATGCATCCAAAGCACTTATAAATTACTTCCAACATGAATAAAATCATGCTAAAGCATTCAAAACACATAAAATGGAAACCAAAACAGCTTGTACGTAATATGTCCGATTTCGTCTGTACGACATCCATATGAATCCTAATTCATTTCTTTCAATTTCTATGGTTATTCTAGCATCCCAGTAACTCAATACCAATACAATTCATCCATTTTTCCTCAAGTTTTCACATAGAAAATCACATGGAAACTATATAAATATCATGGAAACAATTAACACCCTAAATCTTCAAAATCAAGTTTCCATTTCATTTTAAATTTTGAGTTAGTAAACTCACCTTGGAAAATCACTTGAACTTCTTGAATAGCTAGTTATCGTGACCACCTAGCTTCTCCCTTTTGGTTCTCCTACTCTTGGCTTCACTTCTTTCTCTCAAATTTTGTTTGTCTCTCGGTTTTTATTCTTGATTCTCTCTCGGTTTAGTGCTTCTTTTTTCTCTCGGCTTGCAAAGCTTCTCTTATTGTTATTTTTCTCTCAATTCATGGCAATAACACATTCAACTCACGGCATAACTTATTTGCTTTGATTTCATCTCATGGACGGCAACTATTACATTCCTTTCATTTTCATTGATTTGGCTTATATATATATAAATATATTATTGCTTTGAAATTGAATTTGCCATTGGACTTCTTCAAATTTACCTTTGTGCCATCCACAAGAGCTTGACAAATGTCACCACACATGCATCCTCTTTGACATGTGGCACTCATGCATTGAATCTCTTTGACACGTGGCATTCATGTACCAAGTCTCCTTGACATTTGTCAATCGCACGCATCTTTTCATATTTTCGTTTAATACGAGCTTTTCAAAAACATTCCTAATGGTTACTCTGAGATCTCTTCGAAACTTCCCTTAAATTTTCTGGGGCCTATAATCGAATTCTTTTCATCCTCCTTGTGGTTTTCGAAATTCCTAAAAATCATTCCATGCCCTAATTTGGCTCCCCATAATCTTAAAGTTAACTTTAAAATACTTTTTGATATAAATCCAATTTAAAATCTAGATTTCTTTTTCGAAAGCATCTTTTAGGATTCTAAAATATCTTTTAAACTTTTTGATATTCACTAGGGATTCCGGTCAAACCATTATTAGTAGCTGGAACCCATTTCGTAATTCCTGACGGGATCTGAAAATATTCTCAATCCACCCATGATTCAACAATTGTAAACTTATACTCCTCATATACACATATTACTAGATCAATAGAATAATTTCATTCACTTTAGCCTTAGACACGTGACCAGAAAGGCACATTACAAATTCTCAATCCCCGAAATTTTTCATACACATGCTAGTTTACTTACCAAAACGATGGGGGTACTTGTGGCGCATCTGTCCTAATGTTCCTATATTGCCTCTTCCACTCCATGGTTTTCTCGGCATATATTAGTTTTCCTTTAGTTCTACAGGTTATGTCTTGTAGTACATGGGGAGGATCAGGGATGTACTTCCGTAATATAGACACGTAGAATGCATTGTGGATTTTGGCCAATTGAGGTGGTAACTTCA
Organism: Nephelium lappaceum; assembly: GCA_021234005.1. Classification (NCBI taxonomy): domain Eukaryota; kingdom Viridiplantae; phylum Streptophyta; class Magnoliopsida; order Sapindales; family Sapindaceae; genus Nephelium; species Nephelium lappaceum. The sequence goes on from CM038007.1 coordinate 3,494,268, forward strand.
ACCTGTATGCTACCGAACCAACTCTTTCCATAATCTCATAGGGCCCAATGTAGCGCGGACTCAGCTTATCATGCTTTCCAACTTAGTACACCTTCCATAGGAATATCTTCAAGAATACTTTATCACCAATTTCGAACTCAAGTTTTCTCCGACGGTTATCTACATAACTCTTTTGTCTGTCTTGAGCTTTCTTGAGACGATCTGTGATCACTTTAATCCTATCTGAGGTGATTTGGACAAGCTTGGGACTTATTAGTTTCTTTTCACCTACCTCGTCCCAACACACTAGAGTTCTACACTTCCTACCATCACAGATAAGTATCCATATTCTTAAGCAAATACCACCGTTGTGAGCTTCAGGGAATAATTCTATTTCAAATTCAATCTCTTTGTCTGGTGATAGACTAGGAAGATCATCTAGGAATACATATGGAAACTTCCTAACTATAGGAATATCCTCTAATCTTAATCCATTATCTTCCACCTTTACTACATACACTAGACACCCTGGATATAATTTCAGGGCATATTACTAGCTATTACTGCAGTCATCAAACTGCTAGAGAGTGTATTCCGTACCCACGAAAAATAACATCGGGCTCCTCAGTCCTATCAAACCTCACTTCTTTCCTGAAGCAATCTACAGTGGCATGGTATTTTGACAGCCAATCCATACCTAAATTACATCAAATCATGGATATCTAACACTATTAGGTTTGCCTGAAATTCCTGACCCTTTATCATCACCTTACTACCATATATACTTATCAGCCATAAGCGAATTACCCGTAGGGGTTGATACAACCATGCTACAGTCTAGTGGCTGGCCTTAACATTACTATCATAGCATACTTAATAGAAATAAAAGAATGGGTGGCCCTTAGTTTTAATTAATGCATATGTTTCGAGATCAAAAACAGAAATCATACCCATAATGACCTCGGGAGTGGTATCTGCCTCTTGCTGTGTGACTGCAAATACTCTAGCTTGAGTATGGGGCCTCCCTACTGTCCTGTAGGGGTCACTCCTCTACCTCCGGAACCTCTGCCCCCTAAGCCTCTGCTTGCGAGTGATGTACCTAGTCCCTTCGACTGGGAGCTTCTACCTCCATGTCTCTGACTTCCACTACCCTGATGTAGATGTTATGGGTTCTGCCTCTGACCTCTCAGTGGTGGCTAATTGTGGACATTCTCTCATAAAGTGGTCTTCCTGTCCACACTGAAAACAAGTTGTAGTGTTTCCCCTACACTAGCCGGGATGTCTCCTCCCGCAAGTTCTGCATTATGATACTCGGTCTCTTGTATTTCAAAAGCCTCCAGGCACTGAGGGTGATCTGATTGATCCCTAACTAGATGCTACTCCTCTGCTCTTTTTTCTTGCCACCAAACCCTCTAAACTTGTCCTTTCTTTTAAAACTCTGGCTTGGTCCACCCTAGGATGAACTGGGGCTGCTATGCTACTTTTCTGATTTGGAACCTTGAGCAACGGCTGCTGCATTCTTTTCTACCTTCATTGCAGCTTCAACCAATTCCCCATAGTGTGACTAAGGGGCCAAAGATAGGTGAATTCTGATGCTGGGATTCAGACCTACTAAGAATCTCTTACATTTTGTTCCTTATCCTCAACAATGAATGGGACTATCCGGACCAACTTCGAGAATTTCTTTTCATATTCGGTCATGGACGTGGATCCCTACTCTAACCTGAAAAATTACTCCATCCTAGCATCCTTGTAGCTTTTTGAGTAAAACCTATCTGTAAATTCTTTTGAAACTGCTCCCATGACACCCCTCTTGGATACCGTCTCTCTAAGGCTTCCCACCAATCCTCTACTCTCCTCTCTAGGAGGAAGAAGGAGAATAGTACTTTTTGGTCATCTGGGCACTCCATAACCTTATAGATCTTTTCCACCCGGTCTAACCAGGTAAGCGCACTCTCTGGATCACCACTTCCATCAAAAGGTTTCACACCTAACTTACAAACTCGTTCTATAGAGCGTTTTGTGTTTCTAGAGCCTCACGCGGCTGGTGCATAGCTGCCATCAGAATTTGAGCTACTTGCTCTGTATTAAAGTTTTCGCCGACTTGCTCGGAAGATCTTAATGGCTGTGGTGGAGGTTGATTCATAGAAGCACTCGTAGACCCAATTGTCTGCTCAGCCTCCCTAGACGCTGATGCCTCTGGTACTGAAGCTGGATCTACTCTTGAAGCTCCTCTGAGAACCTTTGGACTTCGTAGATGTATTATGCTGTGAAATCAACAAAAATTATAAACACTTGTAGTTTCCTTAAATCAGGTGTATAAAAACGATAAAATTTCTTTTTAAGGTTGCGTTGTTCATAAAATAAAGTAAAACACATTAGAAAATCAATTTATAAAAGAAACAACTCAAACCGGGCTCTAATACCAAAGTTGACAGGCCCCTCTCCCTATAGGCAGCTTGCCCGGCACCCCATGGAAGTCGTCCAGTCGATATCTGATCTGGCTAGAAAACTCCAGTGAAGCAAAGCTGTTTCATTTTAAAAGCATTTCTAAGTTTCTATTTGATTTTGGAAACGTGGGAAATTTTTTTTTTAATTAACTCAGTTGCAAAAATAGTTTCGTAAAAATTTAGGCAACACAACGGCTGATTTTCTAAATATGTCACCCTGTAAAACTTTACAAAAATTATACTTCAAAAATCACATTTATTTTCTCCAACTACCGAGCCTCTAGCCCTCAATTTCTCAAACACAGCACAACCATTTCAACAATTTTAATTAGGAAATCAAAATAGACTAGATTCAATTAAACACAGCATAGTTTCACGATCTCCAAACAAAATATATACAAGTGTCACAAAAATTCTTTTAGAATATATACATTTTAATTCACGGCACAACACAATTGATCCGCTTATTCTTGAGGGGGTGTCTCTACGATAAACGTACTAGTACCTGCACCTGGGGAGGTTTGTTTAAAACACAATAATTTGGGTGAGCTATAAAAGCCCAATGAGTGTAAAGTATTTCTAATCAATTTGCTTTTATAAAATTTTCTCCCTGAAAACTGTTATGCTAGAACAGTTTAATACTATAATGTAAAATCATGCTTCCAATCTAAAATTTGAAATCATATTTGCATAATAAACATGTAGCATATATGTGAATCATAAATAAAATTTCATCAAAGGTTCCCTTTTTATGTAACGGGCCGATTAATCCCTATCTAGGGCTTCGGCCTCAACCCTAATGGATTCGGATGTAACCGTCTCGGCTGCCCACTTCTTGGGCCTTTCTCTAGGCCTCGGTTCAAAAGGATTCGGGCAACGCCCTCGGTGATACAGCGAAACGGAATTCCTACATCGCTCAGGCCGCATCGGGTGGTAGAACGGAATTCCTGCATCGCTCAAACCACCAATACCGATAAATGTAACGGAATTTCTGCCTCGTCACGTGAAAGCTAGGTCGCGAACTAAATATATATACCCTATACGTGCAGAAGGCGACACACTGGATTGGACAAACTGACACAGTCCCAACCCATGTTAGCGACAGACGCCCTGATATTGCCATGCACGCTTAGGGTACTCTGATCGGCAAAATCATAATTTACCATAAGGGTGTACAATATATAAAACTTTTCTTTCAAATCATACTGCTTAATAATTATGAATTATATAAAACAATTCCATAACTGATAACTGAGGAAATAAAATTAAAGCATCATTATAATGATTTCACATATGCAATTTATGAATTTCAAATCATCTTCAATCGATAAAATTCACATGAAACATTTTTCAAGCATGTATTTATCAAAGCATAACATATATGAAATTCATTTGATTAGAAATAAAAACTTTTGAAAACATTTTAAAGACACTCACCGTTTCCTATCGGGAAATCTACGAATTCAACCTTTCTTGCTTCCTCGCTACCTACACCATTTGTACACTAATTCAGGCTATTTCGGAACCTCATTTTAAAGGCTAACATGCTGCTATTTTCATTCATACAAAGGTACACATAAGCTGTCATAACATTAAATATATACAAGCTGTCCAAATTTTTCATTTAACAACGTATATACATTTATCGCTTATAGTTTCCAAATCGTTCCCCTTTTATTTGATATGAATTCGTTTAATTGCAAATGCATTTCATTTGATTATTTATGCATTCAAGCACTTATAAATTACTTCCAACATGAATAAAATGGAAACCAAAACAGCTTGTACGTAATATGTTTGTTTTCGTCCGTACGACATCCATATGAATCCTAATTCAATTCTTTCAATTTCTATAGTTATTATAGCATCCCAATAACTCAATATCAATACAATTCATCCATTTTTCTTCAAGTTTTCACATAGAAAATCACATGGAAATCACATGGAAACTATATAAATATGATGGCAACAATTAACACCCTAAATCTTCAAAATCAAGTTTCCATTTCATTTTAAATTTTGAGTTAGTAAACTCACCTTGGAAATCACTTGAAACTTCTTGAATAGCTAGTTGTCGTGACCACCTAGCTTCTCCCTTCTGGTTCTTCTACTCTTGGCTTCACTTTCTTTCTCTCAAATTTTGTTTGTCTCTCGGTTTTATTCTGATTCTCTCTCGGTTTAGTTGCTTCTTTTTCTCTCGGCTTGCAAAGCTTCTCTTATTGTTATTTTTCTCTCAATTCATGGCCATAACACATTCAACTCACGGCATAACTTATTTGCTTTCATTTCATCTCATGGACGGGCAACTATCACATTCCTTTCATTTCCATTGATTTGGCTTATATATATATATATATATATTGCTTTGAAATTGAATTTGCCATTGGACTTCTTCAAATTTACCTTTGTGCTATCCACAAAAGCTTAACAAATGTCACCATGCATGCATGCTCTTTGACACGTGGCATTCATGCACCAAGTCTCCTTGACACGTGTCAATCGTACACATCTTTTCGTATTTTCGTTTAATACGAGTTTTTTGAAAACATTCGTAATGTGTTACTCCAAGATCTCTTCGAAACTTCCCTTAAATTTTCTGGGGCCTATAATCGAATTCCTTTCATCATCCTTGTGGTCTTCGAAATTCCTAAAAGTCATTCCATACCCTAATTTGGATCCCCATAATCTTAAAGTTAACTTTAAAATACTTTTTGATATATATCCGATTTAAAATCCAAATTTCTTTTTCGAAAGTATCTTTTACGATACTAAAATATCTTTTAAACTTTTTTATATTTACTAGGGACCCCGGTCAAACCATTATTATTATCTAGAACCCATTTCGTAATTCCAACGGGATCTTAAAATATTTCTAATCCACCCATGATTCAACAATTGTAAACTTATACTCCTCATATACACATTACTAGATCAATAGAATAATTTCATTCACTTTAGGCTTGTACAGGTGTCCAGAAAGGCACATTACAACAAGTTCGCTATCAGTGTAGCTCATATCCCGGTTCGACATGACAGGGTGAAGCATGTGAGGATTGATAGAAATTTCATCAAACGAGATTGAGAATGGGACAATTGTTCTTTCCTACACTCTTACCAAGTGTCAAGAAGTTGATGTTCTTACTAAGGCACTTCAAAAGTCAAGTTTTGACTATTGTGCGTCCAAGCTGGGAATGGTTGACATATATTCACCAACTTAAGAAGGAGTGTTGGAAAATCATAATTTATCCCTTAGTTTGTGACAGACCCCTTTCCCTAGGCGATTTGCGGGCACCCTACGGTGACCCTCTAACTAGCTCTTTCGCTCAACTAAAGGATCCCTTCAGAGTTAAGCCGTATTCTTTTTGAAACCTTTTCAAAAACAGCGGAAACGCGGGGAAATTTTTCGTTTTTTATTTCAAACTTTTGCAAAACATTTTATAAAAATTTGGGCAGCATCTTATCTGTTCTTCGAACTTTGCCACCCTGCAAATTATAAAATTTAACATTTCTAAAATATCACAAAACAATTTTCCCCCAAGCTACAGAGCCTCAAGCTCTCATTTTTCAACACAACCACAACCACAATTTCACATTTCAATTTATAAACTCATTATCAAAAAAATCATATGTCATGTATCAATTGTTAGGCATTGTGCCCTAAGAGCTTGTAATTTGTAAACGTGTAAATAAATTATAAATAAATAAAGTTTATTTTATTCAAATTAATGTGCATTTATGAAATGCTTGCTTCATACGAATATCATGTAACATCCATGATTACTTAAGTAGTCTCAAATTAAGTATATAAGTGTTATATACAAGAGGATTTAGTTTGAGATTAGTAATCTAAAAAGTCCGTAGAAAGCAAACAAAGCTGGGTACTTTGTTTGTGGTAAATCTATAGTTGCGGTCCATTTCGTATTTGATACGATAATCTTATCCGGGATTGTTCATATGGTGATATGAAAATGGAGGCACTTATATAATAGAGATTATATAGGACTGGACCATGATAAAATGAATTTCTTATTAATATCCATTAAACAAAGAAATTCTTCTTTATCAAGTAGATGATTATATATGGATTGATCTTAATCCTGAGTATTTTATGAACTCCTATTTGTTGGGTCATATCTTTTGATTTACATGGGTGAGACTGTTATAGATTTACGGTCAATATGCTTCGTACTTTGGAGATGTGATTTAATAAGTGGCTAGGAACTTTCTACACAATAGTGGAATCCACTCCTTTTTGCAAGAAGTAGATGAGTAGTTCCCTTAAGTGTTGATTCGGGTCTTGAACAATAAGAGCGCTCAACTTTCTGTTTATGAGTAAATGGATAGATAAAATTCATAAGTTGTTATGGATATATTATTCATTAGAGAATTAATGATACTTAAAGGAACAAGATATAATTAGAGAGGTATAACGGATTTTAATAACCTAGCTCTAATTATGAACTACTCGTGGAGGATCAAATCATATGAAATGATTAAATCGATGGACACTAAAAATTCAGATTGTGTAAAACATTTACAATTTTGAGAGTGCAACCTTAAGTTTTTAGTGGAGTAACTCTAAGGTTAATAATAGTGAAATATTAATTAAAGAGTTTAATTAATAATTCCAATATTATTTGAGCTCAAATTGTAGGTCCATTTGGTCCCCTTGCTAGCTCACAACCACATAAAGAAACAAGTTGAAGAATATAATTGGATTGTCCGATTATTGGTGTACATATAAATTTATGTACATGTTCAAAAAATTATTTAAATAATTTGATTATTTAAATATTTATAATTATTTAATTAATGGTTAATTATTTAATTATTTGTAGAGGTTATGGGTTCAATTATAAATGATGTCATTAAATTAATTATGATTTAGAATCATTTAATTTAATGAAATAATCATTTAATTAATTAATGGAAATAATAATTTTAATTGGAATAAAATTCCATTTAAATTATATTAAAAGAGTTTTAATTTAATGGGAATTAGATTCCATATTAAATTAAAATAATAGAATTCTAATCCAATAAGGAATTTGATTCCATATTGGATATGAATTAAGTCTTTCAATTTAAATAGGAATTTGGATTCCTTGTTAAATAAGAAGTGTCCTAGTTTACCAATATATATAAAAAGATGTTTTTATGATTGGTAAGAGTAGTGGTGATTGAGAAAATTTTTGGCTACTTGAACCAAAAACTTCCGTTGATTAAAAATCACATAGAAATTATCTACTTCAAAAGGATCTTCAAAAGATTGTGCCCACACACAGTTTCTTTTGTGAAGAGTCATAGCAAGGAAGATCAAGTGGTGAAGAATCTGCGAATCAAAAGGGATCAATTCAATCTTTGTGCAAGGTAAGATTCGATCTTATTATTTTAATTATTGAATCGTTATTACTAGCATTAATCGGGCAAGTTTTGTTTGAAAATTTTTAAAATTCATGTTTCCGCATTCGAATTAAAATCGAAATTTTCCCTTCAATTTACTCCCAAATACACAATTTAAATCCACAAAAGGATATTTACAAAACCACGTAGAGAAAATAAAATATATATATATATATAACATCTTTTAAAATTGAATCAAAATAAGAGTAGGTAATTACATGTGCACTATCGTCGCGGCTGTTTGGTATCATCTCAGGGTAACCCATAGCTGTGGTACTTGTGCCTGGGGAGATTTATTGAAAAAAAATACAGAAAATGTTTGGTGAGCTTTAAAAACCTAGTGGGTGTCATATAATATATTTAAAATCATATTTTCATAAAAGCCTCCCTAAAACAGTTTTAATAATTCGATTCATATCCATTTATTTTAAATTGAGTTTCATGTATTAATATTATAAAACACATGTTGCACGGTTTTCAATTTCATAAATGGATCTTCTATGGTTGTGGGGTTTTTATTCTAAAACTCTTTTCTTTTCATGAAACGAACTGGTCCATCTTTGCTCGTAAGTGTTCTGCCAACCAGCTCCTTTCATTATTATAAAACCGGATATGGTCCGACTCCGCTCGTAGGTGTCCTACCAACCAATCCGGCTCCCGCCAACCTATAGTGACCCCTGCCATATTGCACCCTAGTATGGACCGAGATCCTAAATCACTCTTTATCCAGTTCACGTAGCGGAATACTACATCACTACAGAGTCGAACTCTGTCTCACTCGGGTGTAAGCTAGCTAATAATATACCCTCTATGTGCATTGGACTAATCTCTCGGACATCTGACTGACACGACTATTAGCAGGTCCCTCCCATGGCTAGTATAGTTAGTGACATACTGACGCTACTAACTCTACCAATGCACGCTTCGGGTACTCAATCAAAACAGGTAATATTCTAATACTCTTTGGGTAAGCCATAAGTTTTACTTTTCACATTTTTTAAACTAAAATCCATTTTATTTGCAATTCAAAATGAAAAATCATTGTTTTAACGAAAATACAAAACCATATTATCTGTTACCATGCAACTTATCATTTAAATCATATTTCGCTTTTGCCAACACATTCAAACATGCATGAAACATTCATTTATAAATCAAATCAACATAAACTTCATTAAAAATCATTTTGACACTCACTTGACTAACGATCACTTCCGAATAGCTTTCCGAAAGATTCCAAAACGCTCCTTACCACTTTTCCCTTGCTTTACCAACTTGCTCGTCACTTATAGAACATATATATACGTAAAATTTACGTTCGTGTCAACTTTTGGAAACTCTAAATAACTAAAATTATACAATCGCCCCCAAGTGACCATTTTTACACGAAATCCTCCCTTTTTCGTTCTTTTATCGATTTTAAGGTTCCAAAATCAATTTTCTTCATCTGGAACCTATGTACTATCACTTAGGGTCATTCTAGCACCAACGGAATCGCATTCAGAGGTCCGAAACGAAAATCATCCGATTTCAACCGCTTTAGGTCGAACACTATTCATAGCCCATTCGGGCTTCTCTTCTCTAGTCGAACCACTCTTCTTCTTCTTCGATCAGCCACCTCCTTTTCCGATTCGGTTTCAGCTGCGTTCTTCATTGGTTTCTAGCTTAAATTGAGCTCAGTTGAAGCTGAAAACGGCATGAATTGAGCTGGGTTTTACACCGGGTTCTACAAGTGGTCGGACGGTAGCTCGTCGTTGTTCTCTTTCGCTCCGATCAGGTCTAGTTCATGCGGCGATTCTATGTCGTTTCTACCGTCGATCTGTTTGGCTTCGATTCTTGTTCGCGGCGAGTTGACTTGGCTAGCTTCTCGACTAGACAAGCTAGATTAGTGTTAGTCTTGCTCGGTCGACGGTCTGGTTCGCACGCACGGTTTTGCTCTGCTTCGGATTGAGCTCAGCTTGGCGTCTTGTTCTGTAACAGCGATGGGTCTACTCGGCAGCTGGTTCAACGATGGTGGCTAGTCGACGACAAGGTCTTCTTCTTCTTCTTCTTCTTCTTCTTCTTCTTTCTATTCTTCTTTTCTCTTCTGTTTCACGCAACAGTGACTAGTTATGCTCACTGTTTTGTTTTTGTGATTTAATATCACATTTTGGGCTTCATGTTCTCCTCCCCAAACAAATGCTATAATGCCAGCTACGTCCCTAAAAAATTTCATTCTCATACGTTAGATTTTAGCTCAATTTTACTTTAACCACAAAAATCAAATTTTATCTTCAAGTTAGTCCCTTATCAAGTTAAAAATTACTCGATTTCATTTACTATTTTACCCTTCTGATTAATCTTCAATCGAGTTTTAATTAATCTCTAAGGGTTCCTTATAACCTTAGGCACTTCCTTTGACCATTAAAGGTCCCTAATAGTTATTTAGGAAATATTTTTGGGAAATTCGTAAAATTAAAATAGAGGGATTACAATTTCTTCCCTCCTTATAGAAATTTCGTCCTCGAAATTTCTGAATGATCTCATCTAGATGATTCTCTCTTTCGAATCTTTCTTCACTGTAGCATCATTCATAACATATTTTGTATCATCGCTGTAACCTCTACATCATCATTGCTTGAACATCCTGTTCAGATATCTTCTTCCTGAGTTTCTTTTCTAGAAATTGAACTTGAAACTTAGACTTCACTAGTTCTCTGTCATTCATTCTCAAGAACTCTAATCATTTGAAGCTTATAAACTACGATACTACTCAAGGATCTGCATCCTGTATCTCTAATAGGACTCTTACATTTCCTTTATTAGATCAACAACACAGCCAAAGATACAAATTGATTTGTCTCATCTTCCAGGTCAAAATTTAAGATTACTGTCAACCTAAACTTGCCTCATCATCTGAGGGGAAAAATACTTGATACTACACTCCCATAATCTTATGTCCATACTAATTCTATCAATAAAATCCACAAAGTTAATAAAAATATAGAGCTCTTAAATCAATCAATACTTAAACATCCTTATCAATTGAAGAATCATTACCTATATCCTCTTTTGGATCAGTATCAGCTGCCTGTTGTATGGCCACATATACTCTCGCCTGACTGCAAGGTCTCCCAGACTGTCCTCTGGGTGTTACTCCCCTGCTGGATCCACCACTAATCTACTCAGGATCTGCAGCTGCTCGAATTTGGAGGTCTCTCCTCTCTGGTCCATGACCCTCACTAATCTGTCCAAGTGTGGTGCTCCTGCCCTCTGGTCTATTTAATGCAACTATATTGGGCTAGTCCTTCATAAAATTGCCCTCTTGACCACATCTGTAGCATCTGGTGCGCCCGACAAAACACTCGCCCCGATGGCTCATACCGCACGTGCTGCAAGAAGGTCGTAATCTAAATCCCCCTCTAAAACTCAAGGATTCCGCTAAAGACCTCACAGAACTGTAACTGCTCTGAGACCCCTGATTCTGCTTCCTACTCTAGAATCCGGAAGATCGATCACCACCCTTCGCCACTTTATTAGATCCTCCCTAGTGGCTAGTACTTTCGATCCAGGTACGCATCTGGATGAACTAAGATGGTCGGGGAATGGTCTCCATACTCTTTTCCACTAGTCTTGCTACCTCCACTAGTCTGCCATATCTATCTTTCGGGGTCAGTGAGAGGTGGACTTTCAGATCTGGATGTAAACCTACGAAGAATCTCTTGCTCTTCTGTTCGTCATTCTTTGCAATCAGATGGACTACCCAGATCAGCTCGGAAAACCTCTTTTCATAATCCACTACGAACATAGATCCCTACTCTAAACTGAAGAACTCATTTGTCCATGCATCTTGATACGACTGAGGGTAAAAATGCTCTCTGTACTCCATCTCAAATATCGCCCCGGAAATCCTCTCTAAGTGTCGTCTCTCTATGGCCTCCCACCAGTCCTGAGCCCTATCCTCTAGCAAGAATGATGTGAACTGTACCCTCTGCTCCTCCGAGCAATCCATCACCTTGTATATTTTCTTAATGCGATCTAACCACGCTAGGGCACTCTCTGGATCGCTCTTGCCGTCGAACGACTTTCCTCCCAACTTTTTTACTCTTTCAATGTCATTCTTCCTATCACCGGGAGCCTCCCACAGCTGTTGCATCGCCGCTGCTAACATCTGGGCAAACTGCTGCACATCGTCTCGGGGTAACCTGCAGCTATGGTACCTGTGCTTGGGGAGGTTTATTTAAAAAAAGTTTGGTGAGCTTTGAAAGCCCAGTGAATGTCACATAATAATTTGATTCAAATCCATTTATTTTAAATTGAGTTTTATGCAATAATATTATAAAACACATGTTGCACGGTTTTTAATTTCATAAACGGATCTCTTATGGTTGCGGGGTTTTTATTCTAAAACTCTTTTCTTTTTATGAAACGAACTGGTTCGACTCCGCTTAAAGGTGTCCTGCCAACCAACCCCTTTCATTATTATAAAATCGGATATGGTCCGACTCCGCTCGTAGGTGTCCTACTAACCAATTTGGCTCCAATTTATAGTGACCCTTGCCACATGGCACCCTAGTATAGAGCGGGATCCTGAATCGCTCTCTATCCGGTTCATTTAGCGGAATACTGCATCGCTACAGAGTGGAACTCTATCTCACTCGGGTGTAAGCTAGCTAATAATATATCCTCTACGTGCATTAGACTAATCTCTCGGACATCTGACTGACACGACTACATGCAGGTACCTCCCACGATTAGTATAGTTAGTGATATACTGACACTAATAACTCTACCAATGCACGCTTCGAGTACTCAACCTAGGTCGGTAATATTTTGATACTCTTTGGGTAAGCCATAGGTTTTACTTTTCACATTTTAAAAACTAAAATCCATTTAATTTACAATTCAAAATGAAAAATCATTGTTTTAACGAAAACACGAAACCATATTATCTGCTACCATGCAACTTATCATTTAAATCATATTTCGCTTTTGCCAACACATTCAAACATGCATGAAACATTCATTTATAAATCAAATCAACATAAAATTCATTAAAAATCATTTTAACACTCACCTGAACGAACGATCACTTTCGAATAGCTTTCCGAAAGGTTCCAAAACGCTCCCATTCACTCTTCCCTTGCTCCACTAGCTTGCTCGTCACCTACAGAACATATATATCTGTAAAATTTACGTTCACGTCAACTTCTGAAAACTCTAAATAACTAAAATGACACAATCACCCTTAAGTGACCCTTTTTACGCGAAATCCTCCCTTTTTTGTTCCTTTATCGATTTTAAGATTTTGAACTCAGTTTTCTTCATTTGGAACCTATGTACTATCACTTAGGGTCGTTCTGGCATCAACGGAATCACGTTCGGAGGTTCGAAATGAAAATCATTCGATTTCGACCCTTTTAGGCCGAACACTTTCCTCCGTTTTCTCTCCAATCACCTTCCCAACTCGCCCTCTAGTTAGTCCAAGTGTCGGTACGAAAGGAAACAGTCATCGGATAAGCTTTTTAGGCTAAAAACGCGTTATTCACTACTAATTTTTAGGCATTTTCTTGGTTTTAATTTCTAAATTTAATCTCTAATTTTTAATAATCTCAACACACCTAATTAAACATGTTTGGGTCATTCGAACACTCAACAAACGCATTATGGGTCAATTTACGGAATTTCCCTTCAAACTAGTTTAGCGTGCGTTTTAACTTCGCTTTCAATTCTTGATATTTTCTAGTTCCTAAGCTCCCAATAGACTTAAATCCACTTATTTTTCAAATCATTGTTACTCAAAACCAACCAATAAACAATTCGAAATAAAACTCACATCAAAACCACTTCAATCACCAAAAAAATCATCAACTTCAAACTTAAACAACTCACCCATTTTTCTCTTCGCGAAATCACCCTATTTCTCTTCGCGTTGACTTCATTCTGGGGCTGATTTTGGTGGCAATTCAAGTTGGGTTCTAGCTATTTTTCTTCCTTTTTCTTCTTCTCCGCGTGTGCTTCTCTTCTCCTGCCGAACCTCCCTTCTTCTTCTTTGATCGGCCACCTCCTTTTTTGATTCGATTTAAGCTGCGTTTTTCACTGGCTTCGAGTTGAAATCGAGCTTAGTTAAGCTGAAAATGGCATGAATTGAGATGGGTTTTGCATCCAGTTCTGCAGGTGGTTGGACAATAGCTCGTCACTATTCTCTTCCACTCCGATCGGCTCTGGTTCGCACAATGATTCTGAGTCGTTTCTATCGTCGGTTTGCTTGGCTTTGATTCTGGTTCACAACAAGCTGACTTGGCGAGCTTCTCAGCTGGACAAGCTGGATCAATGTCTGGTTCACGTCGCACAGTTCTGCTCCACTTCGGATCGAGCTTTGTTTGGCGTCTTGTTCTGCTCTGCTTCAGATCGAGCTCAGCTTGGCGTCTTGTTCTGCAACGGTAATGGGTCTACTCGACGGTTGGTTCGGTGATGGTGGTTGGTTGGCGGCAAGGTCTTCTTTTTCTTCTTATTTCTCTTCTTCTTTTCTCTTATGGTTCGCACGATAGTGACTGGTTCTGCTCACTGTTTTGTTTTTGTGATTTAATATCACATTTTAGGCTTCATATTTTCCTCCCCAAACAAATCCTATAAAGCCAGTTACGTCCCTCAAAAATTTCAATCTCATACCTTAGATTTTAGATCAATTTTATTTTGATCACAAAAATCAAATCTTATCTTTAATTTAGTCTTTTGTCATGTTAAAAATTACTTGATTTCATTTACTATTTTACCATTCCAATTAATCTCCAATCAAGTTTAAATTAATCTCTAAGGGTTCCCAATAAGCTTAGGCGCTTCCCTGGACCATTTAGGGTCCCTAATAGTTATTTAGGGAATATTTCTGGGAAATCTGTAAAATTAAAATAGAGGGTTTACAGTTTGTGGGATGTGTTTTTTCATTTTTCTATTTTTTTGCTTAATTAGGTTAATTATTTTTTTTTCCAATTCTTTAGGATCCTTGATTTCATGGGATTAAATATGTCATTTACTGTATACAATGCTATTGTGTTTTCCCTTTTGATAGTAGAAAAATCATTCTTTTTGTTCCACTACTTTAGTTTTAAATTTATTTAAATCCTAAACAATTAAATAAATAAAAGGGGTTTTGGAATTAAGATTAAACTAAACTAAATTACTGCATAAAATTAAATTAAAGAAAATCAATAATAAAAGATTAGTTAGGCTATCCTATTCACCACTAAACAATCTCTTAATTTGTTATAAAAATTAATAAAGCAAGTTCATGATAATGCTTGATGAAGACATCCATGACAAGATAATGGTCATACGGCATGTCATATTGATTCTGTAAGCCCTCGACCTTATTTACGGATGAATAGTAATATTTTTGGATGAATAGTATCTCCAGATGAATAGTAAAATTTTGAGACGGACGCTGGAAAATTGAAAATATTTAAAATGATTAGTAGGACCCAATAAAACTGAAACAGAGTAAAAATGAGTCCGTTTGGGTAGTTTTTGAAGATTCTAAAAGTTACCCGACGAAAACACCTTTATAGATAGGATTGTGAATACTGTTGACCTAAACTTTGTTTGAATTTTTTTCGAAGCTATGGATTGAGTCCTAAGAGATCTAATTAGATTATTGTAAAGTCAATTTGATGAATGGGTGATCATAGAATTAATTTGGAATTTATTTCGGAATAAATAGTAAGTATGACAAGGGACTAAAATAAAATAAGTTTTCCTACTTGTGGTCAAAATGGAATTAAGAGAAAGTGAATTATGGGTCAAAATGAAATGAGTTTACATGAGATGGGCCAAGGTGGAATAAGCAAGAGTTAAGAGCCAAAGTATAATTAATTAAGGGACATGATGGTCATTATGGAATTGTTAAAAAATATATAAATATATTGACTTAGTCATTTTGCTTCAATTTTCACCAACACACACAAACTCACACAAACACTCACAAAACAAAGAAGAAAACTGAGACAAGAGAGGGAGAGATGGTGGTGTTCGGCCAAAGAGAGGAAAAGGGTGATCAAGTGTGTTCTGATCAAGTGTGTTCAATCAAATTTTGACCTCCTAATCAAGCAATCAAGCTTCCCTAAGCTAGGAAAACAAGATGGGAGCAAAATCCAAACTAAACCAAGGTGAGTTTTATGGTTTTTAAAGTGTTTCAATGATGTTGGCAATGATGTTTGTCTAATGATTTGGTTGAGTTTTTGATATGGGTTTTTATGTGTGATGTAAGTTGAGTTTTATAAGACAAAAACTAAGCATAAATCATATGGAAATCATTAGGTTTGGTGTGTTAGGGCTTTGTTGGAATAAACACTATGTTGGTTGAATTGGTTTAAAGTGAATTTTTGGTGCACACCAAGTGTTTGATAAAATGCCTAAGTGAAGAAAAATGCAAAAATTGAATGAATGGATTGTTTATAAATTAGACCATGTAAGAGCATATTGAAGGAAGTATGGAACCAAAGTCATTTGACGTTATTAAACATGATTCCATGTTAAAAATTTGATGGAGAAATCTGGGATAAGTTAATAAAATTGTTAGAAATCCATTAAGACAATTTATCTCTAATTGCCTCAAGTGAAGGGCATTGGTGAGAACCATGAAAAATCACCTCATGTATGTGTTTTAATGCATTAAATGAGTATGTTTAAGTATGTATGGCATTAAGGAAAAGAGAGTTAAGATTTTAGAATGAACATGGTCAAAATGACATTGAAAAAGTGATGAAAAAATGTGGTTTTTCTTAGGTTTCGCCACCTGTTTGTTGGAATTTTTCAGAACCGTTTTACGGGTGATCTAAATGCGAGTTAGGAAGATGAATGGAGTAAAAATGAGGTCAAGAACAGCCCTAGAATGGGCTGTGAACAGTTCTCAGCCTAAAGGGGTACCAAAAATTTGACTTTTTGTTTCGGGCTACAGAAAATTATTTCGGGCATATGGGGATGCTCCTAGGTGTATATAAGTAAGGTCCATGTAAAGAAGATGGAATTTTAAAGCCTTGATTAAGTTAAAAACGAGTAGGGAAGTAAGTTGGTAAAATAGTACTCCAATGAATTAATTGAGTTATAAGTTGTATGACAAGTTTCGTAAGGTTAAAACTAGTGTAATCTAAGTGAATTATATGATGTGTAGGTGAAGAGGAAGTAAGCGGAACCGAAAAAGGTCATGGGAGCTCACTTAAGGAAACTTGAGTAAAGTGAGTGCTATACTTGATTTTTGAAATATTTGCAATTGGATTGGAAATTTTAAGAATATATTTTATTGTAAGTGTTATGTTTTGTTTTGAAAGTTTTGTGGTGGATGTATGAAGCTTTTAAGAAATTAAATTATAAGAAAGTTTCTAAGTGATCATTCAAGTAAGTTATATATACATTTATGTTTGTTTAAGTGTTACGCGTTTTGTAAACGTTTCGTTATTTTAGTAGTTAAAGTAAATATTTTCAATATATGACATTTCGTATGGAAAGTTATCGCTTCATTTATGATGTATAAACATGGGTTTGTATGAGATGAAATTTAAGTTTTTAAATTTTAAGTTTTAAGCCCTTTTTACAAATAAAGCTACGCTTTACGTTATGCGAGGAAAAGCATTTTGATTTCTCCTATAAGTGATTTTAAGTGCTTAGTAATTTATAAATTTTGCAATTTGTATGATTTATAAGAAGCTTATGCAAATATGAAAATTTTATGGATTCATTTTGTATATTTTGTATCGATATATATATATATATGTGATTTTTCATGAAATTTTATTAAAGCCTTTTATATGTTTATTAAAATCTAGGTATTCATAAGAAGTTCTATGTATATATACATGAGGTTTTAAGTATGATAAAGTATAAAATAATATTTTGTGTTGTTGCACTAAGTAAGAAAATAAAATGAATTTTCAAAAGGCATAAGTATACCCACCCTTATAAGTAAGCTTCAGACTCGGCCGATATATTCCACATTAGTATGGCAAATCTAGGGGGAGATATGTCACTAACTTGGGGGGAAAATTAAGTCTATCGTGTCGCCTCTACTTTTATGAGATATTATCTCGTGTTATGGTTAGCGATGTAATATTCCTCACATAACAATGAGATGTCTTTGTAAGTAAATAAGTGTCACGGTTGGTGTCTGTTAAAAGCGCCACGTGACTCCACGTTAGTTAGCGTATCATAGCTATCACATGGTTGTAAGTAATTGGGGTACGAATGGCACTTTTCGAAAATTAAATAAGTATTTAAAGTATTGAAAGCAAAGATAGATGCTTTTATACTTTAAGCATGTTTTACGATTAAATGGAATTAAGTTTTGAGATAATTTAAGAAATGGAAATCCATTTTATGCATTTTACAGTCCATAAGTTTTCTGCGAAGTTTTATGAATATATATGGGTTTTATGGAATTTTTCTTTTAAACTATGTATGGAAATGGAATTGAAATTTTATATGTTTTATGAGCTACGAGATCCGTATAAGCTTTATGTATGTATATATCTATATGAGTTTGAAATGTTGTTTAATTTTTACAAGTTGATATGAATTTTTAAGTACTTGCGAAGTTATTGTTTTTATATATAAGCTATGAAATTTAATCGAGATTCATGCTTTTTAAGTTATACGTTATATGGAGATTTAATTATGACTTGCTTGACATTATAGAAATAGTTCAAGGGTAAATTGGTCAATTGAAGGGAAACATTAACAAAGTTGAAGGGGGCATGAGATGGAAGGAAAATTGAAAGAAAAATTGAGAAAGAGAGGGAGAGCTATTTAGCCAAGGGAGAAAAGGAGGAGAAAAGGAAACTCTTTCATGCTCTTGAATGCCAAATTAAGTGAATTTATACTAGTGGGTGCTAGAGCAAGGAGAAAGTGAAGATAAAGTGCTAAGTAAGTTGATTTTCTATGGTATTTTGATGATTTCTTGGAGGTATGATAACTTAATGAATTTATGAAATTGTTGGCATGTTTAGAAGTAGATTTAGTCCTTAACAAAGGGTGGAGTTAAAAGGGAGCTCAAAGGAAGCAAGTAGGTAAGGAAGTGGTCAAGCTAAGTAAACTAGTTTCCAAGAGAAATTGTAAGAATTTCAATAAAGTTGATCTTAGGGCATTAGATGAATTATGGTATGATTTGAAAGTTATTGGAACCATGAAAATGAAAGAAATATATTGAAGGTGTGATGTGTTATATTTGGCTAAGATAGGGTGATAGTGTTCAAGATGAATTTCAATCACTTTGATATGTTTTTATGGTATTAAGGATGTGTCCAAGCAAGTTTGTGCAAAGAAAATGGAAAGAAAAAAATGTTAGAATGTTAGTTTAAATTTATGTCAAGAATGTGAAGTTTAGTGTTCTTAACTTTTTAAATGTAAATTGGATGAGTTAGGACAATTAGAATGGAATTCATGTGATTAGAATGATGAATTCTAAATTAGAATATACTTTGTAGGTGAAAAGGAAGCAAAGGAATCAAGGGAGAATTGTTGAAAGTTATTCTAACCAATTAGAGGCAAAGTGAGTGTAAACCTATTTTATAATGCTAAATGCATGGTTAGCATGTTTTAAGTGCTCTTATGAATGTTAAAAATATCTTTGAAATTGAAATGAGTTTTATTAAAGATGTTAGTTTATGAAAAATTTCATGCAAGATTTAAAGCAATGGTTATGGAATAAATGATTTAAGCAACCTATTATAATGCTTTATGGTTTATTGTTTTTTTTTTAGTATAAGGACTAAATTTTTAAAGCATACTTGGAAAAAGTTTTCAATGCCAATGGTTACCGTAATCCCCACGACATAATTGAGAATCGGCTGAAATACCTTATTGCGTGCATGGCAAGTCTGGGGGGGGAGGTGTATTTTTATTTGTGGGGGAAATCAGGTCTATCGTGTCGCCCTCTATGCGTTTTTAAGGTACTATGATAGATACCCTACGCAAGGTGAGGTAACATTCCGTAGCATAATGGTTTATGAAAGATATGGATCATCACCACCATCGGTGACCTAAGACCGATTGGTGAGATATGATTTCCCTAGGTTCCATCGGATATATGTTATATAAAGGATGCTATTCTTTTATGTATCTATGTTTATATTTGATGGATTTTAACAATGTATGCATTTAAAATTTTCAAGTAAATTTATTTAAATGTGTATGCAAAGTTAGGAGACCTATAGTTTTTATAAATTTATCAATAAATCTTGGATTTTTGAATATTTTTGGGAGGTATCATTTGTATGAAATATGCTTTTATTTATGATACTCACTTAGCTCCTTTAGCTTACTTATTTTTGTTTATTTTATGAAAACCTCCCTAGGTGCAGATATGGGTGCTCAGAGCAAGCGATCTCCGACACAGTTATTATTAAGGTTTCTGCCCTAAGAGCTTGTAATTATGTAAATAGTTTTATGAATTTTTAATAAAGCATTCATTTCATTCAATTTATATATTTTTGCGAAAATTATATATATCATGAGAAACATCTCTGATTATTGATGTAATTTCAAACTAAGTGTATAAGTGTTATATACAGACGGATTTAGTTTGAGATAAGTAACCTAAAGAGTCCATAGAAAACAAACGAAGCTGGGTACTTCGTTTGTGATAAATCTACAACTGTGGTCCCTTTCATATTTGATACGACAATCTTATCCGAGACTGTTCATGCGGTAACATGGAAATGGAGGCACCTTATATAATAAAGATTATATAGGACTAGACCACGATAAACATAAGTCTCTAAATAATATTCGTTAAACTTAGAGATTTATATTTATCAACCAGATGATCATATATGAATTGATCTTAATTTTGAGTGTATTATGAACTTCTACTTGTTAAGTTATTTCATTTGATTTACATGGGTGAGACCGATGTAGATACCCGTTCAATAACTTCGTGCTTTGGGGATATGATTTAGTAAGTAGCTGAGAATATTTTATACAATAGTGGAATCCACTTCTTCTTGTGAGAAGTAGAAAAATAGTTCCTTTAAGGGTTGATTCAGTTCTTGAGCAATAAACGCTCAACTTTCTGTTCATATGTAAACAGAAAGATAAATTCATAAATTGTTATGAATATAGTGTTCATTAGAGAATCAATGGTACTTAAGGATCAAGAAATAATTAGAGGGATAAAACGGACATTTGACCTAGCTCTAATTATGAACTATTTGTAAATGATCAAATCATATGTAGTGATTAAATCAATCGACATTGAAAAATTTCAGATTGTATGAAAAAACATCTACAGTTTTGAGAGTGTAATATTAGGTTTTTAGTGGAGTAACTCTAAGATTAATGATAGTACATTATTTAATTAAAGAGTTTAATTAATAATTCCGATATTATTAGAGCTCAAAACTATAGGTCCATCGGGTCCCCTTGATAACTCATTTCACTATAAGAAACGTGCATAAAGAATATTATAGTTGGACTGTCCAATTACAAGTGTTACGTAAGTAAAAAAAAAATTGTGTTCACTTAGTATTTGAATAATATTGATTATTCAAATTATTTAATTATTAATTATGAATTAATAATTATTTAATAATTTTACAAGAGGTCTTAAATCCGATTCTCAGTAGTGACTTTGGTATAAAGTAATTATGAATTATTTTATTAAAGGTTACAAGTTCTATTTCAAAATATAACATGAATTAATTTTGAATTAATTATGTTATATTGGGCAAAAGTTTAATTATAATAAAATTAGGGTCAATATTAATATTGATTAATTAAAACCCTAATTATTTGCCTATAAAAAGAAATAGCTTCTTTTCTATAAGAGAGTTTTTTGGTTGTTGTATATGTTTTTGAGAAACAATTAAAAAAAAAAAATTCAACAAATACAAAGAACAAGAATTTGTGTCTTTGTTCTTTGTATAACCAAAAATCAAACACTCACCTCTTATAACTATTGATTTAATTTAATTTTTTTTTTTAGAAGGAAATCAAAAAGTAAGTGAGTACAATTCTATATAATTGTGTTTACTCACTTATTTTTTGGTTTAGAGATATATCAAGGAAGGCAAGGTGGTGAGTAATTCACAGAGATTAATACAGAAGGCAAAAATCTGATTTTATTTCTTTATATTATTTTATTTCATTGTTTATGAATCTTAGGTTCTTGAGTTTTCTAAAAAGTTTTGAAACTCAATGTTCCACAAAATTCTTAATTTTTTGAAAAACAAATTGTCGATTTTTGTTTTTTTTGTTTTTTTTTTTAGCCAACAGTTATAGGTGGGCACTTCGACGATCGCAACAATAAAAATTATTGTACATGCCTTGATGTTCATTAAATATGTATAATGAAAATATTTTTGATCATATATAAATACTTGAGCCTTGATATATATATATATATTTATGAAAATACATTTTTAGAATTTAAATGGTTTTTGTTGGAATATTTTGATTGTGGGAAATTTCGATTGGTAAATAGACTAGAGGTCCAAAATAGGAAGTGGAGAAGTTTGTGTGAAATTTTGAAGTATTATAAATTGATTTCAGGTGATTTTGAAAGATTGGGAAATGTCGAAAAACAGTCATTGTGTTGCCAAAATTAAAAAAAAAAAAAACTTTTATAATTTCTAAATGATTATGAAATGGAGAATAATTTATGGGTTTGCTCCATGGAGTCCTTTAGAGTCACCTATATGAAGACTACAAGGATTTCTGTGGGGTGCCGGAAGGGCTCCTCTTAGATCCCTGAAAAAGAAATCCAGGTCGAGTCCCTTCAGTGTGGTATCAGAGTCAGGTTTTGAAAAAAAAAAAAAAGAAAACCCACTTGCAAAATTGATTTAATGTTCTTCTGAAAAAAAAAAAATGCATGGTTTTTTTAACACTATTTTAGAATTATATATATATATATTATCTGACATTATGTACATTTAAATTTCATAGAAAGTGCATTGTTGGGATCCCCCCACCACTAGGAGAGCCACCGCGAAGACTCCTGCACTAGTAAAGGAACATATGGATGAGTCCATAAATGTTCCGCAAGATCTAGTCCCCACAGAACCATCCCATCCAGGCCATCCCAGCCTCCAGAGCCTAAAGGTGGAAATGTACAATTCGAACAGATGGCTTAATTGTTAGCATCGGCACTCCGTCAGCCGCAGGAAGTGAGGGTACGATTGAAAGGGCTCGAAAGTTAGAAGCTAGGAACTATGATGGGACTAGTGAACCAGAGAAAGCCTTATTATGGTTAGAGAATAATGAAGGGATCGTTGAAGTCATAGAATGCTCAGAAGAGCAAATGTTGACATTTTTAGCCTTTTTACTAAAAGATAGGGCAAATGACTGATGGAAGGCGCTGCAGAGGTGGAACCCAGATGAGGTATCTTGGACTCAATTCAAAAGAGAGTTCATGAATAAATTCTTCCCAAGAAGCTATAGAGACGCAAAAGTTGAAGAATTTTTCAAGTTAGAGTAGGGTGCACTCTTAGTGATAGAGAACGAGAAGAAATTTTCAGACTTGGTGAAACATGTTCCATTTATACAAGACAATGAAGAACAGAAAGGCAAGAGATTTGCTGTGGGTCTGAAACCTGAAATCAAGACCTATGTGGCATCAACTGCACACAATCAGTATGGTCAATTAGTGGAGTCTACAGTTAGGGTTGAAAAGAGCATGGGTGTAAAACCTCAAAGTGGCACCCAGAGTTTAAGACACAATGCAACTACCTGGATTCAAGGAAGGCCCAGTAAACAAGCCAAGAGAGGGGGAATATATGACCTTAAATTTTCATTCTACATGCTAAATGATACTTTATGGATGAATAGTAATATTTTTGGATGAATAGTAAAATTTTGAGTTAGACCCCGAAAAAATAAAAAATTTGTAGAATGATTAACAAAGTCTAATGAAACTGAAACGGATAAAAAATGAGTTTGCTTGAGTAGTTTTAAGAGTTCCAAAGTCGACTTAGTGATTTTACGGAGAGCCGAAAGGACATAGAATGACTTTTAAGAGTCACCAAGGCTACTTGGAGTATGTATGTAGTTCGAATATAGGCCCTGGAGAATTTTGTTAGAATTTCAAAAAAGTGCCGGAAAAGCCGAATCCGGGCATTTTGGAAAGCTTGAATTGAAAGAGATAAACATAAAGGACTAAAGGAAGACAAGTCAAACAAACAACCCATAGAAATGTGACACTTGGCAAAGAGATAAGGATGATGACACATGTCAAGTTTCTAATGGATGGCAATTTGATAATTTTATGAAAAGTAAAGGGGTCAAATTGATATTTTGACATTTTTAAGGGACAAATTGATAATTTTGCAGACCATATATAAGAGGAGTCATGAAATGAATGAGAGAAAGAGAGCATTCAGACAAGTAAGCTTGAAACCGTGAGAAAAAGAGAAAAGAGAGAGGTGAGGCTGTGAGAAGGCGAAAAAGGAAGAAGAAGAAGAAAAAAGAAGAAGAAGAAAGGAAAGCCAAGGATTTAAGGTAATTTCATCCCTTTCTTGTTGTTGTTTTCATCCCTATACACTTAAGAAAAAGTGAGGAGGAATTGATAAGTTATGGAAGTTAATTTGATGTTAGTTTGGTGGTGAAATTGATGGGTTTGTATGAGTTGATGATATATTGTTTAATGGATGGTATTTTTGACATGTTTAGAAGTAGATTATCATCAAATCAAGCTTGGAAGTGGAAAGAAGATTGAAGCAAGTGATAACTCATTTTATTAGTAAGGTAAGAGTTAGGGTTTTGATGTAATTTTGTTAAATAAATTTGATTGGTTTGATTATTGGTTATTGGATGATTATTTGAGTGATTTAGATGTCATTGATGCCTTTAGAAATGAAAGAAATTGATTGAATGGGTTGGTATGTAGTGTATGGCCATAGGAAGAATATGATGTAAAATTGTTTGATTTGGTGTTTGATGAGTTGGTATGAGTTTTGAGTTAATTTGGAGCTAATTGGTGGAAAGAAAATGAAAAATTGGGTGGTTATGCATGAAAATGGATTTTTGCTAGAATAGATGCATTTGTGTGTATTGAATGAATTTATGATGTTTGATGAGGTTATGTAATGTTTTTATATGAAATTGAATGAGTATAAATCAATTGAATCGAGAAATTTTGAGTTGGAAAGATTTGGGTGCATATTGGATTACAATATGGAAGTTGGAGTTTATAAATCCAACTTGGTGTTTTGATGAGTTTCCATGATTATATGATGTGTTTTAAGTGTGTTTGGCATGGAATTTGAGAAGAAATGGATGGAATAATGAAAGATGCAATCCATGAATGAAACTAGTAAGGAATCCAAGTAGATTGCATTATGGATTTAGTTTGAATTGGTAGTGTAAAGTAAATGAAATTGAATGAAAGTTTATGTGAAATTATTATCATTGAAATGAGATTGTATTTTGGTGAATTGAAATTGCATGTATACTAGTGCATGCTAAAAGAATTAAATGTGTGTGAAATTAGTTTAGTCGAAAAGTCATTAAAATTTAGAATGTGAAATTGTGTAGGTGAGATCGAAGCGATGAAATCGAATTAGTACTCGGACGACCATAAAACCAATTGCGAGTGTCTTTTAAAATTGTTTTTGAAAGTTTTATTTCTAATCAAATAGATTTTATATGTTATGCTTTTAAATTCATGCGTGTGATATCGTATTTGAAATTTTAGTAAATGAGTTTTATATGATATGTAGAAATTGAATATGTGAATCAATTATACTATTGCTTTAATTTTATTTTTGAGATTTCAGTTTATGGAAATGATTTATATAATTTATAAATGATAAGTAGCAGGTTTAGAAACAGAAAGTTTTGGCCTATGATACACCCCTAAGGTAATATAGGATGTTGCCGGTCAGAGTACCCTAACATGCATGATAGCTTTGGGGGCATTTTTCCATTAGACATACATAGTTGGATGGGAATGTGTTTGTTAATTAGTCCAGTGCGTCGCCCTCTGCACGTATTGGGTATTTATTGAGTTAGCGAGCTAGATTCTACATGGCGATGTAGGAATTTCACTTCGTAAACCAGTATGGTGGTTTGAGCGATGTAGAAATTTCGTTCTACCACCTGATACAGCTTAAGCGATGCAGGAATTCCGTTCCGCCATATCGACCAAGGATATTGTCAAGATGGGCAACCGGTGGTTGGCTATTTCAATTTACAAATTATTTTCAGAAAATAACGCCACCACTATTTCCAGTTTCAACGAAAAAGGAATTTGAAATTTTTATGATTCACATTATATGTTTAATTTTTAAAAGCATGAATTTTAATTTACAACATTAAATTATTTTAGCATAATATATTTTTTTAGGGAGGTTATTTTAAAAAAATTTCAATTGATTTGAAATATTGGACACTCACTAAGCTCGTTTAGCTCATCATATATTTTATGTTTTATAAATAAACCTCCCTAGGTGCAAGCACTGGTACATCAAGGGTAGGGACACCTCCACAGGATTAAAGGACTGAGTGCATTTAGCTGTGAATGTATATAAGTTAAATTGATATGTTTTGTAAAGAAAACAAATTGACACTTGTGTATAAATTACATTATATTTTGTAAATAATTCTATATTTACATCATGTGATTTCAATTATGTTATATATATAATTCAGTTTTGATTGAAATTGTTGTGGTTATGTTGTGAATTGGAAATTGAGGGCCAAAGGCCCAGAAGTTTGGGAAAATTGATTGTTTTTTTTTAATTATTTATATTTTGTAAACTTTCGTAAGGTGGTATATTCGGAAAGATAGTCATTATGCTGCCTGAATTTTTATAAAATTATTTTGAAATCAAGAGAAACAAAATGAAAAATTTTCTCCACATTTCCGCAATAAACAGAGGATTTGGAACGTTTAGTAACAATAAAACGACTCAGCTTCATAGGAATTTTCCAACGGGATTAGATATCCACTGGAGGGCTACAGTGGGGTGCCGAGCAGGCAGCCTAGGGAAAGGGCTTGTCAGCGAACTTCGAAGGGGTATGGTAGTGGTTAGTCAGGTTACGGGGCACAATGAAGCCAAGGCTCCATTGAAGGGAAAAATCGATTTTAATTCGAATGCGGAAACGTGAATTTTAAAAATTTTCAAACAAAACATGCCTGATCGATGCTAACAATAACAATTTAATAATTAAATTAATAAGATCGAATCTTACCTTACATAAAGATTGAATTGATCCTTTTTGATTCGCAGATTCTTCACCACCTGATCTTTCTAGCTATGACTCTTCACAAAAAAAACTGTGTGGGCATAATCTTTTGAAAATCCTTTTGAAGTAGATGGTTATTAGGTGATTTTTAATCAATCGAAATTTTTTGTTCAAGTAGCCAAAAATTCTCTCAACCACCACTCTCATTACCAATCATAAAAACATCTTTTTATATTGGCAAATTAGGGTTCTTCAATTTTAAAAAGGAATTTAAATTCCTATTAAAATTGGAAGACATAATTCATATCCAATATGGAATCAAATTCCTTATTGGGTTAGAATTCTATTCTTTTAATTTAATATGGAATCTAATTCCTATTAAATTAAAACTCTTTTCATATAATTTAAATGGAATCTTATTCCAATTAAAATTATTATTTCCATTAATTAATTAAATGATTTTTCATTAAATTAAATGATTCTAAATCATAATTAATTTAATGACATCATTTATAATTGAACCTATGACCTCTACACATAATTAAATAATTAACCATTAATTAAATAATTATAAATATTTAAATAATCAAATTATTTAAATAATTTATGAACATGTACATAAATTTATATGTACACCAATAATCGAACAATCCAATTATATTCTTCAACTTGTTTTTTTATGTGGTTGTGAGCTAGCAAGGGGACCAAATGAACCTACAATTTGAGCTCCAATAATATCGGAATTATTAATTAAACTCTTTAATTAATAATTCACTATTATTAACCTTAGAGTTACTCCACTAAAAACTTAAGGTTGCACTCTTAAAATTGTAGATGTTTTACACAATCTGAATTTTCAATGTCCATCGATTTAATCATTTCATATGATTCGATCCTCCACGAGTAGTTCATAATTAGAGCTAGGTTATTAAAATCCGTATACCTCTTTAATTATATCTTGTTCCATAAGTACCATTGATTCACTAATGAACAATATATCCATAACAACTTATGAATTTATCTTTTCGTTTACTCGTAAATAGAAAGTTAAGCACTCTTATTGTTCAAGAACCGAATCAACACTTAAGGGAACTACTCATCTACTTCTTGCAAGAAGGAGTGGATTCCACTATTGTATAGAATGTTCTCAGCCACTTATTAAATCACATCTCCAAAGTACGAAGCATATTGACCGTAAATCTATAACAGTCTCACTCATGTAAATCAAAAGACATGATCCAACAAATAGGAGTCCATTAAACACTCAGAATTAAGATCAATCCATATATGATCATCTAATCGATAAAGAAGAATTTCTTTGTCTAACGGATATTAATAAGAAATTCATTTTATCGTGGTCCAGTTCTATATAATCTCTATTATATAAGTGCCTCCATTTTCATATCGTTATATGAACAATCCCGGATAAGATCATCGTATCAAATACGAATTGGACCGCAGCTGTAGATTTACCACAAACAAGGTACCCAACTTTGTTTGCTTTTTACGGACTCTTTAGATTACTAATCTCAAACTAAATCCTCTTGTATATAATACTTACATACTTAGTTTGAGACTACATAAGTAATCATAGATGTTACATGATATTCGTATGAAGCAAACATTTCATAAATGCACATTAATTTGAATAAAATAAACTTTATTTATTTATAATTTATTTAAACATTTACAAATTGCAAGCTCTTAGGGCACAATACCTAACAATCTCCCACTTGCCCTAGAGCAAATGAGACATATCTTGTAGTCCTAGACCCTCTAGATGACCGTCAAACACTTTAGCCATTAAGGTCTTTGTAAACGGATCAGCATGGTTGTCCTGTGAAACTATTTTCATCACCGACACATCTCCTTTATACTATAGCCCCACCACCTAGGGTGAATTTTGACCTAGATGTGGATTTTCTAAAATCCTTATCTGACCGAAAATTAGAATCTGTATATCCTGTTGGAATCAAATTCTCACCAGAATATACTAACATATAGTTTCTCGTTCTCCAAAGATACTTGAGAATATATTTTACTACCACTCAATGATCCAATCCTGGGTTAGATTGATAATGACTGACTACTCCCACTAAATAACATATGTCAAGTCTCGTGCATAGCATAGCATACATGAGACTGCCTACTGCAGAGGCATAGGGAATTCGTCTCATATCCTCAACTTCTTGAGGTGTCTTAGGACATTGTTCTTTAGACAAGTGAACTCCATGCCGAGAAGGTAAATAACATTTCTTGGAATTCTACATTGAATAACGTACAAGAATCTTATCAATGTATGATGCTTGAGACAATGCTAACAGTTTGTTCTTATGATCTTGTATGATTTGGATCCCAAGAACATAACTAGCCTCTTTGAAATCTTTCATTTGGAATTGGTTAGCAAGCCAGTTCTTTACATCAAATAATGCTCCTACATCATTCCCAATGAGTAGAATATCATCGACGTAAAGTACAAGGAAAATCACTTTCTTACCGATGATACGCTTGTATACACAAGATTCATCGACATTTTGCTCAAAACCATAAGACTTGATCGAAGTATCAAATTTAATGTTCCAAGATCAAGAAGCTTGCTTAAATCCATAAATAGACCTTTGCAACTTGCAAACCTTTTGCTTTTGACCTTGGATCACGAATCCCTCTAGTTGCACCATATAGATGCTTTCATCAAGATTGTCATTCAAAAATGCAGTCTTGACATCCATTTGTCATATCTCGTAATCGAGACATGCAGCTATGGATAGAAGAATACGAATGGACTTAAGCATGACTACTGGTGAGAAAGTTTCTTCATAATCAATTCCCTTTTTTTGAGGATAACCTTTTGCCACTAGCCTAGCTTTGAAGGTCTCTACCTACCCGTCCATTCCTCTTTTCCTCTTGTAGATCCATTTGCAAGCTATGGGTTTTACCCCATCTAGTTGATCCACAAGTTCCCAGACTGAGTTTGAGTACATAGACTCTATCTCGAGATTCATAGCTTTAAGCCATTCTTCCTTATCAGAATCTTCCATTGCATCATGATATGTCAATGGATCATCTACACACTCATCAAAAATAGCAATCTGTGCCTTTCCGATTTTTCCATAGCGAATTGGTGGTCTAATAACCCTTCCACTACGACGAGGTGGTAGATGATTCTGATGGAAGTCTGTCTAATGCTCAGACGCGGTTTTAACTATGTTATTATCAACAACTATTATTAATTGGATACTGGTCGAACCAGACAATAACTCCTCGAGTACAATCTTACTTCGAGGTTTATGTTCTTTTATGTAATTATCTTAAAAAAATATAGCATTTGTCGATACAATTACTTTGTTATCTTGAGGATCATAAAAGAATCCGCCTCTAGTTTCTCTAGCGTAGCCTACAAATAGGCAAACTTGTGAACGTGGTTCCAGTTTTCCAGTCTTATTTTTCAGCAAATGTGCTGGACACCCTCATACGCAAAAATGTTGCAAACCAGCTTTGCAACCATTCCACAACTCTAAAGGTGTTTTAGGAATAGACTTTAAAGGAACTACATTCAGGATATATGCTGCAGTTTGCAATGCATATCCCTAGAAAGAACTATTTAAAGATGAGAAACTAATCATAGATCTCATCACATCCTGTAGGGAACGATTTCTCCTTTCCGCAACACCATTTTGCTGCGGTGTTCTAGGAGCCGTGAGTTGGGATATAATCCCATTCTCAATCAATTAATCCTTGAACTCTGTATCAAGGTACTCTCCTCCACAATCTGATTGTAGAGCTTTCAATGTTTTACCTAATTGATTTTCAACTTTAGTTTTAAACTCTTTTGAACTTTTCAAAAGTTTCAGACTTTCGTTGCATTAGGTAAACATACCCATATTTAGAATAATCATCAATAAATGTGACGAAATATTCATAACCACCTCTAGCTTTAACATTCATTGGACCACAAACATCCGAATGTATAAGCTCTTGCGGTTCTTTGGCTTTATAACTTTTGTCTTAAAAGGTCTCTTAGTCATTTTACCTTCTAAACAGGATTCACAAACAGATAAAGTGCTCATCTTTAACTCACTTAAAGTTTCGCTCTTTACTAGTCTATCTATTCTGTCAAGATTAATATGTCCAAGTCTTAGATGCCAAATATAGGTATCATCATTAGGAGAAATCTTTTGTCGCTTTGCTTTAGATTTTTCAACTTTAAACAATTCAGCATTGAGCAGTGAATTACGTGTTAACGATCTTAACATGTAAATGTTATTTTCTAATATTCCGAAACAAATATTCAAACAATTTCTAGAAATAATAACTTTATTACTAAAAGAAATTAAATAATTATGTTCCATTAATCTAGAAACTGAAATCAAATTTCTTCTAAAATTCAGAATATAATAACATTGTTCAAAACAATAAAATAACTATTTGAAAATTGAAGTCTAACTTCTCCCATTGCTCTAGCTGAAATGACATCCCCAGTGCCAACTCGCATCGTAAACTCACTCTCATCAAGCTCCCTCCAAGAATCAATCAACTGTAAAGAAGAACAAACATGATTAGTGGCTCTTGAATCAATTATCCAAGTAAGCAACTTATTCTCCACTAAACAAGATTCAATGACAAGTAAATCATATTTACCTTTCATTTTCTTTTTGTTCTTGAGCTCTTTGAGGTACTTTGGACAGTTCCTCTTCCAGTGACCTCCCACATCACAATGAAAACATTTTCCTTTGGGTTGGGAAGCCTTAGAGCTCTTTTGCTTCTTCTTTTGGGTTGATTGCTTCTTAGGCTTTGCCTTAGCCTTACTAGTGGTCCTTTTCCTCTTTTTCTTATTAGAGGTAGAAGTTTCAGCAACATTTGCCTCACCAGACTTAATCTTGTCCAAATTCATGGACTCATAAGTAGTGAGTTCATTGAGCAATTGAGTAATATTATACTGTAGCTTGTTCATAACATAATTGCTTTTAAACTGCATAAAACTTTTTGGAAGAGTTTGCAATATCATGCTCACTTGGCTAGGCTCATCAATCACCTTACCATGAGTTTCAACTGTATTAAAATAGGTCATCATGTTCAAGACATGCTCTTGAACTGATGTCCCTTCCTTCATCTTAGTAGTCATAGCAGCACAAACAGCTTCATGTCGTTACTGCTCAGAAGGTTGCTCAAACATCCCTTGTAATGACTCCATCATCTGAGATGTTGTAGTCATTGCCTTATGCTTCTTAGCAAGCACATCGGACATTTTTGCTAACAGGTAGCAACGGGCCTTTTCATCAGCCTTAACCCAATTTTGGTAGGTTTCACGTACATTACGCGTGGCATTTGCAGATGGCACAGGAGGACACTCATCCGTCAGGATAAATTTTAAATCCTCACAAACCAGAATGACGTTCATATTATTTTTCCATTTAACATAGTTATCCTCATTCAGTTTATCATTGGCAAGTATGGTAATTAAATGTGACGGCATTGCTGAAATAAATAAACAAAATATTTTATTCAAAATTTGCTTTATATGAATATCATAAATTTTAGCATAAAATTAAACATGATGCATGATACATGAATAATGAATCAGAAATACCCTAAAAAGAATTACTATGCCACGATAATCTGACATGCCACAAATAAATGTGACCTTAGGGTAGGTCAAATATTTGTATGTTAGATTGAGAAAATCTCAGTCGAATAATATAACAGTCGAATAATATAACAGAATGACTCTTATTCCTATATTATCTGATTATCGCTTGTTTCGGTCAAGGAATAAACTAACTAATTAATTTATTCCTTTGTGAGTGTAACTCATCATTTCAGATCTCTCAAACTTAACTTGAGAATTGCCAGCCTTAGGGTAGGTCAATCCCAAAATACATCCAGAAATCTTATCCGTTAGGAAGTCAACCTTGATATTGACCCAAATGGACACCATCCTTAGGGGGACGAAAACAAAGCCGTCTCGAGGCGCCACTCAAATCTCACGGTGTTGAACTAACGATGGAGACCGTGGGATATATTGTCATATATCCCTCTCCCACTCACTATTTTAGGATTAGGGTTTTCTATTTAATATTCCTAGTTATCATCTTAGATTATTAACGATTAACAAGTATAATCTAAGTTACTAGGAATCAGTACGTTACTAGAATCATTATCCTATTAACACATAATAAATTACCGGATTTTTAACTCTTAAAAATCTAATTTATTATGAAAGATCTAATCTATATAATTTAAATTTTTTAATTATGAAGATTAGATTTAATGTGAGATTACCCAATTTTAACTCTTAAAATCTAATCCACATTATATCTACCAATTATTTGAAATATATTTATTTTAATCACATTAAAACTAATTATATATTTTTAATTTGTGAACCTAGGATTTTCAACTAAAATCCTAACAAATTATAAAAATTGGTATTTAATGTATTATTATCTCTATTTTAACTAATAAACTATTTAATAGAAAAAATAAATAATAATACATGTATGTTTGTCATGTTATAATGCAATGAGTAGACACTTTCTATTCTATATGACATATTTTATGCATGATCATGTTATCAACAAATTATTCAATCATCACATGATAAACAATTTAAATAAAAAACATGTGATTGACCGGGTTCTTTGGCTTTAACGACCTAAAACTAATTTTAGATATTACAAAATTAACCAAGACATTCCTTGGCCTTCACTTGTAGTCTTCAAGGACTTCATGGTCTTCAAGGTCTTGATGGGCTTTTAATGGCTTATAATTAAATCTAATTTAATTATCAAGAACCTCCATCAAATGGATTGTTTTACAAGCCAATTTCTTGATTTTAAAGCCATAAAAATTATCCAAAACTAGTGGATAATTTCAACAAATTTTCGATCGAAAACGGAAACCCGAAACTCGAGAAAATTCGAAAACGGACTGTGTTTGGGACTGTTCGGAAACAGATCAGCTGTCGCCATGTGGTAGTAGCTTTTTGGCTGCCAAGTGGCAGCAGCCGCATGCCATCTGGTGTATGCAGGCTGCTGCACTTGGTGTGCATCACACATGCACACTTTGTGCATGCCACCTTTGGTCGTGCATCACATGCACACCAGTTTGTTTGGTCTGCCACTTGCACATCAAATGTGCATGACTTGGTCGGTGCAAGACACATCAACACTTGTTGAAACCAGTCCATGACACTGTCATTCAACCATTCAAGCCTAGCCGCACAAGCACAGCCATTGGACGTAGCAAACGACACCAGAACTGATTAAAGATTAGTTCGAACAGCCGCAACCATCAGCCCTCCATGCGCAGCTAAACTAGTTCACAACTAGTCACACGCACAGCGAGTTCAACCACATCAGCTCGTCAAACGCAGCAGACTACCGTTCCACACTTGTGCACTGCAGTCCAGCCGGACCATTGCTGCGCACTGCAGTCCAACTGCATCAGCGCTGCGCACTGCAGTGCAGCAACCACACCAGCGCTGCGCACTGCAGTCCAGCCGCACTAGCACAGCACACTGCAGCGCAGCAACCGCATCAGCGCTGCACACTGCAGTCCAGTCGCACCAGCACAGCACACTGCAGCGCAGCAATTCAGCCATGCACAAGTTTCTGCACCGCTGAACTTGACTGCGAATTAAGCTGTCACACAGCCCTTCGCACGCTGTCATCTGGTTGTGCATCATATGCACACTTTAATAACATGCAAATTTTTTTTAAAACCAATTCCATATTCAATCACAACTTTTTGCCCAATTTTCGTGATAGAATTCAGCCCCGATGTTCATTATTCTTGACGCTGCAATCCTTTGACGCGCTTAATTCTTCTACAAAAATAAAATCCTAAATCTATGATTACAAGGAAATTTAAATTGCCACAAACGGCTTACAAATTAATCAAATTAAATTTGCCAAAGAACCATACAATTAACGATCAATCCATGCAAACCCAATTCATCAAACATGAATATATATCAAGCAATAATTTGTGCCTACTCTATGACATACAAAGAATCAATAATCAAACGGAAATTCAATCATTATTGAATCAATTATTAAACTAGCGAAAACCAGGCTCTGATACCAATTGAAGGGAAAAATCGATTTTAATTCGAATGCGAAAACGTAAATTTTAAAAATTTTCAAACAAAACATGCCCGATCGATGCTAGTAATAACAATTCAATAGTTAAATTAATAAGATCGAATCTTACCTTACATGAAGATTGAATTGATCCCTTTTGATTCGCAGATTCTTCACTACCTGATCTTCCTTGCTATGACTCTTCACAAAAGAAACTGTGTGTGGGCACAATCTTTTGAAGATCCTTTTGAAGTAAATGGTTATTAGGTGATTTTTAATCAATCAAAATTTTTGGTTCAAGTAGCCAAAAATTCTCTCAACCACCACTCTCATTACCAATCATAAAAACATCTTTTTATATTGGCAAATTAGGGTTCTTCAATTTTAACAAGGAAATTAAATTCCTATTAAAATTGAAAGACATAATTCATATCCAATATGGAATCAAATTCCTTATTGGGTTAGAATTCTATTCTTTTAATTTAATATGGAATCTAATTCCTATTAAATTAAACCTCTTTTCATATAATTTAAATGGAATCTTATTCCAATTAAAATTATTATTTCCATTAATTAATTAAATGATTTTTCATTAAATTAAATGATTCTAAATCATAATTAATTTAATGACATCATTTATAATTGAACCTATGACCTCTACACATAATTAAATAATTAACCATTAATTAAATAATTATAAATATTTAAATAATCAAATTATTTAAATAATTTATGAACATGTACATAAATTTATATGTACACCAATAATCGAACAATCCAATTATATTCTTCAACTTGTTTTTTTATGTGGTTGTGAGCTAGCAAGGGGACCAAATGAACCTACAATTTGAGCTCCAATAATATCGGAATTATTAATTAAACTCTTTAATTAATAATTCACTATTATTAACCTTAGAGTTACTCCACTAAAAACTTAAGGTTGCACTCTTAAAATTGTAGATGTTTTACACAATCTGAATTTTCAATGTCCATCGATTTAGTCATTTCATATGATTCAATCCTCCACGAGTAGTTCATAATTAGAGCTAGGTTATTAAAATCCGTTATACCTCTTTAATTATATCTTGTTCCATTAAGTACCATTGATTCTCTAATGAACAATATATCCATAATAACTTATGAATTTATCTTTCCCTTTACTCGTAAACAGAAAGTTGAGTGCTCTTATTGTTCAAGAACCGAATCAACACTTAAGGGAACTACTCATCGACTTCTTGCAAGAAGGAGTGGATTCCACTATTGTGTAGAATGTTCCCAGCCACTTATTAAATCACATCTCCAAAGTATGAAGCATATTGACCGTAAATCTATGACAGTCTTACCCATGTAAATCAAAAGACATGACCCAACAAATAGAAGTCCATTAAACACTCGGAATTAAGATCAATCCATATATGATCATCTAATCGATAAAGAAGAATTTCTTTGTTTAACGGATATTAATAAAATATTCATTTTATCGTGGTCCATCCTATATAATCTCTATTATATAAGTGCTTCCATTTTCATATCGCCATATGAACAATCCCGGATTAGATCATCGTATCAAATACGAAATGGACTACAGCTGTAGATTTACCACAAATAAGGTATCCAGCTTTGTTTGCTTTCTACGGACTCTTTAGATTACTAATGTCAAACTAAATCCTCTTGTATATAACACTTACATACTTAGTTTGAGACTACATAAGTAATCATGGATGTTACATGATATTCGTATGAAGCAAACATTTCATAAATGCACATTAATTTGAATAAAATAAACTTTATTTATTTATAATTTATTTAAACGTTTACAAATTACAAGCTCTTAGGGCACAATGCCTAACATCCGTAAGATCACCAATTGGATTCAGAACTACTAGAAGCACAAAGGACACTTAGCCAAAATGTGAGAAATGTTGTAAAAGTCACCTTGGTGAGTGTAGGTTGGGTAAGAATATATGTTTCAAGTGTAGACAAAAAGGGCACTTTGTAAGGGAGTGCTCACAGATAGCTTCCAACAGTAGACCAGTTATAGGGATAACAAGACAGAGGCCATCCAGTACTGGTCGGGGATAGGAGTACAAGGGGTACCAGCTAGAAGTTTCCCTAAACCTAGTAAACCAAGTTGACCAGCAGATAAGGGTCAACCATCCAAAGGGCCTAACAGGACCTATCATAGGTCCTCTAACTTAGACTTTAGTGGCCCCACCTGACACCCCAACAGAATCCTTTCTGACTCACGCTAGAAAATCTGAAAGATTCCGTGGAGCAACCTTTTTTAACTTTTCTAATTTTCTAAATCTCGTTTATATATTGAAACACGAGTAGTAAATTTTTTTATAAAAACGGACAGAGTTTCCCCTATTTTATTCAAAATCTACCAAACTTAAAATCTGCATAAAAGTTTATACACTTCTAAAATTTCATTTTCTCAACTACCAAATGGAACTTCGGTCCACTTCAATCCATCCACAACCCAAACATCTCCATTGGCAAAATCAACAACATAAATTTTAATTTCAAAGCATAATAGAGATTTTGTAAAACAAAATTTACATGAATATATACTTTTACGTTTACAAAGTAAGGTTATAATTTACACCAAACATTTGAATTAAAACATAGATACATAAATTTGATTATATAACATGAATTTGCAAAACATGTCAAGATGCAAAGTATGATCACAGATGTCATCGCCACTCGGGATCCACCTAATCTGTGGTAGGAGATCTAATTGTCAAGGTATTGGGGCCTGCACCTGGAGAGATTTTTAGAAAACATAAAAGCAAAGAGGATGAGCTAAAGGAGTTCACTGAGTCAATTAAATTTTTTCTACTATAAAAAATTTACCTTTCATAAAAATCATTCTCCCATGCTTATAAACATTTTATTTCATAACAATCATAAGATATATAAATATGCTAACAATAAAATAAACTTTCTAAAATTAATGCCAAGCATAAAGTATAAATATTTCATTAAAAATCACTAAATGGGTATTTATAGTATATAACTCACTAAATTCCGTTTTTCTTTCGGAAATGATTTAAACTCAAAATCTATTATTTCTATTGCTTGGTCTCTTTTCTAAATTCACCAATGGAAAACCAAGACAGCTGTAACTCCTATGACGACTAACTAGCATTATACGATGAGAGCGAGGTCACAAGGAGAACCACTTAATGTGACGTCACGTGGCGACTAAACTAGTGCTGCTCACTGTGACTCCAAAGACATCTCACTAGCTATGCTGCGGAATTCTACATCGCCACACATAGCGAGATAACACCTCATAAGTGTAGAGGGCGATACAACTCACTCGCTAGACTCAATCTGTCACTGTTAGTGACACGCCCCCTTAGACCTGCATTTTTCCCTACACATACAGGGTATTCCGGTTAGGTCTAATTCTACAATCTTACTGGTTTTGGGTATGCCATTGACCTTTGAAAATTTACTTGATATATTTTAGAAAACTAAACTAAAATACTTCTGCTAAAAATGGTGAAATCTGTTTAACATAAAACTATAATAACTTGCAATCTATTTCTTTTATAAATCATAAAATTTAATAATGCTACAACTTTCAATTCATAATTCAATAATACATCAAATGCATTCATTTCTTTTCAATCTCTAAAAATACACATACTAATAAGTGAAATAAATTTCTTAACTGCTTAAATTTTTGTTTAAAGCAAACTGAAAGTAGGATTTGATAAAAATATAATTTTTATACTCACTCTTTGCTTTATTCTTTGCTAGGAAGATTTTCAAAGGTTCTCCCTTGCTTCTCTCACTTTTTGTAGACCTACAAGAGACATTCTAAGTTAGAATTTACCAATTTTAACTATATAAAATTCATTTCATCGGTTTTAGCTCATCTAACTCAGTTTGACATTATTCTAACTACTAACTTCATATCTTGGTTCCAACTTGATAATGACTTTAAAATTCTTTCTTCTTTTCATCATTCTTACTTAATCCTACCTAGAAACACATCTAGCATCATGTAAATATTTTAGAATGATTGAATTGGATTTTGGGTCAAAGCTGACCCCCTTTGGCCGAATGGTATCTAGCTACCAATCCTTTGATCTTCTTTCATCTAGTTTTTATTCTAACATCCTCCTAACTCTCTATTAACTCATCCCAAGTGTTAGATTAAGTAGTTATAGTCATTTGATAATAAACTCTAGCCAATGCCCTTAAATTTCAAATACTAACTTCATCCAACTTTATTTATTTCCATTCCATTAGTTACCATTCCTTTTATTTCACATCCAAAACTCACATAACAACATCAATTCTCATGAATTCAACTAAAAACACAATCCCTTTATATTAGAAAAATTCAAGGTCATGCATAATCAATATTTTCTTCAATTTTCTCTCCACCAACTAACTCAGAACCATTCAAATCATCACTCCAATTCAACAAACACCACAAATTAATCACATCTCAACATACACCCCTTTTTTGCCATCCACCCCATCAATACATACAAACCCATTAAATTCACTTTTCTTCATTTTAATTGCATCAAACATCATCACAACATCTCAAATAACATCTAACACCAAAAATAATCAATTAAATTAAACTTATTTCCATAAATCATCAAAACCCTAACTCTTACCTCACTAACAACCTTGACCAACTCTTACGTTGAACTTCCTTCCACTTTCAAGCTTGATTTGAAGATAATCAACCTCTATTCATGTCAGAAATTTCATCAATAACTCAAGATATCCTCAAACCATAAAAACCCATTAAAACTACCAACAACTAACCATAAATTCAATTAAATTTCACTCACCTAATAGCTTCAATTCTTCTTAGCTATGGGTTGATGATGATGAGAGCAAGAGGTGAATGAATTTGCTTGAAACTCTTGGTCTTCTCTTTTTTTTTTTTTTTTTTTTTCTTATTCTTCCTTTTTCTCCTTTTCTTCTCACGATTTTTCTTTCCTTCCTTATTTCTTCCTTCGGTTTTTGCTTCTTGACCGACTAGCCATCTGTTCTCAGCTATTTTATGACTCATATATATATGGCCTTCAAAATTACCAATTTGTCCCTTGAAAATGTCAAAATATCAATTTGACCTATTTACTTTTCATTTGTCAACTTTTAAGTGGCCCACTTGTCATTTTGTCTACCACAAACTCATTCAAGCCTATCCTTTTATGCCACATGCCACTTTTCCATTGCTTGCTTGCCCCACATGTTTATCTTTTGCTCATCGCTTTTAATGCAATTTTTTCGGAACGCCCGAATTCGGCTTTTCGAGCACTCTTTTGAAATCCTTTCGAAATTCACCGAGACTTATATTTAGATGCCCTACATACATAACTTTGATGACCCTTAAAAGTCATTCTATATACCCTTTAACGGTTCTCCATAATTCACTGAATCACCTCCGGCGGTTTCTGGATTGATTTCTTTTCAACTTGACTTACTTTTGAAAAGGTTGTTTGGGTTTCTGAAGAAATTCTTGAGCATTTTAACATTCATTTTGACATTTCACTAAATTTTCAAAATCTTTTAAAAAGCCTTCCAAAATTTTTGGTCGGATCCGGGAATGTTTCCAATTCTACTCAAACGGGCTCATTCTGGCTCTGTTTTAGTTTCCTTAGACTCTATGTACCATTCTAAAGATTCTCGGCTTCCTAAAGTCTCACTCAAAAATTTTACTATTCATCAAGTTACTATTCACCCCGAAATCACTATTCACCCTACAATATTATATGTTATGAAAATGAAAAATTCGGGGTTTTACAGGGCCTATAGGTAGACCCCAGACATAGGCCAGAGTTTTTGTAGTGACCCAATAGGAAGCTGATGCTACCCCAGAAGTGGTAACTGGTACGATTTCCATATTTGATCATGATGCCCATGCATTAATTGATCTTGGGGCACCCATTCCTTTGTTTGCATACATTTTGCTGCAAATTATGACATTGAATCAAAACCCCTAGATTGTAGTATGATAGTGTCAACCCCTACGGGAAGTTCATTGGTTGTTGAAAAAGTGTATATGGATAGTAAAGTGGCGATAGAAGGCCACGGATTCCGGGTGAACTTGATATTGCTAGATATCCATGATTTTGACGTGATATTGGGTATGGATTGGTTGGCAAAGTATCATGCCACCATGGATTGCTTTCGAAAGAAGGTGAGATTTGTTAGGCTAGGGGAACCAGATGTTGTTTTCTATGGGGTACGGAAAATACTTTCCACTAGTATAATGACTGCAATGACGATAAGTAAGATGCTTCGAAATTTGTATTCGGGGTATTTAGCCTATGCAGTAGAAGCGAGAGATAATGGAATGAGATTAGAAGATGTCCCTATAGTTAGGGATTTTTTGATTGTCTTTCTAGAGGACCTTTCTGGTCTACCACCAGATAGGGAGATAGAATTTGAGATAGAATTAGTATCGGGAACGACACCCATATCTATGGCACCCTACAGGATGGCTCCCACAGAATTGTAAGAATCGAATATACAGTTGGAAGAATTAGTTGACAAGGGACTTGTCAGGCCAAGTACATCGCCATGGGGAGCGTTGGTTTTGTTTGTTTGGCAGAAGGATAGAAGTATGAGATTATGCATCGATTACAAACAATTGAATAAAGTAATGGTGCGTAATCAATACTCGCTCTCTAGGATCGATGATTTATTTGATCAGTTTCAAGGGGCAAGGGCATTCTCCAAGATAGATTTGAGATTCGGGTACCATCAGCTGAAAATCCGTAGTGAGGATGTTCCTAAGACTGCATTTAAGACTCGATATGGACACTATGAGTTCTTAGTCATGCCTTTTGGGTTGACAAACGTTCTCACAACTTTTATGGATTTAATGAACAGAGTGTTTCATGCATATTTGGACAAATTTATCATAGTGTTCATCGATGATATATTGGTGTATTTAGGCAGTAAGGAGGAACATACGGAACATCTTAGGATGATTTTGCAAACTTTAAGGGAATAGGGACTCTATGCCAAGTTTAGCAAGTGTCAGTTTTGGCTGGACAAAGTTGCCTTTCTAGGACAGGTAATTTTTGCTGAAGGAATTAGTATGGATCCTCAGAAAATTAAAGCTATAGTGAACTGGAGACAACCCATCAATGTAACTGAGATCAGAAGCTTCTTAGGCCTGACAGGTTATTAAAGGAAGTTTGTAGAAAGATTTTCTAAAATAGCCACCCCATTAACTAAGTTGACAAGAAAGGAAGAAAAGTTTGTATGGACGAATGCATGCCAACAAAGTTTTGATGAATTGAAGAAAAGACTGACCTCAACTGTAACATCCCTAATTTTATATGCATGAATAGTATTGTCATTATTATTATTATGATTAATGAGATGATGGATTAAATTGAAGATAATATTTGATTTGTGTGGTAAAAGTAAAATTGAACCAAAATCTAAGGTATGAGAATGAAATTTGTAAGGGACGAAATGGACATTATAGGATTTTTTTGGGGAGGAAATTAGAAGCCACAAAGTTGACTCACAAAAATCAAATGAAAACAAGTCAACTCGCCAAAACCAGAAGAGAAAAGAAAAAGAGAAAGAAGAAAAGAAAGAAGAAGACTCTGTCGTGCCGATGCCGGAGCCGACCAGCCCGACCGACTAGCCCGACCGAGCAGATCGTCATCGAGTAGCAGCAAAGACGCCTGGAATCGAAGCCGATGACCATGCGAACTAGATCCGTTGACCGGGCAGAACCGACAACCGACCGGAGCAGAAATGACGAGCAATTGACGTGAGCTGAATCCGACCTGAACGAGAGCAAAACCGAGCTGAAATAGTGTAAAACCAAGCTTGAAACCAGCTCTTCCATGCGTGTAGAACGGCGACAGACTGACGGTGAAACCAACTGCCATTCACGATGAAGCCGAGAGAGAAAGAGAGAAAAAGAAGGAGGAAGAAAAGTAACTCGAAACCAGCTCAGATATGTCACTAAAATCAGTCCAAAACCACCCCAAATCAACCTCAAAATGACGTTGTCTCGATAAAGAATAGGGGTGAGTTGTTTGACTTTGAGATTGATGATTTTTGTTGGTGATTAAATTGGTTTGAGATGGACTTTATTTCGATTTATTTGTTGATTAGTTTTGAGTAAATATAAGTTGAAAAATAAGTGGATTTAGGTATATTGAGAGCTTAGGAAACCAAGGAAAATATTAAAGATCTAAAGAGAAATCGAATCGCGCAATAAACTAGTTTAAAGAGCAATTCCATAAATTGATCCATAGTGCGTCCGTTGAGTGTTCGGATGACTCTAATGAGTTGAATTGGGTGTATTGAGATTATTAAAAGTCGAAGATTAAATTTAGAAGGTTAAATGAGTTTTAAGGGAGCTTGGTGAGACATTGGAAATATTTGGATAAATTAGGATTAGTAAATTATGCATTTTAAATTAAGGAATGAACTTTTATTGAGTATCTATGTATTTTTGAAAATCCAGGAGAGGGAGTAGCTCAAGGAAGCCGAAGAAAAGGAAAAGAGAAAGTGTGAGCTACCGTTGAAGAATAAACCGAAATTAGAAAGTGGTAAAAAGGTTGGTTTACACTTTATTTAATTCGTTTTTATAAATGGAATATTATCGATTTTTGAATACTTTGATGCTTTGAAATATTATTTGTGAATATTTTGATATGTGTCTGATTAAATATATTCTTTTGAATTG
The DNA here is from genome assembly GCA_021234005.1 of Nephelium lappaceum. Lineage (NCBI taxonomy): Eukaryota > Viridiplantae > Streptophyta > Magnoliopsida > Sapindales > Sapindaceae > Nephelium > Nephelium lappaceum. Next base: position 3,538,034 of record CM038007.1, read on the forward strand.
TGATAATTGATGAGATTTATATGGTTGTGACAAAAACGAAATGATGAATTTGAAAATTGATTTGTGTGATTGTGGAAAAGCGAAGTGGGTTGGATTGACGAGATATTTAGAAGTGTTAGCATATTTTCAGGTTTTCTAGAAACCTCTAAAATGCAGCCGCTATGCTGCCAAATTTTTGTTTGAAAACTAATTAAAAACCTAAAGTTTAAACGAAACCAACCCAATGAATTTTAAAAATAAATTGTTATTCAAGCCCTAGTAAGCTTTGACACAGATAGGTGGGGATTGGAGTGGCATGTCATTAGGGTCATTTAGCAGTACTGCGCCGTTTGATTCTGTACTGACCGATTCTGATAGTGAATATTATTTCGGAAGTTATGAGAGGCACCGAGTGTCCGGTCCCGAATATACATGATTCTCTGATAGTCCGGCGAGTAGTTACCGAGTGTCCGATGCCGGAAAACCCGACTACCAGTCCATGGTATCGTGCTTGTGTTTACTAGGGGCATTGAAAGTTATTATGAGAGTTATTTTTTTATTAATGTATCGTTTTTAATTTCTTTTGGATATTAAATTGAATTATTGATAAATTGTGATATTTGTTATCAATTTTATAAATTGATTGTGTTAAAATATAAATATTGAGTTTGGTGTACAACCACTAAGCAAATATGCTTAGTGCGTTGGAATTTCCGCGCATAGGTAGTAGATTGCATAAAGAGGGCGAAGATTGAAGAGAAAGCACATCTGCAGTGAGCTGAGACAGTCACATCTATCCTGCCATATTCATTTTTGGGTATATATATATTATCTTTGGTTTTGTATATAAAAGTTTTAAGTTGTATTCATGCGCATATATCTATGTATTTGGATTTAAAATGTTATTTCTGGTAAAGAAAAACCAAGTTGTGTAAAACTTTTGGTACATGTGATAGATATGGAAAATGATGAACCAAACGGAGATTGATTCCAGTTCAGAATATGTTTATGGAAGAAATGCTTTGAATATGAATATGATGATCTGTAACAGATTGGAAAAGTTTGAATTTTAGGGGAAACTCTGACAGTTTTTTCGTTTGAAATAAATGAGTTTTGTATTATTATTATTATTTTTTAAAGTATTTTGACATTTCGTAATTAGATATGAATATAATGAATATATGGTTTTATAATTAAAGATTTTGTAACACAGATATGATTGTAGCGCCCTTTGGAGTCGTCTAGTAATAGGGCGGGTAAGGGGTGTTACATCAACTTCGGTACTTACACTGCCATCAGAGCAAGATGGTTTTGTAGAGTACAGAGACGCCTCTAGGCAGGGCTTGGAGTGTGTATTAATGTATCATGGTAATGTGATAGAATATGCTTCTAGGCAATTGAAGAATCATGAACTAAACTATCCAGCTCATGACTTGGAACTTGCAGCTGTGGTGTTTGCTTTGAAGATATGGAGACATTACCTTTATGGAGTTCCTTGTCAGATTTTTACAAACCATAAGAGCCTACAATACTTGTTCATATAGAAAGAACTGAACATGAGACATAGGCGGTGAATAGAACTCATTAAGGATTATGACTACACCATTGAATATCATTCAGGAAAGGTGAATACGGTAGCAGATGCTCTGAGCAGGAGACCCATAAGTTCAATAATGCAGTTGAAGACTGTATATCTACCATTATTGGTGGAATTAAGGTCTTTAAGGGTAAGATTGGGAGTGATAGATTCAGGAGCGCTATTGGCTACCTTCCATGTTCGATCGATTCTAGTGGATCGCACCAGGGAGTTATAGTCACAGGATCCTTAATTAGTCAAACTAAAGAATGAAGTGGAGTTTAAGCAATAGGAGGATTTCTCACTAAAAGATGATGGTACATTCATGATGGGTCAAAGATTGTATGTACTGAACGTCAGTGAATTAAAGAAAGAGATCATGGATGAAACATGTTCCTCAACTTATGCTATGCATCCGGGAAGTACTAAAATGTACCATACATTGAAGGAATATTATTGGTGGAATAATATGAAAAGGGAAATAGCCGAGTATGTTTTTCGATGTTTGACTTGTCAACAGGTAAAAGCAGAACATCAGAAACCTACAGGGTTGTTACAACCGCTCCCTATTCCAGAATGGAAATGGGAGAGAGTGACAATGGACTTCATAGTAGGACTACCGAGTAGCCGAAGTGGTCATGACGCGATATGGGTGATTGTGGACAGGTTGACTAAATCAACTCATTTCCTACCAATTCGAAGTAATTCTTCCCTAGATAAATTGGCCCAGTTGTACATTAATGAGATTGTACGATTGCATGGTACGCTAGCCTCTATACTATTAGACAAAGACCCAAGATTTACTTCCAAGTTCTGGCCAAGTCTACAGAGAGCTCTAGATACAAGATTGAGTTTTATCACAGCCTTTCATCCATAGACGGATGATCAATCTGAACGGACTATACAAATTTTAGAAGATATGCTTAGAGCTTGTGTTCTGGAGTTCAAAGGGAGCTAAGACACTTATATACCATTAATGAAGTTTGCATACAATAATAGTTATGAGGCTAATATTGGTATGACACCATATGAGGCACTCTATGGAAGAAAATGCAGGACTCCAATTTGTTGGTACGAGGTAGGTGAGAGAAAACTAGTAGGTCCTAAGATTATTCGTATCACAACAGATAAAGCTAAAGTTATCAGGCACAGATTAAAGATAGCTCAGGATAGATAGAAAAGCTGTGCTGACAACTGTCAGAGGAACCTAGAATTTCAGATGAGAGATATGGTTTTTCTAAGAATATCACCTTGGAAAGACGTACTAAGATTTGGAAAACGTGGGAAGTTAAGTTCACGATATATTGGACCATAAAAGATAATTGATAGAGTTGGAGAAGTGGTGTATCGATTGGAACTGCCACCTGAACTTGTTAGAATTCATAATATTTTCCATGTTTCTATGCTTCACAAATATATAGTGGATTCTTCACACATATTGATGAAACAACTAATGGAGTTACGAGAAAATCTGACATACGAGGAGCAACCAATACAAATCCTCGATCATAGAGAATAAGTTTTGCGCAACAAGGTCATTCCATTGGTTAAAGTTCTATGGAGGAATCATGCAACAGAAGAAGCTGCATGGGAACATGAAGGACAGATGCGTACATAGTATCCCAATCTATTTGAGATAGGTATATTTGTTTAAATTTCATACGTTATTTAAATTTCGAGAACAAAATTTTTATAAGCAAGGGTGAATTGTAGAACTTAGAAATTTTTTTTCTATGATAAATAACATTTTTTTCGGATCAATAGTATTTCCAAGTGAATAGTGATGATGTGAATAGTGATTTTATGAGATAGTCCTTTGAGAATCAAAATATTCTAGAATAAGTAATAGAGTCTAATGAAACTGAACCGGGTCCAAAATTAGTTCATTTGAGTAAATTTTAAGAGCTCCGAAGATTATTAGACAAAAATGCCCTTTTTGAAGAATAATGGATATTAATGATTTTACTTCCATTTGAATTTTTTTTTTTAAAGCATGAAATTGAGAGATAAGATGCCCAATTAGAGTATTACATAGTCAATTTGATGATTGAATGATCATAGAATATTTTTGGAATTTAATTGGACAAGAATGTTGAATAAATTCATTAAAGGGCAAAATTAGATATTTCCAAATCAAGCATACATGGATTGTGTGTGAGTATTACATGGAATGCAATCAAAGGCATGATCTATGTGAAGCCAAAGGTAGCCAATGAGGGAGTGCCAAACTAAAAGTAAGAAGTGGTGATTAATTGGTTGATATGGAACTAGAATTTTCATGGTTTAGTTAGTTTAATGGGTAGTTAGCAAATGGACCAATTATGTATTGTGCCTTTCTGGACACGTGTATAAGTATAAAGTGAATGAAATTATTCTCTTGATCTAGTAATGTGTATATGAGGAGTATAAGTTTACAATTGTTGAATCATGGGTGGATTAGAAATATTTTAAGATCCCGTCGGAATTACAAAATGGGTTCCAAATATTAATAATGGTTTGACCGGGGTCCCTAGTGAATATAAAAAAGTTTAAAAGATATTTTAGAATCCTAAAAGATGTTTTCGAAAAAGAAATCTGGATTTTAAATCGGATTTATATCAAAAAGTATTTTAAAGATAGCCTTAGGGTTATAGGGATCCAAATTAGGGCATGGAATGACTTTTAGGAATTTCGAAGACCATACGGAGGATAAAAGAATTCGATTATAGGCCTTAGAAAATTTAAGGGAAGTTTTGAAGAGATCTCGGAGTAACCCATTAGGAATATTTTTGGAAAACTCGTATTAAACGAAAATACGAAAGATGCGCACGATTGACACGTGTCAATGAGACTTGGTGCATGAATGCCATGTGTCAAAGAGGATGCATGCATGGTGACATTGTTAGGCATTGTGCCCTAAGAGCTTGTAATTTATAAACATTTAAATAAATTATAAATAAATAAAGTTTATTTTATTCAAATTAATGTGCATTTATGAAATGTTTGCTTCATCCGAATATCATGTAACATCCATGATTACTTATGTAGTCTCAAATTAAGTATATAAGTGTTATATACAAGAGGATTTAGTTTGAGATTAGTAATCTAAAGAGTCTGTAGAAAGCAAACAAAGCTGGGTACTTTGTTTGTGGTAAATCTATAGTTGCGGTCCATTTCGTATTTGATACGATGATCTTATCCGGGATTGTTCATATGGTGATATGAAAATGGAGGCACTTATATAATAGAGATTATATAGGACTGGACCATGATAAAATGAATTTCTTATTAATATCCGTTAAACAAAGAAATTCTTCTTTATCAAGTAGATGATCATATATGGATTGATCTTAATCCTGAGTGTTTTATGGACTCCTACTTGTTGGGTCATGTCTTTTGATTTACATGGGTGAGACTGTTATAGATTTACGGTCAATATGCTTCGTACTTTGGAGATGTGATTTAATAAGTGGCTGGCAACATTCTACATAATAGTGGAATCCACTCCTTCTTGCAAGAAGTAGATGAGTAGTTCCATTAAGTGTTGATTCAGGTCTTGAACAATAAGAGCGCTCAACTTTCTGTTTATGAGTAAATGGAAAGACAAAATTCATAAATTGTTATGGATATATTGTTCATTAGAGAATTAATGGTACTTAAAGGAACAAGATATAATTAGAGAGGTATAACGAATTTTAATAACCTAGCTCTAATTATGAACTACTCGTGGAGGATCGAATCATATGAAATGATTAAATCGATGGACACTGAAAATTCAGATTGTGTAAAACATCTACAATTTTGAGAGTGCAACCTTAAGTTTTTAGTGGAGTAACTCTAAGGTTAATAATAGTGAATTATTAATTAAAGAGTTTAATTAATAATTCCGATATTATTGGAGCTCAAATTGTAGGTCCATTTGGTCCCCTTGCTAGCTCACAACCACATAAAGAAACAAGTTGAAAAATATAATTGGATTGTCCGATTATTGGTGTACATATAAATTTATGTACATGTTCAAAAAATTATTTAAATATTTATAATTATTTAAGTAATGGTTAATTATTTAATTATTTATAGAGGTCATGGGTTCAATTATAAATGATGTCATTAAATTAATTATGATTTAGAATCATTTAATTAATTAATGGAAATAATAATTTTAATTGGAATAAGATTCCATTTAAATTATATTAAAAGAGTTTTAATTTAATGGGAATTAGATTCCATATTAAATTAAAAGAATAGAATTATAATCCAATAAGGAATTTGATTCCATATTGGATATGAATTAAGTCTTTCAATTTAAATAGGAATTTGGATTCCTTGTTAAATAAGAAGTGCCCTAGTTTACCAATATATATAAAAGATGTTTTTATGATTGGTAAGAGTAGTGGTGATTGAGAGAATTTTTGGCTACTTGAACCAAAAATTCCCGTTGATTAAAAATCACCTAGAAACCATCTACTTCAAAAGGATCTTCAAAAGATTGTGCCCACACACAGTTTCTTTTGTGAAGAGTCATAGCAAGGAAGATCAGGTGGTGAAGAATCTGCGAATCAAAAGGGATCAATTCAATCTTTATGCAAGGTAAGATTCGATCTTATTATTTTAATTATTGAATCGTTATTACTAGCATCAATCGAGCAAGTTTTGTTTGAAAATTTTTAAAATTCACGTTTCCGCATTCGAATTAAAATCGAAATTTTCCCTTCAATTAGTATCAGAGCCCGGTTTTTTGCTAGTTTGATATTTGATTCAATAATGATTGAATTTTCTTTTGATTATGATTCTTTGTATGTCGTAGAGTAGGCATAAATTATTGCTTGATATATATTCATGTTTGATGAATTGGGTTTGCATGGATTTATCGTTAATTGTATGGTTCTTTGGCTAATTTAATTTGATTAATTTGTAAGCCGTTTGTGGCAATTTAATTTCCTTGTAATCATAGATTAAGGATTTTATTTTTGTCGGAGATTTAAACGCGAAGATTGATAACATCGGGGCTGAATTCTGTCACGAAAATTGGGCAAAAAGTTGCGATTGAATATGGAATCGGTTTAGAAAATATTTGCACGTTGTTAAAGTGTGCATATGATGCACGACCAGATGACAGCGTGCAAAGGGCTGTGTGACAGCTTAATTCGCAGTCAAGTTCAGCGGTGCAGAAACTTGTGCATGGCTGAACTGCTGCACTGCAGTGTGCTGTGCTGGTGCAGCTGGACTGTAGTGCACAGCGCTGGTGCGGTTGCTGCGTTGCAGTGTGCTGTGCTGAATTGCTGCACTGCAGTGTGCTGTGCTGATGCAGTTGGACTGCAGTGCACAGGTGTGGAACGGTAGTCTGCTGCGTTTGACGAGCTGATGTGGTTGAGCTCGCTGTGCGTGTGACTGGTTGTGAACCAGTTTAGCTGCGCATGGAGGGCTGATGGCATGCGACTGCTGCCACTTGCCAGTCAAAAAGCTACTACCACAAGACAACAGCTGATCTGTTTCCGAAGAGTCCCAAATGCAGTCCGTTTTCGAATTTTCTTGAGTTTCAGGTTTCTGTTTTCAATCGTAAAAATTACAGAAAATTATCCACTCATTTTGGATAATTTTTTATGGCTTTAAAATCAAGAAATGGGCTTGTAACCCAATCCATTTGATGGATGTTCTTGATAATTAAATTAGATTTAATTATAAGCCTTTAAGAGCCCAACAAGACCTTGAAGATTATGAAGTTTTTGAAGACTACAATTGAAGGCCAAGGAATGCCTTGGTTAATTTTTTGTAATAATAAAAATTAGATTTAGGTCGTTAAAGCCAAAGAACCCGGTCAATTACATGTTGTTTATTTAAATTGTTTATCATGTGATGATTGAATAATTTGTTGATAACATGATCATGCATAAAATATGTCATATAGAATAGAAAGTGCCTACTCGTTGCATTATAACATGACATACATATATGTATTATTATTTATTTTTCCTATTAAATAGTTTATTAGTTAAAATAGAGATAATAATACATTAAATACCAATTTCATAATTTGTTAGGATTTTAGTAGAAAATCCTAGGTTCACAAATTAGAAATATATAATTAGGTTTAATGTGATTAAAATAAATATATTTCAAATAATTGGTAGTTATAATGTGGATTAGATTTTAAGAGTTAAAATTAAGTAATCTCACATTAAATCTATTCTTCATAATTAAAGAGTTTAGATTATATAGATTAGATCTTTCATAATAAATTAGATTTTTAAGAGTTAAAAAATCTGGTAATTTATTAGGTGTTAATAGGATGATGATTCTAGTAACATACTAATTCCTAGTAACTTAGATTATATTTGTTAGCCGTTAATAATCTAAGATGATGATTAGGAATATTAAATAGAAAACTCTAATCCTAAAATAGTGAGTGGGAGAGGGATATATGACAATATATCCCATGGTCTCCATCGTTAGTTCAACATCATGAGATTTGAGTGGCGCCTCGAGACGGCTTTGTTTTCGTCCCCCTAAGGGTGGTGTCCATTTGGGTCAATATCAAGGTTGACTTCTTAACGGATAAGATTTCTGGATGTATTTTGGGATTGACCTACCCTAAGGCTGGCAATTCTCAAGTTAAGTTTGAGAGATCTGAAATGATGGGTTACACTCATAAAGGAATAAATTAATTAGTTAGTTTATTCCTTGACCGAAATAAGTGGTAGTCAGATAATATAGGAATAAGAGTTATTCTGTTATATTATTCGATTGAGATTTTCTCAATCTAACATACAAATATTTGACCTACCCTAAGGTGGCATTTATTTGTAGCATGTTAGATTATTGTGGCATAGTAATTCTTTTTAGGGTATTTCTGATTCATTATTCATGTATCATGCATAATGTTTAATTTTATGCTAAAATTTATGATATTCATATGAAGCAAATTTTGAATAAAATATTTTGTTTATTTATTTCAGCAATGCCGTCACCTTTAATTACCATAGTTGCCAATGATAAACTGAATGAGGATAACTATGTTAAATGAAAGAATAATATGAATGCCATTCTGGTCTGTGAGGATCTAAAATTTGTCCTGACGGAGGAGTGTCCTCCTGTGCCACCTGCAAATGCCATGCGTAATGTACGCGAAACCTACCAAAATTGGGTTAAGGCTGATGAAAAGGCCCGTTGCTACCTGTTAGCAGGAATGTCCGACGTGCTTGCTAAGAAGCATGAGGCAATGACTACAACATATCAGATGAAGGAGTCATTACAAGGGATGTTTGGGCAACCTTCTGAGCAGCAGCGACATGAAACTGTTTGTGCTGTTATGACTGCTAAGATGAAGGAAGGGACATCAGTTCGAGAGCATGTCTTGAACATGATGACCTATTTTAATACAGTTGAAACTCATGGTAGGGTGATTGATGAGCCTAGCCAAGTGAGCATGATACTGCAAACTCTCCCAAAGAGTTTTATGCAGTTTAAGAGCAATTATGTTATGAACAAACTACAGTATAATATTACTCAATTGCTCAATGAACTCACTACTTATGAGTCCATGAATAAGGACAAGATTAAGTCTGGTGAAGCAAATGTTGCTGAAACTTCCACTTCTAATAAGAACAATAGGAAAAGGACCACCAGTAAGGCTAAGGCAAAGCCTAAGAAACAGGTTACCCAAAAGAAGAAGCAAAAGAGCTCTAAGGCTTCCAAACCCAAAGGAAAATATTTTCATTGTGATGTGGAAGGTCACTGGAAGAGGAACTGTCCTAAGTACCTCGAAGAGCTCAAGAACAAAAAGAAAATGAAAGGTGAATATGATTTATTTGTCATTGAATCTTGCTTAGTGGAGAATAAATTATTCACCTGGATAATCGATTCAGGAGCCACTAATCATGTTTGTTCTTCTTTACAATTGATTGATTCTTGGAGGGAGCTTGATGAGGGCGAGTTTACCATGCGAGTTGGCACTAGGGATGTCGTTTCAGCTAGGGCAGTGGGAGAAGTTAGACTTCAATTTTCAAATAATTGTTTTGAACAATGTTTATTATATTCCAAATTTTAGAAGAAATTTGATTTCGGTTTCTAGATTATTGGAGCACAATTATTCAATTTATTTTAGTAATAAAGATGTTATTATTTCTAGAAATCGTTTGAATATTTGTTCTGGAATATTAGAAAACAACATTTACATGTTAAAGTCGTTAACACGTAATGCATTGCTCAATGCTGAATTGTTTAAAGTTGAAAAACCTAAACCAAAGCGACAAAAGATTTCTCCTAATGATGATACCTATCTTTGGCATCTAAGACTTGGACATATTAATCTTGACAGAATAGACAGACTAGTAAAATGTGGAACTTTAAGTGAGTTAAAGATCGGCACTTTACCTGTTTGTGAATCCTGTTTAGAAGGTAAAATGACTAAGAGACCTTTTAACACAAAAGGTTATAGAGCCAAAGAACCGCTAGAGCTTATACATTCGGATATTTGTGGTCCAATGAATGTTAAAGCTAGAGGTGGTTATGAATATTTCGTCACATTCATTGAAGATTATTCTAGATATGGGTATGTTTACCTAATGCAACGAAAGTCTGAAACTTTTGAAAAGTTCAAAGAGTTTAAAACTGAAGTTGAAAATCAATTAGGTAAAACATTGAAAGCTCTACAATCAGATTGAGGAGGAGAGTACCTTGATACAGAGTTCAAGGATTACTTGATTGAGAATGAGATTATATCCCAACTCACGGCTCCTGGAACACCGCAGCAAAATTGTGTTGCAGAAAGGAGAAATCGTACTCTATAGGATATGATAAGATCTATGATTAGTTTCTCATCTTTAAATAGTTCTTTCTGGGGATATGCATTGCAAGCTGCAGTATATATCTTGAATGTAGTTCCTTCAAAGTCTATTCCTAAAACACCTTTAGAGTTGTGGAATGGTCGCAAAGCTAGTTTGCAACATTTTTGCATATGGGGGTGTCCAGCACATTTGTTGAAAAATAAGATTGGGAAGCTGGAACCACGTTCACAAGTTTGCCTATTTGTAGGCTACTCCAGAGAAACTAAAGGCGGATTCTTTTATGATCCTCAAGATACCAAAGTAATTGTATCGACAAATGCTACGTTTCTTGAAGATAATTACATAAAAGAACATAAACCTCGAAGTAAGATTGTACTCGAGGAGTTATTGCCTGGTTCGACCAGTATCCAATCAACAATAGTTGTTGATAATAACATAGTTAAAACCACGTCTGAGCGTTAGACAGACTTTCATTAGAATCATCTACCACCTCGTCGTAGTGGAAGGGTTATTAGACCACCTATTCATTATAGAAATATCGGAGAGGCACAGATTGCTATCTCTGATGAGTGTGTAGATGATCCATTGACATATAATGATGCAATGGAAGATTCTGATAAGGAAGAATGGCTTAAAGCTATGAATCTTGAGATAGAGTCCATGTACTCAAACTCAATCTGGGAACTTGTGGATCAACCAGATGGGGTAAAACCCATAGGTTACAAATGGATCTACAAAAGAAAGAGAGGGGTGGACGGAAAGGTAGAGACCTTCAAAGCTAGGCTAGTGGCAAAAGGTTATACTCAAAAAGAGGGAGTTGACTATGAAGAAACTTTCTCACCAGTAGCCATGCTTAAGTCCATTCGTATTCTTCTATCCATAGCTGCATGTCTCGATTACGAGATATGGCAAATGGATGTCAAGACTGCATTCTTGAATGGAAATCTTGATGAAAGCATCTATATGGTGCAACCAGAGGGATTCGTAATCCAAGGTCAAGAGCAAAAGGTTTGCAAGTTGCAAAGGTCTATTTATGGACTTAAGCAAGCTTCTCGATCTTGGAACATTAGATTTGATACTTCGATCAAGTCTTATGGTTTTGGGCAAAATGTCGATGAACCTTGTGTATACAAGCGTATCATCGATAAGAAAGTGGTTTTCCTTGTACTTTACGTCGATAATATTCTACTCATTGGAAATGATGTAGAAGCATTATCTGATGTAAAGAACTGGCTTGCTAACCAATTCCAAATGAAAGATTTGGGAGAGGCTAGTTATGTTCTTGGGATCCAAATCATACGAGATCGTAAGAACAAACTATTAGCATTGTCTCAAGCATCATACATTGATAAGATCCTTGTACGTTATTCGATGCAGAATTCCAAGAAAGGCTATTTACCTTCTCGGCATGGAGTTCACTTGTCTAAGGAACAATGTCCTAAGACACCTCAAGAAGTTGAGGATATGAGACGAATTCCCTATGCCTCTGCAGTGGGCAGTCTCATGTATGCTATGCTATGCACGAGACCTGACATATATTATTCAGTGGGAGTAGTCAATCGTTATTAATCTAACCCAGGATTGGATCATTGGGTGGCAGTAAAATGTATTCTCAAATATCTTCGGAGAACGAGAAACTATATGCTAGTATATTCTTGTGAGAATTTGATTCCAACAGCATATACAGATTCTGATTTTCAGTCGGATAATGATTCTCGAAAATCCACATCTGGGTCAGTTTTCACCCTAGGTGGTGGGGCTATAGTATGGAGGAGTTTTAAGCAATCTTGTATCGTTGACTCCACCATAGAAGCAGAATATGTAGCAGCTTGTGAAGCAGCTAAAGAAGCAGTTTGGCTTCGTAAGTTCTTGACAGATTTAGAAGTTGTTCCAAATATGGATAAGCCAATCACACTTTATTGTGATAATAGTGGTGCAATGGCTAATTCGAAAGAACCAAGAAGCCATAAGCGTGGAAAGCATATAGAAAGAAAATATCATCTCATTAGAGAGATAGTACATAGAGAAGATGTGTCGGTGATGAAAATAGCTTCACAGGACAACCATGCTGATCCGTTTACAAAGACCTTAACGGCTAAAGTGTTTGACGGTCATCTAGAGGGTCTAGGATTACGAGATATGTCTCATTTGCTCTAGGGCAAGTGCGAGATTGTTAGGCATTGTGCCCTAAGAGCTTGTAATTTGTAAACGTTTAAATAAATTATAAATAAATAAAGTTTATTTTATTCAAATTAATGTGCATTTATGAAATGTTTGCTTCATACGAATATCATGTAACATCCATGATTACTTATGTAGTCTAAAGTATATAAGTGTTATATACAAGAGGATTTAGTTTGAGATTAGTAATCTAAAGAGTCTGTAGAAAGCAAACAAAGCTGGGTACTTTGTTTGTGGTAAATCTATAGTTGCGGCCCATTTCGTATTTGATACGATGATCTTATCCGGGATTGTTCATATGGTGATATGAAAATGGAGGCACTTATATAATAGAGATTATATAGGACTGGACCATGATAAAATGAATTTCTTATTAATATCCGTTAAACAAAGAAATTCTTCTTTATCAAGTAGATGATCATATATGGATTGATCTTAATCCTGAGTGTTTTATAGACTCCTATTTGTTGGGTCATATCTTTTGATTTACATGGGTGAGACTGTTATAGATTTACGGTCAATATGCTTCGTACTTTGGAGATGTGATTTAATAAGTGGCTGGGAACATTCTACATAATAGTGGAATCCACTCCTTCTTACAAGAAGTAGATGAGTAGTTCCCTTAAGTGTTGATTCGGGTCTTGAATAATTAGAGCGCTCAACTTTCTGTTTATGAGTAAATGGAAAGATAAAATTCATAAGTTGTTATGGATATATTGTTCATTAGAGAATTAATGGTACTTAAAGGAACAAGATATAATTAGAGAGGTATAACGGATTTTAATAACCTAGCTCTAATTATGAACTACTCGTGGAGAATCGAATCATATGAAATGATTAAATCGATGGACACTGAAAATTCAGATTGTGTAAAACATCTACAATTTTGAGAGTGCAACCTTAAGTTTTTAGTGGAGTAACTCTAAGGTTAATAATAGTGAATTATTAATTAAAGAGTTTAATTAATAATTCCGATATTATTGGAGCTCAAATTGTAGGTCCATTTGGTCCCCTTGCTAGCTCACAACCACATAAAGAAATAAGTTGAAGAATATAATTGGATTGTCCGATTATTGGTGTACATATAAATTTATGTACATGTTCAAAAAATTATTTAAATAATTTGATTATTTAAATATTTATAATTATTTAATTAATGGTTAATTATTTAATTATTTGTAGAGGTCATGGGTTCAATTATAAATGATGTCATTTAAATTAATTATGATTTAGAATCATTTAATTTAATGAAATAATCATTTAATTAATTAATGGAAATAATAATTTTAATTGGAATAAGATTCCATTTAAATTATATTAAAAGAGTTTTAATTTAATGGGAATTAGATTCCATATTAAATTAAAAGAATAGAATTCTAATCCAATAAGGAATTTGATTCCATATTGGATATGAATTAAGTCTTTCAATTTAAATAGGAATTTGGATTCCTTGTTAAATAAGAAGTGCCCTAGTTTACCAATATATATAAAAAGATGTTTTTATGATTGGTAAGAGTAGTGGTGATTGAGAGAATTTTTGGCTACTTGAACCAAAAATTCCCGTTGATTAAAAATCACCTAGAAACCATCTACTTCAAAAGGATCTTCAAAAGATTGTGCCCACACACAGTTTCTTTTGTGAAGAGTCATAGCAAGGAAGATCAGGTGGTGAAGAATCTGCGAATCAAAAGGGATCAATTCAATCTTTATGCAAGGTAAGATTCGATCTTATTATTTTAATTATTGAATCGTTATTACTAGCATCAATCGGGCAAGTTTTGTTTGAAAATTTTTAAAATTCACGTTTCCGCATTCGAATTAAAATCGAAATTTTCCCTTCAGACATTTGTCAAGCTCTTGTGGATGGCACAAAGGTAAATTTGAAGAAGTCCAATGGCAAATTCAATTTCAAAGCAATATATATATATATATATATATAAGCCAAATCAATGGAAATGAAAGGAATGTGATAGTTGTCGTCCATGAGATGAAATCAAAGCAAATAAGTTATGTCGTGAGTTGAATGTGTTATTGTCGTGAATTGAGAGAAAAAAAAACAATAAGAGAAGCTTTGCAAGCCGAGAGAAAAAGAAGCAACTAAACCGAGAGAGAATCAAGAATAAAACCGAGAGACAAACAAAATTTGAGAGAAAGAAAGTGAAGCCAAGAGTAGGAGAACCAAAAGGGAGAAGCTAGGTGGTCACGACAACTAGCTATTCAAGAAGTTTCAAGTGATTTCCAAGGTGAGTTTACTAACTCAAAATTTAAAAAGAAATGGAAACTTGATTTTGAAAATTTAGGGTGTTAATTGTTGCCATGATATTTATATAGTTTCCATGTGATTTTCTATGTGAAAACTTGAAGAAAAATGGATGAATTGTATTGGTATTCAGTTATTGGGATGCTAGAATAACCATAGAAATTGAAAGAATTAAATTAGGATTCATATGGATGTCGTACGGATGAAAACGGACATATTACGTGCAAGCTGTTTTGGTTTCCATTTATGTATTTTGAATGGTTTAGCATGATTTTATTCATGTTGGAAGTAATTTATAAGTGCTTGGATGCATAAATAATCAAATGGAATGCATTCGCAATTAAACGAATTCATATCGAATAAAACGGGAACAATTCGGAAACTATAAGCGACAAATGAATATACGTTGCTAAAGGAAAAATTTGGACAGCTTGCATATATTTAATGTTATGACAGCTTGTGTGTACCTTTGTATGATTGAAAATAGCAGCTTGTTAACCCTTAAAATGAGGTTCCGAAATAGCCTAAATTAGTGTACAAATGGTGTAGGCAGCAAGGAAGCAAGAAAGGTTGAATTCGTAGATTTCGCGATAAGAAACGGTGAGTGTCTTTAAAATGTTTTCGAAAGTTTTGATTTCTAATCAAATGAGTTTTATATATGTTATGCTTTGAGAAATTCATGCTTGAAAAATTTAATATGTTATGCTTTGAAAAATTCATGATTAAAATGTTTCATGTGAAGTTTATCGATAGAACATGATTTGAAATTTAGAAATTGCATATGTGAATCATTATAATGCTGCTTTAATTTTATTTCCTCAGTTATCAGTTATGGAAATGTTTTATATAATTCATAATTATTAAGCAGCATGTTTTGAAAGGAAAGTTTTTATATACAGTGCACCCTTATGGTAAATTATGATATTGCCAATCAGAGTACCCTAAGCGTGCATGACAGTGTCGGGGCGTCTGTCACTAACATGGGTTGGGACTGTGTTAGTTTGTCCAGTCCAGTGTGTCACTCTCTACACGTACAGGGTATATATATTTAGTTCGCGAGTTAGCTTTCACGTGAGGAGCCAGGAATTTCGTTACATTTACCGATATTGGTGATTTGAGCGATGTAGGAATTCCGTTCTACCACCCGATGCGGCCTGAGCGATGCAGGAATTCCGTTCCGTTGTATCACCGAGGGTGTTGCCCGAATCCTTTTGGATCGAGGCCTAGAGAAAGGCCGACGAAAGGGGCAATCGGGACGGTTATATCTAAATCCATTAGGGTCGAGGCCGAGGCCCTATATGGGGATTAACCGGCCTGTTACATAAAAAGGGAACCTTTGATGAAATTTTATTTATGACTCACATAGATGCTACATGTTTATTATGCAAATATGATTTCAAATTTTAGATTGGAAGCATAATTTTACATTATAGTATTAAACTGTTTTAGCATAACATTTTCAGGGAGAAAATTTTATAAAAGCAAATTGATCAGAAATACTTGACACTCACTGGGCTTTTATAGCTCACCCAAATTTTTGTGTTTTAAACAAACCTCCCCAGGTGTAGTGGTACGTTTATCGCAGAGACACCCCCTCAAGATTAAGCGGATTAATTGGGTTGTGCTGTGAATTAAAATGTATATATTCTAAAAGAATGTTTCGTAAATAAAATTATTTAGCCTTGTAACACTTGTATATATTTTGTTTGGAGATCGTGAAATGCTATGTTTAATTGAATCTAGTCTATTTTGATTTCCTAATTAAACTTGTTGAAATGGTTGCGTTGTGATTGAGAAATTGAGGGCTAGAGGCTCGATAGTTTGGAGAAAATAAATGTGATTTTTGAAGTATAATTTTTGTAAAGTTTTATAGGGTGGCATATTTAGAAAATCAGCCGTTGTGCTGCCCAAATTTTTACAAAACTATTTTTGTAACTGAGTTAATTAAAAAAAAAAAAAATTTTCCCATGTTTCTGAAATCAAATAGAAATTTAGAAATGCTTTTAAAATGAAATGACTTTGCTTCACGGGAATTTTCCAGCTAGATCAGATATCGACTGGAGAACTTTCGTGAGGCGTCGAGCAGGCTGCCCATAAGGAGAAAGGTCTATCAAATTAAATATTGGTATTTGTAACTAAGGACTTGCTTGACATTATAGAAATAGTTCAAGGGTAAATTGGTCAATTGAAAGGAAACATATATAAAGTTGAGGGGGCATGAGATGGAAGGAAAATTGAAAGAAAATTTGAGAGAGAGAGAGAGAGAGAGTTGTTCGGCCAAGGGAGAAAGGGAGGAGAAAAGGAAATTCTTTCATGCTCTTGAATGCCAAACTAAGTGAATTCATACTAGTGGGTGCTAGAGCAAGGAGAAAGTGAAGAGAAAGTGGTAAGTAAGTTGATTTTCTATGGTATTTTAATGGTTTCTTGGAGGTATGATAACATAATAAATTTATGAAATTGTTGGCATGTTTAGAAGTAGATTTAGTCCTTAACAAAGGGTGAAGTTGAAAGGGAACTCAAAGGAAGCGAGTAGGCAAGGAAGTGGTCATGGTAAGTAAGCTAGTTTCCAAGAAAATTTGCAAGAATTTCAATAAAGTTGATGTTAGGGTATTAAATGAATTATGGTATGATTTGAAGGTTACTGGAACCTTGAAAATGAAAGAAATATATTAAAGGTGTGATGTGTTATTTTCAGCCAAGATAGGGTGGTAGTGTTCAAGATGAAATTCAATCACTTTGATGTGGTTTTATGGTATTAAGGATGTGTCCAACCAAGTTTGTGCAAAAGAAAATGGAAAGAAAAAAATGTTAGGATGTTAGTTTAAATTTATGTCAAGAATGTGAAGTTTAGTGTTCTTAACTTTTAAATGTGAATTGGATGAGTTAGGACAATTAGGAAGGAATTCATGTGATTAGAATGATGAATTCTAAATTAGAATGTGCTTTGTAGGTGAAAAGTAAGCAAAGGAATTAAGGGAGAATTGTTGAAATTTATTCTAACCAATTGGAGGCAAAGTGAGTGTAAACCTATTTTATAATGCTAAATGCATGGTTACCGTGTTTTAAGTGCTCTTATGAATGTTAAAAATATCTTTGAAATTGAAATGAGTTTTATTAAAGATGTTAGTTTATGAAAAATTTCATGTAAGATTTAAAGCAGAGGTTATGGCATAAATGATTTAAGCAACCTATCATAATGTTGTATGTTTTATTGTTTTTTTTAGTATATGAACTAAATTTTTAAAGTATACTTGGAAAAAAGTTTTCAATGCCAGTGGTTACCCTAATCCTCACAATATGATTAAGAATCTGCCGAAGTACCTTATTGCGTGCACGGCAAGTCCCGGGGGTTTGGGGTGGGGGGGTGGTGTGGTGTGGAGGGTGGTGCATGTTTCTAACTGTGGGGGAAATTGAATCTGTCGTGTCGCCCTCTGCGCATTTTTAAGGTAATGATAGATACCCTACGCAAGGCTAGGTAACATTCCTCAATGTTGTGGTTTATGAAAGATATGGATCGTCCCTACCACCGGTGATGTAAGACCGATTAGTGAGATATGATTCCCTGGGTTCCATCGAATATACGTTATATAAAGGATGCTATTCTTTTATGTATCTATGTTTATATTTGATGGATTTTAACAATGAATGCATTTAAAATTTTCAAGTAAATTTATTTAAATGTGTATGCAAAATTAGGAGACCTATAGTTTTTATAAATTTATCAATAAATTTTGGATTTTTGAATATTTTTTAGAGGTATCCTTTATATTAAATATATTTTTATTTATGGCACTTATTGAGCTCCTTTAGCTCACTTATTTCTATTTATTTTGAAAACCTCTCCAAGTGCAAATTCGGGTGCTCAGAGTGAGTGATCCCCGATGCAGTTATAGGTGTGCACTTCGACGACCGTAACAATAAAAATTATTGTACATGCCTTGATGTTCATTAAATATGTATAATGAAAATGTTTTTGATCATATATAAATACTTGAGCCTTTATATATATATGAAAATACATTTTTAGAATCTGAATGGTTTTTGTTGGAATATTTTGATTATGGGAAATTTTGATTGGTAACTGGACCAGAGGTCCAAAATGGAAAGTGGAGAAGTTTGTGTGAATTTTTGAAGTGTTATAAATTGATTTCAGGTGATTCTGAAAGAATGAAAAATGTCGAAAAACAGCCGTTGTGCTGTCGAAATGTTTGAAAAAAAGATTTAAAAAAAAAAACCTTTTATAATTTCTAAATGATTATGAAATGAAGAATAATTTATGGGTTCGCTCCATGGAGTCTTTTAGAGTCACCTATATGAAGATTACAAGGATTTCCGTAGGGTGCCGGAAGGGCTCCTCTCAGATCCCTAAAAAGGAAATCCGGGTCGGGTCTCTTCAACATGTGATAGTTTGGGCTGTTAATAGCTTTACGGGTGATATTTTGGAGTTTGGACTGTTGTTCTATTCATTGTGATGTGGACTGTTTTTACTTGGTAATTTTGGTTTATTGAGGGGTGTTAAATTTGAAGGTTTCAAATTGTTTACCAACGAATCTTAAATTGTTTACAATTACAAGTTACAACAATATTTTGGATTGTTACTTGGGTGATATTTGGACTATTTCTATTTACTATGATATCACTCTTTCTACTTGTTAATTTATGATGAATTTTTATGTGCAAATATGTAAGCCCTCAATGTTTGTTTATGGTATCCCTAGTATTTTTACTAAGAGATATTTTTTTTTTAAAAAAAAAGTGCTCCATTCTTAGCCCCTCAAAACGTTCCTAAATGGTGAAGATTGATGCAATTATAGGTTGGAGAGTTGGGGCATGAAAAATGGGTTAGAATATTCAAAAATGTCTTTTTTCAGCATTGGCGCTCACCCGGCCGCTCATTAGGGAGGAAGCGCGCAAGGGAACGCACTTGGGACAGTGTGTGGCGCTCCCTTGGGTGCCTAGAGGCTGCTGAGCGCGCAATGGAGCGCACTTGGGACAGTGTGTGGCGCTCCCTTGGGCGCCTAGAGGCTGCTGAGCGCGCAATGGAGCGCACTTGGGACAGTGTGTGGCGCTCCCTTGGGCGCCTAGAGGCTGCTAAGCGCGCAGGTAGGCGCGCTGGAGAAGTGCAGGCGCGCTGGCACGCGGGCTGGGTGGCGCACAGGCGCGCAGGTCACCGACAGCACTGACCTTTGGTCATTAAATCGGTCATAACTTTCTCTACAGACCTCCGATTCATAAACTGTCAGTTGCTATGGAAACTAGACATCCGTAGCTTCAATTTGATAGGTCATAGCTCATGTAAATCAAACAAATGAATCTACGAGAGCTGTCACAAGTCAACCCATCGTTTATGCCTGACCATTCTCAGTTAAGTAATGACCAAGAAGAAATGATTGAAGGGGCAAGATGGTCATTATGGGATTGTCATAAGTATAAATACAACACTTGATCAATTTTTGAAGAGTGTTCACGCCACTCACAAAGCAAACACAAAGAAATCAAAGGAAAGAAGAGAGAGAACGTGAGAAAGGTGTGGGTTGGTTAGGTCAAGGCTAGGAATTGATGATCAAGCTAGTTTCAATCACTTTTTGGCATCTCAATCCATCAAGCAAGCTTGTATAAGTTAGGAAATCAAACTTGAAGCAAGGATCAAAGCTAAATAAGGTTAGTTCACTTACTTTTGAGCTTGTTGTGGTGATGTTGATGTTGGTTATTTTGATAGTGTTTTAGTGGGTTTTGATGGGAAGTTTTTACCTATGTTAGGAGATGATTTATTTGGGACTTGAAAGGCTTGTATAGATGGCATGGAAGCCTATTAAAATTGATGAGCTAGGGTTGGCATGAGATAGGTTTTGAGTTGTTTTGGTTTGAAATGAGTGAAAAGAATGTAGACAAGGTGTTTGATAATTTGTCTAAAAGAACCAACATCAAAAACTTGAAAGAAATGGACTTAGACTAAGTTAGTGCTTGTAAGGTTTTATGGAGAGATATGAGAACCCAATGGAATTGAGGTGTTTTAACTATGATTCCCTATTGTTTAGATGACCTATAATCCTATGAAAATGTTAGAATTTCATTGGAAGCAATTCCATTGTAATGCATTGTAAAGCACCTAGGAAGGACATTTTGAGTTGCCATCGAAAACCAATTCTTTTATATGTTGAAATGATTTGTATGGATAGGTTTGAGTATGATTAACATAAGGAAAGAAAGAACTAAGTCTTAGAATGAAATGAGTGAAAAAGCCCCCTAAAAGCGGATGAAAAAGTGAAGTTTTTCTTAAATTTTGATATCCAAATGATGTCGGAATTCCACAAACTTTTATGGGTGACCACATTGGGAGATAAGAAGAGTGTGGAAGAAAAAATTGGAGCAAAAGCATGCACGGTTTGGGCTGTGCATTTAATTCGGTTTTGACAGGTCTAAAACAATCATTTTGGGTTCCAAGCTTCAATTTATGATGGGAAGCATATGGGAACGTCCCTTGGGGCATGTATGAAGGATTCATGCAAAGAAATTGGGAATTTAGAGCATGGATCAAAGAGAAATTGAAAGGAGAAGCTACTAGTGTAGAGAGAATGTATAAAGCTAGTATAGTTAAGTGCATCTTTGCTCTTTGTCTATTGAGCACATTCTAAGTGTGCTTATCATGTGTAGGTGAAGGCGAGGCTAGCGAAGCCGGAGAGGACCGTCGAAGCTATTAAGGGAAGTTTGAAAGCAAGGTGAGTGCAAAATGGTTTTAGCAAAAATGTATGTGTTTTGACATATTCAAGTATTTTCTAGTATGGTTGTGATTTTATGATATCAAACGGATGGTTTCATGAATACTATGTTTTGTATGAAAGTTACCTTTTATGTGCTTACAAGTGCAAAAACTACCTTGAAATGAAATTTGAAGTTTTAAGTATTGTTTGATAAACGGTTGATGCAAAAATGATATATGTATAAATATGTTTTCAAAGGCCAATTATTTGCCCACCC
Organism: Nephelium lappaceum; assembly: GCA_021234005.1. NCBI lineage: Eukaryota > Viridiplantae > Streptophyta > Magnoliopsida > Sapindales > Sapindaceae > Nephelium > Nephelium lappaceum. The sequence goes on from CM038007.1 coordinate 3,559,773, forward strand.
TTGTAAGTTATGTAGACCCGGCCGGTATGTCCCACACGTGTATGGCAATGTATGGGGGGTTATTGCATCACTCACATTGGGGGAATAGAGTCTGTCATGTCGCCTTTACGTGTGTGGGATGTTGTCCTACCCTACGCTTTGCGATGCACAATTCCGCGCGTAGTTGTTGGGATGTCTTTGTAAGTGTCACAGATGGTGTTTATGGCCAAATCATCTCATGACTCCACGTTCTAGTGGTATCAGAGCAAGTTTCAGGAAGAGGACCAAGTAAATTCGGCCCACGTGATTAGGGGTTCTCACAGTGTGAGCATTGGCTCTTACCCTGACACGTCTGATGCAGGTTGGTCTCCTGTGTCGGCTGCGCAAGCCGAGAGGCTGCGTGTAAGACTTGCGTCTGAGGTACCCTAGATGCCAGAAGGCAAAGCCATGTAAGTTTAAGGGGTAACATTGGTGCATTTAAAAATGCGAATGTAAGTTCGAAAGTAAACTATTTTACATTATTATAATTATGGTTTGAAAGGAAGCCTTACAATTGAATTCCGCTTGAATGATATTATTGCTTATTAAGTTTATGAAAAGTTCTATGTATCCCTTATGTTGGGATTTCTATAATTTTATTATGTGAAGCATGAACTTTTATGAAATTCTAAGTTAAATAATTATGAAATGCAACCCTATTTTTAATGTTTTTAAGGAGGTATTTTACAATGAAATATGATATTACTTTATAACGTACGCGCACTCACTGAGCTTCATTAAGCTCACTTTTTCCTGTTTTATATCAAAAACCTCCTCAGGTGCTAGCGCAGGTGACAAGGCACAAGGTACCCTCCGTTGAAATAGGTGGGCGTCAGCTCGACGAATGCTTCACTTACATAATCATTTTGCATACATATGCAAGTTGAAAAACCACTTTTGTGATGTATTTTATGAGATATTTTGAATGGCTTTTAAAATGAGATTTGTTACTCATATGTATATTAAAGTGTTTAAGGCTTTGTAAATGGTAGTTAAGTTATGAAACATGTTTGTTTTCCTATGTAAGTTGTTTACACGAAATTGGCTTTTATCTTGTGATTTATGGTTTATGGTTTTCTCAACTATTTTGTATGAAACCGGAAAATTATCCTTTGAAAGAAGTTGTGAAAGAAGTTGGGTTGGATATTGAAAATAGTCGAAGTATATTTTAACCTTACAGGTATTTGGAACCTTAAAAATACAAACATTATATTGCCGAATTTTCATTAAAAAAAAAAAAAAAAAAACCCAACCCAATCTTGTTTTTAAGTAATGAAAAATTTTAAGGGTTCGCTCCACGGATTCCTTTTTGACCAATTGAAAGGGTTTAGGAGGATCCCGTGGGGTGCCAGGCAGGGCCCTTCGGATACGAGTACGGTATGGTTCGGATTGGGTCCTGTCAAAATATGTATAAAATAGATTTGAAGGTTTCAGCCCAGTTGCAGTTAAAAATGGTCCATAGCATTAAAATGGAAGTTAAAATATGTCCAATTTAATAAATATGAAAGACTAGGAAATGCCCATTAAGCTAATTGGAGGCCTAATTTTGAAGGCCTAAACCAACATGAATCAACCTAGCCTGGCTGACCTAACCTAAGCCTGTCCATGTCAGGTTATACTTTCAATTTGGGTTAGATCGGTTTTTATAACAGAAAACTGACTAAAGTCATACTAGATTATATTCCTAAAAATTACAATTCTCGGGTTAGTTTTCGTCAAAACCGACCCGACCCAACCTATGCCCTCCCCTAGTTAGAACTAAATTAATGAATTAATGTAAAGTAGGAAATTGTTTGTGGCATTTTGTTAATGAACAATACTAGATTATATTCCTAATTATTAAGCAAAATTTATATTTAGATAATTTGACATGTGAAGTACAACAAATGTATAATCAATCTCATTATTTTAATTTTTAAATATAACATTTCAAAACCTTATTAAACAATTTATATGTTCTTTTTTAATACAATAATTAACGACTTTATGTGCGTCAACACATATGGTGTTAATATTTCAAAACTCAATTAAAAAAATTTATACTTATCAACTTTAAGTGTCTTCAGAAAAGTAAATATATACAAGATAAGATTGACCAAGTGGTATGTTCTTCATACTTATATCAGGTGGTGAGTATGAGTCATCTTCTCTTCAACAAATCTTGAAATATTACCCTAAAATATTATAATAGTACAAAAATATAGATTTTTTATTCACTTTTTCAAACTATAACTGCTATATACATATATATATATATATAAAATAGTTATTTAGTGTTATCATAAACTATTTTTTTTATTACAAACTATATCATGTTTATACAAACTACTAACTAATTTTTCTTTAGTTTTTAAATCATTTAGTCTCTCTCACATCTCTTTCATTTATTTGGTGAATGTTGTAAATTTATTTAAAGAAGTCATCAAGCATTTACATTATTTGAAACTAAATTCAAGGTTTTTAAAAAAAATATATTTTTTGGAAGTTCTTTTATTTTTTAGTTCATATTGTTCAAATGAGAATTAACAAAGTTTGAGTGAAGAAGGGTTAGCTTATAAAAAAGAGCTCTGAAGATTCATAAAGAGAAATGAGATCCGCGAGTAATTAGAAAAGAGTGAATTATAGTTGTTTTATCTCTAATTTTTGTTTTATTTTATTTTGTTATAAAGTGTTCCCTCTAATATAAATATATGAGTCCGACACTACTTGAAGTTGTTGCTTGTGGTATTGATGATCATGGCTACAGCCTTGTCTGTTGCGATTGAAGCCAAGCGTTATGATCCTTAATGGCATTGTCCTTGTTCTGTCATTCCTGAATGTTGCGGGGGCAAGTAATGCGTCTATATATAAGATACCAAAACATGTTTTGGTTTCGATGTATGAGAAACATATGAGTAATTTCCATAAATAAATAAATTACTCTTCTCTTATTGTAATAAGCTTGGAGCAAAATCTTGTGTCCAAATTATGTCTTCTATCTTCTTACATCATATTCGAAGAATAGTTTTGATGGTTAATGATTGAACTTTATTGAGAAGAAGATAGCTTTGGTACCACAATTGAATTAAGAAACCAAATGTGAGCTTTGATACAATAACACTTCGGCTCATACTCTATACTCAAGACTTTCACAACTTCTACGGTCTTATTCTGAAATATGTTAATAACAATTTGTCACAAAAACTGGAACAAGTTAGACAAAAGACGTCTAGTATTAATATTTATGAAATTTGTTGTATTGATATGTTAATTGATGAAATGTGTTGTTAACTTCTTTGAATTAATTGATCATTAAGGAAAGTAATCTTGTAAAAGAAACTGATGAAAAAAATTACAATGACGGAAAGTTGAACTAGAACAAGCAAACCAACGGGAATGTAAGAACTAAACTAGCTGTGGTTGACTTTGCTGCCCATAAGAAGTCGTTGTGTCCAAGTTATTCAATAAAATATGCAGTTTTTAGATAATATGATCCTTTGTTGGAGACACATGAAAAATTTTTCGAGAATGATAACGTAGTCCTTGTTAGTGTTCATTGTTGGGGTTTCTGCCCTAAGAGCTTGTAATATTGTAAACGGTTTTATAAATTTTTAATAAAATATTCATTTCATTCAATTTATATATTTTGCAAAAATCGTATATATCATGAGAAACATCCTTGATTACTGATGTAATTTCAAACTAAGTGTATAAGTGTTATATACAAGTGGATTTAGTTTGAGATAAGTAATTTAAAGAGTCCGTAGAAAACAAACGAAGCTGGGTACTTCATTTGTGGTAAATCTATAGTTGCAGTCCCTTTCGTATTTGATACGATAGTCTTATCCAAGATTGTTCATGTGGTGACATGGAAATGGAGGCACCTTATATAATAAAGATTATATAGGACTGGGCCACGATAAATATAAGTCTCTAAATAATATCCGTTAATCTTAGAGATTTATATTTATCAATCAGATGATCATATATGAATTGATCTTAATTCTGAGTGTATTATGAACTTCTGCTTATTAAGTTATTTCATTTGATTTACATGGGTGAGATCGGTGTAGATACCCGATCAATAACTTCGTATTTTAGGGATATGATTTAGTAAATAGCTGGGAACATTCTATACAATAGTAGAATCCACTCCTTTTTGCGAGAAGTAGAAAAATAGTTCCCTTAAGGGTTGATTCAGGTCTTGAACAATAAGAGCGCTCAACTTTCTGTTTATATGTAAGCAGAAAGATAAATTCATAAGTTGTTATGAATATATTGTTCATTAGAGAATCAATGGTACTTAAGGATCAAGAAATAATTAGAGAGGTAAAACGGATATTTGACCTTGCTCTAATTATGAACTATTTGTGGAGAGTCAAATCATATGTAGTGATTAAATCAATGGATACTGAAAAATTTCAGATTGTATAAAAACATCTATAGTTTTGAGAGTGCAATCTTAAGTTTTTAGTGGAGTAACTTTAAGATTAATAATAGTGAATTATTTAATTAAAAAGTTTAATTAATAATTCCGATATTATTGGAGCTCAAAACTGTAGGTCCATCGGGTCCCCTTGATAGCTCATTTTACTGTAAGAAATATGTATATAGAATATTGTAATTGAACCGTCCAATTACAGGTGTTACATAAGTAACAAAAATTTGTGTTCACTTAGTATTTGAATAATATTGATTATTCAAATTATTTAATTAATTTTATAAGAGGTCTTGAATCTGATTCTTAGTGACTTTGTTATAAATTAATTATGAATTAATTTATTAAAAGTTACAAGTTCTATTTCAAAATATAATATGAATTAATTTTGAATTAATTATATTATATGGGGCAAAAGTTTAATTATAATAAGATTAGGGTCAATATTAATATTGATTAATTAAAACCCTAATTGTTTGCCTATAAAAAGAAAAAGTTTCTTTTCTACAAAAAGGTTTTTGGTTGTTTATGTTTTTGCGAAACAATAAGAGAAAATAAAAAGAAGTTTTTATTTTCATCAAATACAAAGAACAAGAATTTGTATCTTTGTTCTTTGTATAACCAAAAATCAAACATTCTCCTCTTATAAACATTGATTTGATTCGATTTTTTTTTTTGAAAGAAATCAAAAAGTAAGTGAGCACAATTCTATATAATTATGCCCACTCACTTGTTTCTTGGTTTCGAGATATATCAAGGAAGGCAATGTGGTGAGCAATCCACAGAGATCAATACAAAAGGTAAAAATCTGATTTTTATTTCTTTATATTATTTTATTTCATTGTTTTATGAATCTTGGGTTCTTGAGTTTTTTAAAAAGTTTTTGAAACTAAATGTTCCACAAAATTCTTAATTTTATGAAAAACAAATTGTTGTTTTTTGTTTTTTCAATCCATCAATTGGTATCAGCGCCAAGGTTTCAATTAAACAATGGATTTTAAAAATAATATGTTTGTATTGATTATGTATGTCAATGAGTAGGCACTAGATGATTGATATGCATATTTTATATTCATGTTTGATGAATGGGATTGCATGGTGTGATCGTTAATTGTATGGTTCTTTGGTTAAATAATTCGATTGATATGTAAGTCATTTGTGACAATTTTTACAATATGTAAGCCGTTTATGGCAATTTTTTTTTCGTTGTAATTCAATGGTTTTAGGCTTTATTTTTTTTTGAAAAATGTAAAGCTGAAGATTGATGTCAACGAGGTTGATTTGCTGTGCTGAAATTATGATTCGAATGGTATTAAAATGGATGGTTAATGCGGCAATTCCGAATGGTATAATTATGATTCGAAACGGAAAATTATTTTGAAAACGGCTGGTTTTATTTAATTGTATTTAAAACTATCGTTTAAAATATAATTAATTGCATTAAAATGGATTATTAATGCGGCAGTTTTGAATAGTATAATTATGATTCGAAACGGAAAATTATTTTGAAAACGGCTGGTTTTATTTAATTGTATTTAAAACTACCGTTTAAAATATAATTAATTGCATTAAAATGGATTATTAATGCGGCTGTTTTAAATGGTCCAATAAGACATTTATTATGAATAAATGTATGCACATTAGATGCGTTGCACATTAGATGTGTAAACAAACAAAATTATAATAATATTAAATAAAGAGCACATGTGTGTTTTGCATTGCACTAGAAGTGCAATTGTTGCATAAAGTGCATGTTTATGCATTACATGCTTATGCATGTGACACTTGACAATTTTTATTTATTTATTATTATTTTTTTTTTAAACAACCCCTAGAATTATGTGTTTCATATTTTCGGGGTTTCTATTTCAATTGTAACACTATTGAAAATGTCCATATGATTGGATAATTTTCTTGGATCCATAAATCAAGATATGAGCTTTTCTAGTCTAATCTATTTGATAGAATTTCTTGATAATTAAATTAGATTTAATTATAAGCCCATGAAGACCGTGAAGATCTTGAAGACCATGAAGACTACAAGTGAAGGCCAAGGAATGCCTTGGTTAATTTTTGTAATCTTAAAATTAGATGTAGGTCATTAAAACCAAATAACCCGGTCAGACACATGTTATTTATTTATTTTTTTTATTTTCATGAGATGAATGGATAAATATATATAACATGTACATGCATTAAAAATATGTCATATAGAATCATGAAGTGCCTACTCACTACATTATAACATGACATGCATCATATGTATTATTTTTATTTTGCTATTAAAATTGTTTATTAGTATAAATAGAAAAATAATACATGGAATGCCTTTAAAACAATTTGAATTGATTTTAATAGAAAATCATAGGTTTCAAATTAGAAATTTGATTTCAATAAATTGGCATTCATAATGTGGATTAGATTTTAATTAGTTAAAATCAGATGATTTCATATTAAGTCTAGTCTTTATAATTTTGATTAGATTTATAAATTGAATTAGATTTTTAAGTGTTAAAAATCCGGTAATTCATTAAATTGATAAATTAAATTAGATTTTTAAATGTTAAAAATCTGATAATTTATTAAGTGTTAAAATGTTTCGAACTCTAATAACACACAAATTCCTAGAAATTTAGATTATCTTTTTAGCCGTTAATAATCTAAGACAATGACTAGGAAAATTTAATAGAAATTCCTAACCCTAAAATAGTGAGTGGGAGAGGGATATATGACAATATATCCCACGGTCTCCATCACTAGTTCAACATCGTAAAACTTAAATGGCGCCTCGAGACGGCTTTGTTATCGTACCCCTACGAATGGTGTCCATTTAGGTTGATCAAGGTTAACTTCCTAACAGATAGGAATTGTAGATGTATCTTGTGATTGACCTACCCTACGGCGGCAATTCTCGAGTTAAGTCTATGGACTCCGAAATGATGAGTTACACTCATAAAGGAAATAATTAATTGTTAATTATTTTTCCTGACCGAAAAACGGTAGTCAAATAATATATGAAAAAAAGTTTTCTGTTATATTATTTGATTGAGAATGTCTCAGTCTAATATACAAATATTTGACCTACCCTACGACGGCACCTATTTGTGGCATGTTAGATTATCGTGGCATAATAATTAATTTTAGGGATTTTGATAATTCATTATTCATGGGTCATGCATCACGTTTAATTTTATGCCAAAATTACATGATATTAAAATTTGCAAATCGATATTAAATGAATTCCATTTTATTTATTTTCAGCAATGGTATCTCCGTTGATTTTTATTCTTGCTAATGATAAACTTAATGGGGAAAATTATGTCAAATGGAAAAGTAATATGAACGCAGTCCTGGTCTGTGAGGACCTTAAGTTTGTCATGACTCACCTTGTCCTCCTCAGCCAGCAGATAATGTTGGACGTGTTGTAAGCGAGACCTATCAGAAATGGGTCACAGTTGATGAAAAGGCCCGCTGCTACTTGTTAGCAAGGATGTCCGAGGTGCTTGCTACCAAGTACGAGTCAATGACAACAGCAACTCAGATGCTAGAGTCATTACAGGGCATGTTTGGGCAACCTTCTGAGTAGCAACGACACAAAGCTGTTTGTGCTGTGATGACTGCTAAGATGAAGGAGGGTACATCTGTTCGAGAGCATGTTTTGAAAATGATGACCCACTTTAACACAGCTGAAAGCCATGGAGGGGTAATAGACGAACGTAGCCAAGTGAGTATGATCTTAGAAACTCTTCCGAAGAGTTTCATGCAATTCAAGAGTAACTATGTTATGAACAAGTTGACTTACTCACTTACACAGTTACTTAATGAGTTTACTACTTATGAGTCAATGAATAAGGATAAAAGTAAGTCTGGTGAAGCAAACGTTGCTAAGTCTTCTTCTTCTGCTAAAAACAAGAGGAAGAGAAACACCAAAAAGGCTACAGCTAAGCCCAAAATACAAGCTACCAAGAAGAACAGCAAAAAGAGCTCCAAGGCCACCAAGCCCAAAGGAAAGTGTTTCCATTGTGGTGTGGATGGGCATTGGAAGAGGAACTACCCTAAGTACCTCAATGAGCTCAAAGAGAAGAAAATGAAAGGTAAATATGATTTACTAGTCATTGAATCTTGTTTAGTGGAGGATGATTCATCCACTTGGATAATTGATTCAGGAGTCACTAATCATGTTTGTTCTTCTTTGCAGTTGATTGACTCTTATAAGCAGCTTGGTGAGGGCGAGTTCAACATGCGAGTCGGGACTGGAGAAGTCGTTTCAGCAAAGGCAGTGGGAGAAGTTAGACTTCATTTTAATAATAATTGTTTTATTATACTGAACAATGTTTATTTTATTCCAGGTTTTAAACGAAATTTGATTTCTGTATTCAAACTTTTAGAATTTAATTATTCTGTTTCTTTTTATAATAAATCAGTTATTATTTCTAGAAATGGTTTGAAAATTTGTTCAGGAATACAAGAAAACAATTTATATGTGTTAAGATCATTAATGCATAACCCACTGTTTAATACTGAAATGTTTAAGGTTGAAAAACCAAAAACAAACAACAAAAGATTTCTCAAAATGACGACACATATCTTTGGCATCTAAGACTTGGTCATATTAACCTTGACAGATTAAATAGAGTTGTAAAGAGAAGACATTTAAATGAGTTAAAGATCGACACTTTACCTGTTTGTGAATCATGTCTAGAAGGTAAAATGACCAAAAGACCTTTTATTGGTAAAGGGCTTAGAGCTAAGGAACCACTAGAGCTTATACATTCGAACGTCTGCGGTCCTATAAACGTTAAAGCTAGAGGCGGTTATGAATAATTCGTCACATTTATTGATGATTATTCTAGATATGGGTATGTTTACCCGATGCAACAGAAGTCAGAAACTTTTGAAAAGTTCAAACAATTTCGAGCTGAAGTTGAAAATCAATTAGGTAAAACATTGAAAACTCTATGATTAGATCGTGGAGGTGAGTATCTCGATACAGAGTTCGAGGATTACTTACTTAAGCATGGGATTCTATCCCAAATGACTGCTTCTAGAACACCCCAACAGAACTGTGTTGCAGAAAGGAGAAATCGAACCCTTTTGGACATGATGAGATCTATGTTTAGTTTCTCATCATTACGTAGTTCATTCTAGGGATATGCATTGCAAACTGCAATGTATATTTTGAATGTTGTACCATCTAAGTCAGTTTCAAAGACACCTTTGGAGTTGTGGAATGATCGCAAAGCTAGTTTACGACATTTTCGCATTTGGGGTTGTCCAGCATATGTGTTGAAGAACAAGACTGGGAAGCTGGAACCACGTTCAAAAGTTTGCCTATTTGTAGATTATCCTAGAGAGACTAGTGGCGGACTCTTTTATAGTCTTGAAGAAAAGAAAGTGTTTATATTGACAAATGTTACGTTTCTTGAAGAGAACTATATGAGAGAGTACAAACTTCGAAGTAAAGTTGTACTAAAGGAATTACTTCCTAGTTCAACCAGTACCCGGTCAACAATAGTTGTTGATAAAGACATAATTCAAACCACGTATGAACGTCAGACAGATTCTCATCAGAATCATCTACCACCTCGTCGTAATGGAAGGGTTATTAGACCACCAGTCCGCTATAGAAAGATCGGAGAGGCATAGATTGCTATATCTGATGAGAGTGTAGATGATCCATTAACATACCATGATGCAATGGAGGATTCTGATAAAGAAGAATGATTTAAAGCAATGAATCTCGAGATGGAGTCTATGTACTCCAACTCTGTCTGGGAACTTGTAATTCAACCAGATGGGATAAAACCCATAGGTTGCAAGTGAATCTACAAAAGGAAGAGAGGAGTGGATGGAAAGGTAGAAACCTTCAAAGATAGACTAGTGGCAAAGGGTTATACCCAGAAAGAATGAGTTGACTATGAGGAAACTCTCTTGCCAGTAGCTATGCTTAAGTCCATTCGGATTCTTCTCTCCATTGCTGCATGTCTCGATTATGAGATTTGGTAAATGGACGTCAAGACTGCATTTTTGAATGGTAATCTTGATGAAAGTATCTATATGATATAACCAGAGGGATTTGTATCCCAAGGTCAAGAGCAAAAGGTTTGCAAGTTGCAAATGTCCATTTATGGACTTAAACAAGCATCTCGATCTTGGAACGTAAGGTTTGATACTTCGATCAAGTCTTATGGTTTTGAGCAAAATATTGATGAACCTTGTGTATACAAACGGATTATCAATAAGAAAGTGGTTTTCCTTGTACTTTACGTTGACGATATTTTACTCATTGGGAATGATATAGGAGTATTGTCAGACGTAAAAAAAAAACTGGCTCGCTAGCCAATTCCAAATGAAAGATTTGGGAGAGGCCAGTTATGTCCTTAGGATCCAAATAATTCGGGATCGTAAGAACAAACTGTTAGCGTTGTGTCAGGCATCATATATCGATAAGATTCTTATGCGATTTTCGATGCAGAACTCTAAGAAAGGTCATTTACCTTCTCGTCATGGAGTTCATTTGTCTAAGGAACAGTGTCCTAAGACACCTCAATAAATTGAGGATATGAGACGGATTCCCTATGCTTCTGCAATAGGCAGTCTCATGTATGCTATGTTATGCACGAGACCGGATATATGTTATTCGGTGGGAATAGTTAGTCGTTATCAATCTAATCCAGGATTTAATCATTGGGTGGCTGTAAAGCATATTCTCAAGTATCTTCGAAGAACGAGAAACTATATGCTAGTATATTCTGGAGAGGATTTGATCCCATTAGGATATACAAATTCTGATTTTCAGTCGGATAAAGATTCTAGGAAATCTACGTCCGGATCAGTATATACCCTTGGTAGTAGAGCCATTACATGGAGGAGTATTAAGCAATCATGCATTGCTGACTCCACTATGGAAGCCGAATATGTAGCAGCTTGTGAAGCAGCTAAAGAAGCGATATGGCTACGTAAATTCTTGATTGATCTGGAAGTTGTTCCAGACATGGATAAACCACTCACCCTTTATTGTGACAATAGTGGTACAGTGGCCAATTCCAAAGAACCAAAAAGCCATAAACGAGGGAAGCATATAGAGAGGAAATATCATCTTATTAGGGAGATCGTACGAAGGGGAGATGTAAAAGTGATGAAGATTGCATCACAAGACAACCTTGCTGATCCGTTTATGAAGACCTTAACGGCTAAAGTATTTGAAGGTCATCTAGAGGGTCTAGGATTACGAGATATGTCTCATCTGCTTTAGGGCAAGTGGGAGATTGTTGGGGTTTCTGCCCTAAGAGCTCGTAATATTGTAAACGGTTTTATAAATTTTTAATAAAATATTCATTTCATTCAATTTATATATTTTGCAAAAATCGTATATATCATGAGAAACATCCTTGATTACTGATGTAATTTCAAACTAAGTGTATAAGTGTTATATACAGATGGATTTAGTTTGAGATAAGTAATTTAAAGAGTCCGTAGAAAACAAACGAAGCTGGGTACTTCATTTGTGGTAAATCTATAGTTGCGGTCCCTTTCGTATTTGATACGATAGTCTTATCCAAGACTGTTCATGTGGTGACATGGAAATGGAGGCACCTTATATAATAAAGATTATATAGGACTGGGCCACGATAAATATAAGTCTCTAAATAATATCCGTTAATCTTAGAGATTTATATTTATCAATCAGATGATCATATATGAATTGATCTTAATTCTGAGTGTATTATGAACTCCTGCTTGTTAAGTTATTTCCTTTGATTTACATGGGTGAAATCGGTGTAGATACCCGATCAATAACTTCGTATTTTAGGGATATGATTTAGTAAGTAACTGGGAACATTCTATACAATAGTGGAATCCACTCCTTCTTGCGAGAAGTAGAAAAGTAGTTCCCTTAAGGGTTGATTCAGGTCTTGAACAATAAGAGCGCTCAACTTTCTGTTTATATGTAAACAGAAAGATAAATTCATAAGTTGTTATGAATATATTGTTCATTAGAGAATCAATGGTACTTAAGGATCAAGAAATAATTAGAGAGGTAAAACGGACATTTGACCTTACTCTAATTATGAACTATTTGTGGAGGGTCAAATCATATGTAGTGATTAAATCAATGGATACTGAAAAATTTCAAATTGTATAAAAACATCTATAGTTTTGAGAGTGCAATCTTATGTTTTTAGTGGAGTAACTTTAAGATTAATAATAGTGAATTATTTAATTAAATAGTTTAATTAATAATTCTGATATTATTGGAGCTCAAAACTGTAGGTCCATCGGGTTCCCTTGATAGCTCATTTTAGTATAAGAAACATGTATATAGAATATTGTAATTGGACCGTCCAATTACAGGTGTTACATAAGTAACAAAAATTTGTGTTCACTTGGTATTTGAATAATATTGATTATTCAAATTATTTAATTATTAATTATGAATTACTAATTATTTAATTAATTTTATAAGAGGTCTTGAATCCGATTCTTAGTGACTTTGTTAGAAATTAATTATGAATTAATTTATTAAAAGTTACAAGTTCTATTTCAAAATATAATATGAATTAATTTTGAATTAATTATATTATATGGGGTAAAAGTTTAATTATAATAAGATTATGGTTAATATTAATATTGATTAATTAAAACCCTAATTGTTTGCCTATAAAAAGAAAAAGTTTATTTTCTACAAAAAGGTTTTTGGTTGTTTATGTTTTTGAGAAACAATAAGAGAAAAGAAAAAGAAGTTTTTTTTTTTTCAACAAATACAAAGAACACGAATTTGTATCTTTGTTCTTTGTATAACCAAAAATCAAACACTCACCTCTTATAAATATTGATTTGATTTGATTTTTTTTTTTTGTTTGAAAGAAATCAAAAAGTAAGTGAGCACAATTCTATATAATTGTACCCACTCACTTGTTTCTTGGTTTCGAGATATATCAAGGAAGGCAAGGTGGTTAGCAATCCATAGAGATCAATACAGAAAGTAAAAATTTGATTTTTATTTCTTTATATTATTTTATTTCATTGTTTTATGAATCTTGAGTTTTTGAGTTTTCTAAAAAGTTTTTGAAACTAAATGTTCCGCAAAATTCTTAATTTTATGAAAAACAAATTGTTGTTTTTTGTTTTTTCAATCCATCATTCATGTCAATAAATTGCTCAAGAAGCTGAGACAAACATACAAACTTAAAATAAAAAACACGGCGGGTTTGAGCGAAAGGGTGGAATATAATTTTACAATTAATAACAACCTCAGTGCTGCAAGAAAGGAATGCTTGAACACCAAACCGTTATAAAAATATAATTAAAGTATCATAAAATTCAAGAACAAAGTTAGAAAGACCATGAAGAACAAAACAATGTTGCAGTAGTTAGTTATTTATGTAGTCTCACTTATATGATGCCGTTTTGGGTCTTTGCTGAATGGCGATTTGCGCATTTTAGGCGTAGAAAAAGCCGCTAGCCATGTCATCTTGCTAATGTGACATTTGTGTAGTGATATTATCACTAGTGGAGGTATATGGCCTCATTTTTTTTTTTTTTTTTATTGAGGACTGAGACTAGCTTAGAGAATTACTGAAACCAACCGAGATAGGAACACTGATGGTGCAGCCTGGGATGTTGCTCTCATATGGGAGGGGTCCGCCCACACGAAAGTGGGAGAGAGGGCCACACAAGGGTGGAAAGGCAACCCATACATAAAGGTTGGATAGTTTGTTATTTTTGGCTTCTCCGGGTGTCGAGGCATGCCAAAGGCAAGGGGCAACTAACGCTTAAACCAACCGCACCAACTACCATTAACAGATATATGGCTTTTGTACTGTAGAATTTGGTTGGTTAAATTCAAGGCATTTTAATCTTTTCAATTGGATTGCCAAGATCTTGCTGACCAATCATGCATACATCGCTTTGCAAGCTAATATACCCTTACTTTTACATTTTCATTTTTTCAAACTTTTACTTGAATTTATACATTTTCAAGAGTGAATGTAACTGGAATCATATTCTCATATATGTAAGTGTGAACATGCTAGTGAACTAATATCAGATGATTATCCATAGGATTTTGTATATGTTAGAGGTTGGATTTTAAAGAACAAATACCAATATTCAAATTCAAAACAAAGCAAATAACTTGCAACATCCAAGTATGGATATTTATCAAATTTTGGTGCTAGAGAACGTTTCAGTATCTATTAGTAGTAGTTTAGTACTCTATACATTCTGTACAAATTAATGTTTTCACTTACCAATTGGTTGAGACGCATGGAGACTTGAATATTTCTTATTGCAATGACCGTGTATGAAACATAGTTCTGGAGGGCGTTTCAAATCTACAGACAATTTACAGAAGAAATTAAAAACACTTCAGATTAATACAACATACATACATACATACATATGTATACATACATATATATATACGAGGATCAAAATTGTGCTTAATCTTGTACTTATATGCTGGTCACATAAATTAAATTACCATTTAATGTTGGTTTGAATTGTTTAAAAGAAAAAAAAAAAAAAAAAAGAAACTCCATGCAATTTGGTTTTAGATGCTGGACCTAATTTCTACCAATGAGAAACTCGCTAGGCCTTTTTTCTCCAAAGGAAAGTAAATATTCGTCTGCGACAACCAGGCCGAAAGAATCTTTTGCAGTTAGTTTGAATAATTGGAAGATCCCAATCAATCTGTAAAAACACTGATAAAAAGCAAAGCAGCTTTATGCAAAAAGAATAATAAAAGTAAAAATAAAAACAAAAAACACCTTTTAGAAGTGTTCATGATACTTAGTAAAGGCAGCCAATGGAAAGACAGACACGACCTACAAAAATTTTAAAGTCAATTTGATAGTATAAAAATGATGATATTTTAGTTAAAGCAGTGTTTTTTGTCAACATAAAGAATTCATGTTTAGCTCTAGAAGTGTTGGCCTTAATTTCTCTATATAAACATCCACTAAAAATTTTTAGAATCATGAACATAAAAATGACGTTGTACATGACACTTGAAACAAACAAAATAAATTAAAACTCTTAAAAACCAGAAAAAAAAAATTAAATTAAAAATTTGCAAATTACAGAAAATTACCATTTTAGAAAAGGTAAATTTGTTTTCACCCACTTGTTTTAAAAAATATATTGTTAACTCCTCAAACCTTTTTCTCCTCCTTCATTGCTTATAATATGAGATCTTTGGCTTTTTTTGTCGATTGTTTGAGTTTGGTTAGGATTTTTTTGAATTTTTTTTGTGATTTTTCGAGTTTTTTTTTTTTTTTTTTGGTATTTTGGATGTTGAGTATTAATGTTTAATGTTAGATTTGGTTGCATTTGGTTAAATCTAGCTTGAAAATAGATATTTTCAATAAGATGCAGCGTCAAAGCCACCACTGGATAGAATCGGCTTTTAAGTTTATTTAAAAACCGGTATTGGTTTTTAAGTCACTAGTTTATAAGTGGACTTAAAAATCATGCTTTTTTTTTTTTTTTTTTGGAATTGAGAGAATTTTGGTAAATTTGGGTATAAGATGAAAATAGTTTATTTGATAAACTTAAAACAAATTTTTATAGAAAAATGGGTCAAAATAAAATTTTCCTTTCGGTTCTGTGCAAAAGTGAAAAGCTCCCAAAAAATATTGCAACATGAGAATTTTAACTCTTCAACAATAGATTTCAAAAAGGTCAAAAATTTACGAAATTTCTTTTGAAAAATGGGTCTGTTAACTCTGATGGAAACCCAGAAAGTAAGCAAGTCATTCATCAAGGTATTCATCAAAATCATCGTAACAATCTTTTAAGCATTAATGGTAAGCCGATGACAAGAGACAAAATTAAGAGAATCAAGCTTAAAGGCTTTAATTAGGCTGATTCGTAAAGGCAATTGGACTTTATTAGGCTTCATAACAACGTTTTTACTATTCTAGTGTTTAGCATTATATTACCCGAACTACTATGTATAAGGTATCGACTTTGCATGACACTTCACAAATGAAACCTAAAGCCTTTGCTGCCTACCACCTGTTTTAGACAATGTATAATGAGCAACAACAATTGTTGTAAACAATTTTTTGCTTAAAAGAAAAATAATATTTTCCTTTTCCTTTTCTTGAACATGCATTTAAATGCAATTCAAAATCTACATATTGTTCCATTAAAGAAAGTATTCTAAATAGTTCTAGTGAGATAAGAAGATTGGATGAATACGGATTAGCTCGAAACCAAGCATTAAGTTCTTCCCCACAGAAGTCATCATCTTCAAGATGATTAATTGAATTTTCAGAACCGGCAGTGATTGAAGAGCCGGCATTGGCATTTGTGAAGGAGTAGGTACGTAGCTTGCTTTGTACCAGAAAGAGCATTTTATCCATTGAGTTTCCATTTTGGACAATTTAAGCATGCTCATTGTGAGAAACTAGCTTGGTACAATCACATAACTCATCCAACAGTTGAGTTGCTATTCCATTTCCATTTGTATTGCTAGTGTTCCTTAATACAATTTTGTAGTTTCTCAAAGAACTTTCCAAATGTAACCACTTCTTAAGTTCTATTTCTTGTTGTTTTCGTTTGCTCTCTTATTCTTCCCACTTCTATTTTTGATGATTTACTTGCATATTATATATATATATATATATATTTAACAAGGGTTATTATCAAAAAGGCATCTCGAATGGAAAATATTGTCAAACCACCACTGATTTCAAAAATAATATCCAAAAAACCTCTTATTGTTAACGATTTAAAGTTAGTTAATAATTTAAGGTTAAAAATGAAGGTTTTGTTAATGACTAAGGGTAAATAGGTAATGTGTAGGGGCTTTAAATAGACAAACCCTAACTCCAATTTCTTCACTTTCTACTCTCTTGACACTCCATCTCTCTCTCTTCTCTTATCCCCCTCTTCCCTCTCAATGTCCGTCTTCTCAATAGCTCTATCGAAAATCTTTTCTTAGTTGCCTATGCAAGGCGCTCGATAAGTTATCGTGCACGAAAGCACTTGGCCCCACTCAGTGGACCTTCACTCGAATCGTCGAACTGGGACAAAGGGAAGTTATACTCTCGATCCATCAACTCAAACACACCCACCACCTATCTTTTTTAAAACCACCCGCCCCTGCCGTTATTAACAATGTCTTCTTTCAAAACCCAAATCTAGGTTTTCGAACCTAGATTTTAACCCTATCTTAGTTGCTTGATCTTTGCACATTTCGCTTTTGGATTCCAACGAATAGATCTGTAAACCCTCATTCACACACGTGACTAGTTTAGTACTAGTAGCTGAGCTAAGATAAGGGACATTGAGTTTAAGAGTGTTAAGGACCAAATTGTAAGAAATTAAGACTTCCCATGATCAAGAGCAATTTTAAAAGGTTTAAGGTCATAGTATAATATCAAAAGGTGGTCAAATGAGTCAAAGAAGCCTTATATATAATCAAACACTTAGTCATTTTAGGCAAGAGAGGCATACATACGGGATCAAAGAGAAACCAAAGAAAGAAAGCAAAGAAAGTTATGGCAACCAGGGGGAAAGGAAGAGAAGTATAGGTGATCATCCAATCCAAGACTCCCACTCATCAAATTAAGCTCTCCCAAGTTTGATTAACATCTCAAGAGCTTAATTCAAGTTAAAAGAGGTAAGAATTCTTGAATTGAGATTAGTTTGTTGGAATTTTAAGTATGATTCCATGTTGGTTTTAAGTTAAGTTTTGAGTTGATTTTTGATAAGGCTTTAGTGCTAGATTACAATATGAGTTCATGGATGAGTTGTTGACATGAAATGAACAAAACCTAGTGAAGGAATGGATCATAGGGTTGTATATGGTAGAACCCTACGTGACTTGATTAAGCTTGGTTTAGTTTAATTGCTTGCCTACCAAGTGTTTGATTAAATTCCTAAGTGAATTAAGCGATTAAAATGCAAAGAAAGTGAAAAGCCATAGTTGGTGTATACACTAAGGTAGGTTCGGCCAAGCTAAGGGTGTATGGACATCCAATAAATTCCATCCATTCAAGGTTCAAAATAAGTTTAAGATAAGCTAGACAAGGCATTGAAGAGATTAGAATGCATTAAGGCATACACAGAGTTATTGGACATTGTAATACACTAGTGAAGGGCACCAACCAGTGCCACTTCTCTTCCACATTTCTTTGCCATGTATGATAATGAATGAGTGTATAAAAGTTAGGGAACACTCAAGGATAGATAATTGAAGTTAAATTACAAAGGTGTGAGGAAAGCCCCTTAAAAATTGGTCTCGAAAGTGGGTTTTTAGGCTAGAAACCATATCAAACGATATTAGAATTTGACGAAACTTTACAGGTGACCACATTGAGAGATAAGAAGTGTCTTGGAATAAGAATCGACGCAAAAGCACGCCCGAGCTGGGCTATACATCACATTCTAGTTTAGGGGGTTCAAAATCGTGATTTTTCGTTCCAAGCTTCAATTGATGAAACGGATCATTTGGGGATGTTCCTAGGGATAAATAAGTAGGATTAATACAAAGAAATCAGATGTTTGAAGCGTTGGTTGAAGAGAAATGGAGATTGGAAGTTACTAGTGCATAGATAATGTCATTGTGCAATAGAGTTTAGGTGCATTCAAATGCATTATCTTTATGCATTTTTAGCCTATTCTAAGCTTGCCTATCTTTATGTAGGTAAGGAGCACTTAACCGAGCCAAGAGAAGGTCTTTGAGGTTTGTTTAGTTGAGCTACTAAACTTTAGGATATACAGATTCTGATTTTCAATCGGACAAAGATTCTAGGAAATCTACGTCCGGATCAGTATTTACCCTTGGTAGTAGAGCCATTACATGGAGGAGTATTAAGCAATCATGCATTGCTGACTCCACTATGGAAGCCGAATATGTAGCAGCTTGTGAAGCAGCTAAAGAAGCGATATGGCTACGTACATTCTTGATTGATCTGGAAGTTGTTCCAGACATGGATAAACCACTCACCCTTTATTGTGACAATAGTGGTACAGTGGCCAATTCCAAAGAACCAAAAAGCCATAAACGAGGGAAGCATATAGAGAGGAAATATCATCTTATTAGGGAGATCGTACTAAGGGGAGATGTAAAAGTGATGAAGATTGCATCACAAGACAACCTTGCTGATCCGTTTATGAAGACCTTAACGGCTAAAGTATTTGAAGGTCATCTAGAGGGTCTAGGATTACGAGATATGTCTCATCTGCTCTAGGGCAAGTGGGAGATTGTTGGGGTTTCTGCCCTAAGAGCTCGTAATATTGTAAACGGTTTTATAAATTTTTAATAAAATATTCATTTCATTCAATTTATATATTTTGCAAAAATCGTATATATCATAAGAAACATCCTTGATTACTGATGTAATTTCAAACTAAGTGTATAAGTGTTATATACAGGTGGATTTAGTTTGAGATAAGTAATTTAAAGAGTCCGTAGAAAACAAACGAAGCTGGGTACTTCATTTGTGGTAAATCTATAGTTGCGGTCTCTTTCGTATTTGATACGATAGTCTTATCCAAGACTGTTCATGTGGTGACATGGAAATGGAGGCACCTTATATAATAAAGATTATATAGGACTGGGCCACGATAAATATAAGTCTCTAAATAATATCCGTTAATCTTAGAGATTTATATTTATCAATCAGATGATCATATATGAATTGATCTTAATTCTGAGTGTATTATGAACTCCTGCTTGTTAAGTTATTTCCTTTGATTTACATGGGTGAGATCGGTGTAGATGCCCGATCAATAACTTCGTACTTTGGGGATATGATTTAGTAAGTAGCTGGGAGCATTTTATACAATAGTGGAATCCACTCCTTCTTGCGAGAAGTAGAAAAGTAGTTCCCTTAAGGGTTGATTCAGGTCTTGAACAATAAGAGCGCTCAACTTTTTGTTTATATGTAAACAGAAAGATAAATTTATAAATTGTTATGAATATATTGTTCATTAGAGAATCAATGGTACTTAAGGATCAAGAAATAATTAGAGAGGTAAAACGGACATCTGACCTTACTCTAATTATGAACTATTTGTGGAGGGTCAAATCATATGTAGTGATTAAATCAATGGACACTGAAAAATTTCAGATTGTATAACAACATCTACAATTTTGAGAGTGCAATCTTAAGTTTTTAGTGGAGTAACTTTAAGATTAATAATAGTGAATTATCTAATTAAAGAGTTTAATTAATAATTCCAATATTATTGGAGCTCAAAACTGTAGGTCCATCGGGTCCTCTTGATAGCTCATTTTACTATAAGAAACGTGTATATAGAATATTGTAATTGGACCGTCCAATTACAAGTGTTACATAAGTAACAAAAATTTGTGTTCACTTAGTATTTGAATAATATTGATTATTCAAATTATTTAATTATTAATTATGAATTAATAATTATTTAATTAATTTTATAAGAGGTCTTGAATCCAATTCTTAGTGACTTCGGTATAAAGTAATTATGAATTAATTTATTAAAAGTTCCAAGTTCTATTTCAAAATATAATATGAATTAATTTTGAATTAATTATATTATATGGGGTAAAAGTTTAATTATAATAAGATTAGGGTCAATATTAATATTGATTAATTAAAACCCTAATTGTTTGCCTATAAAAAGAAAAAGTTTCTTTTCTACATCTAGGTTTTTGGTTGTTGTCTATGTTTTTGAGAAAAACTAAGAGAAAAGAAAAAGTTTTTTTCAACAAATACAAAGAACAAGAATTTGTGTCTTTGTTCTTTGTATAACCAAAAATCAAATACTCACCTCTTATAATCATTGATTTAATTTGATTTTTTTTAGAAAGAAATCAAAAAGTAAGTGAGCACAATTCTATATAATTGTGTCCACTCACTTGTTTCTTGGTTTCGAGATATATCAAGGAAGGCAAGGTGGTGAGCAATTCACAGAGATCAATACAGAAGGTAAAAATATGATTTTTATTTCTTTATATTATTTTTATTTCATTGTTTTTTCAATCTTGGGTTCTTGAGTTTTTAAAAAATGGTTTTGAAACTCAATGTTCCGCAAAATTCTTATTTTTATGAAAAACAAATTGTTGATTTTTGTTTTTTCAATCCATCACTTATAACCTTTGAAAACTTGTTTTTCTCTAATGCTACGCCTCACAAATCTTTATACTTGGTGCATAAGCACAAAACCTTTAACTTGAAAGCTTTAAACTTGAGTCCTTGGACTCGTTTACTTTACAAATACAAGACATGCATTTAAATACAAGAACTTATGCATGCAAAAGCATAAAATATAGCTTATCAATGCAAAAGCATAAAATCACTTAGAAAACTCTTTGCAAGTGCACTCACCTTAAGCTTGCGCTTAACTCGGATGAGCTTCAAAAGCCCTCTTGTGATCCGGTCAGACGCTCCTCACCTACATATGATAAGCACACTTAGAATGTGCTCAATAAATAATGCAAAGATGCACTAAGATGGACCTAACAATACTAACTCTATAAAATTCTCTCCACACTAGTAGCTTTTTCTTTCAATTTTTCTTTGATCTATGCTCCAAATTCCCAATTTCTTTGCATAAATCCTTCTTATATACATTAAGGAGTGTCCCCACATGCTTCCCATCATAATTTGAAGCTTGGAACTCAAAATGGTCATTTTAGATCCCTCAAAACCGAATGTAATACACAGCCTAAACCATGCATGCTTTTGCTCCAATTCTTTCTCCCACACTCTTCTTATCTCCCAATGTGGTCACCCGTAAAATTTCGTCGAATTCCAATATCGTTTGTAGGTGTTTTGGGCCAAAAACACCACTTTACGATCACTTTTTAAGGGGCTTTTTCACCCATTTCACTCTAAAACTAAACTCTTCCTTTCCTAGTGTTATACATACTCAAACCTATCCATACAATTCATTTCAACCCATAAAAGAATGGGCATTCCATGACAATCAATGGTACCCTTCATATGTGTCTTACAATGCCTTACAATGGAATAGCTTTCAATGCAATTCTAACATTTCCACAAGTTTGTTTGTCACTTAACCAACCTAAAAATCATGCTTAAAACACTTCCATTCCATTGGTTTCTCATACCTCTCCATATAGCCTTACAAGCACTAAGATACCCTACGTTCATTTCTTTCAAGTTTCACATGTTGGTTCTTTGAGACATTTTGTCATACACTTAGTCTACATCTCAATCTATTGATTTCCAATCCAAAATCTACTAAAAATCTATCTCATGTCAACACTAGTCCATCAATTTTAGTAGGTTTCCATGTAGTCTTTCACATGCTTTCAAGTCTCCAAAGAATCATCTTTTAACATAGATAAAAATCCTCTATCAAAACTAGCTTAAACATCATCAAAATAACCAACATAAACATCACAATATAAAGCTCAAAAGTGAGTAAACTAACCTTAATTGACTTTATTTCTTGCTTCAAATTTGATTTCCTAGCTTAGGGAGGCTTGATTGGATGATTAGAAGCTCAAAAATCACTTGAACCAACTTGAATCACCATTTTTCTTGCCTTGGCCGAACCTTCTTCTTCTCACGTTTTCTCTCTTTCTCTCTCTTTGGTTTCCCTTATTTCTTTGTGTTTCGCATGAATGGCTTGATTTGTTTCAAAAAAATTGACTAAGTCTTGTTTATATAGTGATAACAATTCCATGAATGACCATTATGCCCTTCAGTGATTGCTTCTTGATCCTTAACTATTGCTTATTCCATCTTGGCCCTTAATCATGTAATATTGTTTCACTTTAGTCCATGCATCACCTTATCTTATAAAACTCCAATGACAATGACCAATTTACCCTTATGCTAATGCCCCAAACTTTTTAAATTCTCACTTGACCATTAAAACTCTTGGTCCTTTATAATTTGGTCCTTAATGCTTCTTTGAAAAATTACTTTATTCTATTTAACTCCAATGGAAATAACTAAAATGCCCTTTCTTGAAACTTGTTCTAAAATCATATTCCTTGACTTTTATCAAGTTTTCTACACAATTTAAAGACTTGAATTTGGCATTAGTCACTTGTTTCTTAATCTCCTTCATCTTTTTTTTTTTTAAAAAAAAATTAAAAGTATTTGCTTATCTCACTCTATGCTCTCAACTTAACTTGACTACTTCTATCTATCTAGTCATGTATGCGAATGAAGGTTTACTATTTCTCCCCTCCTTATAAAAATTTCATCCTCAAATTTTAAAAATTAGATAACTGATTCGAAGAGGTAAGGATATTGAGCTCTTATCTGCTCTTCATGTTCCCACATAGCTTCCTCTGTTGTATGATTCCTCCACAACACTTTAACCAATGGAATGGTCTTGTGGCGCAACACTTGTTCTCTACGATCCAGAATCTGTACTGGCTATTCTTCGTAGGTGAGATTTTCTCTGAGTTGCACCAGCTGCTCTTTTAGGATGTGTGAAGGATCCGCTATATACTTGCAAAGCATGGAAACATGTAAGACATCATGGATGTTGGCTAGTTTTGGTGGTAACTTCAATCTGTAAGCTACCTCGCCAACTCTTCCAATAACTTCGTACGGTCCAATATACCTTGGACTTAGCTTTCCACACTTACCAAACCTTAAGACTCCTTTCCAAGGCGATATGCGAAGGAAGACTTGGTCACCCACTTGAAACTCTAAGTCTCTTCTTCGATTGTTCGCGTAGATTTTCTGCCTATCTCTTGCTACTTTCAATCTTTCTCTAATGACTCCAATCTTCTCATTAGTCACCTGGACAATCTTTGGGCTAATCAATCTCCTCTCACCTACCTCATCCCAGCACACTGGGGTCCTGTACTTCCTGTCATATAACGCCTCATACGGTGCCATTCCTATACTTGACTGATGGTTATTGTTGTAAGCAAACTCTATGAGCGATAGATGTGTATCCCAGCTCCCTTTGAACTCCATAACATATGCTCTCAACATGTCTTCGAGAGTCTAGATAGTCCTCTCTGATTGCCCATCTGTTTGTGGATGAAAGGTTGTACTGAAACTCAATCTTGTGCCTAAAACTTCTTGTAACTTAGGCCAAAACCTAGAAGTAAACCTGGGCTCTATCTAAAATGATAAACACTGGTGCACCATGCAATTGAATAATCTCATCAATGTACGCTTGAGCCAACCTCTCTAGGGAATAAGTATCCTTGATGGTTAGGAAATGAGCGGATTTAGTCAACCTATCAACTATCACCCAAATAGCATCGTGTCCACTTTGAGTCCTTGGCAACCCTACCATGAAATCCATAGTGATCCTCTCCCATTTCCACTTAGGGATAGGTAGTGGCTATAATAACCCTACTGACTTCTAGTGCTCTGCTTTGATCTGTTGGTAGGTTAAACACTTCGATACGAATTCTGCTATATCTTTCTTCATCCCTTTCCACCAATAATGGTCCCTCAGAGTTTGATACATCTTTGTACTCTGTAGGTGCATGGCATAAGCTGATAAGTGTGCCTCTATCATGATTTCATTCCTCAAATCTCCCAAATCTGACACACATAACCTATTACCCAAAACCAATGTCTGATCATCCCTCAACCCGAAGCTGCTCTGCTGCCCAGCCTCTATCTCCCTCTTTAACTTGCTCAACTGAGGATCCTGGGCCTGAAGTTCTCTGATCTTGTCAATCAACACTAGACGGACGTGGAATGTAGTTACCAATGCACCTGAATTCGTCACCTCTAACTTGACACCCATGGATCTCAACTCAATCAACTGAAGGAGATATTCTGCCTTCAGCTAGGCTGTGGAACCTGTGCCTTGCGACTCAAGGCATCTACCACCACATTCGCCTTGTTGGGATGGTATTCTATAGTGCAGTCATAGTTCTTAATAAACTCTATCCACCTCCTTTGCCTCATATTCAACTCTTTCTGGGTGAATAGATAATGCAAACTCTTGTGGTCAATAAAGATTCTGCAGGGAACTCCATAAAGGTAGTCTCTAAATCCTTAAAGTAAACACAACAGCTGCTAACTCCAAATCGTGTGTTGGGTAATTCACTTCATGCTTCTTCAACTGCCTTGAAGCATAAGCTACTACCCTATCCTCTTGCATCAACACACATCTTAAGCCCTGTCTGGAAGCATCACAATACACTGTGAAGCCCTCTGTCCCCGATGGTAGTGTAAGCACAGACGCTAAAGTCAATCTCTGTTTCAACTCTTCAAAACTCTTTTGGCATGCAGCTAACCATTCAAACTTCTCATATTTTCTTGTGAACATTGATAAGGGATTTGTTATCTTTGAAAACCTCTCCACGAACTTCCTGTAGTAGTCTGCTAGGCCTAGGAAACTTCTGACCTCGGTCACATTCGTGGGTGGCTTCTAACTGACTATTGCCTCTACCTTCTGGGGATCGACTAAGATGCCCTTTGCAGATACCATCTGACCCAAGAAGGCAACTTTGTCAAGCCAAAACTGGCACTTACTTAATTTGGCATACAACCGATGTTCCCTCAATGTTTGTAGCACAACTCTCAAGTGCTATGCGTGCTGCTCGCGACTACCTAAATACACTAGGATGTTATCAATAAACAGAAGGACGAACTTGTCCAAATAGGGCCTGAAGACTCTGTTCATTAAGTCTATGAAAGAAGCTGAGGCATTAATTAATCCGAATGGCATCACCAAAAACTCATAATGCCCATATTGCGTCCTAAAGGCTGACTTAGGCACATCTTCCCTGCGTATCTTCAATTGATGGTAACCTGACCTCAAATCAATCTTAGAGAATACCCTAGCACACTGTAACTAATCAAATAAGTCATAAATACGTGGTAGCGGATATTGATTTCTAATGGTTACCCTATTCAATTGTCTGTAATCAACACATAACCTGAGGCTTCCATCTTTTTTCTTCACAAATAAGACAGATGCTCCCTAAGGTGAAGTACTTGGCCTAATGAATCCCTTACTTAGCAATTCTTCCATCTGGACCTTCAATTCTTTCAACTCTACTGGTGCCATTCTGTATGGCGTAATGGAGATAAGTTATGTACCTAGTGCTAGCTTGATTTAAAACTCTATCTCCTTGTCTGGTGGTAGCCCTGGGAGGTCCTTTAGGAAGACATCTAGGAACTCTCTGATCACTGGAATCCTTTCTAGCTTCAACTAACTGTCACCAGGTTCCACTGCATATGCTAAGTATCCTTGACACGCCTTCCTTAACATCTTTTCTGCCTTTACTGCACTGATCAAACTAATAGGGAGCATCTTCCTATCTCCACAAAAGATAACCTCAAATCCCTCAGGTGTGTTAAACCTAACCTCTTTCCTATAGCAGTCGATGGTGGCTCTATGTTTTGCTAGCCAATCCATACCTAGGATCACGTCAAAATCATGGATGGCTAGTCTCACCAAATTAGCCTCAAATACCTGATCCCTAAGAATCACTTCACTTCCTATGTATACTCTATCTGCAATGAGGGAATCTTCTATAGGAAGTGAGACTAACATACTAGACTCTAAAGGGCTCACATCTATCCTAACCTTATCCATAAAATCTCCTAACACAAAGAAATGTGTGGCCCCTGTGTCAATCAATGCATGTGTCGCTATGCCAAATAGAATAACAATACTGTCACTACGTCTGGCACGACATCTGCCTACTGCTGAGTGGCAACATATACTCTGGCCTAGGTATAAGGTCTACCAGGCTGTCCCCTAGGTGCTGTACTACAACTGGGGCCTCTACTGGGCTTATGTGTACCCGCACCTCCAACCTAAGGACCTCTCTTGTCGGGTCCTCTGCTCCCACTAGGCTGCCCCTGCGCCCTTGTCCTAGTCTCTGTCTGCTGAGACACGGCTGCCATGGGACAATCTCGCATAAAGTGGCCCTCCTGACCACATCTGTAACACCCAGTGTTGCCCTGCATACACTTTCCTAGGTATGGTCTGCCACACTTATTGCACGGAGATATGGACTTCGCTAATTGTTGACTCTTGGAACTCCCTATCTACCCCACTGAGCTCTGTCCGCTTTAGGCACCTAGACTAACCTCCACTCTTGGTTACCTTACTGGAGCTGTCTTGTGGATTATCTGTCCATCCGCGCTTTTGCCCAAATTTCTTTGGCTTGGGGAAGGTTGCCATTGTCTTTTCAACCTTAGTGACTGCCTGTACCAAATCCACATATCTAGTATGTGTAGTAGAGGTAACATAAACCTTGATCCTTGAGTTGAGATCTGACATAAATCTGTTTATCTTTAGCTCTTCATCTATGGCAATGAAAGGAACCAACTTGAGGTACTCTGTAAACTTCCTCTCATACTCTGTTAGAGTCAAGCTCCCTTGTTCAAACATGAAGAACTCTTCAATCTTCGCATCCTTATATGCTTTAGGGAAGAACAGATTCTTGAATTTCTTTTGAAAATCTGCCTAAGTAACTCCCTCTGGATGCAATCTCTCATGTGCCTTCCACCACTCCTTAGCACTGTCTCTGAGTAAGAAGGCTGAGAATTCCACTCTCTGTTCCTCTGGGCATCCCATGACTTTGAATATCTCTTCATTGGTTTCAAGCCATGACAATGCTTGTTCTGGTTTACCCGTGCCATCGTAGGGCTTGGCGCCAAGCTTGCAGGTGCGCTTTATGGTCACACGACCCCCTTATGGCTAAATAACTGTCATTGCCGTTGCAAATGCCTGTGCAAAGTATTCAGTATCTACTTATGGATGCTCGGGTCGAACAGGCTAGGGTGGTGGTTCTGGGGGTGAGGAGCTATTATGCATATTGACAAACTCATCAACATGCTCCTCCCCTGCTGTGGGTGCCTCTACGGCTGCCCTTCTCGTCCTCGGACAACCTTGGTGTTGCATGCTTTTGTAAGATTCAAAAATGCATAAACATGAGACTTTTTAATGCATGAAAATTATTTAAGAAATCATAGATTGCATGAACTGAAAATTTTAGACTCATGCAATCTTGAAAAAAAAACTTGACTCAAAACAACTCTAAAGCTTCCCAAACTCTTTCTGAAAACCGTGGCTCTGATACCACTTGAGACACCTTATTCCAGATTGCCAGTAGGCTCCTATCCGGAAGGTACGCCCAGGCGCCCTAACGAATCCCTCTAAGCCCATCTTCATGGGGAAGAAGGCGTTCGAGGAGCGAACCCTCTTAACTTGAAACTTAACTTGAGCAGAAGCTCAATCTTTTAAACCTTAAAATTGAAATAGTTTGGGTTGGTTTGACACTATTCATTTGGTCATTTTTAAGGCTCAAAACCGGCGCATAACGGCTACAATTTGGATATACCAAAAACTTGAAAAGCAATTTGGACACTTTGAACTATAATCACAATCCAACCCAACTTCTCGCAATCAAGTTTATCAACATAAACACAAAATTTTGAAATCTTCAAGGACAAGATATAAACATGCACTTTTATATCCAACAATCGTGATTTTCAAGCATGAAAATGTGCATTTTTACACAACTCAAAAGATATAAATCTTTTTATACAAAATGTACAAACATATGCATTATACAAAAGACACAAAATATGTATATTATATTCTTCAAAAAAAACAAATGCCAACACTTGTGCCCACTTGAATACGGAGGAGGGAGTCTTCACTGGTCTTCACCCACATGAGTACTTGAGGAGATTTTAAAAACAATTTGAAGAGTGAGCTATAAAGTTCAGTGAGTGCAACAGTTTATAAACTTAACTTTACTTTCTGAAAACTTCCTCCTTAGAAAACTTTAATAAAAGTTTCTATTTCTTAAAAAACATTTAAAGCATAAATCTCATTCAATTGCATAACATTAATATAAACAACTTATAATAAACTTGTAAAGCATAAATCTAAACATGCTTAAAGATAACTAAACTTTATAAAAGCACCATTCGTAACCCTAATCTATTGACCACATGGTGACTTAGCTAAGGCCGCAGGTGTGGTAGGTCACAAGACGATGTATCTGACATCCACCGCAACCAACTCTCTGAGACCTCTCAGCAACTATGTGCGGAATTCTACATAGCTAACCGTAGTGGGAGATCATATCCCACAAAGTAGGGGCGACACACTCACTCATAACTCTAACCACACAGTTAGTGACTCGTTCCCCCCAACCCTTGCCTTACTAAGTGGGATATACCATATGGGTCTGAACTCGATAAACTGGTGGGTACTTATAGCCTTTGAAAACTTGTTTTTCTCTAATGCTACGCCTCACAAATCTTTATACTTGGTGCATAAGCACAAAAGCTTTAACTTGAAAGCTTTAAACTTGAGTCCTTGGACTCGTTTACTTTACAAATACAAGACATGTATTTAAATACAAGAACTTATACATGCAAAAGCATAAAATATAGCTTATCAATGCAAAAGCATAAAATCACTAAGAAAACTTTTTGAACGTGCACTCACCTTAAGCTTGCGCTTAACTCGGATGAGCTTTAAAAGCCCTCTTGTGAACCGGTCGGATGCTCCTCACCTACACTTGATAAGCACGCTTAGAATGTGCTCAATAAACAATGCAAAGATGCACTAAGATGCACCTAACTATACTAACTTTATAAAATTCTCTCTACACTAGTAGCTTCTCCTTTCAATTTCTCTTTGATCTATGGTCCAAAATCCCAATTTCTTTGCATTAATCCTTCTTATATACACCAAGGAGTGCCCCCACATGCTTCTCATCATAATTTGAAGCTTGGAACTCAAAATGGTCGTTTTAGACCCCTCAAACCCGAATGTAATGCACAGCTCAAACCGTGCATGCTTTTGCTCCAATTCTTTCTCCACACTCTTCTTATCTCCCAATGTGGTCACTCGTAAAATTTCGTCGAATTTTGATATCATTTGATAGGTGTTTTGGGTCAAAAACACCACTTTACGATCACTTTTTAAGGGCTTTTTAAACCATTTCATTCTAAAACTTAACTCTTCCTTTCCTAGTGTTTTACATACTCAAACCTATCCATACAATTCATTTCAACCCATAAATGAATGGGCATTCCATGACAATCAATGGTGCCTTCATATGTGTCTTACAATGCCTTACAACAGAATAGCTTTCAATGCAATTCTAACATTTCCACAAGTTTGTTTTGTCACTTAACCAACCTAAAAATCATGCTTAAACACTTCCATTCCATTGGTTTCTCATACCTCTCCATATAGCCTTACAAGCACTAACATACCCTAGTTTCATTTCTTTCAAGTTTCACATGTTGGTTCTTTGAGACATTTTGTCATACACTTAGTCTACATCTCAATTTATTGATTTCCAATCCAAAATCTACTTAAAATCTATCTCATGTCAACACTAGTCCATCAATTTTAGTAGGTTTCCAAGCCATCTTTCACATGCTTTCAAGTCTTCAAAGAATCATCTTTTAACATAGATAAAAATCCCCCATCAAAACTAGCTTAAACATCATCAAAATAACCAACACAAACATCACAATATGAAGCTCAAAAGTGAGTAAACTAACCTTAATTGACTTTATTTCTTGCTTTAAATTTGATTTCCTAGCTTAGGGAGGCTTGATTGGATGATTAGAAGCTCAAAAATCACTTGAACCAACTTGAATCACCATTTTTCTTGCCTTGGCCGAACCTTCTTCTTCTTCTCACGTTTTCTCTCTTTTTCTCTCTATGGTTTCCCTTATTTCTTTGTGTTTCGCGTGAATGGCTTGATTTGTTTCAAAAAAATTGACTAAGTCTTGTTTATATAGTGATAACGATTCCATGAATGACCATTATGCCCTTAGCTTCTTGATTCTTAACAATTGCTTATTCCATCTTGGCTCTTAATCATGTAATATTGTTTCACTTTAGTCCATGCATCACCTTATCTTATAAAACTCCAATGACAATGACCAATTCACCCTTATACTGATGCCCCAAACTTTTTAAATTCTCACTTGGCCATTAAAACTCTTGGTCCTTTATAATTTGGTCCTTAATGCTTCTTTGAAAAATTACTTTATTCTATTTAACTCCAATGGAAATAACTAAAATGCCCCTTCTTGGAACTTGTTCTAAAATCATATTCCATAACTTTTATCAAGTTCTCTACACAACTTAAAGACTTGAATTTGGCATTAGTCACTTGTTTCTTAATCTCCTTCATCTTTTTTTTTTTTTTTAAATTAAAAAAATTTGCTTATCTCACTCTATACTCTCAACTTAACTTGACTACTTCTACCTATCTAGTCATGTATGCGAATGAGGGTTTACATAAATACTTGAATACTTATGCATGTTATATAGATTTGAGTAAGATGAGCCCAAGGGCACGAGTTTATAATTTTTAAAGCTTCAAAGATTTAACAAAAATTTCAAGAATGGAGCTTGAGAGCTCTTTTTTCAATTAAACTAAGAAAAGAGTCTAAGGACTCCAAGTTTAAAGCTTACAAGATTTTAAGTTAATGCTTTGTGCACCAAGAAAAAAATTTTAAGGCATAGTATTAGAAAAAAAAAAAAAAAGATTTTCAAAGGCCATTAGTACCCTCCAGTTATCGAGTTCCAACCCATACAATATGTCCTATTTAGTAGGGCAAGTTTGTGTGACAAGTCATGAACCGTGTGTGTATGGGATTAGAGTGTTTAGCGAGTGAGTGCTACTTTATGGGATATGGTCTCACACTGCATTTATGTGATGAAGAGATTCCGCATGTAGTGTTGAGAGGTCCCAGATTTGGGTCACGATTGGTGTCAGTATACAACGCCACGTGATCTTCACATTGCGGCATTAACGAGCGAAGTCGCATGTGACCAGAGATTAGGGTTACAAAATGGTGCTTTTCTAAAGTTTGTAACATTATATTGCTCTTGCAAATGAATGTTTATATATGTTTACAAAGTGTTTTTATAATGCTAAGCAAAGAATGAATGAGACTTATGATTTATGCTTTAAGAAATAGAAATTTATTGTAAAAGCTTTTAAGAAAAGTTTAGTTCAAGGTAAAGTTTAGTTTTCTAAAGATTAAATGCACTCACTGAGCTATCTAGCTCACCCTTTATTTTTCCCTAACCTCCTCAGGTACTTTTGTGGGTGATTCGACGATCTCCTCCATCGCGATAGGTGGGCATCAAATCAGCTATGCTTCTTGCTTTTTGAAGATTTTACATATAGTATGTATATACTTATACATTTGTAAATAAAGTGTAGTTTGAATTGCATTAAAAAGTAGATTAATTTGAATTGTCATGAGTTTACTATGGAACTTGTGTTTTGTCAAAATAATTACATTGTTATTGAACTTGTTGTGAGAAGTTTGGGTTGGCGATTGAAAGGGATTTAGTCGAAGTATTTTATTTTGAAACTACAGGTTTCGGTATTGTCCATTTTGTAGCCGTTATGCTACCGAAATTTAGTTTTCTAAATGACCAAGTTTTTAAATTAAAACCAACCCAAAACGATATTTAAAGTTTTAGATTTATAAAAATTAGTCGCACGCGAAATTTCTACCAACTTTTCAAAGAAAGTTTAAAGACAAAGTTAGAGGGTTCGCTCCTCGATTGTCTTTTAGTTCATCGAAATGGGCTAAAGGAGATAAATGGAGTGCCCGGGCATATCTCTCGGATAGGAGCCTAGTGGCAGTCCAGGAAGGGGCATCTCAAGATTAACATTGTTGATTGTCGAGTTTTGATGATCGACTGACGAGGTTGACAATAATGTAGGTAGTAATGATGGAGTCAATCCATGTGGGTTTCAATGTGCATTTAGTTAACTAAAGTGTCTTTTTTTCTTTATTTGGATGTTTAATTGATTAAAGTATAACAATACAAGCCCAAATCATTCTCACATTTCGATGTGAGAATGATTTGGGCTTGTATTGTTGTGTACTGGTGAAGAAATTGTGTTTCATTTGTTATGTACTAGACCTAATGGATGTCTGAAAAATTGTTTCTCTTCAATATTTTTTCACTTTGAGGCTTATTAAAGTTATTTCTTTTCTTTAATTAATTACTACTACCTTAGATTTGTCTTTAAAGACATATAAACTACTTTTAAAAGTGTCTAAGATTCCTTCACTATATAATTTTTTTTTTTTATGTTTACATAATTTTTTCTTTCTAACTTGAAATCTTACTTCTAGTTGTTGGGGTTTATGCCCTAAAAGCTTGTAATATTGTAAACGGTTTTATAAATTTTTAATAAAGTATTCATTTCATTCAATTTATATATTTTGCAAAAATTGTATATATCATGAGAAACATCCTTGATTACTGATGTAATTTCAAACTAAGTGTATAAGTGTTATATACAGGTGGATTTAGTTTGAGATAAATAATTTAAAGAGTCCGTAGAAAACAAACAAAGCTGGGTAATTCATTTGTGGTAAATCTACAGTTGCAGTCCCTTTCGTATTTGATACGATAGTCTTATCCAAGATTGTTCATGTGGTGACATGGAAATGGAGGCACTTTATATAATAAATATTATATAGGACTGGACCACGATAAATATAAGTCTCTAAATAATATCCGTTAAACTTAGAGATTTATATTTATCAACTAGGTGATCATATATGAATTGATCTTAATTCTAAGTGTAGTATGAACTCCTGCTTGTTAAGTTATTTCCTTTGATTTACATGGGTGAGATCGGATTAGATACCCGATCAATAACTTCATACTTTGAGGATACGATTTAGTAAGTAGCTGAAAACATTCTATACAATAGTGGAATCCACTCCTTCTTGCGAGAAGAAGAAAAGTAGTTCTCTTAAGGGTTGATTTAGGTCTTGAACAATAAGAACGCTCAACTTTCTATTCATATGTAAACAGAAAGATAAATTCATAAGTTGTTATGAATATATTGTTCATTAGAGAATCAATGGTACTTAAGGATCAAGAAATAATTAGAAGGGTAAAACAGACATTTGACCTAACTCTAATTATAAACTATTTGTGGAGGGTCAAATCATATGTAGTGATTAAATCAATGGACACTGAAAAATTTCAGATTGTATAAAAAAACATCTACAGTTTTAAGAGTGCAATCTAAGTTTTTAGTGGAGTAATTTTAAGATTAATAATAGTGAATTATTTAATTAAAGAGTTTAATTAATAATTCCGATATTATTGGAGCTCAAAACTGTAGGTCCATCGGGTCCCCTTGATAGCTCATTTTACTATAAGAAACATGTATATAGAATATTGTAATTGGACCGTCCATTACAGGTGTTACATAAGTAACAAAAATTTGTGTTCACTTGGTATTTAAATAATATTGATTATTTAAATTATTTAATTATTAATTATGAATTAATAGTTATCTAATTAATTTTATAAGAGGTTACAAATTCTATTTCAAAATATAACATGAATTAAATTTGAATTAATTATGTTATATGGGGTAAAAGTTTAATTATAATAAAATTAGGGTCAATATTAATATTGATTAATTAAAATCCTAATAGTTTGCCTATATATATATATATATATAAGAAATAGTTTCTTTGCAAAAAGAAAAAGATTTTTTATTATTGTTTATGTTTTTGAGAAACAATAAGAGAAAAGAAAAATAAGTTTTTTTTTTTCAACAAATACAAAGAACAAGAATTTGTGTCTTTGTTCTTTGTATAACCAAAAATCAAAAATTATTTTGAAAACGGCTAGTTTTATTTAATTGTATTTAAAACTACCGTTTAAAATATAATTAATTGCATTAAAATGGATGATTAATGCGACTGTTTTGAATGGTCCAATAAGACATTTATTATGAATAAATGTATGCGCATTAGATGCGTTGCACATTAGATGTGCAAACAAACAAAATTATAATAATAATAAATAAATAGCATGTGTGTGCTTTGCATTGCACTAGAAGTGCAATTGTTGCATATAGTGCATGTTTATGCATTGCATGCTTATGCATGTGACACTTGACAATTTTTATTTATTTATTTATTATTATTATTTTTAAACAGCCCCTAGAATTATGTGTTTCATATTTTTGGGATTTCCATTTCAATTGTAATACTATTGAAAATTGTCCATGTGTTTGGATAATTTTCTTGGATCCATAAATCAAGAAATGGGCTTTTTTAGCCTAATTTATTTGATAGAAGTTCTTGATAATTAAATTAGATTTAATAATAAGCCCATGAAGACCTTGAAGACCATGAAGACTACAAGTGAAGGCCAAGGAATGCCTTGGTTAATTTTTGTAATCTTAAAATTAGATGTAGGTCATTAAAACCAAATAACCCGGTCATACACATGTTATTTATTTATTTATTTTTTTTATTTTCATGAGATGAATGGATAAATATATATAACATGTACATGCATTAAAAATATGTCATATAGAATCATAAAGTGCCTACTCAATACATTATAACATGACATGCATCATATGTATTATTTTTATTTTACTATTAAAATTGTTTTTTAGTATAAATAGAAAAATAATACATGGAATGCCTTTTAAATAATTTGAATTGATTTTAATAGAAAATCATAGGTTTCAAATTAGAAATTTGATTTCAATAATTGGCATTCATAATGTGGATTAGATTTTAATTAGTTAAAATCGGATGATTTCATATTAAATCTAGTCTTTATAATTTTGATTATTTTGATTAGATTTATAAATTGAATTAGATTTTTAAGTATTAAAAATCCGGTAATTCATTAGATTGATAAATTAAATTAGATTTTTAAATGTTAAAAATCTGATAATTTATTAAGTGTTAATAGGTTTCGAACTCTAATAACACATAAATTCCTAGTAATTTAGATTATCTTTTTAGCCGTTAATAATCTAAGACAATGACTAGAAAAATTTAATAGAAATCCCTAACTCTAAAATAGTGAGTGAGAGAGGGATATATGACAATATATCCCGCGGTCTCCATCATTAGTTCAACACCGTAAAACTTAAATGGTTCCTAGAGACGGCTTTGTTATCGTCCCCCTATGAATGGTGTCCATTTAGGTTGATCAAGGTTGACTTCCTAACGGATAGGAATTCTAGATGTATCTTATGATTGACCTACCCTACGGCGGCAATTCTCGAGTTAAGTCTATGGATTCCAAAATGATGGGTTACACTCATAAAGGAAATAATTAATTGTTAATTATTTTTTTTGACTGAAAAACGGTGGTCAAATAATATATGAAAAAGAGTTTTCTGTTATATTATTTGATTGAGAATGTCTCAGTCTAACATCAAATATTTGACCTACCCTACGGCGGCACCT
Source organism: Nephelium lappaceum (assembly GCA_021234005.1). Classification (NCBI taxonomy): domain Eukaryota; kingdom Viridiplantae; phylum Streptophyta; class Magnoliopsida; order Sapindales; family Sapindaceae; genus Nephelium; species Nephelium lappaceum. The sequence goes on from CM038007.1 coordinate 3,596,379, forward strand.
ATTTGTTGCATGTTAGATTATCGTGGCATAATAATTAATTTTAGAGATTTTGATAATTCATTATTCGTGGATCATGCACCACGTTTAATTTTATACCAAAATTACATGATATTAAATTTTGCAAATTGATATTAAATGAATTCCATTTTATTTATTTTCAGCAATGGTATCTCCGTTGATTTCTATTCTTGCTAATGATAAACTTAACGGGGAAAATTATGTCAAATGAAAAAGTAATATGAACGCAGTCCTGGTTTGTGAGGACCTTAAATTTGTCATGACTCAACTTTGTCCTCCTCAGCCAACAGATAATGCTGGACGTGCTGTGTATGAGGCCTATCAGAAATGCGTCACGGCTGATGAAAAGGCCCGCTGCTACTTGTTAGCAGGGATGTCTGAAGTGCTTGCTACCAAGCACGAGTCAATGACAACAGCAACTCAGATGCTAGAGTCATTGCAGGGCATGTTTGGGCAATCTTCTGAGTAGCAACGGCATGAAGCTGTTTGTGCTGTGATGACTGCTAAGATGAAGGAGGGTACATCTGTTCGAGAGCATATTTTGAAAATGATGACCCACTTCAACACAGCTGAAAGCCATAAAGGGGTAATAGACGAGCGTAGCCAAGTAAGTATGATCTTGGAAACTCTTCCAAAGAGTTTCATGCAATTCAAGAGTAATTATGTTATGAACAAGTTGACTTACTCACTTACACAATTACTTAATGAGCTTATTATTTATGAGTCAATGAATAAGGATAAGAGTAAGTCTGGTGAAGTAAACGTTGCTGAGTCTTCTTCTTCTACTAAAAACAAGAGGAAGAGAAACACCAAAAAAGGCTAAAGCTAAGCCCAAAACACAAGCTACCAAGAAGAAGAATAAAAAGAGCTCCAACGCCACCAAGTCCAAAGGAAACTGTTTCCATTGGGGTGTGGATGGGCATTGGAAGAGGAGCTGCCCTAAGTACCTCAATGAGCTCACAGAGAAGAAGATGAAAGGTAAATATGATTTACTAGTCATTGAATCTTGTTTAATGGAGGATGATTCATCCACTTGGATAATTAATTCAGGAGCCACTAATCATGTTTGTTATTCTTTGCAGCTGATTGACTCTTATAGGCAGCTTGGTAAGGGCGAGTTCAACATGTGAGTCGGGACTGGGGAAGTCGTTTAAGTAAAGGCAATGGGAGAAGTTAGATTTCATTTCAATAATAATTGTTTTATTATACTGAACAATGTTTATTTTATTCCAAGTTTTAAAAGAAATTTGATTTCTGTATCTAATTATTCTATTTCTTTTTATAATAAATCAGTTATTATTTCTAGAAATGGTTTGAAAATTTGTTCAGGGATACAAGAAAACAATTTATATGTGTTAAGACCGTTAATGCATAACCCACTGTTTAATACTGAAATGTTTAAGGTTGAAAAACCAAAAACAAAACAACAAAAGATTTCTCAAAATGATGACACATATCTTTAGCATCTAAGGCTTGGTCATATTAACCTTGACAGATTAGATAGACTTTTAAAAAGCTGGCATTTAAGTGAGTTAAAGATCGGCACTTTACCTGTTTGTGAATCATGTCTAGAAGGTAAAATGACCAAAAGACCTTTTACTGGTAAATGGCTTAGAGATAAGGAACCACTAGAGCTTATACATTCAGATGTCTGCGGTCCTATGAATGTTAAAGCTAGAGGCGGTTGTGAACATTTCGTCACCTTTATTGATAATTATTCTAGATATGGGTATATTTATCTGATGCAACGGAAGTCAGAAACTTTTGAAAAGTTCAAACAATTTCGAGTTGAAGTTGAAAATCAATTAGGTAAAACATTGAAAACTCTACGATCAGATCGTGGAGGTGAGTATCTTGATATAGAGTTCGAGGATTACTTACTTGAGCATGAGATTCTATCCCAACTGACTGCTCCTAGAACACCCCAGTAGAACGGTGTTGCAGAAAGGTCTCATCATTACCTAGTTCATTTTGGGGATATGCATTGCAAACTAAAATGTATATTTTGAATGTTGTACCATCTAAGTCAGTTCCAAAGACATCCTTGGAGTTGTGGAATGGTCGCAAAGCTAGTTTATGACATTTTCACATTTGAGGTTGTCTAACACATGTGTTGAAGAACAAGATTGAGAAGCTGGAACCATGTTTAAAAGTTTATGTATTTGTAGTTTATCCTAGAGAGACTAAGGGCGAACTCTTTTATAGTCTTGAAGAAAACAAAGTGTTTGTATCGACAAACACTACATTTCTTGAAGAGAACTATATGAGAGAGTACAAACCTCGAAGTAAAGTTATACTAGAATAATTACTTCATGGTTCGACCAGTACCCCGTCAACAATAGTTGTTGACAAAGACATAATTCAAACCATGTTTGAACGTCAGACAGATTCTCATCAGAATCATCTACCACCTCGTCGTAGTGAGAGGGTTATTAGACCACCAGTCTGCTACAAGAAGATCGGAGAAGCACAAATTGCTATCTCTGATGAGAGTGTAGATGATCCATTGACATATCATGATGCAATGAAGGATTCTGATAAAGAAGAATGACTTAAAGCAATGAATCTCGAGATGGAGACTATGTACTCCAACTTTGTCTAGGAACTTGTAGATTAACCAAATGGGATAAAACCCATAGGTTGCAAGTGGATCTACAAAAGGAAGAGAGAAGTGGATGGAAAGGTAGAAACCTTCAAAGCTAGACTAATGGCAAAGGGTTATACTTAGAAAGAGGGAGTTGACTATAAGGAAACTTTCTCGCCAGTAGCTATGCTTAAGTACATTCGGATTTTTCTCTCCATTGCTGCTTGTCTCGATTATGAGTTTTGGCAAATGGACGTCAAGACTGCATGCATTTTTAAACGGTAATCTTGATGAAAGTATCTATATGATACAACCAGAGGGATTTGTATCCCAAGGTCAAGAGCAAAAGGTTTGCAAGTTGCAAAGGTCCATTTATGGACTTAAACAAGCATCTCGATCTTGGAACATAAGGTTTGATACTTTGATCAAGTCTTATGGTTTTGAGCAAAATATTGATGAACTTTGTATATACAAACAGATTATCAATAAGAAAGTGGTTTTCCTTGTACTTTACGTTGACGATATTCTACTTATTGGGAATAATATAGGAGTATTATCAGACGTAAAAAACTGGCTCGCTAGCCAATTCCAAATGAAAGATTTGGGAGAGGTCAGTTATGTCCTTGGGATCCAAATAATACAGGATCGTAAGAACAAACTGTTAGCACTATCTCAGGCATCATATATCGATAAGATTCTTGTGTGATTTTCGATGCAAAACTCTAAGAAAAGTCATTTACCTTCTCGTCATAGAGTTCATTTGTCTAAGGAATAGTGTCCTAAGACACCTCAACAAATTAAGGATATGAGACGGATTCCCTATGCCTCTACAGTAGGCAATCTCATGTATGCTATGTTATGCACGAGACCGGATATATGTTATTCGGTGGGAATAATTAGTCGTTATCAATCTAATCCAGGATTTGGTCATTGAGTAGCTGTAAAGCATATTCTCAAGTATCTTCGTAGAATGAGAAACTATATGCTAGTATATTCTGGAGAGGATTTAATCCCATTAGGATATACAGATTCTGATTTTCAGTCAGATAAAGATTCTAGGAAATCTACGTCCGGATCAGTATTTACCCTTGGTAGTGGAGCCATTACATGGAAAAGTGTTAGGCAATCATGCATTGCTGACTCCACTATGGAAACTGAATATGTAGCAGCTTGTGAAGCAGCCAAAGAAGCGGTATGGCTACGTACATTCTTGGCTGATCTGGAAGTTGTTCTAAACATGGATAAACCACTCACCCTTTATTGTGACAAAAGTGGTGCAGTGGCCAATTCCAAAGAACCAAGAAGCCATAAACAAGGGAAGCATATAGAGAGGAAATATCATCTCATTAGGGAGATCGTACAAAGGGGAGATGTAAAAGTGATGAAGATTGCATCACAAGACAACCTTGCTGATCCGTTTACGAAGACCTTAATGGCTAAAGTATTTGAAGGTCATCTAGAGGGTCTAGGATTACGAGATATGTCCTATCTACTCTAGGGCAAGTGGGAGAATGTTGGGGTTTATGCCCTAAAAACTTGTAATATTGTAAACGGTTTTATAAATTTTTAATAAAGTATTCATTTCATTCAATTTATATATTTTGCAAAAAATGTATATATCATGAGAAACGTCCTTGATTACTGATTTAATTTCAAACTAAGTGTATAAGTGTTATATACAGGTGGATTTAGTTTGAGATAAGTAATTTAAAGAGTCTGTAGAAAACAAACGAAGCTGGGTACTTCATTTGTGATAAATCTACAGCTGCAGTCCCTTTCGTATTTGATACGATAGTCTTATCCAAGACTGTTCATGTGGTGACACGAAAATTGAGACACCTTATATAATAAAGATTATATAGGACTGGACCATGATAAATATAAGTCTCTAAATAATATTCGTTAAACTTAGAGATTTATATTTATCAATCAGATGATCATATATGAATTGATCTTAATTCTGAGTATATTATGAACTTCTACTTGTTAAGTTATTTCCTTTGATTTACATGGGTGAGATCGGTGTAGATACCCGATCAATAAATTCGTACTTTGGGGATATGATTTAGTAAGTAACTAAGAACATTCTACACAATAGTGGAATCCACTCATTCTTGCGAGAAGTAGAAAAGTAGTTCCCTTAAGGGTTGATTCAGGTCTTGAACAATAAGACCGCTCAATTTTCTATTTATATGTAAATACAAAGATAAATTCATAAGTTGTTATGAATATATTGTTCATTAGAGAATCAATGGTACTTAAGGATCAAGAAATAATTAGAAGGGTAAAACGGACATTTGACCTAACTCTAATTATGAACTATTTGTGGAGGGTCAAATCTTATGTAGTGATTAAATCAATGGACACTAAAAAATTGCAGATTGTATAAAAAAAATCTACAGTTTTGAGAGTGCAATCTTAAATTTTTAGTGGAGTAATTTTAAGATTAATAATAGTGACTTATTTAATTAAAGAGTTTAATTAATAATTCCGATATTATTGGAGCTCAAAACTGTAGGTCCATTGGGTTCTCTTGATAGCCCATTTTACTATAAGAAACGTGTATATAGAATATTGTAATTGGACCGTCCATTACAGGTGTTACATAAGTAACAAAAATTTGTGTTCACTTAGTATTTAAATAATATTGATTATTTAAATTATTTAATTATTAATTATGAATTAATAGTTATCTAATTAATTTTATAAGAGGTTACAAATTCTATTTCAAAATATAACATGAATTAATTTTGAATTAATTATGTTATATGGGGTAAAAGTTTAATTATAATAAAATTAGGGTCAATATTAATATTGATTAATTAAAATCCTAATAGTTTGCCTATATATATATATATATATATATAAAAGAAATAGTTTCTTTGCAAAAAGAAAAAGATTTTTTATTATTGTTTATGTTTTTGAGAAACAATAAGAGAAAAGAAAAAGAAGTTTTTTTTTTTTTCAACAAATACAAAAAACAAGAATTTATGTCTTTGTTCTTTGTATAACCAAAAATCAAACACTCACCTCTTATAAGCATTGATTTAATTTGATTTTTTTTAGAAAGAAATCAAAAAGTAAGTGAGCATAATTCTATATAATTGTGCCAACTCACTTGTTTCTTGGTTTTGAGATATATCAAGGAAGACAAGTTGGTGAGCAATCCACAAAGATCAATACAGAAGGTAAAAATCTTATTTTTATTTCTTTATATTATTTATTTAATTGTTTTATAAATCTTGGATTCTTGAGTTTTCTGAAAAGTTTTTGAAATTCAATGTTCCGCAAAATTCTTAATTTTATAAAAAACAAATTGTTGATTTTTGTTTTTTCAAGCCAACACTAGTAGCCTATTAACATTTGCTTCATCTATAGTATCTTTGGTTTTCTCTATAACTTTTTTCCTTTGCTTTCAAAATCTTCCTTACCCTTTCTGTAGTATACTGTTCTATGCTAAACCTTCCTAGTTTCATTTCTTACTATTACTTTTGGTCCTAAAATATATTCAAGTTTCAACTTCTACTGATCTGGTTATCGGCGAAATAATCTTTCCTTATTCTGATTCAATTATTCTCCTTTCTATTTTGTTATAATCTTCTCTAATAACTGTAGTGGGTGAATCTTACAGTATGTTGACTTTGAATGGGCCTCGTCAGTCAACTTCCTTGGAACCTAGCAACCTGTGTCCTGCACAAATCAAATAAAAAGAACACGAGTGATCTTGACACCGGTAGGGTGCCGGCCGAAGACACTCCGACACTCAAGTCAGTAAACTGATTATAATATATGATAATGCAGTAATTGTAAAGCGTCGTCAGGCTGGAGGGAGTGTGCCGGAAAAAGGTAGGACAGAAAAATAGACGAAATGATAACACTAAAATATTAAATATCAGTGAGCAAACCCCGTATAATAGAACAGTGTAAGTAGACCGCGAATAGTACACCAGGTAAGTTCCCAGGAAAGAGAGGTCGGTCACAATGGACACAGTTAAATACCAAGTCTTTCCTAGTCAAAACCTTTCCTAGACATGCACCTCCACGTTACTCCACTAACTCTATCACACAAGAACTCTGAATCTAAAGTGAAAGAATGAAGAAAAGAGAGGAGAGACCTCAAGTAGCTTGCAAGAAGAGAGCAAGTGAGGTGGGATGATTTTGGCTTCAAATGAGGCCTCTATTTATAGGTAGAGGAGGTGCCATGGGCACTTATGGTGGAGTTCATGTCATGTTCGTTACAAAATAAATATTACGATTAATGTCAGGTCGGTTACGAAATAAATATCATAGTTAATTATATGTCGGTTATAGAGTTAATGTAACTTCCGTTACAATTGATTTAAACCTCATTCATTAAAAGCAATCAATCCCCATTACTTAGGTTGGATCAACCAAGTTGCTGGACTATCTGCTTGTAACATGTATTTGCCCATTAAAATGGATTGATCAGCTTATTGGGCTAAGCTTATTTCAATAAGCTTTGGGCCTTTATTTTGGGTTTAAGAATTTTTGACCACTACAATTTGTCCCCCACTGCTTCGGTCGACATAGTTGATCGAAGGAGTGGAAGTTCTTTATAGTTTATTTGCAACTTGATTGGCCATCTAATGTCATAGTTAGGTAGTTGAAGGTGACACTAAATGACTTTTGAAGATGCGTTCATAAAGAACGGCTTTTGAAAATGCGTTCACGGGGAACGACTTCAGAGAATGCGTTCGCGGGGAACGACTTTAGAGAATGCGTTCACGGGGAGCGGCTTTTGAAGTGCGTTCATAGAGAACGACTTTTGAAAATGCGTCCGCGGGGAACGACTTCAGAGAATGCGTTCGCGAGGAATGGCTTCAGAGAATGCGTTCACGGGGAACGGCTTTTGAAAATGCATCCGCGGGGAATGGCTTCAGAGAATGCGTTCGCGGGGAACGGCTTCAGAGAATGCATTCTATTAATTTGAATTTAGTATGTTGAAATATTTAAGTTACTTCAACTTGACTAAAGTGACAAAGATTGGGTGGTGCCTTGCCCTCATTGAACCATAAGTTGATCATCATGATGGATTCATTAAAAAACCATTGGTAAGCTCCAACGTTTTATTGACTATGATGACATGCATTTAAACAAAAATAGAGGTTGATCTCTGTTTGATGAACCCTCTTGGTAGACCTCATTAAAAACCTTGTTAGCAAAACCCAATGGGATAAAAACTGACAAGGAAAAAAGAGTATCTACTTACAAAATGTTAATCCCTCTGAGAAGCTTAGAAATAATATCTCTTCAGATGAAGTGCATTCCAGCTGTTTGCTATCTCACGACCATTTGAGTCTTCTAGTTTGTAGGCGCCACGTCCATGTACCTTGGTAATCCGGTAAGGGCCTTCCTATGTTGCTCCCAATTTTCCTTCGTTTGGGATTCTTGTGTTTTGGAAGACTTTACGCAAAACCCAATCACCTACTGTAAATGTTCGAATTCGCACATGCTTGTTATAGCTTTTGGCAATCATTTGCCTATAAGATGCTAAACGAAATTGTGCCCTTGCTCTGAGCTCATCAATTGTCCCCAATTCAAATTCTAAAGCTTGCGAATTCTCGAGCTCTTTTACTTCTCTTTTATCCATTTGAAGCCTCGTATCTGCTGGCAGTACGGCCTCGGTGCCATAAACAAGGGAAAAAGGTGTTTGCCCTGTTGAAACTCGTGGAGTTGTTCGGTAGGACCAAAGGACTCCTGGTAGCTCGTGAACCCATTTACCCTTTGCACTTTCTAGCTTCTTTTTAAGCATTTGTATCAGGGTCTTATTAGTTGACTCTGCTTGTCCATTCGACTGAGGATGTCTAGGTGTAGAGAAGCTCAGCTTGATATTCCATTGTTGGCAATAACTTTGGAATTTATTTGAGATAAATTGTGAACCATTATCTGTTACAATTTCCTTTGGGACACCGAACCTGCAAATGATGTGTTTCCAGATGAAGTTCTTCACCTCTTGGTCCTTGACATTCTTATAGGCATCCGCTTCAACACACTTGGTAAAGTAGTCAGTTAGCACTAGCAAGTACCTTTTTCCCCCCATTTTTGAAGTGGGAAGTGGACCAACAATATCCATTCCCCATTTCATAAACGGCCATGGAGCAATAATTGACGTTAACGGCTCTAGAGGCATGTTTGAGACTTGGGCAAACCTCTGACACTTGTCACACTTCAATACTAAGGTAGCTGCATCTTGTCGCATAGTTGGCCAGAAGTATCCGGCTCTGAAGGCTCGCAAAGCTAGGCTTCGTGCTCCTGAATGATTTCCCCCACAGCCCTCATGAAGTTCTCTTAGGACATAATCGGCTTCTGAGGGTCCAATACAACGCTGGTAAGGCCCACAAATGGATCTTTTATACAACTTGCCAGCAATTATACAGTGTTGAGCGGCTCTAATTTTGACTTTGCGTGCCTCATCTCGATCTAATGGAGGTTCATTGTGAAGGAGGTAATTGAGGATCGGGGTCATCCAATTGATTTCTTGGTTGACCGGAGAAACTTCTTCTCTTTGTAATCAGACTGCGAGCCAGTGTAAGTGGACAAAAGGAATGTATAAGTCTTCATTTCCTTTGATTGACGACCCAATGCTTGCAAGTGCATCTGCGTGAGTGTTTTCTGAACGAGGGACTTGCACTATATCAAACGCCTTGAACTTCGAACTTAGCCGTTTTGCTTTAGCTAAGTAAGCACTCATTTTAAGATCTTTTGCCTGGTATTCTCCCCTCATTTGATTCACTAGTAGTTGCGAGTCACTTTTAACCAAGATCCTTGAGACCCATATCCCGTGGGCGATCTCTAATCCTAAGATCAAAGCTTCATACTCGGCCTCATTATTAGTGGTTTTAAAGTGACATCGAATAGCTTGTTGAAGTACATCCCCCTCTGGAGATACAAGTACAATTCCCAAGCCAGTGCCATTCTGATTGTTGGCTCCATCAACCTTTAGTATCCATTTCCCTTCTTCAATGCCTTCTGTAATAGCCATGAGTTCTCTTTCAGCTTGCACTTGCTCATTAGGAGTGAAATCCGCGATAAAATCAGCCAAGGCTTGCGATTTAATAGCAGTTCTAAGCTGATAAGAGATATCATACTCACTTAACTCTACAGCCCACTTGGTGAGTCGTCCCGATAATTCTGGCTTGTGTAACACATTCTTCAAAGGGAAAGTAGTGTAGATCACTATTGGGTGGCATTGAAAGTACGGTCTGAGCTTCCTAGTAGCTACTACCAAAGCCAGAGCCAATTTTTCTAACTGGCTATATCTTGTTTCTGCGTCGAGGAGAGTTCGACTAACATAATATACAGGACTTTGCAGACCGTTTTCCTCTCGAACCAAAACTGCACTAACTGCTGTAGGGGCAACCGCTAAGTAGACATATAACGTTTCTCCGTCTTTTGGTTTTGATAACAACGGAGGGTTGGACAAATACGCCTTTAGTTGCTGTAAAGCCTCTTTACATTCATTTGTCCACTCAAATCCTTTGTTCTTCTTTAAAGTATCAAAGAATGAGTGATAACGTTCTGATACTTTGGGAATGAACCTGCTGAGTGCCGCAAGTCGTCCGGTCAACTTCTGCACATCTTTCTTACTTTTTGGAGATTCGATGGCTCTGATCGACTTAAGCTGGTCAGGATTAGCCTCTATGCCACGTTGGGTGACCAGATAACCCAAAAATTTACCAGATGAAACCCCAAAGGAGCACTTGGATGGATTGAGTTTCATATTATATTTTCTTAAGATGTCGAATGTCTGGCGAAGATGTTCAAGATGGTCTTCTGCAACTAACGATTTCACTAACATATCGTCTATCCATTGTTTTTCCTAGTTTCTCTTGGAACATTTTGTTTACTAATCGTTGGTACGTGGCTCTAGCATTCTTCAATCTAAAGGGCATCACCTTATAACAATAGATGCCGCGCTCCGTTATGAATGATGTTTTCTCTTGGTCGTCCGGATGCATGAGAATTTGATTACATCCTGAGAATGCGTCCATGAAACTTAAGAGCTCATGTCCTGCTGTCGCGTCGACCATCATATCAATATGCGGTAGAGGAAACAAGTCCTTAGGGCACGCCTTGTTCAAGTCAGTAAAATCGATACAGACTCTTCATTTTCCATTCTTCTTTCGGACGACCACAACATTTGCAAGCCAATCAGGGTATTGAACTTCTCTAACCGACCCTATCTCTATCAACTTTTGGATCTCCTCATTGATGACTAGATTTCTCTCTGGCGCGAACTTCCTCCTCTTTTGCTTTACTGGGATATACATGGGATCAACATTCAATTTATGAGTAATGACCTCAGGGTCAATCCTTGTCATGTCGGCATGTGACCATGCAAAACAATCGTGGTGTCGAGTGAGGAAGTCAATGAGCTTGCTTCTTAATTCAGTCACCAATGTTGACCTTATTTGTACCTTATGGTCTGTGTAAATTGGGTGGATCGACACTTTATCCAGTGCTTCGACTTGCGGCTGATCTGGCTCGACTCCTTTGGAGCCCTGCTGTAATTGCTATAAGACCCCAGTCTTCCCCTTTAGAGTGTTCTGATAACATTCGCGTGACATTCTCTGTTCACCTTTAATTTCCTTAACTCCCCATTTTGTAGGAAACTTGATTGTTTGGTGATAAGTTGAAGGTACTGCTTTCATCTCATGGATCCAAGGTCGACCCAAGATAACATTGTAACCGACACCAGCATCAAGAACCAAAAATTTTGTGTAAAGGTTTACCCCTTCAGCGTATACCAGCAGTACAATTTCTCCTACGATGTTTTTCTGCTCACCGCTAAATCCAACTAGAACTGTTGACCGTCTGTTGATATTTGACTCGTAAATCCGCATCTCTCTAAGTGTTGTCAGAAAAAGCACATTAGCTGAGCTTCCGTTATCAATCAAAATACGCTTCGTTAGACAATTGGCTATATAGAGACTTATAACCAAAGCATCGTGATGTGGGTTGAGGATATTGGTGGCCTCATTCCTTGTAAAGGTCAAGGGGCAGTCTTCTTGGTTGGCAACTTTTGATGGTCGACTGATTGACTGCACAGCATTTCTTGTGTGCCTTTTTGCAGCGGAATGCGTTGTCCCATTAATCTCGGATCCCCCGATAATTACATTGATAACTCTTTCTTGAACCGGGGGCATCGGTGGAGTAATCTCCCTAGTACGGCGTTGATCATCACCTCGATGCACGTTCTCCTTTACTCTTTCATTCAAGAATTCCTTTAGATGACCTTCTTTAAGGAGTTTGATTACCTCAAAGCGCAAAGAAATGCAATCTCCCGTTTCGTGACCATAATCATTGTGAAATTCACACCACTTGCTTTTGTCTTTAGAAGTAGCTGGTCTCTCAGATTTCTTTGGCCATCTTACTGCGTTTCCCACTCTCTTCATAACTGCAACGACCTCTGCCTGGCTGATTGTAAGGTTGTATGCTGGAAGTGATTTTTGGTAATCGTGAGGTCTCTCGAAATGGTGGTTCGGTCTATCATATGGGCTTGGTCGGTCGTTACGTCGGTGTTTGCCAACTCGATCATCATGCTTGATATTATTGGAGTCGACTTTTTTGGAATCATTTGTCCCCGAGCGACCATCTTGTCGACCGGCCTTGCTACCCTTCTTAGAACCGGATGCATTTGGCTGACAGTTCACCACATCTTCCTCCCACTTGATTTGCGCCCACGCCTTAGCAAGCACATCTTCCATTGTTTTGGGAGGGTACTTCGTCAACTCTTTATAAAGGTCCGAATCAGATAATAGACCCCTCCTGAAAGCTGAAACTGCGGTTGCAATATTACAATTAGTAATGGACACCTTCTCCCTATTGAAACGGCCAACATAGTCTCTTAATCGCTCTCCTGGCCTTTGAATAATTGCATAGAGGTCGTCTGAAGGTTTTTCCAACTTTCTGCTGCTAGCAAATTGCTCAATAAATGCATCTGATAGCCTTGCAAATGAGTCAATACTACCATTAGGCAGGTTGACAAACCACTGAAGAGCCGACCCTACCAAACTCGAACCAAAGCCTTTGCACATGACAACCTCCCTGAGGTTATTTGGGATGGCAATCGTTAACATTCGTTGCTTATACTGGGCTATGTGGTCATCGGGATCCGTCGTCCCATCAAACATCTTTATCTTTGGTAAGGTGAATTTCTTTGGCATTTCTACCATTGCAATTGAATATGCAAATGGCGAGTCAGCGAAACTAGTCAAAGTGCTTTTCTTCAATGGTATCGGGACTCCAGGTATGCGATTGATTAATGCCGCGAGCTCCACAAGTTTTTTTGAAACTTCGTCTGACATTGGCTCAACAGCCCTAGCACCATTTTGGGCTTCTACACCGCGAATTGGCTCTCCAAGGGTTGGTTCAACACTAGGCTGTCGGTCGACTGACACCCTTTGCCTGACTTCAAGAAATCCTTCAAGACGCCCTCGATCAGCTCCAATATTCATTTCCTCAATCCTAGCGTCATTAAGATTCATCACTGGAGGATTTGATCGTGATGACATTCCTCCCTAGAATTCAAGTGTTGATCTACTTGCAATTTGTGGCGTCCTTCCTACATCACTTGTAAGGTTGGTCTCATTTGGCTGACCTTGCCTTTGGGAGTCACTGGTCAACTGTTCGACCCTTAGCTGTAACCCTATATTCTCCCTACGAATTGCTTGATTCTCCATTTGAAGTTGCTTCAGTTGTTCACCATAAGCTGTCATTTGCTCCATTAAAGCGGTAAGTTGAGCTTCAGTGACTTGGTCTCCTGACATTGCAATATGTGTAATTGTTAACTGCTTTGATCTGTATCGGACCAAATTGCTAAGTTCCCACAGACGACGCCAAACTGTAGTGGGTTAATCTTACAGTATGTTAACTTTGAATGGGCCTCGTCAGTCAACTTCCTTGGAACCTAGCAACCTGTGTCCTACACAAATCAAATAAAAAGAACGCGAGTGATCTTGACACCGGTAGAGTGCCGGCCGAAGACACTCCGACGCTCAAGTTAGTAAACTGATTGTAATATATGATAATGCAGTAATTGTAAAACGTCGTCAAGCTGGAGGGAGTGTGCCAGAAAAAGGTAGGACAGAAAAATGGACGAAATGATAACACTAAAATATTAAATATCAGTGAGCAAACCCCGTATAATAGAACAGTGTAAGTAGACCGCGAATAGTACACCAGGTAAGTTCCCAGGAAAGAGAGGTCGGTCACAATGGACACAGTTAAATACCAAGTCTTTCCTAGTCAGAACCTTTCCTAGACATGCACCTCCATGTTACTCTACTAACTCTATCACACAAGAACTCTGAATCTAAAGTGAAAGAATGAAGAAAAGAGAGGAGATACCTCAAGTAGCTTGCAAGAAGAGAGCAAGTGAGGTGGGATGATTTTGGCTTCAAATGAGGCCTTTATTTATAGGTAGAGGAGGTGCCATGGGCACTTATGGTGGAGTTAATGTCATGTCCGTTACAAAATAAATATTACGATTAATGTTAGGTCGGTTACGAAATAAATATCATAGTTAATTATATGTCGGTTCTAGAGTTAATGTAACTTCCGTTACAATTGATTTAAACCTCATTCATTAAGAACAATCAATCCCCATTACTTAGGTTGGATCAACCAAGTTGCTGGACTATTTGCTTGTAACATGTATTTGGCCATTAAAATGGATTGATCAGCTTATTGTGCTAAGCTTATTTCAATAAGCTTTGGGCCTTTATTTTGGGTTTAAGAATTTTTGACCACTACAATAATATTTATCTTTTCTTCTATCAGATCTAGTCTAGTAAATGTCCTTAATAATATTTAGATAGTTGTATTATTTTGGCCTTAAATAATATTACTACTATTTACACTAAATTGTTTATTATTTAGTCCTATAGGTATTTTATCGAGTATTTCTTGAGTTAGTTCATCCAAAGTTGATTGTAAAAAAATGTTAATTCATTAACAAACTTTTTAGCTGTGTCGAATTGTTTTTGTTAATTCTTTTGTGCATCTTTAATATTCTCTACTTCTAGATGTAAAATTTCTACTAGTCTTATAATATCTATTTCTACTGGTTTAGGGGTCCTAGCATCTACTAGGTTTATTAATTCTATTATTTCTTTTTTTTATTTAGAAATTTTTTAGCTTGGTTATTAAATTCACTTAAAATCTCTTCTAAGTAATCTAATTTTTTCTTTAGTGTGTTGATTTTACTATTTTCCAAAAGACTTTCTAAATTGGCAAAATTTTTAATAATCTTTTCTATATTTTCCTCTAAATTTTGTCCTAAATTTATTATTTGATCTACTATAAAGTTCTGTTGACTATTACTAGTATGAGGAATGTGTTTGATAGGACCCAATCCGAACCTTATCGTACTTACGTCCGGAGGGCCCTACCTGACACTCCAACGGAATCCTCCTAACCTCATTGATTAAGTCAAAGGAATCCTGTGGAGCGAACCCTTAAAACATTTTCATATTCCATTACTTTTAAAGACTAAAATGGATTTTTTTTTTTTTTTAATGAAAATCTGATGGCATAGCGACTAT
Organism: Nephelium lappaceum; assembly: GCA_021234005.1. Classification (NCBI taxonomy): domain Eukaryota; kingdom Viridiplantae; phylum Streptophyta; class Magnoliopsida; order Sapindales; family Sapindaceae; genus Nephelium; species Nephelium lappaceum. The sequence goes on from CM038007.1 coordinate 3,611,547, forward strand.
AATTCTTACATTTCCCAAAATACCTATAAAACAAAATACACTTCAACTATTTTCATTATCCAACCCAACTTCTCTCACAAGCATATTTCAAAATTCCATTTCCATTTCCATACCATAAATCATTTAAACCATAACAATAAAATACAAGGTAAAAATTTTTATTCTTATAAACAAATAGCTTAGGAAAATAAATATACTTCATAACCTAAATAACTTTTACAAAACCTTATACATCTTTAAGTGCATATGAGTAACAAATCTCATTTTAAAAGTCATTCAAAACACGTTATAAAATACATCAAAAAGAGTGGTTTTTCAACTTTCATATACATGCAAAATGATAATGCAACAGAAGCAATTGTCGGATTCGCGCCACCTAATTCCACGAAAGGGATGTCGTGCTTCGGTTACCCGTGCTAGCACCTGAGGAGGTTTTTGAAATAAAACGGAAAAGAGTGACCTTAATGAAGCTCAGTGAGTGCTTATAAGTTATAAATCAATATCATATTTATTAGTAAAATACCTCCTTAAAACATTAAAAACGAAATTTAATTACTTGATTGATCAACTAAAAATTTCATAAAATTTCCATATTTAACATCATGAAATCATACAATACCAACATAGAAACCAATAGAGAACATAATTAAAACTTACAATAAAATTTAGGAAACATCAAACATTATACAAAACTAAAAACGAAAATAATGATTCCTTTCAACACGAAATTGAGATAGCATAACCATAGTAATTTTTCGAACTTTCTTTTGTCTTTAGAAATGCACCAATGTTACCCCTAAACTTACAACCACGAGAACGTGGAGTCACGAGGCGATTTTGTAAGCCCTCTATTGTAATTTTATGAATTTCCCCGGAAATAGTCTCTAAATAATTATTAGAGACCCTAAATGGTTTATGGAAGCGTTTAAGATTATAGGGAACCCATAAATATCGATTTCGACTCGATTGGAGATTAAACGGAAAGGTAAAATGGTGAACGAAATTGAGAAATTTATTAATGTGATAAGGGACTAAATTGAAGATAAGTTTTAATATGTGTGGTCAAAGTAAAATTGAGCTAAAATCTAAGGTATGAGAAGGAAATTTTTTAGGGGCAAAAATGGTATTATAGAATTTGTTTGGGGAGGAAAATAGAAGCCAAATAGTTGGTTGACTCATAAAAATCAACTCAGTGAGCTTCGCCAAACTAGAAGAGAAAAGAAGAAGAGAAGAAGAAAGAAGAAGAAGATAAGAAGGAAGAAGAAAAGGCTGCCGTCTGACCAGTCACCGTCGACCAGGCCAGAACTCATCGCAAACCAAAACTGAAGCCGACCCAATCTGCAGTTGACGCGAAACCAGACCAGACCGTTGTCGATGACGACGATGAGAAGTTGTCGTCTCGTTCGAGCTGCGTCGACCTACAGAACTCAACCATCTCGATGCCGATCTAGCTTGTCCAGCTGAGAAGCCCGTTGAATCCAGCTCGTCGATCGACCAATCGGGCTCTACTAGAACTGCAGCAGATCGCATGAGGTAGAGAGCGAAAGAAAATGGCGACGAACTGCCATCTCGATCTTTAGTTGATTTCGACGCCGAGCTCGCTGATCCGACTGCAAAACCGACGCCAATCCGACCCGAAAGAGAGCAGAACTGAGGACGAACCAGACTGCATAGAACCGAATCAGAAACGGGTAGATCGAGCTAGGGAGACAAAGATCGCGCGGGGGAGAAGAAAGTGAGGAAGACCAAGCTGAAATCAAGCCATTTTTGAGGTTCACATCAAGCTTTCAAGCTCACCCAAGTTAGAAAACCAAGATTGAGCAAGAGAATCAAAGTGAAAGTGGGTAAGTTATTTAGTGATTTAAGTTGGTGTTAAGGTGGATTTTGTTACAATTTGTTTGTTGGTTAATTTTGAGTAAAAATAAGTTGAAAAATAAGTGGATTTAAGTATATTAGGAGCTTAGAAAATTAAGAAAATATCAAAGATTTAAAGAGAAACCAAATCGCACGCTAAACTAGTTTGAAGGGCGATTTCGTAAATTGACCCTTAGGGCATTTGTTAAGTGTTCGGATGACCCTAATAAGTTTAATTATGAGTATTGAAGCTATTAAAAGCGAAAGATTAAGATTAGAAACCAAAATGAAGGGTTACGAGTAAAAAGGGTCATATAAGGGCGATTGCGTAATTTGGCTATTTTGAGTTTCTAGAAGTTGACGTGATCGTAAATTTACGTTTCCATATGTTGTGTAGGTGACGAGGGCGCTCGAGGATCGAGGCGAGAGAAATAAGGGCTCCGCACGCGCCATTTTCAGTCATCAGTTTTGTGAGTGAGTTTTATTTAAAGATTTTAAAAGTATTTCAAATTATTAAATTTGATTTGATAAGTAATTGCTTGAGTTTATTTTAAATGCATTGATATATGCATGAGCATTAGCTTGAAATGAGAATGTGATTTTATATGCATATATATAAATTTGTTGAAATGAAATTTCAAAAACTAAGTTTTCAAGTTTGAATTGAGAAAATCAGTTTTAGTGTTTAATGCACTCAGAAAACGAGTTTTAGTGCTTATTGCACTCATAAATCAGATTTCGGTTCTTTATGCACCCAGAAAAGAGATTTGTGCTTTTGCACCAGAAAGTTTAAGCAGAAAATGAAAAGTGTTTTCAAAACTATAAGTATACCCTCAGAGATTTCAGATATTCCAGATTAGATTAGACCTGGTCGGTCTATCCCACATCAGTTGGCACAGTCCTGGGGAGGGATAAGTCACTAACCTGGGGGAATAAGTGTCTGAGTATGTCAGTTGAGTCGCTATTACTGATGTGGGGTAGTGTTTCGTGTGTTATGGTTAGCGCTGAGAAATTCCGCACATAGTCGCGAGATGTCTCAGAGCAGGCGAGCTATGGTTAGTGCTGAGAAATTCCGCACATAGCCGCGAGATGTCTCAAAGTTAGCGAGCTATGGCTAGCGTTGAGAAATTCCGCACATAGCCACTAGATTTGAGATACCCTAGATTTAGGGATACTATGGTAATTTTGTAAGATATCAGGAAACAGTTTTAAAAAGAAAAGCAGATTTAAGAAAAAATAAATTTTATAATTATTATTCAAATTATTTATGATTTACAATTATCAGTTTTGAATTTAAAAGAATGTCTGTGTTTATATATATAAATTCTCTTATTTAAGTTGATGTTAAGAAATTTAAATTTGAAATGCTTTAAAAATAAAGAATAGTTTTCAAACGTTTTCAGAGGAGGAAGTTTAGAAAAACAGATTTTCAAAGAAAAGAAAGATTATCACTCACTAAGCTTCTAGCTCATTATTTTTCTGTTTTATGCAAAAACCTCCTCAGGTACTCTCAACAAGTAGCCTAGCAGTGACATCATCTCCAGCGGGCGAGCCAGCGCGACACAACGATACTTTAAGCAGTTGATTTTGCATCAATTATATTTTTCATGTAAATCTCTTTTTGAAATGTACAAGTAGTTTGAAATTTGTAATTATTCGTTTGTAACTGTTTTTAAATTGTTTTTGATTAAATGTGGTTTATTAAATTGTGTTTGGATTTTATTGAGTTGATTTAAAAACTCAAATGCATGTTTGAGGCCTGCGGGCAACTAGAAGTTGGATTGGTGATAAATTTTAGTCGAAGTGTGATTTGTTGTAAGTAGGTTTTTTTCGGGAACGTTAAAAATGCAGTCGTTATGCTGTCGAAATTTAGTTAGAAAATGGGTTTAAAAATCAAAACATATTCTACGCGTTTTCAGTTTTTAAAGAAAATCAACCCAACAATATTTTAGAAAGTATCAGAGAGTTTATGGTTCGCTCCACGGGTTTCGCTTAGCCCGACGAGTCGGGTCTGAGAGGGATCCATTGGGGTGCCCGGCGTGACCTACCGGATCAGAGCTAGATGTATTCAGGTCTGGTCGGGTCAAATTTAGCCACAAACACCATCTGTGACACTTACAAAGACATCCAATCACCACGTGCGGAATATTACATTGCAATGCGTAGCGTCAGATAACATCCCACACACGTAAAAGCGACACAACGGACTCTATCCCCCCGAAGTTAGGAAGCAATCCCTCCCATACCTTACCATACACGTGTGGCAAGTACCGACCGGGTCTATATATCTTACAAAGGTGGGTAAACAATTGGCCTTTGAAAACTTAAATAAGCATATAAAAATCTTTCTTACACATTTAAAATTTTAAACTTTATTTTCACTTAATTATCCATAAAACATCGTTTCAATAACCAATAATGCTTAAAACCTTAAACATTATTTCAAGGAAAGTTCATACTCATAAAATCATGAAAATTTTATTTTCTCATATCAAATAGAATATACCAAACAATGCTCATATCAAAACATAACATGGCAAAACAACTTATAAAAAGGTTAAAACATTGAAAACCATCAAATCTTTATAAAAATCTCTTTAACACTCACCTTAAATTTCAACTTTCGAAATGGGCTTCAACGGTCCTCATCGGCTCCGTTAGCCTCTCCCTCACCTACACATCACAATTACGCTTAGAACACACTAAATAAAGCTTCACAAAATTTATTACACAACTTATAACCCAACTAACTTCATTGAACCCTATTATGCCTAAAAGCTTCTCTACACGGTTTCCACTCAACCAAAGCTTTCTAATTCCGATTTCTTTCCATGGATCCTATTTATTTTCACCTAGGAACACACACATACGCTCAAAATAATCATTCGAAGCTCAAAACAAAAAGTGGTCATTTTTTACCCCCTTAGGCCGAATGGTATGCATAGCCCTACCTAGGGCTATGCTTCACTTCTTTCTTGTTCCACACGCCTCCTCGACTCGCATTTTGATCACTCGTAAAGTGGCTTTGAAAAATTTCATCGTTCGGATATCGAAACCTAAAAAAAACCTCATTTTTTCATCTGTTTTTAAGGGACATTTTCACATTTTTTCTTCTAAACTTAAATTTTCTTTTCTTTAGTGCTATACATACTCAAACCTACTCATACAATTCATTTCAACATGTAAAAGAAGTGATATTCAATGACAACTCATAACACCCTTCATAGATGTCTTACAATGTAATACAATTTAAGTTATTCCAATTACATTCTAACATTTCCATGGGTTGATTTGTCACTTAATTATCATGAAACCATGTCTAAAGCACCTCAATTCCATTTGGTTCCCATATTCCCCATTATAGCCTTACACACCCTAACACATGCCAAGTTCACTTCCTTCAAATTTTTGATAGTGATTCTTTTGGACATTTCATCAAACATCTAGCCTACATTCCATTCAATTAGTTTCCAATCTAAAACCAACTTAAAATCTATCTCATGCCAACCCTAGCTCATCAATTTCAGTAGGTTTCCATGCCATCTACATAAGCTTTCCAATCTCAAATGAATCATCTCTCAACTTAGATAAAAACCTCCCATAAAAACCAACTCAAACGTCATCAAAATAACCAACACAAACATCAATCTTTACTACCAAAAACAACTTCAAAAGATGAGAAACTAACCTTGTTTAGCTTAGGTCTGGCTCCAAACTTGTTGTTCTATCTTAGGGAAGCTTGATTGATTGATTTAGATGTGAAAATTGATTGAAACCAACCTTGATCACCTATTCCCTTCTTTGGCCGAATGCTTCTCCTTCTCACTTTTCTCTTTTCTTTCTCTTGTTTCTTGGTGAATAGCGTGAGTTCTCTTCAAAAATTGATTAAATCTTGTTTTTATACTTATAACAATTTCATTAATGACCATCTTGTCCCTTAAATAATTGCTTCTTGGTCCCTAACTACTTCTTATTCCATTTGGGCTCTTAATTGATTGCTTTATCATCCTTAAACTCTTACTTATCTCATCTTGACCCCTAATTATATAAACTTGTTCCACTTTAGTCCATACTTCATATTAACTTATAACTTTCCAATGAAAATGACTGAATTACCCTTATACTAACTTAGTCTACAAATGGAGCTCAATCAATCTCTACACTTTTATCTCACTTCATTAGTCTCTTTGGGTCTTAAAATATCACTTAGGGTTGATTACTATGGAAATCATATGGAAATCATAAATAAGCATCGAGGGCTTACAGTGTTGATATTGGTTATTTAGGTGATCTATAATGAATTTTGAACTTATTTTGTAAATTTACTTTTAACTCTTCTATATTAAGAAAATTTTAGATCTGAATACTTTAACTTTTTAATCTTCATCTATTGGAAAACTTTTGTGGTATGAAATCTTCTTAAGACCAAAAGAATTTTTTATCTAATGGTTGGTCTACTTCTCTATAAATTATACTTAACTCTTTTAATGCTTCTTCTATTTCTCTTTAACTCTTTTTCAAGTAAATATCTACAATATTTTCTTGCTTTTATATCTTCTATTAACTCTTCTAAATATTACGGTCTGTCTCTATCTTCGTTTGTCCTCAAGCGTATGTCTAATTCTAAGTTGTATTCTTTTAAAGTTCTAAAAGTTCCACTTAGACGATTTATTATATTTATTCTAAAATGAAGTAAACGTTTAGGGTCTTGCTTTTTTTATTCTTTTAAAGATTTTGACTTTATAAGGCTCACATCATTTTTTATTTACACAGTTCGTTTAAGATACTATCTATTTCTTTGATTTTATTTTTTAACCTAGTTTTATAATCTTCTGACTGTTTGAAATGCCTTGATACTATTGTATAGTAGATTCCTACAATAATACATCTTTCTCTATTTATTAAATCTAATTATTGATAAGTATCCTTTGATCTTTCTAAAAGTTTCTATAAATAGTTTTTATAAAGTTCTTTTGTTTTAAGAAGAACCTGGTTCTTGTTTTTCAAAGTCGAAGAAATCAAGTAGTAAATAAATTCATTAAATACAGTAAAACAAAAACTGAAAGTGTACCCATTTCTACACATCGAAAATTGCCCTAGACCCTGAATTGTTCAACTGGTCGAAGTTCGACCACCAGTTATAGGACCAAACCCTCAAATCACGATCGAAGAACCTTGCCATGTGTTTTAATTTTTCTCTCATCTGTTTTGTGTAGTATAATGTTGATGTAAGGTTTCTGGAATTGATTTTCCATCATCTTTTACAAATGAAATACATCACGTACTTATAGGGGTGGCAGTTATTTTTTGATAACCGCCAGCAATTATTTGATCCAATCTGATTCAAATGGATTTGGATCGAGTTATGGGTTTGGATCATTTTGGGTGGACCCAACCTAATAACCCAATAACCCTGTAAGTCCTTGATCTTATTTACGGTTTCCCTAATATTAGCTCCTAAGTGATGTTTCGAGATCCCAAGTGATCAATGAAAGTGTCTAGAGATGTAGAGAATTTTTAAGAATTGATCAAACCCAATTGGAGAATAAATAGAAGGGTAAATGGTCAATTCCCTTTAAGTCCATATGAGTTAATGTGATAAGGGATTAAATTGAAAATAAGTTTATGAATTTGAGGTCAATTTATAATTAAGTAAAGTTTAGGGGTGAAAACAAATTTTTAGGACATAATGGTCATTTTCAAAAAGATCAAATTATATATATCATTGACTTAGCCGTTTCCCCCAAAATGAAAGAAGAAAATCGAGACAAAAGAGGGTGAAAGAGAGAGTGTTCAGCCAAGTTAAGCAAAGGTGAATCAAGTTAGTTTCATGTCATTTCAAGCTTCCAATCAAGTATTCAAGCCAAACCAAGCTAGAAGAACAAGTTGGAAGCAAGATACAAGCCAAACCAAGGATAGTTTTATGATTTTTGAAGTTGTTTCAATGATGTTTGTGATGATGATTTTGTTGGTTTTTGATATGAGTTTTTATGTATGATAAAAGTTGAGTTTTAAGAGACTTAAAGTAAGTGTAAACTTCATAGAAATCATTCAAGTTGATATGTTAGGGTTTTGGTGGAAGAGACCCTAAGTTTGATATGAGATGGTTGTAATTGAAATAAGTTGCTTGTTAAGTGTTTGATGAAATGTCTAAGTGAAATAAAATGAAAAATTTGAATGAAATGAATTAGTTATGTGTTAGGCCATATAAGGCCATAGTGAGGAAATATAATACATGGTCATTTGATGTTTTTAAGCATGATTCCATGTTGAATTCATACTAGAGAAACCTATGATAAGCTTATGGAAATGTTAGAAACCAATTTAGACAACTTATATTTTATGGTCTCCAAGTGAAGGGCAATAGTAAGTATTATGTAATACCACTTCATGTATGTGTTTTAATGCATTAAATGAGTATGTTTGAGTATGTATAGCAGTAAGGGAAAGAGAATTAAGATTTAGAATGAAAAATGTGAAAGTTGCCTTGAAAAAGTGGTGAAAGAGTGAGGTTTTTCCTAGGTTTCGTCATCTGATAGTTGAAATTTTTCAGAACCATTTTACGGGTGATGTAAGTACGAGTTAGGGAGATAAATGGAGCAAAAATGGAGAGAAGAAAATATAGGGAGTGCTCCCTAGGTAAGGTTCGGCCAAAAGGGGTATGAAAATGCCATTTTTTGTGTCAAGCTTCGAACAATGGTTTCGAGTGTATAGGGGTGTTCCTAGGTGAGAATAAGTAGGATTCATGCAAAGAAAATAGAATTTTAAAGCTTCGATTAAATTGAAATTGAGAAGGGAAGTATGTAAGCAACATAATGTTTAAATGAATTAATTGAGTTATAAGCAATGTAATGAGTTTCGTATGGTTTAGTTTAGCCTATTCTAAGCGAGAATGTGATGTGAAGGTGAAGAACAAGAAAGCAGAGTCAGAGAAGGCCATTGGAGCCCACTTAAGGAAACTTGAATTCAAGGTGAGTGCTACACTTTATTTTGAAGTATTTGAAATGAGATTCAAAAGTTATAAGAAAAATTTCTATTGTGAGTGTTCAAGTAATTTCATATATAAGTTTATACTTGTTTTAAGTGTTTAAACATTTTATAAAGTATGTTTGCCATTTTGGTATTTGAAATGAGTATTTTGATTTATAAGACATTTTGTGTGAAAAGTAAGTATTTATGATTTCATAAGTATGAGCTTGTTATAAAATGAAATTCAAGTTTTAGTTTTAAACCCCTTTTATAAATGAAGCTATGTTTTATGTTTATGCAAATAAGAAGTAAGATTTGTAGATTTAAAAGTTTGATGCAAAAACAATTGATATGTTGTTTATGTGAAAATTTGTAAGAAAAAGTTTTATTATGTTAAGTTTTAAATTTTGATATAAGTACTTTACTAGTTTGAATGCTTTTACATGATTAATGACAGGACTTGCCCTAGGTCTTCTAACTTAGACTTTAGTGGCCCCACCCGGTACCCCAACGGAATCTTTTCTGACTCATGCTAGAGAATCAGAAAGATTCCACGGAGCGAACCCATTTTAAACTTTTCTAATTTTCTAAATCTCGTTTATATATATTGAAACATGGGTAGGATTTTTTTTTTTTTATAAAAACGGACAAAGTTTCCCCCTGTTTTATTCAAAATCTACTAAACTCAAAACCTGCATAAAAGTTTATACACTTCTAAAATCTCATTTTCTCAACTACTAAATGAACCTCCGGTCCACATCAAATCCATCGACAACTCAAACATCTCCATTGGCAAAATCCACAACGTAAACTTTTCTTTCAAAACATACTAGAGATTTTGTAAAACAAAATTTACATGGATATGTAATTTTACGTTTACTAAATAAGGTTGTAATTTACATCAACCTTTGAATTAAAACATAGGTACATAAACTTGATTATATAATATGAATTTTGCAAAACATGTTAAAATGCAAAGTATGATCACAGATGTCATCGCCGCTCGGGACCCACCTAATCCATAGCAGGAGATCTGACTGTCAGGGTGCTGGGGCCTACACCTGAAGAGGTTTCTAGAAAAACATAAAAGTAAATAGAATGAGCTAAAGGAGCTCAGTGAGTACATTAATTTTTTTCTACTATAAAAATTTTATCTTTCATAAAAATCACTCTCCCATGTTTATAAACATTTTATTTCATAACAAGCAAAAGATATATAAATTTGCTAACAAGAAAATAAACTTTCTAAAATTAATGCCAAACATAAAATATAAATATTTCAATAGAAATCACTAAATGGGCATTTAGAGTATATAACTCACTAAATGCCATTTTTCTTTCGGAAATGATTTAAACTCAAAATCTATCATTTCTATTGCTTGGTCTACTTTCTAAATGCACCAACAGAAACCCAAGAAAGCTATAACTCCCATGTCGACTAACTAGCGTCGTACGATGAGAGTGGGTCACAAGGCGACTAAACTAAGGCCGCTCAATGTGACGTCACGTGGCAACTAAACTAGTGTCGCTTACCGTGACTATAAAGACATCTCATTGGCTATGCTGTGGAATTCTACATCGCCACACATAGCGAGATAACACCTCATAAGTGTAGAGGGCGACACAACTCACTTGCTAGACTCAATCTACCATTGTTAGTGACACGCCCCCTTACACATGCGTCTTTCCCTACACGTACAAGGTATTCCGATCGCGTCTAATCTACAATCTTGTTGGTTTTGGGTTGCCATTGGCCTTTGAAAATTTATTGGATATATTTTAGAAACCTGAACTAAAATACTTTGGCTGAAAATGTGAAATCTGTTTAACATAAAACTATAATAACTTGAAATCTCTTTCTTTTATAAATCATAAAGTTCAACAACGCTACAACTTTCAATTCATGGTTCAAAAATACATCAAATGCATTGATTTCTTTTAAATCTCTAAAAATACACATACTAATAAGTGCAATAAATTTCTTAACTATTTAAATTGATGTTTAAAACAACTACAAGTAGGATTTGATAAAAATATAAATTTTTTATACTCACCCTTTGCTTTGCTCTTTGCTAGGAAGATTTTCACAAGTTCTCCCTTGCTTCCCTCACTTCTTCTGCACCTACAAGAAACATTCTAAGTTAGAATTTACTAATTCTAACTATATAAAATTCATTTCATTGGTTTTAGCTCATCTAACTCAATTAGACATTATTCTAACTACTAACTTCATATCTTGGTTCCAACTTGATATTGGCCCTAAAATTCCTTCGTCTTTCCATCATTCTTACTTAATTCTACCTAGAAACACATCTAGCATCGAGTAATTATTTTAGAATGGTTGAATTGGATTTTGGATTAAAATGACCCCCCTTTGGCCAAATGGTATCTAGCCATCATTCCTTTCATTTTCTTTCATTCATTTTTTATTCTAACATCCTCCTAACTCTTCATTAACTCATCCCAAGTATTACATTGAGTAGTTGTAATCATTTGATAATAACTCTAGCCCATACCCTTAAATTTCAAATAGTAATTTCCTCCAATTTCATTTATTTCTATTTCATTAGTTTCCATTCATTTTATTTCACATCCAAACCTAACATAACAACTTCAATTTTCGTGAATTCAACTAAAACACAAATTCCCTTCATACTAAAAAAATTCATAATCAATATTTTCTTAAATTTTCTCTCCACCAACTAACTCAAAACCATTAAAATCATCACTCAAATTAAACAAACACCAAAAATTAATCACATCTCAACATACACCCCTTTTTTGCCATACACCATAAAGTCATGCAAACTCATTCCATTAACTTTTCTTCATTTAATGCATCAAACATCACCACAACATTTCAGATAACATCTAACATCAAAAATAATCAATTAAAGTAAACTTATTTCCATAAATCATCAAAACCCTAACTCTTACCTCACTAACAACTTTGACCAACTCTTGTTTTGAACCTCCTTCCAGTTTCAAGCTTGATTTGATGATAATCAACCTCTATTCATGTTAAAAATTCCATCAAAAACTTAAAATATCATCAAACCATAAAAACCCATTAAAACTACATCAAACTAATAATAAATTCATTTAATTTTCACTCACCTAATAGCTTTAATTCTTCCTAGCTATGGGTTGATGAAGATGAGAGCAAGAGGTGAATAGAATTGCTTGAAACCTTGGTCTTCTCCTTTTCTTCTTCTTTTCCTTGTTCTTCTTTCTTTCTCGATTTTCTTTCTTTTCTATTTTTCTTTCATTCGACCCTTTCTTTTTCTTTTTTTTTTCTGTTCTTGGACAACACCACTTTCTCTCGTCTAATTTCTTGACTTCTCATTTATATATTGCTACAAAATTACCAATTTGTCCCTCTAAATTACATTTTTACCCCTTAAAATTTTAAAATTCCATTTTCTACCCCTTACTTTACACTTACTTGGTTCCTATTGTGCCATGTGTCACTTTATCCAGCACACACCCTTCATGCTTATCCTTTCCTTGCCACATCACCCTTTATTCTTATCTCTTTGGTTTCAATTTTTCCGGAACGTCCGAATTCAGTTTTTCCGAGACTTTTTTGAAATTCTACCAAAATTCTCTAGGGCTTATATTTAGACTCCCTACATACTCCTGGTAACTTGGATGACCCTTAAAAATCATTCTATGCCTCTTAACAGCTCTTCGTAAATTCACTGAATTGCCTCCAATGATTTCTGAATTGATTTCTTTTTAATCCGAATTACTTTCGAAAGGTCATTTAGGTCCCTAAAGTACTTCTTAAGTATTTTAACATTCATTTTGACCCTTCGCTAAATTTTTAGAATTTTTCTGAATCCTTTCGAAATTTTTGATTGTATCTAGGAATACTTCCAATTTTACTCAAACGGACTCATTCTGGCTCCGTTTCAATTCCCTAGAATCTGTTTATCATTCCGAAGACTTTTGGCTTCCTAAGGTCTCACTCGAAAATTTCACCATTCATCCGAAAAACTACTATTCATCCGAATAGCCACTATTATTCAAAAATCATTATTTCTCCAAAAATACTATTCATGAAATTTTGGGGCTTACAATTAAGGTGAGCTATTTTGTGCTTTTTGCACTGAACTAAGGTATTTTAGTGCTTATGGCACTTAGAAATAAGTTTTGTGCTTCTTGCACTAAGAAAAATGATATTTTGTGCTTTATGTACTAAAAAAATGAGATTTCATGCTTTATGCACTCAAAAATCAGATTTTGTGCTTATTGCACTAAGTAAAGTAAAAAGAAGTTTTCAAATGCCATAAGTATACCCACTTTTATAAGAATACATTTTAGACCCGATCGGTATATCCCACATTAGTATGACAAGTTCTAAGGGGATGCATCACTAGCTTGGGGGGAAATTGAGTCTGTCGTGTCACCTTTACTTGTGTGATATATTATCTTGTGTTATTGTTAGCGATGCAGCATTCCACACATAACTACGAGATGTCTTTGTAAGTAAGTAAGTGTCACTATTGGTGTCAGTTCAAAATCGTCACGTGACTCCATGTCGATTAGCGTTATGCCCAGCTATAGCATGGTTGTAAGCATAATGGGGTACGAATTGTGCTTTTGGAAACCAAAGTAAGTATTTGAAGCATTAAAAGCATTTTCAGACTTTACTATAAGTGATAAGTGTTTAACAATTGTATGCTTTTCAATTTATATGTTTTATATGAAGTTTATATAAATATGAGTTTTATGAATTCCCTATGCATATTTTTGCATTGAAGTACATAAGTTTTATATGAATTTTTATGAATTTATAAGTTTTACAAGTTTTAGCCTATAGCTTTATGTATGTATAAGTTAAAATGCTATGCAATTTTTTAAGTTTTATGTGAATTTTATGCACATATGAGTTTATAGTTTTTATATGTATGTTTTGAAACTAAATGAGATTTATGCTTTTTAAGTGATGAGTTGTATGAAGTTTTTATGTAAATATGTTTACAAGCATTTTGATGCCCTTATGAGTTTTATAGTTTTATAAGTTTTATATGAAGTTTTATGCGTTTATGTATTTTCAGGATTTTTAAGACGCCCCTTCCTGGACCGCCACTAGGCTCCTATCCTAGAGGGACACCCGCGCACTCCATCGATCTCCTTTGGCCCGTCTCGACGAACTAAAAGATAATTGAGGAGCAAACCCTCTAACTTTGTCTTTAAACTTTCTTTGAAAAGTTGCTACAAATTTCTCGCGACTAACTTTTATAAACCTTAAACTTTAAATATGGTTTTGGGTTGGTTTTAACTTAAAAATTTGGTCATTTAGAAAACTAAATTTCAGCAGCATAATGGCTGCAAAATGGACAATTCAGAAACTTGCAGTTTCAAAATAAAACACTTCAACTAAATCCCTTTCAATCGCCAACCCAAACTTCTCACAATAAGTTCAATAACAATGTACTTCTTTTTCACAAAACACAAGTTCTATAGTAAACTCATGACAATTCAAAATAAGCTACTTTTTATTACAACTCAAACTACACTTTATTTACAAATGTATAAGTATGTATATGCTATATGCACAATCTTTAAAAAGCAAGAAGCATAGCCGACTCGATGCCCACCTATCGCGACGGAGGAGATCGTTGATCACCTACAAAAGTACCTGAGGAGGTTAGGGAAAAATAAGGGGTGAGCTAGATAGCTCAATGAGTGCATTTAATCTTTAGAAAACTACACTTTACCTTGAACTAAACTTATCTTAAAAGTTTTTACAATAAATTTCTATTTCTTAAAGCATAAATTATAAGTCTCATTCATTCTTTGCATAGCATTATAAAAGCACTTTGCAAACATATATAAAACATTCATTTGTCAGAGCAATATAATGTTACAAACTTTAAAAAAGCACCATTTCGTAACCTTAATCTCCGGTCACATGCGACTTAGCTCGCTAATGTCGCAATGTGAAGATTATGTGGTGTTGTATACTGACACCAATCGTGACCCAAATATGGGACCTCTCAACACTACATGCGGAATCTTTACATCGCATAAATGCAGTGTGAGACCATATCCCATAAAGTAGGGTACTTACTCGCTAGACACTCTAATCACATACACACACGGTTAATGACTTGTCCCACAAACTTACCCTACTAAATAGGATATACCGTACGGGTCGGAACTCGATAACTGGAGGTACTAATGGCCTTTGAAAATATGGTTTTCTCTAATACTATGCCTTAAAATTTCTTTCTTGGTGCACAAGGCACTAACTTAAAATCTTGTAAGCTTTAAACTTAGAGTCCTTAGACTCTTTTCTTAGCTTAATTGAGACAAGAGCTCTTGAGCTCCATTCTTGAAATTTGCTTTAAATCTTTGAAGCTTTAAAAATTATAAACTCATGCCCTTGGGCTCATCTTACTCAAATCTATATAACATGCATAAGTATTCAAGTATTTAAGCATGCAAAAACAGAAATATGATTTCATATGCAGAAGCATAAAACTTTTGAAAACTCATTCATAAAAAGTGCACTCTGTAGGACCCCAAACTTTCATTTTATGATTTATAGTTAATTTACGGATAAATAGTAATATTTTTGGATGAATAGTATCTCCGGGCGAATAGTATCCGATGAATAGTAAAATTTTAAGACGGACCTTGAAAATCGAAAATATTTAAAATGATTAGTATGACTCAATAAAACTGAAACGAAGTAAAAATGAGTTTGTTTGGGTAGTTTCTGAAGGTTCCGAAAGTTACTCAATGAAAATGCCCTTATAGACAGGATTGTGAATACCGTTGACCTAAACTCCGTTTGAATTTTTTTTGAAGCCATGGATTGAGTCCTAAGAGATCTAATTAGAGTATTGTAAAGTCAATTTGATGAATGGGTGATCATAGAATTAATTTGGAATTTATTTCAGAATGAATTGTATTAATTTTTAACGTTAAGGGTATAAATGAGATTTTATGATATTAAACCCATTCTAAAAGCACAATCCATGTGATTATTGATGGACCAATGGTGGACTAACACCTAATAGTCATCTTTTGACTAAATTTGTGGTTGAGATTAATTAAAATTGATTAAAGATAAGTAAATGGATAATTATGGAAGTTTATGGATCAATTTGAAATAAGATTACATGTTAGGGTTCAAAATAGAATAAGCAAGAGTTAAGGGCCAAAATCTAATTAATTATGGGACATGATGGTCATTATAGAGATGTTATAAGTATAAAAACCAACACTTAGCCATTTCTTCCATCATTTTTTTCACCCAAACACACACAAAAACGGGATTGAGAGAAATGAAGAAGAGGGGTTTCGATTATGCATGGAAGGAAGGTGAAATAAGTTGGTTTCATGCCTTTTCAAGTTCCAAACTAAGAATCCAAGCCATCATAAGCAAGAAAAACAAGTGAGGAGCAAGATCAAAGCCAAAAATAGGTGAGTTCCATCACTTTTTAAGTTGTTTCCATGTTGTTGGTGATGATGTTTTTGTGGTGGTTTGATTGGATTTTTTATGAGGTTTTTATATATGACTGTAGTTGAGTTTTATGACACCAAAAATAAGTATAAACTATATGGAAATCATTAGGTTTGATGTGTTAGGGTTTTTTTTGGAATAAACACTAAGTTGGTTGAATTGGTTTTAAGTGAATTTTTATGCTCACCAAGTGTTTGACAAAATGCTTAAGTGAAATAAAATGCAAAAAATTGAATGAAATGAATTGTTTAAGTGATAGGCCATGTAAGAGCATACTAAGAGAAGTATGGAACTAAGGTCATTTGATGTTATTAAGCATGATTCCATGTTAAATTCATGCTAAGGGAACCTAGGATAAGTTTATAAGAATATTAAGAATCAATTTAGACAACCTATAGTTTATGGCTTTAGGTGAAGTGTATTGATGGAAATCATGAAATATCACCCCATATATGTGTTTTCAAGCATTAAATAAGTATATTTAAGTGTGTATGGCATTAAGAAAAAGAGAGTTAAGATTTTAGAATGAAAATGGTGAAAATGATATTGAAAAAGTGATGAAAAAATGAGGTTTTTCCTAGGTTTGGACACTCGTTTGTTAGAATTTTTCAGAATCGTTTTACGGGTGATCTAAATGCGAGTTAGAGAGATGAATGGAGCAAAAATGAGGTCAAGAGCAGCCCTAGAATGGGCTATGAATAGTTCTCGGCCAAAAGGGGTACCAAAATTTTGACTTTTCGTTTCGGGCTCCAGAAAACTATTTTGGGCATATGGGGATGCTCCTAGGTGTATATAAGTAAGGTCCATGCAAAGAAAATGGAATTTTAAAGCCTCGATTAAGTTGAAAACGAGTAGGGAAGTAAGTTGGTAAAATAGTACTCAAATGAATGAATTGAGTTATAAGTTGTGTGATAAGCTTTGTGAAGCTAAAATTAGTGAATTCTAAGCGAATATGTGATGTTTAGGTGAAAAGGAAGGAAGCGGAACCAATGAAGACTATTGGACCTCACTTAAGGGAATTTGAATTTAAGGTGAGTGCTAAATTAGTTTTATCAAAGTTTATGTTTAATTGAAGTATTTGAATATATTTGATATCAAGCTTTAAGTGTGAATGACATGTGAGTGCTCCATTGTGTTTTGAAGTATTTGCCATTATTTTGAAGGGTATAAGAAAAATTTATGGTGTATATTATGTTTTATTTTTCAGTGATTGCAAGTGATTTTGAAATACTACAAGAATAAATTTTATGGTGAAGGCCAAAGTAAATATATATATATATATATATATATTATGCTTGTTTTAAGTGTTTAAGTATTCTATGATATGTTTGTCATTTTAAGTATTTAAATGAGAATTATTTTGAATATCGTGTTTTGTACGGAAAAGTTTAATTCCTATGATTTTGTAAGTATGAATTTTATTTGAAGAGAAATTTAAGTTTTAGGTTTGACTACCAAATGAGCATGTTTTATGATTTTGTAAGGATATTTACGCTTTCCTAAGTATAAGTTTTATTTAGGAAGTGAAATTTAAAGATTTCATTTTAAGTTTTTAGCCCTTTCTTTTTATAAATGAGGCTACGTTTTATGTTATGTAAAGAAAAGTATTTTGATTTCCCTATAAGTGAAATTAAGTGGTTATTAATTTATAAGTTTTGCAATTTATATGATTTATATAAGGATTATTTAAATATGAAATTTTTATGAATTCTTTATGTGTATGTCGCATTAATAGATATGATTTATATGAAGTTTTATTAAGTCATTTTATATGTTTATTAAAATTTAAGTTCCGATGAAGTTATATATATATATGAGGTTTTAAGTACGATTAAGCATAAAATGATATTTTGTGTTTTTGCACTAAGTAAGAAAATAAAATGAATTTTCAAAGGCCATAAGTATACCCACCTTTATAAGTAAGTTTTAGACTCGGCCGATATATCCCACATTAGTATGGCAAGTCCGGGGGGGATGCGTCACTAACTTGGGGGGAAAATTGAGTCTGTCGCGTTGCCTCTACTTTTGTGAGATATTATCTCGTGTTGTGGTTAGTGATGTAACATTCCACACATAACTATGAGATATATTTATAAGTAAGTAAGTGTCACGGTTGGTGTCTGTTAAAAGTGTCACATGACTCCACGTCGGTTAGTATTATTATAGCTATCGCGTGGTTGTAAGAATTATCAGCTACGAATGGTGCTTTTCGAAAATTAAGTAAGTATTTAAAGTATTGAAAGCAAAGAAAGATGTTTTATATGTTTTAAGCACGTTTTACGATAAAATGAAATGAAGTTTTGAGAAAATTTGAGAAATGGAAATTCATCTTATGTATTTTATAATCCATAAGTTTTCTACGGAGTTTTATGAATTTATATAAGTTTTATGGAATTTCCATTTTAAGCTATGTATGGAAAGGGAATCAAATTTTTATATGTTTTATGAGTTTCAATATTTATGTAGAGTTTTATGTATGTATAATTTCATATTGATACTTAATATGTAAGGTTTATGTGTGAATAAATTTAAAGGTTATTTAAAGTTATAAGTTTTCTATAAATTTTATGTCAATATGAGTTGTAGTTTCCATATGTACGCTTGGCAATTTAAATAAGATTTGTATTTTTAAATCTCAAGTTAAATGAAGTTTTTGTATATATATGAAATTTTAGTTGATATGCAATTTATAAGTTTAAGTTGATATGCAATTTATAAGTTCCATATGAATTTTTGTGTACTTATGCTATTATAATTTTCATATGTATGCTTTGGGGATTTAAAAAAAAAAAAAATTATGCTTAAGAGAATTTAAAGTTATAAGGGATTTTTATATATGTATAAGTTTTAGTTACTTTTTGATACCCTAATGGATTTTATAGTTTTATAAGCTATGTGTAAGATTTTATGTATCTATGTATTTTATGGATTTAACACTCACACGTTACAACGAAATAAGTTTTGAAATTTATGTGAAATTTTAATAAATGGAAATATATTTTGCAAAGTGTTTTAAGGAGGCATTTTAAGAAATAAAACCTTTTAAGTTAAAAAAAGAAATTAAGCACTCACTGAGCTCCCATAGCTCATCATTTTTTGTTTTTATGTTAAAAACCTCCTTAGGTACGGACGTGGGTGACCAAGATGGAGAGACTCCTCCAGAAAAGTAAGTGGACGACAACGCGACAATTGCACCGTTTTAATTTTTCATATTATGTATTTGAAAAAGATCTTATATAACTGCATATTTAATAGATACATGAGTGCTCCAGAATTTATTCGTAATAAGAAAAATTTTAAGTTTCAAACTATGGTATGAAATTATAAAATATTTGATTTATGATTTTATGTTTTTGATTATTAACAAAATGGAAATTTGATTTATGCTATTATAAGTATGTTTGTGGAAGAAGTTTGATTAGAAAATGAAAGTATATGAAAGTGTATTTTACCTTGCAGGTATTTTGGTTAAGTTAAAAATACAACCGTTATGCTGTCGAATTTTCTAATGAGAAAAAAAAAAGAAAAAATCCAACCTATTCTAGTTTTCCAAAATAAGAAAAGATTTTAAGGGTTTGCTCAACGGATTTCTTTTAGGCCAATTTGCAGGGTTTAGGAGGATTCTGTTGGGGTGCTAGGTAGGGCCCTTCGGACGTACATATGGAGGGTTTCGGATTGAGTCCTGTCACACTCACCTTGACTTGTAACTCAACTAAACAAACCTCAAAGACCCTCTCTTGGCTCCGTCAAGTGCTCCTCACCTACATAAAGATAGGCAATGACAGGATCCAATCCAAAACCCTTTATACGTACGTCCAGAGGGCCCTGCCTGGCACCCCAACGGATTCCTCCTAACCCTACTAGAGAGGCTAAAAGAAATTCATGGAGTGAACCCTTAAAATATTTTCTTACTTCGTAAAATTAAAATGGGTTAGATTTTTTTTTCCTACAGATTAAAAATTCGACAGTATAACGACTGCGCTTTTAACTTAGCCAAAATAACCCATAAAGAAAAATGCACTTCTATATACTTTTATTTTCCAACCCAACTTCGTCCACAACCATACATTTCAATCATAAATCCATTTCTTAAAAATCAAAAGCATAAAATCGTAATTCAGATACTTTGTAACTTACGAAAACTTCTTTAATGTGACTAAAACTTTTCAAAGTCATTCATAATTAATTTACCACTCATTTACAACTTAAACATGTATTTGCATATGATTTATTTTTTTCTTCAAATACAACATATGCAAAAATATATTTATACAGAAACAATGTCGTGTCCTTGCCTACCTATCCTTCCGAAGGAGCCCTCTGTTCTTGGTCACCCACTTCTATACCTGAAGAGGTTTTTATCATAAAAATAGAAAACAGTGAGCTTTAGGAGCTCAGTGAGTGCTTAATTTCTTTTTAACTTAAAATATTTTTTTTTTAAAATACCACTTTAAAATGTTTTTCAAAATACATTTCCACTTCTTGAAATTCCTTATAGGCTTCAAAACTTATATCATTAAAATGTGAGTGCTAATTCATAGAATGCATGTGTGTATAAAATCTCACATAAGCTTGTAACCCTATAAAACTCATAAGGGCATCAAATTGCGTATAAAGTTTATATACACATAAAATTCCATATAACTTAAAATTAATTTCTAAAACGTAAATTTTCTTCAAATTGCAAAACATACATATAGAACTATAAACGCATAAGGGTATAAAATTCCAATAATCTTATAATTTGTATATCCTTTTGAACTTATATTCACATAAAACTCTCTCTATATATACTTAAAACTTTATTTAAACTGAAAACTTAAAATTACAAATCTTATTCCAATCACAAAGCATACATATGAAAAATACAACTCACATGTACATAAAATTTATATAAAACTCGTACATTTAGTAGTATTTCGAGTTCGCATACACATAAAGTTTCTTCTAGAAATTGTAATTTATAAAACATATAAAAATTTAAATCTCAATTTGATGCATGGCATTGAAGTAGAAATTCGTAGAACTCATGTATTCATAGAAATTCATAGGAAACTTATAAATTATAAAACAAGTAAATGAATTTTCCATTTTGTAAACTTTCTTAAAATTCAAATTTCATTTAATCATAAAACATGCTTAAAGCTTACAAAATATTTTCCTTTGTTTTTAACACATAAATACTTTCTTAATTTTCAAAAAGCATCATCCGTACCCCATGATACTTACAACCATGTGGAAGTTGTGATCAAGCTAACCGAAGTGGAGTCACGTGGCGCTTTTAACAGACACCAACCATGACACTTATTTATTTATAAAGACATCCCGTAGTTATGTGCGGAATGTTACATCGCTAACCATAACATGAGATAATATCCCGCAAAAGTAGAGGCGACGCGATAGACTTAAATCCCCCCTGGACTTGCCATACTATTGTGGGATATACCGACCGGGTTTGAAACTTACTTATAAGGGTGGGTATACTTATGACCTTTGAAAATTCATTTTATTTCCTTACTTAGTGTGAAAGCGCAAAATCCCATATATGAGTGCAATAAGCATAAGATTTTAATTCAGAATACATAAAACACAAAAACTCATACTTTGAAATGCATAAGTTTTCAAATTCCATTTTCTTAGTGTAAAAAGCACCAAATAACATTTTGTTAAGTGCGAAGAGCACAGAATAACTTATCCTTTAAAATCCATAAATCTCATTTTTTTTCTTTACATAATCATAAAATGTACTTTAGTGGCTAAAGATTTAAAACATAATATTTAAATTTCACTTTATAAATAAAACTTATACTTAGGAAATCATAAATATCCTTACAACATCGTAAAGCATAACTCATTCGATAATCAAACGTAAAACTTAAATTTCTCTTTAAAATAAAATTCATACTTATGAAATCATAGAAACCAAACTTTTCCATACAAAACACGATATTCATAATAATGCTTATTTTAATACTTAAAATGGCAAATATATCATAGAATACTCAAACACTTAAAACAAGCATAAAATATATATAATTGCTTTAACCTTCACTATAAAATTATTCTTGTAATATTTCAAAACCAATTGCAATCACTTAAAATAAAACATAATGTACACCATAAAATTTTCTTATACCCTTCAAAATAATTGCAAATACTTCAAAACACAATGGAGCACTCACATGTCATTCACACATAAACATTGATACCAAAAATATTCAAATACTTCAATTAAACATAAACTTTGATAAAACTAATTTAGCCCTCACCTTACTCAAGTTTCCTTAAGTGAGCTCCCATGATTTTTTTCGATTCCACTTACTTCCTCTTCACCTATTTTTGCTTGATTCTTGCTTCCAAATGGTTCCTCTAGCTTAGGGGGGGCTTGAATTCTTGGTTTGGAACTCAAAAATGCATGAAAATCACTTGTTTTCCCCTTGGTTCTTCACTTGGCCGAACCTCACCCTTCTTCTCCACCTCACCGAAGCATAAATATATTTGTAATGTTTTGTGCTTCAAATTTCACCAAGTGTCATATTTATACTTAAACAATTCTATAATGACCATCATGTCCTTTAATTAATTAGACTTTGGCCCTTAACTCTTGCTTACTCTTGCTTATTCTATCTTAGCCCATATCATGTAAACTTATTATCCATTCCATTTTCTTTAATCATTTCAAATTGATCCATAAACTTCTATAATTATCCATTCCATTTTCTTTAATTAATTTTAATTAATCTCAACCACAATTTTAGTCAGAAGATGACTATTAGGTGTTAATCCACCATTGGTCCATCAATAATCACATGGATAGTGCTTTTAGAATGGGTTTAATATCATAAAATCTCATTTATACCCTTAATATTAAAAATTAATACAATTCATTCTGAAGTAAATCCCAAATTAATTCTATGATAACCCATTTATCAAATTGACTTTTCAATACTCTAATTAGATCTCTTAGGACTCAATCCATGGCTTCAAAAAAAATTTCAAACGGAGTTTAGGTCAACAGTATTCACAATCCTGTCCATAAGGGCATTTTCGTTGGGGGTGGCAAATTGGGTTGACGGGTCGGGTTGGACACGACACAAACACGACACGATAATTTTTAACATGACACGAACACGACACGATAAATAAACGAGTTGAACTCATTCAACACAAACATGACATGATAATAAACGAGTCAACACGAAAACGACATGATTAACCCGTTTATTAACGGGTCATTTAGCTGACCCATTTAATTGACCCGTTAAGCTGGCCCGTTTAATTGACCCGTTTATGAATTTAACCATATTTAATACATTTAAATTTTAATTCACATCTAATAAAAAATGACATTAACATACTCAAATACAATCCAAAACCTAAAAATACAACCATCCACAAATACAATCCAAAACATAAAAATACAATCATCCATAAACACAATCCAAAACATTAAAAAACAATCATTCACAAATACAATCCAAAACATTAAAATACATCCAAAACATAAAAATACAAACATCCACACAAATGAATATAAAAACATAGATGCAAATATCATTCTTACTATTAAACATAAAAATACAAACATCCACACAAATGAATATAAAAACATAGATGCAAATATCATTCTTACTATTAAAAAAACAATATCAAAAATGTATCCGCAAATATAGTTCTTCGTATTAAAAAACAACATCAACTGTTGATTGCAATTGCATCCACCAACTACAACCTGCGAAAAAAATAATAACTAAAAGTTAGTTAATTAGTAAATTATACATTTATACATGAAAAGATATTATAACAAATATTTTATCAAAACCAATTAAATTTTACCACTACAAGGCAATTTGTGATGCAACAGATTCGATAGTATGATTACTAGTGCTAACAGTTTCACGATCAACATTCATGTTCATCACATCTTCGGTAAGTTCATCCAATCCAAGATTTGGATTCTTTACAATAATGACAAATAATAAAATTAAGAATATCCCATTATATAATAAAAATAAAACTCATAATGATAAGACACATGTAAATTGAAATTAACACTTTTTAGTAAAAAATTACCTTTAACTCCATATATCCAATCTCTAGTGCAAACAGCCTCCACCACATGTGGTTTAAGTGAACTCCGATATTGATCAAGGACTTGACCACCAATGCTAAATGTTGATTCGGATGCCACCATAGATACTAGGATGCTTAAAACATCACGAGCCATCATTGCGAGTTCAGGAAATCGAATTGCACTGACTTTCCAAAAACTCAAAATATCAAAATCCTTCGTCTCTTGAAGCTTTGGTTCATCCAAGTACAACTCCAATTGTGTCTTTCTTGTGAAATAACTATCACATGTATCTTTGTCAAACGATTTCCACTCCTATAAATATTTGTTAATAAAAAACAATGTTAATATTATACAAATAATATATATATATTTTAAACAAACGAAATTAAATATATGAACAAACTAGTAAATAGCAATTACCTTCACAAGACTAAAAGATGGCGGTGCACTAGTGGCTTGTGACAAAGAACTAGTGATCATGTTACGACCACCACCACTTGGAGTTGATGTCGAAGTAAATGTCGTTGAAGCATTTTTCAGATACTTATCAAACAACAAATACAACTTGCTTCGAACATTTTCAAATTCAAATGAATCCTCCCCATATACTTTTCTATAAGCAAAATCAACAAACTTCATCTTGTATCAAGAATCCAAAATCAATGCTATGGCCATGATCGTGGAAAAATCACCCCAATATTTGTTAAATTTAGTGTACATTTGAGTGGCCATATTTTTCAAAAACAAATCATCACTTTCCGAATTTTGCTTTAATAGCACATAAATTTCTAACACCTGGGGGAAGTATAAATTTGAAGTTGGATACTTTGTTCCCGAAAAAATGCAAGTGACTTGATAAAATATTTTCAAAAATAAGGCAATTTTCTCAACCTTGTCCCATTCACTTGGAGAAGGACAATGCTTGAAGTTACTATCACTCAACTCTAACGAACATAAAGCACGACGATAATTAATAACACTCACGAATGTTATGGACAATCAATTTCAAGCATAAGATAAGTCGAATTCTATCTAGTTGGAACATCTTGCCTTAGACCCATCTTACAATCAAGACAAACTTGATTCACGCATTCTAAAAATTTTTGTTTTCTCACTTGTGACCCCCTCACATATTTCACACACTCACGAATTTTATGGACCACCTCATCTATTTCTTTCAAACCATCTTGAACAATCAAATTAAGAATATGAGCACAACAACAAAATGTAAAAAATCACCATGACATAAAAGTGCCCCTTTGATGTTCAATTGATTTTTCAAAATATCAAGAAAAGATTTATTAGATGAAGCATTGTCCAAAGTAATTGAAAATAT
The DNA here is from genome assembly GCA_021234005.1 of Nephelium lappaceum. Classification (NCBI taxonomy): domain Eukaryota; kingdom Viridiplantae; phylum Streptophyta; class Magnoliopsida; order Sapindales; family Sapindaceae; genus Nephelium; species Nephelium lappaceum. Next base: position 3,637,260 of record CM038007.1, read on the forward strand.
CCTATTCTAAATTCCCCATTCACATAACAATGTATTAATCTTATAAGCTAAGGAAACTCCATCATGTGGTGGTGCCATGAAAGTAAAATTCAACACTTTCTTTTGTAACACCCAATCTTTATCAAGAAAATGTGATGTGAGACGTAAATAACCATCAGTAGCTATAGATGTCCACAAATCACATGTCAAACTAATTCTACCAGGGGATTCTTCTAGCATACTCCTAACCTTTTGTTTTTCATTGGCATGCATCTTCAACACATCCGCCTTTGCGATATTCTTAGAAACTAGAGTTAAATCCTTATCCAAATAATCATAACTTTTCCTAATCCATGTCCATTCCACAAATTGAAAAGGCAAATCATGACATACAATGGCAGCAACTATCATACCTCCAAATACTTCAGGATCTTTAGGCTTAGTAAGTGTTGCAACATCTCCACCGAATTTGTTAATAAACATTTGACTTATATCATAGTTTTTTCTCATCGAACAAGTTAATTCCATGTGGCGTTTCATGTAGCCAGTTCCATAATTGCTTTCACAAATATAAATTTTGTTGCATAACTTACACTTACTCCTTAGCTTTCCATCTTTACTTCGTGGTAGCTTCACAAATATAGTCCACACTTTTGATCTAAGCTTTCTTTTGCAAATAGGCTTTCTCACCATGACATTCTTCCCTTTTCCCATATCATTGGCCTCTACTTCGATAGAATCATCTCCTTCCTCATCGAAATCCTCTTCCATACTATTGGTTTCCCAATCGTCAATATTGACATCATTAGAATCCATAAATTTAACCTATACCTGAAGATTAATCAATAATAAACAAAATTAATAAAACTACAACAGAATTAGATTGTATCCAAAATCCACAACTCAATTACTCAACTCAACTATTTAAATTCCCAAAAAAAAAAAAAGAAACACATAAAAAAAAAAAAATATAGCTCATGGAGGAGACAACGTACTGTTACTGTAGTAGATGCTCACAGAGGAGACGACGCTGCACATGGATAAGATGGTGGACGACACTACGGTAGCAGCTCGATGACGTGGCGAGCGAGAAGAAGCTACGCGGAGAAGACGATGGTAGCAGTACTGCGCAGCAGTAGTTGATGCGCTACGAGCAGACGACGTTGCATGGGATGGCGGAGATGACACGGTGCGGCGGCAGTAGCTTTGAGGAGACGACCAGACAGATAAAAAGAAGCTACACGGAGGAGACGACAGTAGCAGTGCTGCGCAGCAGTAGCAAATGCGCTGCGAGCAGACGATGCTGTGCGGGACAGCGGGAGAAGATGTTGGACGACAGGTGACATGGCACGGCCAACAGATCGGTGTGTGTGGACGGTGGACTGTGGTGTGACTATTGCTCAGGCTTAGGCTGGGTGGTCGGCTAAGAGAAATCAAAAGAGAAAATAGAGAATTAGAGATGAAAATGAAATGTTAGAGTTTTGATTTTCAAATGATATATATATTATTAGTAAAATTACATAAACACCCTTTCATGTAAAATTATAATTTTACCCTCCTTAACTGGTCAACCCGTAACACGATTAAAGGAACACGAACCCGGCACGATTATTCGACGGGTTAAACGGGTTGACCTATTAATTTACCCAACCCGTTAATGCTCAACCTTAACCCGTAATATTTGTCTCGACCCGTTGTCTCGGGTTCCAAATTACCACCCCTAGTTTTCGCCGGCTAACTTTTGGAACCTTCAGAAACTACCCAAATGAACTCATTTTTACTCCATTTCAGTTTTATTGGGTTCTACTATTCATTCTAAATATTTTCGATTTTCCAGGGTCCGTCTTAAAATTGTACTATTCATCGGGTACTATTCACCCGAAAATATTACTATTCATCCATAAATAAGGTCGAGGGCTTACAAGCAAGCTTAGAAAAGGCTAAAAATGCATAAAGATAATGTATTAGAATGCCCCTAAACTCTATTTCACAATGACATTGTCTATGCACTAGCAACTTCCAATCTCCATTTCTCTTCAACCAACGCTTCAAACTTCTGATTTCTTTGCATGAATCCTACTTATTTATCCCTAGGAACATCCCCAAATGGTTCATTTCATCAATTGAAGTTTAGAATGAAAAATCATGATTTTTAACCCCCTAAACCCGAATGTGATGCACAGCCCAGCTTGGGTGTGCTTTTGCTTCGATTCTTGTTCCAAGACACTTCTTATCTCTCAATGTGGTCACCCGTAAAGTTTCATCGGATTCTAAGATCGTTTGGTATGGTTTCTAGCCTAAAAACCGACTTTCGGGACCACTTTTTAAGGGGTTTTTCTCACACCTTTGTAATTTAACTTCAATTATCTATCCTTGAGTGTTCCCTAACTCTTATACACTCATTGATGATCATACATGACAAAGAAATGTGGAAGAGAAGTGGCATTGTTGGTGCCCTTCACTAGTGCATTACAATGTCCAATAACTCTATGTATGCCTTAGTGCATTCTAATCTCTTCAATGCCTTGTCTAGCTTATCTTAAACTTATTTTGAGCCTTGAATGTATGGAATTTATTGGGTGTCCATACACCTTTAGCTTGGCTGAACCTACCTTAGTGTATACACCAACTATGGCTTTTCACTTTCTTTACATTTTAATAGCTTAATTCACTTAGGAATTTAATCAAACACTTGGTAGACAAACAATTAAACTAAACCAAGCTTAATCAAGTCACGTAGGGTTCTACCATATTCTTTCACTAAGTTTTGTTCATTTCATTGTCAACAACTCATCCATGAACTCATCTCATAATCTAGCACTAAAGCCCTATCAAAAATTAACTCAAAACTTAACTTAAAACCAACATGAAATCATACTTAAAGTTCCACCAAACTAATCTCAATTCAAGAATTCTTACCTCTTTGAACTTAAATTAAGCTCTTGGGATGTTAATCAAACTTGGGAGAGCTTAATTTGATGAGTGGGAGTCTTGGATTGGATGATCACCTATACTTCTCTTCCTTTCCCCTTGGTTGCCACAACTTTCTTTACTTTCTTTCTTTGGTTTCTCTTTGATCCCGTATGTATGCCTCTCTTGCCCAAAATGACTAAGTGTTTGATTATATATAAGGCTCCTTTGACTCATTTGACCACCTTTCGATATTATACTATGACCCTAAACCTTTTAAAATTGCTCGACCATAGAAAGTCTTGATTTCTTACAATTTGGTCTTTAACACTTTTTTTTTTCTTAAATACATTATCCTGCTTAATCCAATGGAAATAACTATAATGCCCCTTCTTGGAACTTGTTCTAAAATCATTTTCCAAGACTTATATCAAGTTCTCCACACAATTTAGAGGCTTAAATTTGGCATTTGTCATTTCATTCTCAAACTCTATCATCTCTTTATTTTAACTCTTAAAAGAAACACTCTTAAACTCAATGTCCCTTAACTTGGCTCATCTACTAATACTAAACTAGTCACGTATGTGAATGAGGGTTTATAATTTTCCATTCACGTCTTGAAATGGAATAAGATTTGAAACCTATGAGATTTGAAATAAAAATGCATTTTGAAAAGTTTTAAGGAGGTATTTTTAAGAAATAAGGCTTTTAGTTGAAAAGATATATAAGCACTCACTGAGCTTCCATAGCTCATAGTTTTTGTTTTTATGTTAAAAACCTCCTCATGTATAGAAGTGGGTGACCGAGACGAAAAGGCTCCTCCAGAAGAGTAAGTGGACAATGATGCGACAATACTTTTGCACAATTTCATTTTGCGTATTTTGTATTTGAAAAAAATTATATGTAAATATATGTTTAACATGTAAATGAGTGGTCCAGATTCATTTATGATACAAAAATTTTAGTTTTCAAACCATTGTATGAAATTGCCAATGTTTTGGTTTATAACTTCATGCTTTTACTTTTAACGAAATGGAAATTATGATTTATACTGTTGAAATATATGTTTATGGCCAAAAGAAGTTGGGTTGAATTGAGAAATAGTTGGAAGTGCAAATTTTTCTCTCAGGTTATTTTGGCTAATTTTAAAACGTGACTATTATGCTACTGGATTTTAGTTTTATAAAATGACTTGGTTTTAAAAAGTTGAAACAAAATTTTAGTTTTGAAACTGAAAACAACGCGACTAGTGTTAAAATGAAAGTGATGAAATAAGTTTGTAAGCAAAAAGTTTTAAGGGTTCGCTTCGCGAATTTCTCTTAGCCCATCTAGGAGGGTTAGGAGGGATCCGTTGAGGTACCAAGCAGGGGCCCTGGATGTAAGTATGGTATGATTCGGATTGGGTTCTGTCAAACCCAACATCTCCCGTTCACATAAGAGAAGCCAACCAGAACTTACAGAGAAAACATTAGCGACCCATTTATGATAAGGAGTACAAGCACTCATACAGGCAAATATACCATGTGATCTATGAACAACAATGTATGCAATGTGGTTTGTCTTTCAAATCTCAGTTGTACTACTATGCAAGAGATTAAAAATTTGTTCATTATTATGTCCTAGATTTAATAGAATTTTATTTGCTCGAGCATATTTAATCCCTTACATGCTCGATCCTCCAGTATTCCATATAATCACAATTGCCATTCCAAATTGCAAATTGTCGCAATAAGTAACTATAAGAACAAAATAAAATTCATTAAATCTTCTTGTCTCACTTTCGTCCCTCGGTCAACAAAAATGACTGACACCATAGTTATATCTCATAGGTTGCATTATCGTAGTCATAGAAGACACACTAATGATACAAACATCACCTCGTTACTTTGAGACAAAGTAAACGATAATTGAGGACATAGGTAAAAGTTTTATATAAACTTCAATGGAACTTACACAATGAGGAATTAATGATAAATTCACTCATTTTCCATGTTGCTTATAATAAATACACGTGGTATGAAACACATGTTATACTGAATCTTGTCCTTCAATGAGGATGCGTATGTCTTTTATATTGAGATTATTCACTGTATATATCTTACTTCAGACGCTCTCCTAGCGCCCAACTGAGTTCCAAAGCTCACCCTTTCGACGCCTATTATCGAGAAACTGCAAGAGTTTTCTCTAAAATTCAAACTTTCCAACCTATTACAATTTCATCAAACTCAATTCCAAAGCAATTTTCCACAAGTCAGTATTCAACAATTATAACCAAACTCCGTTTGGCTCAACAGTATTCATATATACAAATTTATCCAAAATTATGTAAAAGTTGGTTTTCTTTATCAAATTCCACATTTACTTGACAAATACATATATACATGCACATGCACCTACATTAAAATTCTTATATACAAAACTAAATATGATATGTACCCAAAATATAGATGGATGAATGGAAGGATGGATGTGACTAGGTAGACTTGTTGCAGATGAATTTACTCTTCAGTCCTTGCCCTCTAGGCACAATCTACTACCTGTGTGTTGTAATTTCAACGCGCTAAACATATTTGCTTAATGGGTGTACACTAAATTCGAATTTTCAATTTTCGAATATAAAAATGTCATACAATAAAAATACACAAAATTTCAAGTCAAAATCATTTAACAAACTCATTCCACATTTTTAAGAACAATTTACACAAACAATATCACAACTTATCGAAAATACTTTTCAATGTCATTTGTAAACACTGACATGATACCTTAAACTGGAAAACAGGGTTTCCAGCATTGGACACTCGGTGCCTACTCGCCGAATCGCATCACATATATATAAATAAACCATCGAGAATCGAACACTCGATGCCTCTCATGGTCCCTAAATTAATGATTTTGGTTTTGTTTCAAAACATTTCGACGCAGTACTGCTATGTAACCCTATTGGCATGCCAAATTCCAATCCCCACCTACCATTATCTAGGTTTACTAAGGCTTCTTTAGTATTTCACAATATTTTACAATCAACATCATCAATTCCATATTTGTTTCCAAATCACCATTTCATATTAGACAATTGTAATCATAATATCAAACCACATCCAAGTATTCAAAATATTGTTTCAAACATAGTTAACAATTCGACTTGATTTAACAACTCAAATATTAAAATTGAATATAGTTATATTCATACCATTAAAAACAAAAATTCAAACCTTGTTGCCTCTTTTCCTTGAATTATTTCTCCACTCTCTAAATGGAAGCTCACACCTTCTTTTTGTCTTTCGCTTGGTTCCTTGAGTTACCTTCTCTCCTAAATTTTCAAAGAACACATAGATAATGAATAAAAGTTTATTCCATAAATCAAAATGCATGCTTTACTAATCCTAAATGATCCAAATACTTTCACACCTCTCAATTTTCCATTTAAACTCAATTTGCCTTCAAACTTCTCTTCTCGATTTCTACTTAACCAACGCTTTAAATTCCGTTTTCTTTCCCTGAATCTTACTTATTCTCACCCAGAAACACACCAATATTAGCGAAATAATTTTCTGAAGCTCGAAACGAAAAACGCCTGAATTGGACCCCCTTCCTAGCTTTTCTTTCTCCAATTCTTGCCCCATTCTTCTCCCTAACTCGCATTTAAGTTGGTCCAAAAGTTGGTTTGAAAAGAAATGACCATCGAGTGAAGGTTTCTAGCTAAAAACCCCTTTTTTCGACACTAATCTAGGTGCATTTTTCACATTTTTCACTTTTAATCTCAATTCTCCTTTTCCTAATGTTATTCATGCTTAAACATACTCATTCAATGCATTAAAACACTTACATGAAGTGGTATTACATGATAACTACCATTGCCCTTCATATAGACTTTTAAGTGGGTGTTGTCTAATTTGATTTCTAACTTGTTCATAGTTTTCTCTAACATGTTTTTCACATGGAATCATGCTTAAAAACATCAATTCTCATTGGTTTCAAACACCTCTCACTATGACCTTATATAGTCCAACACACACCAAGTTCATTTTCTTAAAATTTTTCTTGCTAACTCTTTGAGACATTTCATCAAACACCTAACAAACAACCTTTTTCAATCAAACACAAACTCAAATCCATCTTTGAATTTCTCCAACTCAACCCTAACACATGGCTCTACATGATCTACTCTTTTTTTGGCTCTCTAAATGCTCAAATCATGATACACGAGAAAACCCACATCAATTACTAACAAAATCATCAACCCAAACATCACACAACATCATTCCAACAAGTTGAAAAATACGAAAACTAACCTTGGTTTGCTTGATTTCTTGCTAAAAACTTGTTCTTCTAGCTTAGGGTAGCTTGGATACTTGATTAGGAACTCAAAAATGGCTTGAAATCAACTTGGTTCCACTCTTCCCACTCATGGCCGAACACACCCCTTTTCTTTCTCTTTGGTCTCAGTTTTGTGTGTTTGTTGTGTTTTGCTTCTTGTTTGGACGAGAGAAGGCTTAAGTCAATGTTTATATATTTTAATCTTTTTCAAAAATAAACATTACATCCTTGACAATTTGGTTTTCGTCTTTTAACTTTGACTTAATTCTAATTTGATCCCAAATATGATTTGTTTGTTTCATTTTCGTCCCTTATCACACTTAATAATCTCCTAAGGCCATTTATCATTTTACCCTCCTATTTATTCTCCAATTGGGTTCAATCAATTTATAGAAGTTCCCTACATTCTTTAGACATTTTCATTAATCATTTAGGGTCCCAAAGTATCACTTAGGGACTATTATAGGGAAACCCTAAATAGAATTGAGGCTTACAATATATATATATTCATGCTTAGTCTACTTTTGCATTTCAAATCTTAATTTAAAAATGATATGCATGCTTATAAATTTAGGGGTTTTACAAGTTTTACATAAACAAAATGACATACTTATTCATTAACAGATATAGCTTAATGTAACAATTACAACATTACAATCTACATAAATAAAAGATCGAGCATGTGACCTAAACACATCTTATGTCATAGCTTTTGTGAGTGGATCCACTACCATCTCACCCGTAGATACATACTTAATTGTTATATTCTTCTTCACCATTATATCCCTAATGAAGTTGTACCTAGTTTCTATATGCTTTAATTTACTGTGATATATCATATCTTTAGTATAGACAATTGCTACCTAACTATCATAGCATACAGTAACTGGCTTCTTCACATTAATTTCGATTTTAGATTCTTCAAGAATCTCTTAGGCTAGACTGCTTCCTTAACTATAGGAAAACAGCTTCCATGCTGGACAGTGTAATACATGACAACTTCTTGCTATTCCAAGAGATAGCACCATGTCTGTTGAGTCATTAATTATCATTATTTTATGTCCATATTACCTCCTATTTATGCTATGTTTTTGTGTGGAATTGGTACTTTTTATTTGTTTTGTGTTTTTATGTTTTGAATTAGGTTTTGAGAAAGAAAAATGATGGAATCGAAGGATTTTTGAAGATTAATTGCAGCTCAAGGAATTGGAGAATGTTTTAGAAGGAAATTGCAGAATTTTGGGCAGAAACGTGACGTAACTTGCGGGAGCTCGTACGAAGTGTATAGTTCGAGTTGTGTGAGCCACAACCTATCAAATTAAAGCCCCGGATGTCTAGTTTCCACAGCCGCTGACGGTTTGGCAATTGGAATTTTCTAGAGAAATTTATGATAGATTTAGTGTCTGAAGGTCAGACTGTCACGAGACCTGACAGCTACGGGAAAATATAGGAAATTCGAATTTCCTCTTTTAGCATTCCTAATCAATTTCCTAAACCTTGAAACGTCCTAATTAAATGAGTCAAGCAATTAGGAAGAGTTTTAGTCCTAAAATAAAAGGGATTCACTTTCCAAATCAAAACTTAATTCTAAATCAAAGTTGGAAGTAGAATCCTTCTCAATTGAGGAAATCTTGTCTTTCAAGGATTGGGTGCTTATAAATAGATGCTTTCACCATTCAATTGGGGGGATCGGAAGATAGAGATCAGAAGACAAAGAGAGAAGCGTAGGAGCAAGGCTGAAGGCTTCGGTTTCATCTTTTCTTTTCTTTATTTTTATTTAGTTAGTTTATTTGTTAGGGCTAACTTGAAGCCCTAAACATGAACTCAATTTGTTTATCTTTTCAATAAGGATTTATATTTTGCATGATGAAATTAATGTCTCTAGTCTAATTTTATTCTATTTATTTTGTTTCTTTGATTGATCACCTTAGAAACATATTTTTAGGATTATGTTGTAAGAATATAAACCGCACATCATACGGGCATATTCTTTGTTTGCAACAATCAATTGCTTACGAACCAATTGAGGGATATTAATTCATAGATACCTAGAATAGACATCATATTCTAGAATTTGTGTGATATTCATATTCTTCTAGTGCTTAATGGGTTCCAATTATTAAACCTAAGTAGACATCATGCTAGGTTATAATTAGGAATACACGCATCTACGTAGACATCATGCGATTTGTATACTAATTAAGGAAGAATCTATACGACATGAGTTAATCATACCTTGTCGTGAATATCTTTATCATGCATTATCATGAATTTGCTTTATTAATCTTTTTAGCAAATTGAGGGATTGTTTAGTGGTGGATAGAATGTTCTAACTAAGTTTTATTCATTGATTTTCTTTTATTTAATTTTATGCATTAATTTAGTTTATTCTCAATTTAATTCCAACAGCCTTTTCATTTATTTTAATTGCTCTAGTTTAGGTCTTAAATAAATTTAAAATTAATTTAAGTTGAAACTCCTCGTGGGATCGACCCTTGCTTGTCGCTATACTCAATCAAACGATTTGTGCACTTGCAAGGTTTTAATAAATTTGGTTTATTAAAAAAATTAACCAACAAGTTTTTGGCGCCGTTGCCGGGGAGTTAACATACTTGCTTTGATTTTAAGTTTATTTTTGTTTTATTTTTCAGTTTTTTTTTTTTTAGTTATTCTTTTCTCTTTTCAGGACCTTGGCTCATCACAACCACAGATTTTATGAGGACAATTTTGATGATTTGGGGTTTCAATTAGATAATTTAACTCGTGTTGTGCAACAACTTATTTCCCAAAATATGTGTGCCAATAGAGGACGCTTATCGAGAAATTGTTCGACAATGTACGAGGAGGTGGAACGAGACCAAGGAATGGTCTATAGGAACTATCAATGGTGCAATCGTGGTGGGATGAATGATTTCCAAAGCCCTTCCGTAAGGAGCAACAATTGGAGTGGTGGTCAACGGAATGATAGTTGTTGGAGCAGTCAAGCATCAGACAATTATGTGCCTGATTTTAATCAGCAATACTATCATCCTCATTCAAACTTCTACAACTCAGGATGGAATGGTCAACAGAATTTCGATCAAAATTCATATCCATCGAATTTTCAAGATCAGTTTCAACAACCTTATAGTCCACAGTATTTTCAAGGCTATAATCAGCAGTTCAGTAATGCATCTCAAGAAGAAGAATCTGCTGAGTAAGATACAAAATTTGAAGAGATGCTCATATCTTTCATACAGGAGACAAGACAACTCAATGCTCAAATGGCCGCAAGAATAAAAAATTTGAAAAACCAAATGGGACAGAGTATCAAGAACTTGGAATACCAAGTTGAACAATTGGTAACCTTGCGTTACCAATGCGAGCTAGAGGAAGATGAGCAGTGTCATGCAATCACCTTGAATAGTGGAGAAGAGCTTGAAAAAGGAAAGGATGAGTCTACTTCAGCATTCAAATATTTTACTGATGATGAGTGGGAAGATAAAGAAGAATGTGAAGTTGAAGAGACCTTAAGTCAAGATGAAGAACCTGAGAAGATGCCACAAATTGAGACTAGCGAACTGCTACCAATGGAAGGGGATAGTTATAAGGTTGATCTAAAGAACAAAGAGGTAGAAGATGTGTGTTCGAATAAGCTACCACTAGATCCTTATGAGTTATATGCTATGAAAAGAAAATTCCTTTTTCATCCATATGAGAGAGGAAGATATTTTAAAAAGAGACTCAGAAGATGGAATGGATACAAGCAGTTGGAAGTTTATCCTAAATCATGTCATCAAGGGCGTGTCTTTAATGGTCAAGACAAAATATCCTGGCTCAAATTCAAGCGTAAAGGGTCAAGACCATTAATGTGCGGACATACCTACCCTTGGGAGCCAGATTGATAAAGTGGTAGAAGAATGTCTAGCCAAGACGTTAACTAAGGCGCTTGATGGGAGGCAACCCATCTGGGTAATTTCGTTCCCTTTTCTTTTCTTTTATTTTTGTTTTTCACTCTTCTTTTACTTATGCTTTACATTTGAAACATTGAGGACAATGTTTAGTTTAGGTTTGGGGGTGGTGAAAAACGTTTTTAGGTTTTAGGTTTTGATAAAAATTTTCAACATTTTTCATAAAATTTTCGTTTTTTTTTTTTAGTTTTTTTATTCTACCCATAGCAAGTTGGCTAGTTGCTTTGTGTTTGTTGATGGAGTTTTTATGCATGTTTTTTATTGGATATCTTTACTAGGGAGTAGCCATGAACATCTGTGCATGATTTGAGACTTTTGAATACTATGATCTTAGTTAATTGAGTGGATGGATACTATGTTTGTATAAATTATGGACTATTAGTGGAGATTACCCTTAGTGAGAATTTGAGCTTTTGAAGCGTTTCTTTTTTGAGGGATTTAATTTTTTCTACTCTTTAAACACTCTTCGCCTTTGTTCTTAATAGATGATCTCTATAGGTTTTGCATTGAATACTAAAGAACAAATCATTATGGTAGATAACATGAGTTACTTTGATTTAAGAATTGGATGGACTTCTTAGAAGTAACATAGGTAAGTTTTCACATTTTAAGAGCCTATTCTCTCACTTTGAATTGAAATACATCATCAAACCCTTTGAAGCCAAACATATTTAGCCTTTTTCTTTGTCTACCCTTACTAAATGATCCTATTGAGCCTTAAATTTAACATACCATATAAGTTTGAGATCATACCAAGTGGTGCAAAGGAGAAGAGAATTAAAGTGTTAGTATTGATATGATGTGTACATGGGCATATGTATTGAAAAGATGTGCTTTTATACATGATTGTTTTGAAAAAAAAAACAAAAAAAACAAAAAACAAAAAACAAAGAAAAAAAAGGGTAAAAGAAAAGAAAAGAAAAAAAGAATGAATAAAAATGTAAAGAGCGCAAATCAAGTTTTATAATGCCTAGATGTGTGAGGGAAAGTGGAAGTGAATGAAGGAAGAAGAATTGAAAGAGAAATATGAGAGGAGGAAGAATGAAGAATAGAAAAGGAAGAAGGTTGTGATGAATTAAAGAACAATGAATGAAGTGCTTTGGTGTGATCCTAAGTTTCTTTTGAACCTAGACTTTTATTGCTTACCCATTAATCAACCTTAGCCCAAATACAATCTTTAATATGGCCTATTGATCTTTGAAAGAGGGAAGTCCAGTTTGAGAGTGAAAGTATGTCATCATGCTCTATCTACGTTCTTAGTATTTGATTCCATTCATGAGATCTATTTACTTAAAGTGCAGTTCTTTTCAACGTCTATATTCATATGTGATGTAAAAGATGCTTGCTATGCCTTTACATAACCTCTATCACATATGATTGCATGAGTGTTTGCCTTAGGACTCTTGAGAGAGTTATGAATGATATTTTGTGAGGATTAGAGTCGAGGCGAAATAAGTCCATGACATGTGAATACGGTGTTTTGAAATGATATTGCTTTGAATGTGGTATGAGATTGTTGATGATTATGTCTTAGATTATTAGTGACTTATCTTTAGTCTTGATACAAGATCATGCATGTATGAGATTTCTGTTGATTTGCATTTAGTGACCTGTTGATGAGTTATAGGTGGAATGTTTTAACGTTTGTGGGTATCGTTGCTGGTAAACCTTCAGGAGACATAACTCCTCCTACTAGGGACACCTAGGGGTTTAAAGGCTTGTGGCATACGCTCAATGTCATCGTGTTTACCTACGAAAATGGATTGTGTTTTATTTTTCATATTTTTAGATTACGTTGTTTTAAAGTTCTAGTTTTGCTCGAGTACTAGAAAAATATAGGTTTGGGGGTATTTGTTGAGTCATTAATTATCATTATTTTATGTCCATATTACCTCCTATTTATGCTATGTTTTTGTGTGGAATTGGTACTTTTAATTTGTTTTGTGTTTTTATGTTTTGAATTAGGTTTTGAGAAAGAAAAATGATGGAATCAAAGGATTTTTGAAGATTAATTGCAGCTCAAGGAATTGGAGAATGTTTTAGAAGGAAATTGCAGAATTTTGGGCAGAAACGTGACGTAACTTGCGGGAGCTCGTACGAAGTGTATAGTTCGCGTTGTGTAAGCCACAACCCATCAAATTAAAGCCCCGGATGTCTAGTTTCCATAGCCGCTGACGGTTTGTCAATTGGAATTTTCTAGAGAAAGTTATGATAGATTTAGTGTCTGAAGGTCAGACTGTCACGAGACCTGACAGCTACGGGAAAATATAGGAAATTCGAATTTCCTCTTTTAGCATTCCTAATCAATTTCCTAAACCTTGAAACGTCCTAATTAAATGAGTCAAGCAATTAGGAAGAGTTTTAGTCCTAAAATAAAAGGGATTCACTTTCCAAATCAAAACTTAATTTTAAATCAAAGTTGGAAGTAGAATCCTTCTCAATTGAGGAAATCTTGTCTTTTAAGGATTGGGTGCTTATAAATAGATGCTTTCACCATTCAATTGGGGGGATCGGAAGATAGAGATCAGAAGACAAAGAGAGAAGAGTAGGAGCAAGGCTGAAGGCTTCGGTTTCATCTTTTCTTTTCTTTATTTTTATTTAGTTAGTTTATTTGTTAGGGCTAACTTGAAGCCCTAAACATGAACTCAATTTGTTTATCTTTTCAATAAGGATTTATATTTTGCATGATGAAATTAATGTCTCTAGTCTAATTTTATTCTATTTATTTTGTTTCTTTGATTGATCACCTTAGAAACATATTTTTAGGATTATGTTGTAAGAATATAAACCGCACATCATACGGGCATATTCTTTGTTTGCAACAATCAATTGCTTACGAACCAATTGAGGGATATTAATTCATAGATACCTAGAATAGACATCATATTCTAGAATTTGTGTGATATTCATATTCTTCTAGTGCTTAATGGGTTCCAATTATTAAACCTAAGTAGACATCATGCTAGGTTATAATTAGGAATACACGCATCTACGTAGACATCATGCGATTTGTATACTAATTAAGGAAGAATCTATACGACATGAGTTAATCATACCTTGTCGTGAATATCTTTATCATGCATTATCATGAATTTGCTTTATTAATCTTTTTAGCAAATTGAGGGATTGTTTAGTGGTGGATAGAATGTTCTAACTAAGTTTTATTCATTGATTTTCTTTTATTTAATTTTATGCATTAATTTAGTTTATTCTCAATTTAATTCCAACAGCCTTTTCATTTATTTTAATTGCTCTAGTTTAGGTCTTAAATAAATTTAAAATTAATTTAAGTTGAAACTTCTCGTGGGATCGACCCTTGCTTGTCGCTATACTCAATCAAACGATTTGTGCACTTGCAAGGTTTTAATAAATTTGGTTTATTAAAAAAATTAACCAACAATGTCTAAACAAAAATACATAACCAAATGTAGATTTTTGCTCATCCAAATCACCTGCTCTATCAACGTTTGTGTACCCAACTAAATGCATGTTACCACCTTAGTAATAGATGGAATAATCAGCAATCCCTTTCTAAAATTCTTTTCATGGTAATCCAACGTTTTTGTCCAGGATTAGATTGATATCTACTAATCAGTCCAACTACATAGCAAATATCAAGTCTCGTGCACATCATAGTGCATATGAGACTTCTGATAGTACTAGGATAAGGAATTCTTTGCATTTTTTCTTGCTTTTATGGAGTCTTAGGGCACATTTCATGACAAAGAGTCTGACCTTTTGAGATGGGAGTACCCATAGGCTCATAATCAACCATATAGAATCGTTCGAGAATCTTTTGATGTATGGCTCTTGTGACAAAGCCAAAATTTTCCTTAAACGATCTCTATTAATTTTTTAACTCCTAAATGATAGGCATTGTCTCTCATGTCTTTTATCTCGAAAGTTGAGGATAATTATTACTTTATAGTTATCCTAAACTTCTTATCATTTTTGCCTAACAGAGTATCGTCCACGTGTAAAGATAATATTATTAACTTATCTTTTACCTACTTAACATATATACAACGATCCTCTTTGATTATCTAAAATCCATAGGACATGATCGTCTCATGGAAATGGAGGTACCATTGTCTGGAGGATTGTTTCAAGCCATAGATCAATCTCATGAGCTTACATATTTTCAGCTCTTAGCCTTTTTGAAATAAAATTTATTGGCTATTCCATGTAAATTTCTTTTTTCTAATTCTCCATTGAGAAATGTTATCTTTACATCCACCTAATGCAATTCTAAGTTCATGTGTGTGATGATAGTTAATATAGGGCGGATGGAAGCAAACCTACCATAAGGGAGCAGGTTTCTTCAGAGGCTATACTCTCCTATTAAGTATATCCTTTTGCTACTAATCTCGCCTTATATCTGTCTATTGAGCCATCTGCCTTACACTTGATACGGAAAACCCATTTGTTTTCAATGGCTTTCCAACCAAGCGATAAGCCAACCAAGTCCTAGACATAGTTACCTTTTATTGACTCCATTTCTTCTTGCATGGCTTTAATCCAAAAAATCTCTAGCATGTGAGTTAAGAGCCTTATTCACATTCCTTAGCTCATACTATCTTGCAAAGCAAATATAAAAGCTTCCCCTCTAATCTCAAATCGAAGATAAGGAACAGCCATACAGTTGCTTCTGCGAGAGTTGATAATTCTGAGGGCACTCACTCGTTAGTCCCTTCACTCCTACTAGGAACAGATGAATAAACTATTACAATAGCATTATCACTCCCACTAGGGATAGAGTATTCAAACAATTCTCTATCTTCTTCTAGTTGAGTGTTTGGATTTGGAACATTATTCAAATCATTCAACACGTAGAATTAAAATTCATTTTCAACTTCACGTTTACTAGAAATTTCATTCTTTAAAAAGTTCATATCTCGTAATTCTAATTTAGTAATGCTTCCATTTCAATTTTCTCTTATGAGTACATATCCTTTTGAGTGCTCAGAGTATTTAATAAAGATACACTTCTCTCCTCTAGCATCCAACTTTCTATATTTATTGGAAAAGTCATGTACATATCCTATGCACCCCCTAGGTTGCATATAAGTAAGTTCAAATTTCCTACCTATTTATAATTTATAGGGTGTGGAAGTTACTGACTTGGTAGGCACCTTATTCTGAATGTAAACAGTCGTTGATAGCACATCTCCCTAGTAAGATACTGAGAGGTTTGTTTGTGCCATCATAGATCGTATCATCTCTAATAATATTATATTTCTCATTTCTACTACACTATTTTGTTGTGGAGTCCTAAAAATGGTCAACTGTCTATCAAATACCTTTCTCATGACACAATGCCTCAAATTATTTAGAAAGATATCTTATCCTCATTCAGTCCATAATACCTTAACAGTTCTATCTAACTGAATCTCAACCAAGTTTAGATACATTCTAAAGTAATTTAATTCTTCAAATTTATGAGAGATGAGATACATATGACCAAAACGAGTATAATCATCTATGATTGTTATAAAATACGAGGCACAATTTCTAACTCTCACATTCATTGGTCCAGAGATATTAGAATGAATTAACAATAATGAATTCTTAGCCCTAATTTCTTTTTCAAATGGATTTCTAGTTGTTTTTCTTGTTAGATAACTTTCATATACAAGCAGATGTATCTTGTTGAGGAATCCTAAAAATCCCCCTTTGGCCAATTTATTCATTCGATTATGCCCGATATGTCTTAGTGTAGCATGTCAAATATTAACATCAATAGTGGCAACATCAATGGAAGTAATTAATGAAAAACAACCATCGCATTAATAGTACTATCAAGTTCGTTATTTAATACGATGAAACCATCAATCAAATTTCCAAACTGAATTTAGACAAATCCTCAAATAGTTGCTATAAAAAGTTAAATTATATCCTAAATCTAGAAGGACAACTATAGAGACAAGATTCCATTGAAGCTCTAGAGCATAGAAGATATCAAGAAGATACAACACTTAGCCACCTTGTAGAATCACTTTGCATATGCCAATTCCTCTCACTTCAACTTTTAGTTGTTCCCATTATAGATTCATTTTGTTCCTAGGCTAATTCCACGGTACTCTACAAATGCTATTCTATCTCTAGCCATGTGCTTCACGGCTCTTAAGTCTCTTTCTTATTATCAGTGCATTCACCAGCTGTGATATCCTTTTTATGAATTCAGTATTGTAAATGAAATGTAAAAGCATTGTAAATATATTATACTAAAAAGCCCTTATTTATGGAATAATGAAATCGATTAAATTTTTTGGATATATGATCGAATTCTAGTGGAATTTCCAAATGGATCAGAAATAAATTCGAATTTGAAAAGTGATATGATGTTTTATTAAAGTATTTGACAAAAATTAGTGATAAAGAAATTTTCATGAAAGAGCATGATTAAATAAACTAATTAGAGATTATACAATGGCACATGTGGAATTGAAATTTTAAGTGCATAAAGTATAGAGAAAATTAGGGCTAAAATGGGCAAATAACATTAGTGGCATGCTTGAAATTATAAACCAAACTTAAGAGACAAAGTGTTAAGGCATGATAAGGTGATATAAAGTGGAAGTGATGGTTTGAAAAAACAAAAAACAAAAATCAACAATTTGTTTTTCATAAAATTAAGGATTTTGCGGAACATTGAGTTTCAAAAACTTTTTAGAAAACTCAAGAACCCAAGATTTATAAAACAATGAAATAAAAATCATATAAAGAAATAAAAATCATATTTTTACCTTCTATATTGATCTCTGTGGATTGTTCACCACCTTGTCTTTCTTGATATATCTCGAAACCAAGAAATAAGTGAGTGGGCACAATTATATAAAATTGTGCTCACTTACTTTTTGATTTCTTTCTAAAAAAAAAATCAAATTAAATCAATGATTATAAGAGGTGAGCGTTTGATTTTTGGTTATACAAAGAACAAAGACACAAATTCTTGTTCTTTGTATTTGTTGAAAAAAAACTTTTTCTTTTCTCTTATTTTTTCTTAAAAACATAAACAACAACCAAAAACCCTCATGTAGAAAAGAAACTTTTTCTTTTTATAGGCAAACAATTAGGGTTTTAATTAATCAATATTAATATTGACCCTAATCTTATTATAATTAAACTTTTACCCCATATAATACAATTAATTCAAAATTAATTCATATTATATTTTGAAATAGAACTTGTAACTCTTAATAAATTAATTCATAATTAATTTATACCAAAGTCACTAAGAATCGAATTCAAAACCTCTTATAAAATTAATTAAATAATTATTAATTCATAATTAATAATTAAATAATTTGAATAATCAATATTATTCAAATACCAAGTGAACACAAATTTTTGTTACTTATGTAACGCCTGTAATTGGACGGTCCAATTACAATATTCTATATACATGTTTCTTATAGTAAAATGAGCTATCAAGGGGACCCGATGGACCTACAGTTTTGAGCTCCAATAATATTGGAATTATTAATTAAACTCTTTAATTAAATAATTCACTATTATTAATCTTAAAGTTACTCCACTAAAAACTTAAGATTGCACTCTCAAAACTATAGATGTTTTTATACAATCTGAAATTTTTCAGTGTCCATTGATTTAATCACTACATATGATTTGATCCTCCACAAATAGTTCATAATTAGAGCAAGGTCAAATGTCCGTTTTACCTCTCTAATTATTTCTTGATCCTTAAGTACCATTGATTCTCTAATGAACAATATATTCATAACAACTTATGAATTTATCTTTCTGTTTACATATAAACAGAAAGTTGAGCGCTCTTATTGTTCAAAACCTGAATCAACCCTTAAGGGAACTACTTTTCTACTTCTCGCAAGAAGGAGTGGATTCCACTATTGTATAGAATGTTCCCAGTTACTTACTAAATCATATCCCCAAAGTACGAAGTTATTGATCGGGTATCTACACCGATCTCACCCATGTAAATCAAAGGAAATAACTTAACAAGCAGGAGTTCATAATACACTCAGAATTAAGATCAATTCATATATGATCATTTGGTTTATAAATATAAATCTCTAAGATTAACGGATATTATTTAAAGACTTATATTTATCGTGACCCAGTCCTATATAATCTTTATTATATAAGGTGCCTTCATTTCCATGTCACCATATGAACAGTTTTGGATAAGACAATCGTATCAAATACAAAAGGGACCGCAGCTGTAGATTTACCATAAATGAAGTACCCAGCTTCGTTTGTTTTCTACGGACTCTTTAAATTACTTATCTCAAACTAAATCTACCTGTATATAACACTTATACACTTAGTTTGAAATTACATCAGTAATCAAGGATGTTTCTCATGATATATACGATTTTTGCAAAATATATAAAGTGAATGAAATGAATACTTTATTAAAAATTTATAAAACTGTTTACAATATTACAAGCTCTTAGGGCAGAAACCCTAACAGGAAGATGGTAAAAGAATTGAGAAGACTTTGGAAGAAAATTCAGGAGGTGTTAGACAAAAACATTCTAGAGGATAGCTGCTGTCCTTCTTGCTTTCTAAGCCATTTTTGAGTGGATCTCAAGCCATCAAAAGGTTGTGAACAAGTCTAGGAAGGATATCCAACATGGTAAAGTTTAAATTTTCTTAAGTTTTATGGGTGAAAATTTGGATAGAAGCTATCTAATGAGTTGTAGGTGATTTTAATGAGATTTTTGTGTATGGATTCAAGGATTTGAGACTTCAAATTGGTGGAACAACAAGGTTAGAGGTTCAAGATTGCTTGGTAAATATACTAGTGAAAATGAATTTTTGATTTAAGTGTGAATTGATGTTAGTTAGGATACTAGTTGTTTTGCCATGAGATTAGAAGTGATTTTGGTGTAAATTCAAGTGTGAAACTTGAAGAAGTGTTGATGTGGCATTGTATGTAAGTCATGGTTAAGATGGGTTTCCAATGGTCCAATTTAAGTTTGATTGATTTAAATTATTTTCATACATGTAAATGTGTTGACATATTGAGTTCTGATGTTGAAATTAAAAGCAAAAATATGGTACATCAAGTTGCTATATTTCAGTCATGTTGAGTTTAAAGAGTTAGATAATTATTTTTAGGTGTTTTGAAAGATATCATAACTTGTGTTGGTGAAGGAATTAATATAAAATTGAGAAGAGATGCATTGGAATGTTGAATGGCTACTTAACTGTTAAACTTTGTTTAATTGCACAAGGGTGATGTTTTATGAATTTGACTTGATTTTACACTCATATACATGTGTTTAAGCATAATTATGATGGAAAAATTGAATGATATCGATGGTGTGAGAAGTGGTTAGGCTTCAGCCAACATAGGGTGAGAATGATTCAAATTTCATTTAACACGTTAGTGTGAATTTATACTTCATTCGATGTGTTTTACATGCCTAAATATTAAGAAATTCAAACGGAAAGTATATGGGAATAATTGGAATTATTATGAGTTGAATGAAGGGCGTTCGGAACCTCCATGTAACTAAACGGTTGTTTACATGTTAATGTGCCAATGGTAGAGTATATGTTTGGTTATAGTAATTGTGACATTGACTAAACGTAGAATGCGAAAATATGTAGGTGACGGGGAAACAAAGGAAAGTCTAAATTGTGCACTATAGTGAGGCGAGTTAAAGAAATAGGTGAGTGTCCCTTCCGAAATGATTTGGAATCATGATATTTCCATCTATTTTAAATTTTATGTTTATGTTTAAAGTTATTCATTGAAATGTTTAGAAATAATTTTTGCTAAAGTAGATAAAGTTATTAGAACCTCCTAAATGATTTATTAAAGCTTTAAAGAAATGCAAAATGTGAAATATGAAAAATAATTGAAATAGAAACTTTTTACAAACCTATGATATGCCTAATAGGTATTCCAAAACTTGATAAAGTTAAAGATAGATCAGGGAACATTACCTACTACTTGACTCCTTGAGGACCGAGGCCCAAGAAAGGCCCAAGAGAGGGGGTAGTCGAGCGATCGCATCCAAATCCATGAGGGTCGAGGCCAAGGCCCAAGAGTGGAGATAGATCGACCCGTTGCATAAAAATGTTGTCCTACCTAGAAATTTACAGAAATTTCTAGTCAGAGTATCCAAATCCGTGCATGGAAGTGTCAGAGGAGTCTGTCACTAACAATGGGAGGGACTGAGTCCTCAAGTCAATTAGTCTGATTAGTATGTCATCCATGCACGAATTAGGGTATATTATAGCTAAAGCCCTACTACACAGGAGGTCGAAGCGAAGGTAATTTCCATGGAGGCCTGAACGATGGTACATTCCACTCATATCTAGGATACCATATGATACAGATTAACAGTGATTGACCTATTTTGTACAAAGATTTTCCTAAAGTTTTATTACCGCCACTGTTTATATTTTACAGTAAAGAATTTAAAAGCATTTCAAAATGGTTTTCTGAAATCAGAATTATAAAGTTTGATTTATATTTATATTGAAAGTTTATTCAAGCATTTAAACTCAAAGATTGAATTTTAGGAAAACCAATTTCATTTTCATAGCATGGAAAGGTTTATAAATATATTTAAAGAACTTCAGGGAGGCTTATTTTATAAAACGAAATCATAATAGAGTTTTATGACACTCACTAAGCTTGTTTAACTCACCCATGTTTTATATTTTTGTAAACAAAATCTCCCTAAGGATAGTTATAAGGACTGGTACATCCGTAGCAGAGACTTCAACACAGGATTAGACGGGCTAAGTCATGTGTGCTATATATTCATGTATGAATACTATAGATTTTGAAAAAGAGAGAGAGAGAGAGAAGAATTGAATGCTTGTAAATTTCATATATTCATCGTTATATATTTTGGAAAATGTATAAATGTGTATGTATGCATGACATATAATTGATTTTTAAATTGCCTTTGAATATGAATGTATATTTGGGGTTGCTTATGGCTTTAAGATGAAAAGGGCTTGAGGCCTAGAAGTTGAAAAAATGTTTGTTTTTAAAAGTGTGTAAATTTTTCTATGATTTGCTACAGGGTGGCATGTGTAGAAAAATAGACATTATGTTGCCCAAATTTTATTAAATCTATTTTATAAATGTATGAAAAACAAAAAATTCCTCCCATTTCCGTTTCTAAAAGAGGAATGATAAAGATTCATAGCAAAGTAAAACGGTTTAGCTTCACAGGAACCTTTCAACCGAATGAGATATCTACTGGAGGGTTATCGTAGGGTTGTCGACGAGCTACCAATGATACAAAAATAGAGGTATAGGAACGGAGCCCGTCACCAATAAAGTGACCTAACTTGCCATAATTAAAACACTTCAACTTACTCTTGTCCCTCCTTGCACCATTACGCTTACCCTACTTGTGTTTTTTGATCTCATCCATGTTGGATTTGGAATTCTCTTTCCTTTTCTTTCATTGCATATTTTTTCCTCTTTTCTTGTGCTTAGAGCCTAAACCCTTATGCATACTGGACTCAATCAAATAAAGCTAACCCGAAGCATTGGCCGCCTTTAGACGCTCATTTTCGAGTTCAACATGACGTAAGATATCATCAAATGTCTTAATGTTATCGTTATAGGTCATGTTGATTTTCATATTTTCCTAGTTGTTTAGAAGGAACTAGATCATCACCTGTACTTGCTGCTCATCAATTAAGGCATGGGTAGCTGATTTCAACTCATGTATCATGTTTGACAATTCTCTCAAACGCTGCCTCACGTTGTGATCCTAGCACTTCTGATAAGTTCAAACTTGATTGTGAATCTCCTCAGTTTTATAGTTGATGTCGCACCACATTTGTCTTTCAAAGCCAGCCAAATGTCTTGTGTTATCTCAGATTCTTCATACGCGCACATGTGGTCATCAACTATGGTAGATAGTATCGTTATGTGAACAATGTTGTTCTTTATCTTCCAAGCTTGATAAGCCTTAATATCTTTTCTATGTTGAGCAGAAGTACCATATTTGGGTTCAACCGTGGTGTTGGTTAGGGTTTCAAGGGCTTCTTGCTTTTCTAGGATATATTGAATTTTATGGTGTCAAATATCATAGTTATCACTATTCAATTTGTCACCTTTATTCAGTTCAATATCTATATTTTTTAAAGCACATGTTATTTCCCTAATTGATATTTATTCTATTTAGAGACTTTTGATCTATATATATCTACGTCTATACTAGCAATCCACTATTATTTCACTAAAAATTCTGCAGCAACTATACACTCATAAATATTATAAAAATATCTTTGGACAGGAATAAAAAAAGTAGTCAAGCTACCTATCATCATCCAATTTCCAAATATTCACTAAACCATATATGTAAGTGTTTTGTGTAAAACAGCCCTAATATCATTCTTCAAAAAAATTTTAGGATACCTACAATTTCAATAGCATTATTTGAGATCTATATATCCTCGAACATCTCATCATCGGAATCTCTATAACCTCCATCATTTTATCGTTAGAGATTTTTATGATTGCAAGATCCTACTAATCATTTGAGATTTCTTTAATCTTAAAGTCTTGGTTGATAAGTTCAGATTTCAATAATCTCTTTTTATCTAATGGGACAACTATCTCAATCATGCCATTAGATGACTTATCGTCAAAATTAGTCAACTCAGTTCCACATAAATATATGAAATAACATAAAAATAAATATAAACATGCATGATAAATTTTAGCTTGAATAAAATTTAATATAAAAAAACTAAGATATTTTAAATTAGCTCTCAATAGAGCGAAATAAATCAAAAATGTAATTCAATTCACAATTAGAGCAAATAAATAATTAGAATGAAAAGAGGAGAAAAATTAAAGTAAACAATTTTCTCGTCGGAAAAATGACCAACGATCACCGTAGGCAACGACGTGTGGCAGTCACACGTCGGCGGAACCGCCACATGCTCAGGCTACACTAGCCACTCATCGGGACATGGTCGGACATACCTATAAGGATCAAGCTAACATTAGCGAACGTGTGGCAACCTCTAGAGTGATAACATCGTCGTCAGTTACACGCGTCGCATGTATATGTAGCCACGTTTCATGTACTGATTAGGCCACGTGTTGATGCATTTGCCAACAACTGACGCCATGTGCTGCTCATGTTGTCCACACATTATCATCAAGCCATCCAAGTTTCACCATGTGGCGTTACCCATCGTCGTTACGCATGTGTGTCACCCACGTGGCGCTTGCATGGTGCACACGTTTGCAGGCTCTATAGCCGTACACAACACAATTCAGTGAGGAGCGTGATAATATGCATTTCTGGACACATGTATAAGTCTAAAGTGAATAAAATTATTTTATTGATCTAGTAATGTGTATATGAGATGTATAAGTTTATAATTGTTAAATCATGGGTGAATTATAGATAATTTAAGGATCCATCGAAATTGCGAAAGGATTCCGGATATTAATAATGGTTTGACCGAGGTCCCTAGTGAATATCAAAAAGTTTAAAAGATATTTTAAAATCCTAAAAGATGCGTTCCAAAAAGAAATCCGGATTTTAAATCGAATTTATATTAAAAAGCGTTTTAAAATTAACTTTAAGATTATGGGAACCCAAGTTAGGGCATGGAATGACTTTTAGGAATTTCAGAGACTACGAAGAGGATGAGAGAAATTCGAATATAGGCCTTGAAAAATTTAAGGGAAGTTTCAAAGAGATCTTGGAGTAACCCGTTAGAAATATTTTTGGAAAGCTCGTATTAAATGAAAATATGAAAGATGTGCACGATTGACACATGTCAAGGAGGATGCATGCACAGTGACATTTTGTGAAGCCTTTGTGGATGACACAATGGTAATTTTAAAGATGTCCAATGACAATTTCAATTCCAATGCAATACATATATATAAATCATTTCAAGGGAAATCAAATGAAAGGAGTTTGTTGCCGTAAATGAGAGAAAAGAACAAGAGAAGTTATTCAAACCGATAGACAAACAAGAAGCAAACAAGTTTGAGAGAAAGAAAGTGAAGTCGAGAGAAGGAGAACCAAAAGGTAGAAGCTAGGTGGTCACGACAACTAGCTATTCAAAGTGGTTTCAAGTGATTTCCAAAGTGAGCTTACTAACTCAAAATTGAAAATGAAATGGAAACTTGATTTTGGAAATTTAGGGTACTTGTTGTTTCCATGATATTGATAGAGTTTGCATGTGATTTTCTATGTGAAAACTTAAAAAAAAATGGATGAATTGTGTTAGTGTGAGTCACGGCTAAAGTTATTGACAAAGGTTCAAAATGAGTTTGAATGATTTGAATGAGTTTTATGCTTGCAAATGCTTGGAAATAACTGAAAATGAAGTTAAAATAAAAAATGAAAAAATTGTGTATGATTTGTGAAACATTCAGCCAAAGTGTGCTAGAATTAATAGCTACTAGTTTTGATACATTTGAATGACTTATTGAGTTATTGGAATGCTGGAATAACCATACAAATTAAAAGAATTGAATTAAGATTCATATAGATGTCGTATGGACAAAAACAGACATGTTACGTGCAAGCTGTCTTAGTTTTCATTTTATGTGTTTTGGATGGTTTAGCATGATTTTATGCATATTTGAAGTAATTTATAAGTGCTTGGATGGATAAATAATCAAATGGAATGGATTCACAACTAAACGAATTCATATTGAATAAAACAGCAACGATTCAGAAACTATATGCGATAAATGAATATGCGTTGTTAAAGGAAAATTTGGACATCTTATATATATATTAAATGTTATGGCAGCTTGTGAGTATCTTTGTGTTGATGAAAATAGCAGCTTGTAAACCTTTGAAATTAGGTTCCGAAATAGCCTAAATTAGTGTACAAATAGTGTAGGTAGCAAGGAAGCAAAAAAGGTTGAATTTGTAGGCTTCACAATAGGAAATGGTGAGTGTCTTTAAAATGTTTAAGAAAGTTTTTATTTCTAATCAAATGAGTTTTATATATGTTATGCTTTGAGAAATTCATGCTTGAAAAATTTAATATGCTATGCTTAGAAAATTCATGATTGAAATGTTTCATGTGAATTTTATCGATTGAACATGATCCGAGAGGCCCAGTGTCGGAATGCAGAACTTGTGGGAAGAGACATTCAGGCGAGTGTAGGGGAAACACTACAACTTGTTTTCAGTGTGGATAGGAATGCCACTTTATGAGAGAATGTCTATAGTTAGCCACCACTGAGACGTCAGAAGCAGAACCCACAACATCTATATTAGGTTGCGGAAGTTTGAGACAGGGAGCTAAAAGTTTCCGGTCAAGGGGACCAGGTACATCAGTCGCAAGTAAAGGCTTAGAGGGCAGAGGTTTTGAAAGTAGAGGAGCGACCCTTACAGGATAGCCAGTGAGACCCCGTACACAAGCCAGAGTATTCGTAGTCACACAGCAAGAGGCGGATACCATTCCCAAGGTCGTTATGGGTTTGATTTTTGTTTTTGATCAGGAAGCATACACATTAATTGACGCAGGGGTCATGCATTCCTTTATTTCTGTAAAGTATGCTATGAACAATAATGTTGAGCCTAGGCCACTCGACTGTAGTATGATTGTATCAATCCCTACAAGTAATTTGCTTGTGGCTGATAAAGTATATATAGATAGTAAGGTGATGATAGAGGGTCAGGAATTTCAAGCAAACCTAATAGTGTTGGATATCCACGATTTTGATGTAATTTTTGGTATGGATTGGTTGTCAAAATACCATGCCACTATAGATTGCTTCAAGAAAGAAGTGAGGTTTGTTAGGATTGGGGAGCCCGATGTTATTTTTTATGGGGTACGGAATACACTCCCTACCAGTTTGATGACTGCACTGATAGTTAGTAGGATGCTCCGAAAATCATATCCAGGGTGTCTAGTGAAGGGAAAAATAGATTTTAATTCGAATGCGGAAATGTGAATTTTAAAAATTTTCAAACAAAACATGTCAGATCGATGCTAGTAATAACGATTCAATAATTAAATTAATAAGATCAAATCTTACCTTGGATGAACATTGAATTGATCCCTTTTGATTCGTAGATTCTTCACCACCTGATCTTTCTTGCTATGACTCTTCACAAAAGAAATTGTGTGCGGGCACAATCTTTTGAAGATCCTTTTGAAGTAGATGGTTATTTGGTGATTTTTAATCAATGGAAATTTTTTGTTCAAGTAGTCAAAAATTCTCTGTACCACCGTCATTACCAATCATAAAACATTCTTTTTATATTGATAAATTAGAGCTCTTCCTATTTAACAAGGAATTCAAATTCCCATTTAAATTGAAAGACTTAATTCATATCCAATATGAAATCAAATTTTTTATTGGGTTATAATTCTATTCTTTCAATTTAATATGGAATCTAATTCCTATTAAATTAAAATTCTTTTAATATAATTTAAATGGAATCTTGTTCCAATTAAAATTATTATTTCCATTAATTAATTAAATGATTTTTCATTAAATTAAATGATTCTAAATCATAATTAATTTAATGACATCATTTAGAATTGAACTCATGACATCTACAAATAATTAAATAATTAACCATTAATTAAATAATTATAAATATTTAAATAATCAAATTATTTAAATAATTTATGAACATGTACAAATATTTATATGTACACCAATAATCGGACAATCCAATTATATTATTCAACTTGTTTCTTTATGTGGTTGTGAGCTAACAAGGGGACCAAATGGACCTACAATTTGAGCTCTAATAATATCGAAATTATTAATTAAACTCTATAATTAATAATTCACTATTATTAACCTTAGAGTTACTCCACTAAAAACTTAAGGTTGCACTCTCAAAATTGTAGATGTTTTACACAATCTGAATTTTCAGTGTCCATCGATTTAATCATTTCATATGATTCGATCCTCCACAAGTAGTTCATAATAGAGCTAGGTTATTGAAATCCGTTCTACCTCTCTAATTATATCTTGTTCCATTAAGTACCATTAATTCTCTAATAAACAGTATATTCATAATAACTTATAAATTTATCTTTCCGTTTACTCGTAAACAGAAAGTCAAGCGCTCTTATTGTTCAAGACCTGAATCAACACTTAAGCGAACTACTCATTTACTTCTTACAAGAAGGAGTGGATTCCACTATTGTGTATAATGTTTCCAGCCACTTCTTAAATCACATCTCGAAAGTACGAAGCTTATTGACCGTAAATCTATAACAGTCTCACCCATGTAAATCAAAAGACATGACCCAACAAATAGAAGTCTATAAAACACTCAGGATTAAGATCAATCCATATATGATCATCTAGTCAATAAATAAGAATTTCTTTGTTTAATGGATATTAATAAGAAATTCATTTTTATCTTGGTTCAGTCCTATATAATCTCTATTATATAAGTGCCTCCATTTTCATATCACCATATGAACAATCCCGGATAAAATCATTGTATCAAATACGAAATGGACCGCAGCTGTAGATTCACCACAAACAAAGTACCCAGCTTTGTTTGCTTTCTACAAACTCTTTAGATTACTAATCTCAAACTAAATCCTCTTGTATATAACACTTACATACTTAATTTGAGACTACATAAGTCATCATGGATGTTACATGATATTCGTATGAAGCAAACATTTCATAAATACACATTAATTTGAATAAAATAAATTTTATTTATTTATTATTTATTTAAACGTTTACAACTTACAAGCTCTTAGGGCACAAACCCTAACAATCTCCCACTTGCCCTAAAGCAAATAAAACATATCTCGTAATCTTAAATCCTTTAGATGACCGTCAAACACTTTAGCCGTTAAGATCTTTGTAAACAGATCAGCATGGTTGTCCTGTGAAACTGTTTTCATCATCGACACATCGTCTCTATACTATGGCCCCACCACCTAGGGTAAATACTAACCCAGACGTGGATTTTCGAGAATTTTTATCCGACTGAAAATCAGAATCTATATATCTTGTTGGAATCAAATTCTCACCAGAATATACTAGCATATAGTTTTTCGTTCTCCAAAGATACTTGAGAATACATTTTACCGCCATCCAATGATCCAATCTTGGGTTAGATTGATAACGACTGACTACTCCCTCTGAATAACATATGTCAGGTCTCATACATAGAATAGCATATATAAGACTGCCTACTGCAAAGGCATAGGGAATTAGTCTCA
Organism: Nephelium lappaceum; assembly: GCA_021234005.1. NCBI lineage: Eukaryota > Viridiplantae > Streptophyta > Magnoliopsida > Sapindales > Sapindaceae > Nephelium > Nephelium lappaceum. Next base: position 3,666,587 of record CM038007.1, read on the forward strand.
TATCCTCAACTTCTTGAGGTGTCTTAGTACATTGTTCCTTAGATAAGTGAACTCCATGCCGAGAAGGTAAATAACCTTTCTTGGAATTCTGCATCGAATAACGTACAAGGATCTTATCAATGTATGATGCTTGTATACATAAGGTTCATCGAAATTTTGTTCAAAACCATAAGATTTGATCAAAGTATCAAATCTAATGTTCCAAGATCAAGAAGATTGCTTAAGTCTATAAATAGACCTTTGCAACTTGCAAACCTTTTGCTCTTGATCTTGGATCACGAATCCCTCTGATTGCACTATATAAATGCTTTCATCAAGATTGCCATTCAAGAATGCGGTCTTGACATCCATTTGCCATATCTCGTAATCAAGACATGCAGCTATGGATAGAAGAATACGAATGGACTTAAGCATGGCTACTAGTGAGAAAGTTTCTTCATGGTCAACTCCCTCTTTTTGAGTATAACCTTTTGCCACTAGCCTAGCTTTGAAGGTCTCCACCTTTTCATCTACTCCTCTATTCCTCTTGTAGATCCATTTGCGACCTATGAGTTTTACCCTATCTGGTTGATCCATAAGTTCCCAGACTGAGTTTGAGTATATATACTCTATCTCTAGATTTATAGCTTTAAGTCATTCTTCCTTATCAGAATCTTTCATTGCACCATGATATGTCAATGGATCATCTACACACTCATCAGAGAGAGCAATATGTGCCTTTCAGATTTTTCTATAGAGAATTGGTGGTAATAACCCTTTCACTACGACGAGGTGGTAGATGATTCTGATGGATGTCTGTCTGAGGCTCAGACGTGGTTTTAACTATGTTATTATCAACAATTATGGTTGATTGGATATTGGTCGAACTAGACAATAACTCCTTGAGTACAATCTTACTTCGAGGTTTATGTTCTTTTATGTAATTATCTTCAAGAAACGTAGCATTTGTCGATACAATTACTTTGTTATCTTGAGGATCATAAAAGTATCCGCCTCTACTTTCTCTGGAGTAGCCTACAAATAGGCAAACTTGTGAACGTGGTTCCAGCTTTTCAGTCTTATTTTTCAACAAATGTGCTAGACACCCCCATATGCGAAAATGTTGCAAACTAACTTTGCGACCATTCCACAACTCTAAAGGTGTTTTTGGAACAAACTTGGAAGGAACTACATTCAAGATATATATTGCAGTTTGCAATGCATATCCCCAGAAAGAACTATTTAAAGATGAGAAACTAATCATAGACCTCATCATTTCTTGTAGGGTACGATTTCTCCTTTCTACAACACCATTTTGCTACGGTGTTCCAAGAGCTGTGAGCTGGGATATAATCCCATTCTCAATCAAGTAATCCTTGAACTTTGTATCAAGGTACTCTCCTCCACGATCTGATCATAGAGCTTTCAATGTTTTACCTAATTGATTTTCAACTTTGACTTTAAACTCTTTGAACTTTTCAAAAGTTTCAGACTTTCGTTGCATTAGGTAAACATACCCATATCTAGAATATTCATCAATAAAAGTGACGAAATATTCATAACCACCTCTAGCTTTAACATTCATTGGACCACAAACATCCGAATGTATAAGCTCTAGCGGTTCTTTGGCTCTATAACCTTTTGTCTTAAAAGGTCTCTTTGTCATTTTACCTTCTAAACAAGATTCACAAACAGGTAAAGTGTCGATCTTTAACTCACTTAAAGTTTCGTTTTTTACTAGTATGTCTATTCTGTTAAGATTAATATATCCAAGTCTTAAATGCCAAAGATAGGTATCATCATTAGGAGAAATCTTTTATCGCTTTACTTTAGGTTTTTCAACTTTAAACAATTCAGTATTAAGCAGTGAATTACGTGTTAACGATCTTAACATGTAGATGTTGTTTTCTAATATTTCGGAACAAATATTCAAACCATTTCTAGAAATAATAACATCTTTATTACTAAAAGAAATTGAATAATTATGTTCCATTAATCTATAAATCGAAATCAAATTTTTCTAAAATTCGGAATATAATAAACATTGTTCAAAACAATAAAACAATTATTTAAAAATTGAAGTCTAACTTGATGGAAACCAAGATAGCAATCATGGAGGATAATGAGATAATTGGACAACGGGACAATTAAAGGCAATTGGGCTTAATCTTGAAGGCTTTGGACGCTAATTGAAGGTGATTGAATCAAACCAAAGTCAATTGGGTTTTAATTAATTTGGGCTTAATTTGTATTATGGGATTGTTTAAAATTAATTTAATTTATTAAGCTTTTAATTATGGGGTTAAGTCATTTATTTAAATTAAAAGCTCAATATGGGTGTGTTTAGAAAAGTCAAAGTCAATTAAAAAATAGGGTTTTATTTAGTTTCCAATAAGGATTAGAATTGTATGTCTATATAAGGCTTATTAAACCTAAATTTTCAAGGAGTTGCTTATGATGAATAAAGATGCAGCGCGGCCAATTATGTTTAATTGAGAGATTTGTTTCTTTTTTGTTCATTGTTGAACATATGATCCTATCAAGCTATGCTTGTGGCGATCGAAACCATGACTTATCTCCCACCTTCTTATCTATGTCTTGGGAGTGGTGTCAATATCATTCTTGTTATAATTTTGGTTTTTGATTATCATATATTCAATGGGTCAAAATTCTTTATAATTTTGGCTCTTGAATGACATAATCAATGGGTCAAAGGTTTTGTTATAAACCTGTTTTAATCTTTCTAGGGGTTGTGTTTCAATTTGATTATGGGTGTCGTATCTTTATATACCGGGTTCGCATCAGTTGGTATCAGAGCTTCTGTTAATTAATTCTGGTTTGGTTTATCAATTTATTTTCTTGCTTTCTGATTTTATAATTGTCGTAAGTCCCTATCTTTTCTTGTTTCTTTTTTTTTTTTTTTTTTTTTTTTGCGGCAACAATATGATATTCTCTTCTTTGTGCATGCCATCTGCATATCAAACAATCATCACACATACAATTCTTTCATTGATTTTGTGATATTGCACGTCACAAACATATATTCTTTAATTATTTTTCTTTGTCTTGCACTGCACACGACACAAAAAAAAAAAGCCATCAATAATCTTGTCTCTTGTGCTTGCAATCTGCACGCATCACAATTTTGGCCGTGACTTACTACATATAAAATTGTTCTTTTGATTCTTTGAGTCTGCACGCCAACAATCAGTTTATATATTGTTTTTTTAAATTATTTTGTCTTTCTCTTGCAATCTGCACGTTCAAGCATCACAAACCTTAATAAACATTATTTGTTTTTTCTTTGACTTGCAATTTGCACGCCAATCATTTGCCACCTATTCAATATATATAATTGTTCTTTCTTGTTTCTTGGGGAGCCATATATCATCAATTATCTTGAATTCTTGAATTTCTTGAATTTCAATGTTCATATCAATACTTTGTTTGTGGTTCACATCTGTAAAGATTTAAAAAGAAAATGAAAAGTTTGAGCGTGGAAAGGAAGTCTTGAGTGATAAACACGTGAGTGGAGTGAAACACGTGAGGGAGTGTGTGAGATTCTTTTTTCTAACATTCTTTTCAGGTTTCAATCACATCTTCGAACAACAATAACGATGGATCACGATTTGAGGACAAATCGTTTTGAGGAAAGAGAGAATGATGGAAACCAAGATAGCAATCATGGAGGATAATGAGATAATTGGACAACGGGACAATTAAAAGGCAATTGGGCTTAATTTTGAAGGCTTTGGACGCTAATTGAAGGCGATTAGAATCAAACTGAAGTTAATTGGGTTTTAATTAATTTGGGCTTAATTTGTATTATGGGATTGTTTAAAATTAATTTAATTTATTAGACTTTTAATTATAGGGTTGAGTCATTTATTTAAATTAAAAGCGCAGTATTGGTGTGTTTAGAAAAGTCAAAGTCAAAGTCAATTAAAAAATAGGGTTTTATTTAGTTTCCAATAAGGATTAGGATTGTATGCCTATATAAGGCTTATTAAACCTAAATTTTCAAGAAGTTGCTTATGATGAATAAAGATGCAGCTAATTATGTTTAATTAAGAGATTTGTTTCTCTTTTGTTTATTGTTGAACATATGATCTTATCAAGCTATGCTTGTGGCGATCGAAACCATGACTTATCTCCCACCTTCTCATCTATGTCTTGGGAGTGGCGTCAATATCATTCTTGTTATAATTTTGGTTCTTAATTATCATATATTCAATGGGTCAAAATTCTTTATAATTTTGGTTCTTGAATGACATAATCAATAGGTCAAAGTTTTCGTTATAAACCTGTTTTAATCTTGCTTCGGGTTGTGTTTCAATTTGATTATGGGTGTCGTATCTTTATATACAGGGTTCGTATCATAACTTCTCCCATTGCTCTAGCTGAAACGACATCCCTAGTGCCAACTCGCATGGTAAACTCGCCCTTATCAAGCTCCCTCCAAGAATCAATTAACTATAAAGAAGAACAAACATGATTAGTGGCTCCTGAATCGATTATCTAGGTGAATAATTCATTCTCCACTAAACAAGATTTAATGACAAGTAAATCATATTTACCTTTCATTTTCTTTTTGTTCTTGAGCTCTTCGAGGTACTTTGGACAGTTCCTCTTCCAGTGATCTTCAACATCACAATGAAAACATTTTCCTTTGGGTTTGGAAGCCTTAGAGCTCTTTTGCTTCTTCTTTTGGGTAGCCTACTTCTTAGGCTTTGCCTTAGCCTTACTGGTGGTCTTTTTTCTCTTTTTCTTATTTGAGGTGGAAGTTTCAAAAACATTTGCTTCGCCAGATTTAATTTTGTCCTTATTCATGGACTCATAAGTAGTGAATTCATTGAGCAATTGAGTAATATTATATTGCAGCTTATTCATAACATAATTGCTCTTGAACTGCATAAAACTCTTTGGGAGAGTTTGCAGTATCGTGCTCACTTAGCTAGGCTCATCAATCACCCCACCATAAGTTTCAACTGTATTAAAATAGGTTATCATGTTCAAGACATGCTCTCGAACTGATGTCCTACCCTTCATCTTAGCAGTCATAACAGTACAAACAACTTCATGTCGCTACTGCTCAGAAGGTTGCCCAAACATCCCTTGTAATGACTCCATCATCTGAGATGCTGTAGTCATTGCCTCGTGCTTCTTAGCAAGCACGTCGGACATTCCTGCTAACAGGTAGCAACAAACATTTTCATCAGCCTTAACCCAATTTTGGTAGGTTTCCTGTACATTACGCGTAGCATTTACAGGTGGCACAGGAGGACACTTCTCCGTCATAACAAATTTTAGATCCTCACAGACCAAAATGGCGTTCATATTATTTTTCCATTTAACATAGTTATCCCCAATCAGTTTATCATTGGCAAGTATGGTAATTAAAGGTGATAGCATTGCTGAAATAAATAAACAAAACATTTTATTCAAATATTGTTTCATATGAACGTCATAAGTTTTAGCATAAAATTAAACATGATACATGATACATGATACATGAATAATGAATCAGAAATAACCTAAAAAGAATTACTATGCCACGATAATCTAACATGCCACAAATAAATGCCACCTTAGGGTAGGTCAAATATTTATATGTTACTCTTATTCCTGTATAACAGAATAACTCTTATTCCTGTATTATCTTACTACCGCTTATTTCAGTCAAGGAATAAACTAACTAATTAATTTATTCCTTTATGAGTGTAACCCATCATTTTAGATCTCTCGAACTTAACTTGAGAATTGCCAACCTTAGGGTAGGTCAATCCCAAAATACATCCAGAAATCCTATCCGTTAGGAAGTCAACCTTGGCATTGACCCAAATGGACACCACCCTTAGGGGGACGAAAACCAAGCCATCTCGAGGCGCCATTCAAATCTCACTGTGTTGAACTAACGATGGAGACCATGGAATATATTGTCATATATCCCTCTCCCACTCACTATTGTAGGATTAGGGTTTTCTATTTAATATTCTTAGTCATCATCTTAGATTATTAACGGTTAACAAGTATAATCTAAGTTACTAGGAATCAGTATGTTACTAGAATCATCATCCTATTAACACCTAATAAATTACCAGATTTTTAACTCTTAAAAATCTAATTTATTATGAAAGATCTAATCTATATAATCTAAACTCTTTAATTATGAAGATTAGATTTAATGTGAGATTACCCAATTTTAACTCTTAAAATCTAATCCACATTATAACTAACAATTATTTGAAATATATTTATTTTAATCACATTAAAACTAATTATATATTTCTAATTTGTGAACCTAGGATTTTCAACTACAATCCTAACAAATTGTGAAATTGGTATTTAATGTATTATTATCTCCATTTTAACTAATAAACTATTTAATAGAAAAAATAAATAATAATACATGTATTTATGTCATGTTATAATGTAACGAGTAGACACTTTCTATTCTATATGACATATTTTATGCATGATCATGTTATCAACAAATTATTCAATCATCACATGATAAACAATTAAAATAAATAACATGTGATTGACCGAGTTCTTTGGTTTTAACGACCTAAAACTAATTTTAGATATTACAAAATTAACCAAGGCATTCTTTAGCCTTCACTTATAGTCTTCAAGGACTTCATGGTCTTCGTGGTCTTGATGAGCTCTTTAAGGCTTATAATTAAATCTAATTTAATTATCAAGAACCTCCACCAAATGAATTGGGTTACAAGCCCATTTCTTGATTTTTAAAGTCAACAAAGAAATATTCAAGTTCTTGCCAAGTGTTGGATGCACAAGCATGCAACACATCAAACATGCACTTCCACTGTTGAGTATCAATCACACATGTCCTGTACAAACAATGGCCGTGCATCATCAATCATGTGCACTAGGTGCACACGCGTCGCATGCACAAGCATTCAATGCATTAGCTTTCACACACAAATAGGTGCAACAATTGCACTGTTTTGTGCATGTCACTTATGCAGGCTACCACATGCACATGTGGACAATTTGAACAAGCTACTTGTCATGTAACAATTGCACCAAACTGTAGCAATTTCAGTCTCTATTTGTAGCCATTGGATGAACACCCAACTGGTTCAAGAAAACAGTCCTTCATGCATTGCCGAACTCCATTCAAGCGCAGCCAAACTGAACCACAACTGCCTAGCGGTTCATCAAACTGGTTCGCAAACCAATCATCTGACCGCATGTGCTACTGGTTCAAAACCAGTCTCGCGTCGCGCAGCTGCTGAACCAGTTCGGTACGTGTAAATACCACACTTCAGGTCTGGCCGTGCATCAAGCTGTCACACAGCTCTTCAACGCCGCCGATCACCCCAGATGCACCGGCCATTTGACGCCAAACCACCGCACCCAAACGTACAACTGGTCATGTAAACTGGTGCATCAGACCTGGTGTTCAACTGGTTCAAAATCAGTTCACTTGCTACCCAGAAAACCAGTTCAAAACCAATTCTCCATGCGTCGTTTGCTGCTGCCTTTTGCGCACTCAAACTGGTTCAAAACCAGTCATCACGCCATCAGACCTTCACACACTCAGTCGCACCGAAAGAGACCAAACAGCCTCGTAGAAACTGGTTCAATTTATTTATGTGTGATGCGCATCTTATGCACGCATCTAACTACGTGCAACTTTTGCACCGAACACATAAATTTTTCTTAAACCGATTCCGTATTCAATTGCAACTTTTTGCCCAAATTACTTGAGAAAATTCAGCCTCGTTGCATATTATTCTTGACGCTGCAATCCTTCGACGCTCTTAATTCTTCGACAAAAATAAAATCCTAAATCTATGATTACAAGGAAATTTAAATTGCCACAAACGGCTTACAAATTAATCAAATTAAATTAGCCAAAGAACCATACAATTAACGATCAATCTATACAAACCCAATTCATCAAACATGAATATATATTAAGCAATAATTTATGCCTACTCTATGACGTACAAAGAATCAATAATCAAAAGGAAATTCAATCATTATTGAATCAATTATTAAACTAGCAAAAACCGGGCTCTTATACCAATTGAAGGGAAAAATCGATTTTAATTCAAATGCAGAAACATGGATTTTAAAAATTTTTAAACAAAACATGTCCGATCGATGCTAGTAATAACGATTCAATAATTAAATTAATAAGATTGAATCTTACCTTGGATAAAGATTGAATTGATCCCTTTTGATTCGCAGATTCTTTACCACCTGATCTTTCTTGCTATGACTCTTCATAAAAGAAATTGTGTGGGCACAATCTTTTGAAGATCCTTTTGAAGTAGATGGTGATTTGGTGATTTTTAATCAATGGAAATTTTTGGTTCAAGCAGCCAAAAACTCTCTCTACCACCGTCATTACCAATCATAAAACATTCCTTTTATATTGGTAAATTAGGGCTCTTCCTGTTTAACAAGGAATTCAAATTTCTATTTAAATTGAAAGACTTAATTCATATCCAATATGGAATCAAATTACTTATTAGGTTAGAATTCTATTCTTTTAATTTAATATGGAATCTAATTACTATTAAATTAAAACTCTTTTAATATAATTTAAATAGAATCTTATTCCAATTAAAATTATTATTTTCATTAATTAATTAAATGATTTTTCATTAAATTAAATTAAATGATTCTAAATTATAATTAATTTAATGACATCATTTGGAATTGAACCCATGACCTCTACAAATAATTAAATAATTAACCATTAATTAAATATTTATAAATATTTAAATAATCAAATTATTTAAACAATTTATGAACATGTACATATATTTATATGTACACCAATAATCCGACAATCCAATTATATTATTCAACTTGTTTCTTTATGTGGTTGTAAGCTAGAAAGGGGACCAAATGGACCTACAATTTGAGTTCCAATAATATCAAAATTATTAATTAAACTCTTTAATTAATAATTCACTATTATTAACCTTAGAGTTACTCCACTAAAAACTTAAGGTTGCACTCTCAAAATTGTAGATGTTTTACACAATCTGAATTTTCAGTGTCCATCGATTTAATCATTTCATATGATTCGATCCTCCACGAGTAGTTCATAATTAGAACTAGGTTATTAAAATCCGTTATGCCTCTCTAATTATATCTTATTCCATTAAGTATCATTAATTCTCTAATGAATAATATATCCATAACAACTTATGAATTTATCTTTCCATTTACTCGTAAACAGAAAGTCAAGCACTCTTATTGTTCAATACCTGAATTAATACTTAAGGGAACTATTCATCTATTTCTTACAAGAATGAGTGGATTTCACTATTATGTAGAATATTCCCAGCCACTTATTAAATCACATCTCCAAAGTACGAAACTTATTGACCGCAAATCTATAACAATCTCACCCATGTAAATCAAAAGATATGACTCAACAAATAGGAGTCCATAAAACACTCAGGATTAAGATCAATCCATATATGATCATCTAGTCGATAAATAAGAATTTCTTTGTTTAACGAATATCAATAAGAAATTCATTTTTATCGTGGTCCAGTCCTATATAATCTATATTATATAAGTGCCTCCATTTTCATATCACCATATGAACAATCCAGGATAAAATCATCGTATCAAATACGAATTGGACCGTAACTGTAGATTTACCACAAACAAAGTACCCAACTTTGTTTGCTTTCTACGGACTCTTTAGATTACTAATCTTAAACTAAATCCTCTTGTATATAACACTTACATACTTAATTTGAGACTACATAAGTAATCATGGATGTTACATGATATTCGTATGAAGCAAACATTTCAATAAATGCATATTGATTTGAATAAAATAAATTTTATTTATTTATTATTTATTTAAACATTTACAACTTACAAGCTCTTAGGGCACAAGCCCTAACATCTAGTATATGTAGTAAAGGTGAAGGACAACGGATTGAGATTAGAGGATATTTCTGTAGTTAGGGAGTTTCCATATGTGTTCCTAAATGATCTTCCTGGTCTGCCATTGGATAAGGAGATTGAATTTGAAATAGAATTAGTACCTGGAATTACACCCATTTCTATGACACCCTACAGGATAGCTCTCATAGAACTAAAAGAATTAAAAGTATAGATGGAAGAATTGGTCGATAAGGGGTTTGGTCGGCCGAGTACTTCACCATAAGGAGCGCCAGTGTTATTCATGAAGAAGAAAGATGGTAGTATGAGGTTATGCATCGATTACAGACAGTTGAGTATAGTGACAGTGCATAATCAATACCCGCTTCCCAAGATAGATGATTTGTTTGACAGTTTCAGGGGGCTAAAGTGCTTTTCAAGATAGACCTAAGGACCGAGTATCATCAGCTGAAAATCCATAGTGAAGATGTTCCTAAGACTGCATTCAGAACCTGATACGAACATTATAAGTTTCTAGTCATGCCTTTTGGGCTGACGAACGCCCCCATAGCTTTTATGGATTTGATGAATAGGGTGTTCCATGACTATTTAAACAAGTTTTTCATAGTGTTCATTAATGATATATTGGTGTATTCAGGTAGCAAGGAGGTCTTACAGACTCTAAGGGAACAGCGACTCTATGCCAAACTTAGTAAGTGTCAGTTTTGGTTAGATAAAGTTGCCTTTCTAGGACACGTAATTTCAGCTGAAGGAATTAGTGTAGATCCTCAAAAGATCGAGGCTATAATGAATTGGAAACAGCCTACTAATGTAACTGAGGTCAGAAGTTTCTCGAGATTGGTAGGTTATTACAGAAAATTTGTGGAATGATTCTCCAAATTAGTGCTGCCATTGACTAAGTTAACAAGAAAGGAAGAAAAGTTTGTGTGGTTAGATGCATACCAATAGAGTTTTGATGAGTTAAAGAAGAGACTGACCTCAGGTCTAGTACTCACTCTTCCATCAAGAGACGATAGTTTTATAGTATATTGTGATGTTTCGAGACAAGGGTTAAGGTGTGTACTAATGCAGCAAGGAAAGGTAATAGCATACGCTTCCAAGCAGCTAAAGAAACATGAACTGAACTACCCTACCCATGACTTGGAACTCGCAGGGGTAGTATTTGCTTTAAGAATATGGAAACATTATCTGTATGGAGCTTCTTGTCAAATTTTTATAGATCATAAGAGCCTGCAGTATCTGTTTACATAGAAAGAACTAAACATGAGACAAAGACGGTGGATTAAGCTTATTAAATACTATAATTGTACGATTGAGTACCACCCAAGAAAGGCAAATGTGATAGTAGATGCTCTAAGTAGGAGACCTTCAGGTTCAATAGCATAGATGAAGGCGGTATATGTACCATTATTAGTTGAGTTGAGGTCCTTAAGGGTGAAGTTAGAAACAATAGATACAGGAGCACTGCTAGCTACCTTTCATGTTTATCCTATTCTGATTAATCGCATCAAGGAATTGCAGGCTCAAGATCCTCAGTTGGTTAAGATTAGAAGTGAAGTGGAGTCGAAGCAACGTAAGGATTTCTCAGTAAGAGATAATGGTACACTGATGTTAGGTCACAAACTATGCGTACCAAACATGGGTGTTTTGAAACAGAAAATCATGGATGAGATGCATTCCTTGGCTTATGTTATACATCCAAGAGTACGAAAATGTATCATACATTGAAGAAACATTATTGGTGGAATGGTATGAAAAGGGAAATAGCCGAGTACATCTCAAGATATTTAATTTGTTAACAGGTGAAAGCAGAACACCAAAAGCCTGTAGGTCTAATACAATCACTCTCTATCCCAGAATGAAAATGAGAGAATATTACTATGGACTTCGTGGTAGGACTTCCGCATAGCAGGAGTGGTCATGACTCGATATGGGTGATTGTTGATAGATTGACCAAATTAGCCCATTTCCTACCTATACGGAGTAATTATTCACTGGAGAAGCTGGCCTAGCTATATGTTGATGAAATTGTAAGATTACATGGTACGCCAGTTTCCATTGTATCAGATAGGGATCTAAGATTCACTTTTAGGTTCTGGCCTAGTTTACAGAAAGCTTTAGGCACCCAACTACACTTCAACACAACTTTCCACCCTCAAATAGATGAGTAGTCTAAGAGGACAATCCAAACCCTCGAAGATATGCTCAGGTTGTGTGTTATAGAATTTGAACGGAATTGGGATACACACCTACCACTGATGGAGTTTATTTATAATAATAGTGATCAAGTAAGCATAGGTATGGCTCCGTATGAAGCACTGTATGGCAAGAAATGCAGAACTCCAATGTGTTAGGATGAGGTATGTGAGTGAAAATTGATAGGTCTTAAGCTCGTCCAGATCACCTCAGATAAGATTAAGGTGATCAAGGATCGTCTCAAGATAGCTCAAGATAGATAAAACAGTTATGTAGATAACCGCTGGAGAAATCTTGAGTTCGAAATTGGTGATAAGGTATTCTTGAAGATATATCTATGGAAAGGTGTACTTAGGTTTGGAAAGCGTGGTAAGTTGAGTCCGCGCTATATTGGGCCCTATGAGATTATGGAAAGAGTTGGTTCGGTAGCATACAGGTTAAAGCTACCACCACAATTGGCCAGAATCCATAAAGCATTCCACATGTCTATGTTACGGAAATACATCTCTGATCTTTCCCATGTACTTAAAGAACAACTTGTAGAACTAAAGGAAAACTTAATGTATGAAGAGCAACCAGTTTAGATACTAGATCGCAGGGAGTAGGTCCTGCGTAGTAAAGTTATTCCTTTAGTGAATGTATTATAGAGAAACCATGGAGTGGAAGAGGCAACATGGGAACATGAGGATCAGATGCGCCACAAGTACCCCCATCTTTTTTTTTTTTTTTCTTTTTTTTTTTTTGAATTTGTACCCCCATCTTTTCATAGTACACTAGTATGTGTATGTAAAATTTCGAGGATGCAATTTCTTAAGGAGGGGAGAATTTGTAATATGCATTTTTGGACACGTGTATAAGTCTAAAGTGAATAAAATTATTCTATTGATCTAGTAATGTGTATATGAGGTGTATAAGTTTATAATTGTTGAATTATTGGTGAATTGGAAATATTTTAGGATCTCGTCGAAATTATGAAAGAATTCTGGATATTAATAATGGTTTGACTGAGATCCTTAGTGAATATCAAAAAGTTTAAAAGATATTTTAGAATCCTAAAAGATGTTTTTGAAAAAGAAATCTGAATTTTAAATCAGATTTATATCAGAAAGCGTTTTAAAGTTAACTTTAAGATTATGGGGATCCAAGTTAGGACATGGAATAACTTTTAGGAATTTCAAAGACAACAGGAAGGATGAGAGAAATTCGAATGTAGGCCCTAAAAAATTTAAGAGAAGTTTCGAAGAGATCTCGAAGTAACCAGTTAGGAATATTTTCGGAAAGCTCGTATTAAACGAAAATACAAAAAGATGCGCACAATTGACACGTGTCAAGGAGATTTAGTGCATGAACGCCACATGTCAAGGAGGATGCATGCATGGTGACACTTGTCAAGCCTTTATGGATGGCACAATGGTAATTTTGAAGAAGTCCAATGGCAATTTCAATTCCAATGCAATATATATAAGCCATTTCAAGGGAAATCAAATGAAAGGAGTTTATTGTCGTAAATGAGAGAAAAGAACAAGAGAAGCAATTCAAACCGAGAGACAAACAAGAAGCAAACAAGTTTGAGAGAAAGAAAGTGAAGCCAAGAGGAGGAGAACTAAAAGGGAGAAGCTAGGTGGTCACGGCAACCAGCTATTCAAAGTGGTTTCAAGTGATTTCCAATGTGAGTTTACTAACTCAAATTGAAAATGAAATGGAAACTTGATTTTGGAAATTTAGGGTGTTAATTGTTGCCATGATATTGATATAGTTTCCATGTAATTTTCATGTGATTTTCTATATGAAAACTTAAAGAAAATGGATGAATATTGTTGGTATGAGTCATGACTAAAGTGATTGACAAAGGTTCAAAATGAGTTTGAATGATATGGATAAGTTTTATGCTTGCAAATGCTTGGAAATAATTGAAAATGAAGTTAAAATAAAAAATGAAAAAGTTGTGTATGATTTGTGAAGCATTCAGCCAAGGTGTGCTAGAATTGATAGTTACAGGTTTTGATATATTTGAATGACTTATTGAGTTATTGGGATGCTAGAATAACCATAGAAATTGAAAGAATTGAATTAGGATTCACATGGATGTCACACGAATAAAAACAGACATGTTACGTGCAAGCTGTCTTGGTTTTCATTTTCTATATTTTGAATGGTTTATCATGATTTTATACATGTTTGAAGTAATTTATAAGTGCTTGGATGCATAAATAATCAAATGGAATAGATTCGCAACTAAACGAATTCATATTGAATAAAACGGCAACGATTCAGAAACTATATACAATAAATGAATATGCGTTGTTAAAGGAAAATTTGAATAGCTTATATATATTAAATGCTATGGTAGCTTGTGAGTATATTTGCGTGGATGAAAATAACAGGTTGTAAACCTTTTAAATTAGGTTCTGAGATAGCCTAAATTAGTGTACAAATGGTGTAGGTAGCGAGGAAGCAAAAAATGTTGAATTCGTAAGTTTCGCGATAGGAAACGGTGAGTTTCTTTAAAATGTTTTTGAAAGTTGTTATTTCTAATCAAATGAGTTTTATATATGTTATTCTTTGAGAAATTCATGCTTGAAAATTTTAATATGTTATGCTAAGAAAATTCATATTGAAATGTTTCATGTGAATTTTATCAATTGAACATGATCCGAAATTCAGTAATTGCATATGTGAATAATTATAATGCTGCTTTAATTTTATCTCCTCAGTTATCAATTATGAAAATGTTTTATATAGTTCATAAATATTAAGCAACATGTTTAGAAAGGAAATTTTTTGCATACAGTATATACCCTTATGGCAAATCAGGATATTGTTGGTAAGAGTCCCCTAAGCGTGCATGGCAGTGTCGGGGCATCTGTCACTAACATGGGTTGGGATTGTGTCAGTTTGTTCAGTCCAGTGTGTTGCCCTCTGCACGTACAGGGTATATATTTAGTTAGCGAGCTAGCTTCCACATGACGATGTAGAAATTTTGTTGCATTATCGGTATTGGTGGTTTAAGCGATGCAGGAAGTTCATTCTACCACCAAATGTGATCTAAGCGATGCAGGAATTCTATTCTGCCGTATCACCGAGGATACAGTACTTGTCAGGCGGTCGGGTCCTACCCGCTCGGGGACAAGCCCCAACCTAGCCTCAACAGTGGTTGGATATTTTAGCCTAAAACGACATTTTCAGAAAATAACACCACCATTGGAATCAGGTTTAAATGAAAAGGCAATAGAAATTTTATTTATGATTCACATATATATTACATATTTATTATGCAAACATAATTTTAAATTTCAAATTGAAAGCATGATTTCATATTTCTAGGGGAAAGCATAATTATACATTATAACATTGAATTGTTTTAGCATAACATTTTCAGGGAGGAAATTTTATAAAAAGCAAATTGATTAGAAACACTTGACACTCACGGGACTTTTGTAACTCACCCAAATTTTTGTGTTTTAAATAAACCTCCTCAGGTGCAAGTACTGGTGTGTCTGTTATAGGGACACTCTCTCAAGACTAAGTGGATCAATTGTACTTTGTTGTGAATTAAAATGTATATATTGTAAAACAATGTTTTGTAAATAAAATTATTCAAAGTTATAATACTTGTACATATTTTGTTTTAAGATTGTGAAACTATGCTATGTTTAAATTATATTACTTCAGATGAATCTTATCTGTTTCGATTTTCTGATTAAACTTGTTGAAATAGTTACACTGTGATTGAAAAATTGAGGGCTAAAGGCCCAGTAATTTGGAGAAAACTAATGTGATTTTTGAAGTGCAATTTTTGTAAACTTTTGCAGGGTGGCATACTTAGAAAAACAGTCATTGTGCTGTCCAAATTTTTATGAAACTATTTTGCAAATGAGTTAATTAAAATAAAAAATGTTTCCTACGTTTCCGTAATCAAATAGAAGTTTTGAAAGGCTGTCACACGTGTTGTGCACGTGCCGTCCTGCTAATTTCTTCCGACGACATACCACCTTCAGAGTTTTTCGCATTTCATCCCCATCAAGTTTATGCCTTTAGTTTTCAATTTAGGTCTAAGGTGAATCACACTCTTCTTGAATGAGAGTGTCCTAATGTTTTTCATGATCTACAATTACCTTTTATTATCAAACTATTTTTCCAGATTTTGATTCTCTACATTTTGATTCAAAATTGTTTTTCTCCTTCGATTCTAATTCAAATTGGGCTTGTAATATACCGTTAGAAAAAAAATTTTGAGCCCTATCTAATGGTATAATAATCACACTAAGAAGAAAAACATAAAATGATATTAATGCCTAAAAACATATTCGGATTTCATGCATCTATTTCTTAGGTTTTCAACCTAGAAAAATTAAGTTTCATTGCATGTTTAATCATGTAATTATGATCATAAACTAACAAACAATCCAATAGGGCTGTGATACCAATGAAAGAAATCAAGTAGTATATAAATTCATTAAATACGGTAAAATGAAAATCGACTGTATACCCGTTTCTACGCAGGGGAAATTGTCTTGGATCCTAAATTGTTCAACTGGTCTGAGTTCGACCACCAATTACGGGACCAAACCCTCAAATCACAATGTAAGAACCTTGCCATGTGTTTTCATTTTTTTCTCATCTGTTCTGTGTAGTATGATGTTAATGTAAGGTTTCTGAAATTGATTTTCCATCATCCTTCATAAATGAAATATATTACGTATTTATAGGGGTGGCAGTTATTTTCTGATAACCACTAGTAACAGCCTGCAGTTATTTGATCAAATCCGATTCCAATGGATTTAAATTGGGTTATGGGTTTGGATCATCTTAGGTAGACCCCACCCAACAACCCAATAACCCAACACAAAGTCTATTAAAGCTTGCCTAATACTCATATAAAAAATAGAGTATATAAACCAGACATATAAGCAACAGTATTGTAAAGATTGCAACCAATATATCAAAGATGAAGTTTGCCATTGTAAATAACATAAATCCATTTGTTTTAAGAGAGACAGGCTCAAATATCAAAACTTACAAAAACTTTACAAAAGGGAAATTAAAAGAGGTTAAAATTGTACAGCAGTGTAACAAATGAAATTGTTTGAGATGGTATTAATGAAATTATTTGAGATAATAACAAATCATTTTTATTTTAATAGTAACAAATGAAATTGTTGGAGATAATAGTTCATAATGGTACCAATGTGACTGAATTTTTGTCATTATAATGCAAATCACATTATTGTTGTAAGTTTATGTGCCATGTTTAAAACGCACATTGGTATTGACCAAGTACTTTAGAGAGAGTGTTGTGTTTGGATATTACCTTGGTTCTAAAAAAAAAAAAAAAAAAAAAAAAAGAAAGGACTAGAGGAAAGTGGAGGTACTTGCACTAGAATTGTCTTAAACTTAGAAAATAAACTCATGATCCCACCAGCACCTGAGGGTTCATCTTTTACCCTTAACGTAGAATCTCAGATGTTGATAGACAGTCCTTAACCTTCATCTAGAAGTGATTTGGAGAACAACATATTAATTACTTAGGATATAATAAGAAGGAAAAGTTGGTGATGATATGGAAGTTAATTAGCATGAGAATGTTTCAATCTGGTTGATGTAGAAGTAGATGATGACTTAAAAATGTCAATTTTGATTTATTTAAGGGATATCAGTAATAGAATGATTATGATTTTCTCAATGACTCTAATTTAGAATGCCCTGAAGCTAAAGCTACCAAATGGATGGAGGATGGTGATCCCTTCGGGGAGATGATAGCTTGTCATATACGATTTAAGTAGAACAAACTCATTATAGTTTTCGTACACTATAAGAGACTATGCTATTTAAGAGGAAATTGATTTAGATATGGTGACGAATGATAAGACGGATATCTTTTTCTAATTATTTGAATAAACTAAATGCAAATCTTGCGTCTTCTTGAAGTCTCTCTCTCTCTCTCTCTCTCGAATTCTAGAAAGAGAAAACTTCATAGGAATAATCTTCCTGACTAGATCTGGTCCTTTGTAGCATCCATAGCCACTTTCTTCTCCTGTTCTTCTCCTTTTCTTTCCTTTCTCTTCCTCTAATAAATTTCCTTTATAGTTTCAAGGTTTTTACGGTCGAATCCAGATGATATATGGATCCACCCCCAAAAACCCAATATGATTTGTTCTTTTGGTTGTTGATAATTTAGGTTTTGGGTGAAGATTAGCAACTTCAAGCCTCCTCTGTGCTATAGTGGTGAATCTTGGATCGACTCATCTGGGTTATGGCGTAGTAATTAGGGATCTCAAGACTCTATTATAGTGGATTTATTCAAGTTATGATAGAAAATCTTATTGCTGTATGGGAAAGATCTCTTCTAGTTTGTCATTTCCTATTCTAGGTAGCCGTTTTGTAGCTGTTGCCATCTGTGGTTCAAGGAGAATGAATTGTGAAGGTTATTTTGTGTTTATGCTAATCTTTATTTATGTTTTATTGTTCTGTATGTCAATATGTGTTTTAGATGTCTTGTGGATTGGCTAGATATTAGAGGTGTCATTCCATTTATATGTTTAGGAATCATTTAACAGTCCATTTGGCCATCCTTATTTTATCCTTTATGGAAGGAGAATGTCTTCCATTAGACTATATTATAAATGATATAATGAGATGGACTAATGAAATATTTATTTTTTTTTTTTTCACTTAGTTTTTTCATTGGTCTTTTTTTTTTTTTTTCTCTTACCTTTCCCATTAGTCTGTTCATCACGTTAGCTATTAACAATCCTATGTAAAATTTTTTCTTGTTGAGAATGTAATCTAGATGTATGTGAGCCTTTTGGTTGTCCCAAATTGGGTTGACTATTGGCGTTTATAAGCTTATAGTTTCTAAATTTGGGAGTGTTAATGAATTTTCAATATTTCAAAAAAAAAAAATACAAATCCATCTATTTACTTTTTACATGTGTCAAAACAAAATTTACCTTTTTAGTAGATAAAAAACAACAAGGGTTTTTCTTCCTATTATGACAAATTAAACCGAGTATTTAAGCTACTAGAGCAAACTAAAGAGGCGTGTTAATTTTCCTATTTGAATTGATAAGGCTGTTGAGTAGAGTTTATGTGGCCCAAAAACCATCAGCAAAACTGGTAACCATGACCAAAAGAAAGGTTACCCCAGTCAAAACAAATCCGCTTAGATTTATCATAGATAACAAGAAATGAGTAATACTTGTTACTAGAGACCCCATTTTTACAAGAAAATCTTCTATGAAATTGTCTTACAGCTGATGTGATGTGACAGACTAATAAAATAATGTCACTTCATTTTTCTCACTCTTTTCATTGATCTATCACATCACATCAATCGCGAGATAATACTATGGAAGATTTTTTCTAATTTTACATGAACATATATTTTAAATGAAATAAATAATCATCAATTGATATCCATTCATCATTTACCATATCATAAGTTGAAAACAAGGTGACATACAAGAAGTGGGATGTCTTACATTATTGATAAAATAATAATAATAATAATAATAAATTACTAACACTAATTGTTATTATGAGTAGATTGTCATTCAACACAATCCACATGATTCTTGTGTTTTTCAAAAGAAAAAGCATATTGGAAATCCTAGACTAGGACCCTCACCCAAGGAACCCTAAAATTGGTTCGATAATACAGAAAACTCAGCAGCTTTCTGGAAGGTAAGCTATGAGAACAAACCAGACCTTGAGGGAGCAAAGCACGAGGCCTCACCGCTAGACAAACCTCTCAGGCTTCACAACCCACTTGCTAGTTTCTTCTTTCAAGGGGTTCACCAGAAGAAGCAATTCAGTGTTTTCTTTGTTGAAGTGAAAACACAGAACCAGGTAGTAGAGCAAAAACAGACTTTGAATGAAATGAAAAATAAGAGTAAAATAAAATAAAAATGTAAAATTGACATATAGGAAGGCATATTTTGGCTCCAAATGAAAATTTTACAAGATATGCAAACCAATCATGCACATAAAACTTGTCATGAAATTGTTGGAAACTATAAAAATTCTGAGTACTAACATCAAAATGGACATTTACCTATATATATTATCCAGAATATTAAGAATGCATCTGTCACTAGTCATCAATATGAAATATCTCTTCTATGACACTCATCTTTGTGGATATGAATCACATTTCATCCCTGCAAAAGAAAGAAACAAATTAAACAATCTTCCAACAAGATCTATAAGATACTACATCAATGTATGTTTTTTCTTTTATAGCCCGACCGGCAGAATTGAAAAGAAATGAGCATCCAAGCATATAGATTCCACCACACATGGCATACACAGACCCCCTCAGGTACATAAAACATGTCTACTAGTCCAATTTGATCAAAAGCATTGTGAACCATTAATCCCAAAAAACCCATATCCAGAACACAGGTTGTGTTTTTTTTTTTTTTTTTTTTTTTTTTTTCAATCGATACAAATCTTGTGTTCTTCGAAGATCATTACTAACTAAAACAGGAGCCTAAAATTTTCCTTATAGCGTAAATAATATGTAGATCTGAATGCATGAAAATGAAACCAAATGAAAGAATGTAAATCTTTGAACTGTCAATAAATAAGAAAACACTTCACAAGCTTGTGGAATAAATAGAATCCTGTAATTACACGCCTTCATAGGCTCAGAGCTCAATTGGTCACTTCAGTAATTGGAAAAAGAAACTACTACTCGGCTCTAAAGTTTACATTTCTTCCCAAGGAATCAGTATACTAAGTACTCAAAATATAAAGCACACAAACCATTCAATAAGTGACCTCAAGAAATTGGATCAATAATTCAATCAAAAGATCAATGTTATGTTTATAGGTACATACATATATAAATAACATAATGCATCATAATAAATACACGACTGTGAGGAGGACTCTTCAAAAGTGTTGTAGCAGATTCTGAACATGACAAACAGCAATGGTAGTAACCATTGGAACAAATTGAATTACTTATGCACCAGGTCCAAGCCAATGCATACGCTAAAAATTTGCTTCATATTTTTCTACCCAATCTTCTCAATTTCTTAACTTTATGTTAGTAGTTCTATAGACTAATTTTTTTTTCTTTTTTTTGAAAGAAGAAAGTTCTATAGACTATTGCTTCTCCACTATTTTCGTACCAGAACCTGGCTCAAAATGGTGAACCAATAGACTATAGAACTACTAACAAAATGGGGAGAAATACAGAAGAGAATGGGGAGGAAGATATCAATCAAACTTATTTACTGAATACAAAAAACAAGAATTACTCTAAGCCTCTATCTATAGTGGCCAAATGGATAAAAAGGAGACAACAACCTGTCTTCCAAATATATTCAAATCAACTAACAAATCACTCCCGATCAAATCACTAGTCAAATCTATCCCATTTATTTCCTTAATCAAATCAATCTCAATAAAATCCTAATCGAATTAACCCTTCCTACGCCTTACAGAAGTAAGGATCTTCTTATAGAATGTTCTACATCGAGATGACATGTAGAGTTCCAATGTGAAGAATCATTTAAGCTAGATGACAGCATGGTAGCCACTGCAAGACTTGGTTTAAGACTTTTCTCTCTCTCTCTCCCTCCGTGACAGAAAAAGTCTTAGCAAACAAATTGAACAAATCACAGAGCAACAGGAGACCATACTAAACGGGTAAGATTTCATGTCATGAACCTCATAAAAATTATGGATTTTTCAGAACAGTCCAGTCTTCCACTATCAGTAAGATTAACAATGAGTGGCAGTCATAGAAGCCAGTTGTTTGTCAATTTGTTTTCTTAATTCAATTTAGGTCAAAGTGCAAGGTATCTAAAAGGTTTGATCTATGTTGAACTTCAAGTACTAGGCAAAACGTTCAACATTTGTTTTGTATGAGTTACTGTCAAATAATTGTTTTAAGGAATACAACTACAAAGTGGGTTACTGTTGTTAAAGGAACAGAATGACTTGAGGAACAGAAATTTAAGTCCAAATATTCAATCATGAAGCAAATTTGTGAATGTTATACTTTCTAATGATTTTTTAAAAGACTATAATGTAGATTTCATAAAGAATTATTAGACATAAGAAAAGCATCCCTTTTGTCCAATTTAATGTACAGACAAGCCCCTAGATACCATCATTAGAGTTATGAGAAACTCAAAAAGAAGCATAAGGGGTCGATTAACGGAGGCCACATCCAACCGCTGAAACTCCTAAGGGGCACCAATGTTCTAAAAAAGGCACAACAAATCATTAAAACCATGCATCAACAAACAAGTTATTTTGTATGTAGATCATGAAATATTAGAAAACTCTTTATCAATGCATGGCTTTTGAGCTTTTAACACTAAAGGAAGCAAACCCTTCCTTATTACTTAGAAATTGAAGCATCTCTAAAACATCAATTAACAGTTCACAAGTTATTTCAACAAAAAGAAAAGGTATGCCAGAAGAATCACAGAATGAAATATCAAACAACAGAACAAACCAAGGCCAAGACAGAAATCAAATCTTATTATGGTTATACAACCAAAATCCATACAAAATTCAACATCATGGTTTATCACAAACTTAGGACGAAACAATATTTTTATAAAATGAATATTTCAGAAATTATCAAGGAATAATAAAAATTGGATTCACCGAAGGCAAAAAGACAACAGAAGAAGAAAAAGCATTCAATTTCTATGCTTATTTTTATGTTATGCTAACTGCCTAGCTATCCAGAGGTCTAAAACCAAGGAATACAAAATTTCAATCCATTCTAAGTCTATCTTAACCAATAGTCTCACATTGCACTGCACAATCATAGCAGTAGCAGCAACAGCTCAGATCATTGATATGTTACTAGCCAATACGATACTATTATTTGCTAGTCTACTGCGCCCAGGATTTCAGACTCCACCTTGCCTTAGTTAGACTCTGCTATTCATCAAAATGGAAGTCTGTAGTGTTTCCCATAGAAGAAAATGGTAGTCTATTACATTACAGACACTAAACTCAATGAAACCTCAATATATACTTCAATATATATCTTACATCTCTTGTGGTTTACAGGCACTTAACAAACTCAGTTCTACAATTTCACACGAACAACATCTAATTTGGAGATGTTCAATTGAAGATTGTTACATAATAAAAAGAGAATTTTGTTATATTGGGCAGCATGCTACAAATATTTAAGGAATCTATTTATAGGTTTATAAGACTATATATGTGGTAACATAAGATATGAGAAACATTAGATATGAGAAACTTGAAAGGTAATAGATCAATTATAATACAATAAGAATGGATGCATATAATATGTATAGTAATTCCGAGATTCTTTAACATTTCCCCTCAAACTCAAGATGGGGAGATGAAGCAACTTGAGTTTGCAAAAGCTCCAACGACAAGGTAATGAGTCCCCTCAAAACTTAATGGATTGGCTCAAAAGGGATACCAATGAAATGGCTTAACAGAGTGCTGACTTAACAGTTGACTGAGTGCTCACTAAACTGCTTGATATGCAATGGCTTGAGAGGGAGGCCAACAAAATGGCTAGATAGAGAGACCAATGAAAAGACTTGACAGATAGGCCAATGAAACAGGATTGATTGGAAGAGTTAAAGAGATCCAACATGCTAATTATACTAATTAAATAGCCACTATCTGTCATTGCAGATGGCGGCTCAAAGGATATATTTCTTAAGGTTGTCTTTATGAGAAGACCCAGGCCCCCTTACTATGTTTAAAATAAAAAGAGGATTTTATACTGCTACACTGCATATTACAAATATATGAGCCAATTTATAGGATTATAAGACTAGAGAACTATGGTAACATAAAGATTTAATGGTAATAGCTCAATT
The DNA here is from genome assembly GCA_021234005.1 of Nephelium lappaceum. NCBI lineage: Eukaryota > Viridiplantae > Streptophyta > Magnoliopsida > Sapindales > Sapindaceae > Nephelium > Nephelium lappaceum. The sequence goes on from CM038007.1 coordinate 3,690,511, forward strand.
ACAATAATATAAGAATGGAAGCATATAATATATTATAATTCTAAGATTCTTTAACATTTGTAAGCTCAATTAACACAACTCATGTTGTTGAAATATATAATCAGTTCATTACCAATATCACGGCATCAGAGCCAGCGTCCCTTGCTACAATGGCGTATTGAACAAACAACACTTCATTTAAGGGGAAATTATAAATTTATAATCACTCCATATGCAAATAGAAATTGTAAGACCTAGATTGAACCAACAAAAAATATGCAAATGGAAAGATTGAAACCTATCTTCAACCTAAATCCGTTGGACTGACCACAACATATACACAATGAACAGTTCCATCACAAACATCAAAGAGGAAGCAGAGTCAAAATCCCACTTTCGGGAAACAAAGCTGACCCCATATAGTTAAACTCCCAACATGAACAACAATCACCATCCAAAATTGTTTGAAAACACAAAGTAAAAAACACAAAAGTAGCTATAATGTGACTCATTAATGTCAGTTCCCATAAACTCAAAAACTTAAGTTGATTAGAAATAGATCAACTAATGATATAAGGCTCTCTAACAAGCCCCTCACGTGCCCAACTCATGATATAGCTCTTTAACATACCCTCTCAAGTGCCAAACCGATTAATTTGGCACATGGACCAAACCTAAATGCAGATTACAAAACAAATATATAAACAAATTACATGCAAGAGTATTTGAACCGAATATTCCTAGGACAAACCAAACTCTAATATCATGTCAATAACCAACATACCCATAAGCTTAAACTGTTCAAAAAAGGCCCAATTCATGATATAAGACTCTCTAATAATTAGAACCATCCAAAATTATAAACTTTAGATTGCCAAAAGAACAGAACCAAATTTACAAGCAGGACAAAACACCAACCGATAATAAAAATCCATCCTCATAAACTAAATAAATCAAACAAAACACATAATAACAATAAATTATAGCGAAAACATAATATATAATCAAATGTGCAAGTTATATTTAGTTTACAAGTGCAATACCAACATTAACGGTCCCTCCTTCTCAATCAAGATCTTCTTGTCTGGGCTCTGATGTCCTATTCCCAGAGTTGGGATCCCCGTCATTGTTGTTGTTACCAGTTCCACCGCCAGTGTTGCTGCTGGTCTCACCAAAACCCCTAAACGGCCATGGCAAGGGTAATGAGATTCTAAACCTACGCTCCACCGCTCTGGGAGTCTCAGCGTTCCCTTCTCCCCCCGCCCCACCATCAGCAGCAGCACTCATTTCACCAAGATTAAACCCACCAAAGCCACCGATATTCTGGGCCTGAATATTGGTAGTGCTGTTGCCATTTCGCCTCTGCTCGTAATCGGGGTCATCAGTGGGCAACTCATACCGACAAACGGGACAAGAATTGTGCAACTCCAGCCAGGGCAGAATACAGTCAGAATGGTAAATGTGCTTGCAAGGCATCTGCCTGGCCTCCTCATTCAACTCGAAGCTATCTTTACAGACGGCACACTGGGACGAATCCGACCCCATCAGCTCCTCCGTTATCTTGATGGTGGGGAGTCCCTCCACGGCCGATTTCGAAGCGGGAGGAGTCCCGTAACGATTGGGATCGTTCTCGGCCAATTGCTGTATCAGCTGCTCCAGACCAGGACCGATGAAGTAGTCGCCAAGATTCGCCGGGAGACGGAAAGCAGCGGCCGGGTCGGCGGAGGAGGAGCTATTCTCGATGACGAATTGGATGTTGGCACCGCCGGCTCGCAGGCTCTGAAGGTAGTTCTGGAGAAAAACGAAGGGGTTGAACTCACTCGGGTCGGTGAAGGTTCGGGTCGGAGCTCCGAATAGATCGTCCAAGAAGAAGGCGTCGAAGGGATTAGGACTCGGGTTGAAGGCTCCTCCTCCTCCTCCAAAGCTAGGGTTAGGGTTAGAGTTTGAGCTCTCCAGCTCTTCAAGAAACCCACCGTTGCATGAAGGGCAGACCAGATCCGATGACGCTGACGTTGCGATCCTCACCGTCTGATTGCACTGGTGGCAGAAGTACATCTGAGATGGCGCCGCTGCGGCGGCGGCCGTCGCTCCGCCGGACAAAGACATGTCAACAGAGAGAGAGAGAGAGATATTTTTGTTTTCGTATTTTCTTATTTTTTATTTTTTATTTTTTTTTTAATTTTTGAAGAAAGAAAACCGAAGAAAATTTGTTGAACGATTTATATATGGAGACGACCAAATACCAACACTTTGCTTGGTTTCCGTCTATGCGATAAGTTTGCATATAAAAAACAAAACGGTGACGTGTACTACAACCTAATTACATAAAATTTTGCATGTTTTGGTGTTACCGCGTTTTCATCCTTTGATAGGAATGGTTGAACAAATTTCTCAATTTTAATAAATTTTAAATTGAAATTAGATGATTAATGATTGACCAACCTTTTGAGCATCATATGATTAGTAATGTAGTTTTTTCTTATGAGATTTTAAAATAAAAGAAAAAACCCAAAATATGCTAATTTTTCTAATCAAATGGGATCACATTAACTTTTAAAATTTCGTAAAGGATGATATGATATTTTTTATTACATAAATAAATATTTTAATAATTATATATTTTAATTAAATATTGAAAGTAGAAAATAAGAAAAGTAACATTCAAAACAGCACAATCAACTCGACTCATCTAATCACGATCCGGAGTTCTTACTACCAAAGTACTTGTACCTGTCTTTAGGAGGTTTTATTTACAAAAATATAAAACATATGTGAGCTTTAAAAGCCCAGTAAGTGTCGTATGAATTTTCGTTAAATCTAACTTAATCAATTAGCCTCTCAAAAATATTTTTAAAACATTTTATACATAATTAAATGCTATGATTGAAAAATTAGTATATCTTAAATTCATAATTCATTTAATAATAATAGAAATTAATCAAAATTCATTAAAATTCATGCTTATTAAATTAAATTTAAAACAATAAGTTGCATAGTTTCCGTTTCTATCAAAACATTTTAACAGTGGTAACAATGATATTTTTGATATTTTTCAAAGAATTTCTTAATAAAATAGGTCAACCACCAATGGTCCGTACCACATGGTACCTTAAGAGTAGAACGAAATTCTACATGGCTCGAGCCATCCCAGAATTCTACATCGTTCAAGCCATCTATCCAGTTTTACGTAGTGGAATTCTACATCGCTACGGAGCGAAATTCTACATCGCTCGGGAGGAAGCTAGCTAATAATATACCTTATATGTGTATTGGGCGACTCATAGGACTACACAAACACGGTCCCGCCCGCTGTTAGTGACAGACTCTCCTAACACGGCCAATGCACGCTTAAGGTACTCAACCCAGACTAAAGATATATAAGATACTATCAGGAGTACCATAGGTTTTAATTTCATTTCAAAATTCAATTTCCCTTTTTTTTTTCCTCACTAAAACCACCTTTCATATAAATCATTTTCATAATCCATGCAACAATTTCAATCAAAATTCATTTGATATCAATTTACCACTTGATATATTAAAGCATGAATTAAAAATAAATCATAGTAAAAACATTTTATAAGGACACTCACTTATTTTGCTCACATTCGGATCCTAATCCGTCTTCCTCGTCTCCATTTTCCCTACACATTTTACATTATAGTTTCAATAATTTTACAACCAAACCAATTGATACACATACTATCCCAATCATTTATTTTAGTAAGCAACCTCTTTAATTATCCATTTACACCAAACATTTCAATTGAGTTAACTTCACATTAACTTACTTTCAAATGCATATATATATATATATATATTCTACTACCATTTCAAGCTAAATTCACAAGACATTATACTTGGATTCCTTATTAACTTAGGCCATGAATTACATCTTTTATATCCAATCCATTTCTTTCCAAATCCATGCCAAAATCATCATCAAAACAGCTCACATTTCATGCCAACACAATTCAACACTATCATCATTACCATGCACTCCTTCATGGCCAAATGTACACCATTTACATCCGATTGTTTTTTATTTTCATTCAACATCAATTCCTCCCTTAACATAACTCATTCAAGCGTCCAAAAACACATCAATTCATTCGAAATCCAGGGCTTTTGGACAGCCCTCAACTTAGCCGAATGCAATCATCAACACACATATCTCATTTGGGCACTTTTATTTCAACATGATTCTCTAGCATTCTAACACTTTTTCATGCATGGAAACCACTTAAACACATCAAAATCTAATTGATATTTCAAACCCTAAGCTGGTCATGTATCATGCATATGGATTCACATCAACTTTCTTCAAGTTCCATATTAAAAATTACCCCAAAATCACATCCAATTTCATTACAAAACAACCATCAGCTCATTTCATTTCCATTCATGCTTAAATCAAGTTTTGTGGTTACCATTAAGCTTACCAATTTATCTTCAACCTCTAGCCTTGCTCCCTAACAAGACTGAAGCTTCAAAACTCTAAAATCATGCATAAAATTCTCATGAGAACCATCCATAACTCACTAGACAGCATCCATCAACTTTTTCACACATGAAAGTTGTGAAATCTCAATCCTTACCTCTCCAAATCACTTGATTCTTGTTGGAAAACTTCCCTAGACTTGTATACCACCCTTTGGGGGCTTGAAATCCACTAACAATGGCTTAACAAGAGGTGAAGAACAACTGCTGTTCTGGTGGCTTTTCTGCTGGATGAAAATTGCCCTGTTTGGTTTCTGCTTCTGTTTTTCTTTTTTGGTTTCTTTTGCTGTTTTCTGCATGTTTCCAGCAGCTTCTTCACTTTATATACCCCCATTTTCTTTAACTAATTACCCCTCAAGTTTGATACATAATTACAATGCATGTCATTAGTCTATTTTGACAATTTTGCCCTCTATTTCAATGTATTTCCATACTTTTTATGTATCCAAAAATTTCTTGCATATATCTCCAACCAATTAACTTACTAATGCCATTTCTTTTAAATTTCATCAACCTCATTTGTATCATACACTTTAATCAACCATCATGCAATTTCTCAAATCCAAAATCAATTCCGTGAACTCAATTTTAGATGTGAGCTTATATAATCTTTAGTTAATTCACTTAAACATACTCTTTGATAAAAATTTCTTTATCACTAATTCTCATCATATACTTTAATAAAGCATCATATCATTGTTCGAATTCGAATGTATTTTCGATCCATTCGAAAATTTCCATTAAAATACGATTTACATATTCGAAAAATTAAATTGGTTTCTTTATTCAATAAATGAGGGCATACTTGTATAATGTATTTACAATACTTATGCTTTACATTTCCTTCATAACACTAAAATAGGGAGGGTATATTATAATTTCTTTCCCTCTTATAAAAATTTCATCCCCAAAATTTACAGAACTCTATTTATTGGAAAGGATAAGGGTAGCGGTGGCGCATTTCTTCTTCATGCTCCTATGTGGCCTCTTCTATCTCGTGATTCCTCCACATAACCTTTATCAAGGGAATGACTTTATTACCAAGAACTTGTTCTCTACAATCTAGAATTCGCACTGGTTTCTCTTCATAAGTCAAGTTTTCCATTAATTCCACAGGTTGCTCTTCAAGTACATGGGAGAGATTAGGGATGTCCTTTCTCAACATGGATACATAAAATACATTATGAATTCTAGCCAACTGTGGTGGTGTTGGTTAATTTTTTAATAAACCAAATTTATTTAAACCTTGCAAGTGCACAAATCGTTTGATTGAGTATAGCGACAAGTAAGGGTCGATCCCACTAGGAGTTTCAACTTATTTTAATTTTAAATTAATTTAAGACCTAAACTAGAGTAATTAAAATAAATGAAAAGGGCTTTTGGAATTAAACTGAGAATAAACTAAATTAAAACATAAAATTAAATAAAAGAAAATCAATGAATAAAAGCTTAGTTAGAATATCTCATCCACCACTAAAAAATCCTTCAAGTTGCTAAAAAGATTAATAAAGCAAATTCATGATAATGCATGATGAAGATATTCACGACAAGGTATGATTAACTCATGTCCTATAGATTCTTCCTTAATTAGTATACAAATCGTTTTGATGTCTACGTAGATGCGTGTATGCCTAATTATAACCTAGCATAATGTCTACTTAGGTTTAATAATTGGAACTCATTAAGCACTAGAAGCATATGAATATCACATAAATCCCAGAACATGATGTCTATTCTAGGTATCTATGAATTAATATCCCTCAATTGGTTCGTAAGCAATTGATTGTTGCAAATAAAGAATATGCTCGTATGATGTGCGGTTTATATTCTTATAACATAATCCTAAAAATATGTTTCTAAGGTGATCAATCAAATAAACAAAATAAATAGAATAAAATTAAACTAGAGACATTAATTTCATCATGTAAAATATAAATCTTTATTGAAAAGATAAACAAATTGAGTTCATGTTTAGGGCTTCAAGTTAGCCCTAACTAATAAACTAACTAAATAAAAATAAAGAAAATAAAAGATGAAACCGAAGCCTTCAGCCTTGCTCTTTTGCTTCTCTCTCTGTCTTCTGATCTCCTCTAATTGAATCGTGAAAGCACCTATTTATAGGCACCCAATCCTTGAGAGACAAGATTTCCTCAATTGAGAAGGATTCAACTTCCAACTTTGATTTAGAATCAAGTTTTGATTTGGAATGTGAATCATTTTTATTTTTGGACTAAAACTCTTCCTAATTGCTTAACTCATTTAATTAGGATGTTTCAAGGTTTAGGAAATTGATTAGGAATGCTAAAACAGGAAATTCAAATTTCCTATATTTTCCAGTAGCTGTCAGGTATCGTGATAGTCTGAGCTTCAGACACTAAATCGGTCATAACTTTCTTTAAAAAATTTCAATTGATGAACTGTCAGTGGCTATGGAAACTAGACATCCAGGGCTTTAAATTGATAGCTTGTGGCTCACACAACTCGAACTATGCACTTCGTATGAGCTCCCGCAAGTCACGTCACATTTCTGCCCAAAATTCTGCAATTTTCTTTTAAAACATTCTCCAATTCCTTGAGCTGCAATTAATCTTCAAAAATCCTTCGATTCCATCATTTTTCTTCTCAAAACCCAATTGAAAACATAAAAACATAAAACAAATTAAAAGTACTAGTTCCACACAAAAACATAGCACAAATAATAGGTAATATGGACATAAAATAATGATAATTAAGGTGGCAGCTTCAATCTATATGCCACTGATCCAACCTTGTCTATGATCTCATATGGCCCAATGTAGCGCAGACTCAACTTACCACGCTTTCCAAATCGAAGTACACCTTTCCACGGGAAAATCTTTAGGAACACCTTATTGCCAATCTCAAACTCAAGGTCCCTACGGCGGTAATATGAACTCTTCTGCTTGTCACTTGCTATCTTGAGCCTGTCTCTGATGACTTTAAACTTATCTAAAGTGACCTGGACAAGCTCTGGATCTATCAGTTTCCTCTCACCTATCTCATCCCAACAAACTGGAGTTTTGCACTTACGTCAATAAAATGCCTCATATGAGGCCATACCCATACTAGCCTGATAACTGTTATTATAAGCGAACTCCATCAATGGTAGATGTGTATCTTAACTCCCTTTGAACTCTAGAACACATGCTCTAAGCATGTCTTTGAGTGTCTGGATCGTTCGCTCAGACTAACCATTTGTCTAAGGGTGAAAAACTGTACTGAAATTCAATTATGTACCCAATGTTTTCTGTAGACTGGGCCAAAATTTTGATGTGAACCTCGGATCACAGTTTGAGACAATGGAAACTAGAGTACCATGAAGTCTGACTATCTCATTGATGTAGAGCTGGACAAACTTACTTAGGGAGTAGTCATTCCTGATCGGCAGAAAATGGGCTGATTTCGTTAACCTGTCCACAATAACCTATATAGCATCATGCCTCCTCTAACTACGTGAAAGCTCTACAACGAAATCCATAGTGATATTCTTCCATTTTCATTCTAGGATAGAGAGGGGTTGTAACAGTCCTGTAGGTCTCTAATGTTCAACCATCATTTGTTGACAGGTCAGACATCTGAAAACAAAATCTGCAATCTCTTTCTTCATCTCTTTCCACCAATAGTGTTCCTTCAAAGTGTGGTACATCTTTGTACTACCCGGATGCATGACATAGATTAAGGAGTGAGCATTTTCCATAATCTCTCTTTTCAAATTCTCTATATCTAGTATGCATAAGTGCTAACCCATCATTACTGTACCATCCTCTCTTATTACAAAGTCTGATCTCCTTCCACTCTCAATCTCCCCTTTCAGCTTGACTAACTGGAGGTCCTTTTTCTATCGCTCCCTGATCTGATCAACCAAGATAGGGCGGACCTAGAAAGTAGCCAACAACGCCCTTGAGTCTGCCATCTCTAACTTTACTCCTAGAGACCTCATTTCCACCAGTAGTGGTAGGTACAGTGTCTTCAAATGTGCTAATGAACTGGTAGATCTTCTACTGAAGGCATTGGCCACTACATTAGCCTTCTCGGGGTCCTTTATCAGTTCTAACCACCTTCTATGCCTCAAGTTCAATTCTTTCTGAGTGAACAAATACTACAGACTCTTATGATCTATGAAGATTCGACAAAGGATACCATACAAGTAATGCCTCCAAATCCTCAGTGCGAATACCACAACTGTAAGTTTTAGGTCATGGGTAAGGTAGTTCTGCTCATGCTTATTTAATTGTCTGGATGCATAAGATATAACTCTGTCATTTTGCATCAAAACACAACTCAAACCTTGTCTCCAGGCATCACTGTATACCGTAAAACCATCCATCCATGTGGGTAATGTAAGTACAGAAGCTGAAGTCTGGTCAGGCATCTAACCACTCAATTTTTTTTTTTCATTCTCGTCAGTCTGGTCAACGTGGCTACTATTCTAGAAAATCCCTCGATGAACTTCCGGTAGTAGCTTGTTAGTTCGAGGAAACTCCTGATCTTAATCACATCAGTGGGCGGTCTCCAGTTCGTAATAGCTTCTATCTTCTGAGGATCCACACTCAGTCTTTTAGTCAAAATCACATGACCCAAGAAAACAACTCTGTTTAACCAAAACTGGCACTTACTGAACTTCGTACAACTAGTGTTTTCGTAAAGTTTGTAACACTATCCTAAGGTGTTCAACATGTTCCTCATGACTGCTAAAATCCACTAGGATATCATCAATGAACACAATTACAAACTTGTCCAAATAGGTTCGAAATACCCTATTTATTAGATCCATAAACGCTGCTAGGGCATTTGTCAGCCCGAAGGGCATAACCAAGAACTCATAATGCCCATAACGAGTCTTGAAAGTAGTCTTCGGAACATCCATATCACGAACTTTCAACTCATGATAGTTCGACCTCAGGTCAATCTTCGAATAGAGTCTAGGTCTCTGTAACTTATCAAATAAATCATCAATACTCGAGAGCGGATATTGATTCCGTATTATTGCCCAGTTGAGCTACCTGTAATCAATGCACAATGTTAAGCTCTCATCTTTCTTTTTTACAAATAATACTGGAGCTCCCCAGGTGAGTGACTAGGTCTTATAAAACCTTTTTCCAACAATTCTTCCATCTATACCTTCAACTCTTTCAACTCTACTAGAGCCATCCTGTAAGGAGCGATTGAGATCGACTCAGTTCCCGGAATTAAATCTATCTCAAATTCTATTTTCCTATTTGGTGGTAATCCTGGTAAATCTTCCGAGAATACATCTGGGAATTCATTGACCACCGGAATATCTTCAAGACGAACCTCATCCTTATTCTACTCAACCATATATGTCAGATACCTCTAACATCCCTTACGGAGCATCTTACTAGCTGCCATAACGGTGATCATACTGGTGGCAATTACTTTCCATATCCCTCGGAATATTATCTCTGGTTCCCCTAATCTAGCCAATCTAACCTCCTTTTTATAGCAATAAACTATGGCTTGATGTCTGGACAACCAATCCATCCCTAAAATTACATCAAAATCTTGAATGTCCAATACTATCAAATTCGAAAATTCTTTATCTGCTATTATAATCTTTTCATTCATTATTACTCTATCAGCTAACAGTGTGAGTTTCTAGCAGGGATGGAAACTATTATACCGCCCTTCAATGGTTGTAATTCAGCGTTAATCTTTGTAGAAAATGGTACGGACACAAAAGAATGTATGGCTCTAAGATCTATTAATGCATATGCTAAGTGATCAAGAATAGATATCATGCCAGTGACTACCTTCGGAGCTGCATCTACCTGCAGAGCTACATCGACCTCCTGCTGCGTAACTGCAAACATACGGGCTTAAGTACAAGGCTTACCCGGTTGATCTACTGAAGATGTTCCTCTGCCCGTTGCACCCCTACCTGAGACTAAAGCACCCCGTCCTCTAATTTGGGAGCCCTTACCTCTTTGTCTTTGGCTGATGCTGGACTGTGTGGGAGTTACAATTGAATATCCAACCTCTAAGTTAGCTGTGGCGGCTAATTGTGGGCACTCTCTCATAAAATGACCCTTTTACCCACAATGGAAACAAGCTATGCTGCTCACTTTAAATCGACATTCTCTCGGATGCTTTTTTATACAAGTACTACACTCAGGCAATGTGCTCCTCATAACACGGGAGCCTCCAGGTGCTGCAGATGACCTGAATGATTCCTGACTGGATGACTCTCCCCGGGTCATCCTCCTACCACCTATCGATTTCGACTTGGGATTCTTTCTAGCGAGTTTGCTGGGCTCCTCTTGCAGTAAACTAGATCTATCACGCTTGCACTTTGACTTCCCACTCTGAGTAACGGCTGTAGCACTCCTCTCAACCTCCAGTGCTGCCTCAACTAGTCTCCTATAATACGTCCTGAGGGCCAATGATAAATGAATCCTGAGATTGGAATTTAGTCCTATAAAGAATCTTTTATAATTCTACTCCTCCTCATCAGTAATAAATGAGACTATTCGAACCAATTCAAAGAATTGCTTCTCATAGTCTGTCACTAACATCAATCTCTATTCCAACTTAAAAAATTCTTCAACTCTGGCATCTTTATAACTAGGCGGGAAAAATCGATCAGTGAACTCCCTCTGAAACAGCTTCCAGGATATCCCAATTGGGTATCTCCTTTTTAGAGCCTCTTACTAGTCCTTGGCTTTGTCTTCCAAAAGGAAAGAGGAGAACTAGACCCTCTGATCATCGGAACAACCCATCACCCTATAAATCTTACTAACTTTGTCTAACTATGCCAAGGCACTTTCTAGGTCGCCGCTTCCGTTGAATGGTTTTGCCCCTAACTTACATCCACGTTCTATAAAGCATTTCGACTCCTCAAGGGCTTTCCGCGGCTGACGCATCACCGCCATCAATATCTGTGCGACCTATTCGACATTAAAGTTTTTACCGACCTGTTCAGCTAGTCTTACTAGCATTGATTGGGGCTGCTCTCCCGGGGCATTCACTGACCCCATCACTTGCTCCGCCTCCCTGATAAGTGGTACCTCTGATACTGGAGCTCATCCAGCAACTCTGCCGGAACCATGTCAACCCCATCGAGGCATAGTGCTGTAATTTCAACAAAACAACTTTATGAAATCATTTGAAATTTTAAAATCATATGCATGACAGTAATAAAAAGAAAAGTTTGGGTTGCTCGTATCTATACAATAAAATATGAAAATACATGACCTTATTTCAAAACCAGGCTATGATACCAAACTGACAGACGTCTTTTCCTAGGCAACCTCACGATGGCTTTCCAAAGGATATCTGGTCCAGTTGGAAGGTTCCAGTGAAGTTAAGTCGTTTATCCTTTTAAAAACCTTCTTTTTATATGAAAACGTGTGGAAAATTTTTCTTTTCATTTTACACTTTTACAAATAGGTTTATAAAAATTTGGACAACATGACAACTATTTTTTTGACTATGCCACCCTGCAAAGTTTATAAAAAAATATAAACACTTCTAAAATCAAGCATTTCCTCCAACTTCTAGGCCTCAAGCCCTCAGTTTTCTCAATCCACAAGCAACCACAAACATGCATACAATTTTAAAAGGTATATTAAATTAAATTTATAAGTCATGCATAAATAAATTTTAATCCATTTCAAATAACATTCAAAAGTTTATATACAAACCTTTGTATGTCATATTTGAAAATTATATACAACAAGTTTCCTATTTCAAAGCAGCATAATCAGCTCGACTCATGTAATCACGATCCAGAGTTCTTGCTATCGAAGTATCTATATCTGTACCTATTCATGGGGAGGTTTTACTTACAAAAATATAAAACATGGGCGAGCTTTAAAAGCCCAGTGAATGTCATATGAATTTCCGTTAAATCTAACTTAATCAATTAGCCTCCTAAAAATATTTTTAAAACATTTTATACATAATTAAATGCTATGATTAAAAAATTAGTGTATCTGAAATTCATAATTAATTTAATAATAATAGAAATCAATTGAAATTCATTAAAATTTCTGTTTCTTAAATTAAATTTCAAACAATAAGTTGCATGGTTTCCGTTTCTATCAAAACATTTTAACAGTGGTGGCAATGATATCTTTCAAAGAATTTCTGAATAAAATAGGTCAACCACTGGTGGTCTGTACCACATGACACCCTAAGAATAAAGCGAAATTCTACATCGCTTGGGCCATCTAGGAATTATGCATTGTTCAGGCCATCTATCCAGTTTTACGTAACAGAATTTTACTTCGCTACAGAGTAGAATTCTACATAGCTCGGGTGGAAGCTAGCTAATAATATACCTTATACGTGCATTGGGCGACTCATAGGACTACACGGACACGGTCTCACCTGCTGTTAGTGACAAACTCTCCCAACACGACCAATGCATGCTTAAGGTACTCAACCCATACTAGAGATATATAAGATACTCTCAAGAGTACCATAGGTTTTAAATTTCATTTCAATTTTCAATTTTTGTTTTCCTCATTAAAACCACCTTTCATATAAATCATTTCCATAATCCATGCAACAATTTCAATAAAAATTCATTTGATGTCAATTTACAACTTGATATATTAAAGCATGAATTAAAAATAAATCATAGTAAAAACATTTTATAAGGACACTCACTTATTTTGCTCACGTTCTTATCCTAATCCATCTTCCTTGTCTCCACTTCCTCTACACATTTTACATTATAGTTTCAATAATTTTACAACCAAACCAATTGATACACACACCATCCCAATCATTTACTTTAGTAAGCAACCTCTTTAATTATCCATATACACCAAACATTTCAATGGAGTTAACTTCACAATAACTTACTTTCAAATGCATATATATATTTCTACTACCATTTCAAGCTAAATTCACAAGACATTATACTTGGATTCCTTATTAACTTAGGCCATGGATTACATCTTCTATATCCAATCCATTTCTTTCCAAATCCATCCTAAAATCATCACCAAAACAGCCCACATTTCATGCCAACACAATTCAAAACTATCACCATTACCATGCACTACTTCTTGGTCGAATGTACACCATTTACATTCAATTGCTTTTTATTTCCATTCAACATCAATTCCTCCCTTAACATAACTCATTTAAGCATCCAAAAACACAATAATTCATTAAAAAACAATGGCTTTGGACAAACCTCAACTTAGCCGAATACAATCATCAACACACACATTTAATTTCGGCACTTTTATTTCAACGTGATTCTCTAGCATTCTAACATTTTTTCATGCATGGAAACCACTTAAACACATCAAAATCTAATTGATATTTCAAACCCTAAGCTGGCCATGTATCATGCATATGGATTTATGTTAAGTCATTAATTATCATTATTTTATACCCATATTATCTAGTATTTATGCTATGGTTTTGTGTGGAATTGGTATTTTTAATTTATTTTGTGTTTTTATGCTTTAAATTAGGTTTTGAGAAGAAAAATGACGGAGTTGAAGGATTTTTGAAGATTAATTGTAGCTCAAGAATTTGGAGAATGTTCTAGAAGAAAATTGCAGAATTTTTGGGTAGAAACGTGACGTGGCTTGCGGGAGCTCATACGAAGTGCACAGTTCGATTTGTGTGAGCCATAACCTATCAAATTAAAGCCCAGGATATCTAGTTTCAATAGCCACTAACGGTGCACTAATTGGAAGTTTTTAGAGAAAGTTATGACCGATTTAGTGTCTAAAAGTCCGACAGTCACGAGACCTGACAGCTACAAGAAAATATAGGAAATTCAAATTTCCTCTTTTAGCATTCCTAATCAATTTCCTAAGTCTTAAAACGTCCTAATTAAATAAGTCAAGAAATTAGGAAGAGTTTTAGTCCTAAAATAAAAGGGATTCACTTTCCAAATCAAAACTTGATTCTAAATCAAAGTTGGAAATGGAATCATTCTCAATTGAGAAAATCTTATCTTTCAAGGATTGGGTGCCTATAAATAGGTGTTTTCACCATTCAATTAAAGGAGATCTGAAGACAAACAGAGAAGCAGGGGAGCAAGGCTGAAGACTTCGGTTTCATCTTTTCTTTTCTTTATTTTTATTTAGTTAGTTTATTAGTTAGGGCTAACTTGAAGCTCTAAACATCAACTCAATTTGTTTATCTTTTCAATAAAGATTTATATTTTTCATGATGAAATTAATGTCTCTAGTTTAATTTTATTCTATTTATTTTGTTTCTTTGATTAATCACCTTAGAAACGTATTTTTAGGATTATGTTGTAAGAATATAAACCGCACATCATACGGGCGTATTCTTTGTTTGTAACAATCAATTGCTTACGAACCAATTAAGGGGCATTAATTCATAAAAACCTAGAATAGACATAATGTTCTAGGATTTGTGTGATATTCATATTTTTCTAGTGCTTAATAGGTTTCAATTATTAAATCTAAGTAGATATCATGCTAGGTTATAATTAGGAATACATGTATCTACGTAGATATCATGCGATTTGCATACTAATTAAGGAAGAATCTATACGACATGAGTTAATCATACCTTGTCGTGAATATTTTCATCATGCATTATATGAATTTGCTTTATTAATCTTTTTAGCAAATTGAGATATTGTTTAGTGGTGGATAAGATGTCCTAACTAAGTTTTTATTCATTGATTTTCTTTTATTTAATTTTATACATTAATTTAGTTTATTCTCAATTTAATTCCAAAAGCCCTTTTCATTTATTTTAATTGCTTTAGTTTAGGTCTTAAATAAATTTAAAATTAAATTAAGTTGAAACTCCTAGTGGGATCGACCATTGCTTGTCGTTATACTCAGATAAATGATTTGTGCACTTGCAAGGTTTTAATAAATTTGGTTTATTAAAAAATTAACGAACAATTTACATCAACTTTCTTCAAGTTCCACATTAAAAATTACCCCAAAATCAAATCCAATTTCATTACAAAACAACGATTAGCTCATTTCATTTCCAGTCATGCTTAAATCAAGTTTTGTGGTTACTAGTGAGCTTACCAATTTATCTTCAACCTCTAGCATTTTCAGAGTCACAATCCATTAGAGCATTAGAGATGCTCTGATAGCAATAAATTCACCAAAGTTATGTGAAAAAATACCGAAGATCTTTTGTGAGTCTCTAAATGAAAACAAAAAAACTTAGAGGGGGAGGAATGATAGGTTATAGCAATTTTTCTCTTTTATCAAAGTTACAATGCACAGGAAAATCAAACATAAATGATAAAATAGAGTAAGGGATGAAGATAGAAAGTGCAAATCAAATTTTACATGGAAAACCCTTAAAGGTGAAACAATAGGATCAGAACCCTCTCTAGCAACTTTCAAATAGAGCTCCACTTGTAAAAGACAGATTACAAATAAGGTATGTTCACAATAACTCCTTTTGGCTAGTTGTCTAATCATTACCAGCTCGATCTTGTCCTTCACGAACCAACCCAAGCTGGTAACTCTCTCTATCTTCTTGATCCGCTACAACTTGGAATTTGTTTTTTCAAGTCACATACAAGCAATATGAACTCTTCTCACTCCTTAGCACCATAAGAAAGTAAGGTCATAAGATGATCAACCAATCAAGGTTTATTGCACACATACTTATAAATATATACACACAATCAAGTAATGTACTTTATCAAAACATACTACGTAAACTTAGATATAATACAAGCTCTCCCACAATAATCTAAACTTAAAATGAAAGTAATTGTCTTCAAAGGCTTTTAAAAGCTAAGAATACAAAATAAGCATTGTCCCTAAATTTTATGAAAACGACAACTATTTATAGTCACAAGAGGATTCAAGTTTAAAACGATTTAGAAAACTTTCTTGATTGGATTCCGAATGCAACTCAAAGATGTCTCTACATTTGACTAGGAAAACAATTTTTGGAATTCCTAAAACAATTTAAAAGCGAACTTATTTTTCTAGTGGTGGCAGAAACATCCTCTAGAGAAGAATTATATTTCTAGTGGAGAAGATTAGATACCTCATAGAGACTGCCATTTCATTTAATGGAGATCAATCTTCTCTTATCTTCATTAGGTACGTCAAATTCTCCTTCCATTTTAGAGTAGAACTAGACTTCTATTAATGGAGATCGATGTCCATGAATCAGATCAAGATATGATTCTCCTTCATTTAGAGGTGAGAATCGAATCTCTTGCGTTTAAATATATAGGCAAACAATTAGGGTTTTAATTAATCAATATTAATATTGACCCTAATTTTATTATAATTGAACTTTGGCCCCATATAACATAATTAATTCAAAATTAATTCATGTTATATTTTGAAATAGAATTTGTAACCTCTTATAAAATTAATTAGATAATTATTAATGCATAATTAATAATTAAATAATTTAAATAATCAATATTATTCAAATACCAAGTGAGCACAAATTTTTGTTGCTTATGTAACACTTGCAATTGGACGGTCCAATTGCAATATTCTATATATACATTTCTTATAGTAAAATAAACTATCAAGGGGACCCGATGGACCTACAGTTTTGAGCTCCAATAATATTAGAATTATGAATTAAACTCTTTAATTAAATAATTCACTATTATTAACCTTAAAGTTACTCCACTAAAAACTTAAGATTGCACTCTCAAAATTATAGATGTTTTTTTATACAATCTGAAATTTTTCAGTGTCCATTGATTTAATCACTACATATGATTTGACCCTCCACAAATAGTTCATAATTAGAGTTAGGTCAAATATTCGTTTTACCCCTCTAATTATTTCTTGATCTTTAAGTACCATTGATTCTCTAATGAACAATATATTCATAATAACTTATGAATTTATCTTTCTGTTTACATATGAATAGAAAGTTTAGCGCTCTTATTGTTCAAGACCTGAATAAACCCTTAAGGGAACTACTTTTCTACTTCTCGCAAGAAGGAGTGGATTCCACTATTGTATAGAATGTTCCCAGCTACTTACTAAATCATATCCCCAAAGTACGAAGTTATTGATCAGGTATCTACACCGATCTCACCCATGTAAATTAAAGGAAATAACTTAACAAGCAGAAGTTCATAATACACTCAGAATTAAGATCAATTCATATATGATCATCTGGTTGATAAATATAAATCTCCAAGTTTAACGGATATTATTTAGAGATTTATGTTTATCGTGGTCCAGTCCTATATAATCTTTATTATATAAGGTGCCTCCATTTCCATGTCACCACATGAATAGTCTCGGATAAGACTATCGTATCAAATACGAAAGGGATCGCAACTGTAGATTTATCACAAACGAAGTACCCAGCTTCGTTTGTTTTCTACGAACTCTTTAGATTACTTATCTCAAACTAAATGCACTAGTGTATAACATTTATACACTTAGTTTGAAATTATATCAGTAATCAAGGATATTTCTCATGATATATACAATTTTTGCAAACTATATAAATTGAATAAAATGAATATTTTATTAAAAATTTATAAAACCGTTTACAATATTACAAACTCTTAGGGCAGAAACTCCAATAATCTTCCACTTGCCCTAGAGCAGATGAGACATATCTCGTAATCCTAGACCCTCTAGATGACCTTCAAATACTTTAGCCGTTAAGGTCTTCATAAACGGATTAGCAAGGTTGTCTTGTGCTACAATCTTCATCACTTTTACATCTCCCATTCTTACAATCTCCCTAATGAGATGATATTTCCTCTCTACATGCTCCCCTCGTTTGTGGCTTTTTGGTTCTTTGGAATTGGTCACTGCATCACTATTGTCACAATAAAGGGTGAGTGGTTTATCCATGTCTGGAACAACTGCCAGATCAATCAAGAATTTACGTAGCCATACCGCTTGTTTGGCTGCTTCACAAGCTACTACATATTCGGCTTCCATAGTGGAGTCAACAATGCATGATTTCTTAACACTCCTCCATGTACTGACTCCACTACCAAGGGAAAATACTGATCCGGACGTAGATTTTCTAGAATCTTTGTCCGACTGAAAATCAGAATCTGTATATCTTAATGAGATCAAATCCTCTTCAAAATATACCAGCATATAGTTTCTTATTCTCCGAAGATACTTGAGAATATGCTTTACAGCCACCCAATGATCAAATCCTGGATTAGATTGATAACGACTAACTGTTTCTACCAAATAACATATATCCGGGCTCGTGCATAACATAGCATACATGAGACTGCCTACTGCAGAGGCATAGAGAATCCGTCTTATATCCTCAATTTGTTGAGCTGTCTTAAGACACTATTCCTTAGACAAATGAACTCCATGACGAGAAGGTAAATGACCTTTCTTAAAGTTCTGCATCAAAAATCGCACAAGAATCTTATCGATATATGATGCTTGAGACAATGCTAATAGTTTGTTCTTACGATCCCATATTATTTGGATCCCAAGGACATAACTGGCCTCTCCCAAATCTTTATTTAGAATTGGCTAACGAACTAGTTTTTTACATACTCTTATATCATTCCCAATGAGTAGAATATCGTCAACGTAAAGTACAAGGAAAACCACTTTCTTATCGATAATCCGTTTGTATACACAAGGTTCATCAATATTTTGCTCAAAACTATAAGACTTGATCGAAGTATCAGACCTTATGTTCCAAGATCGAGATGCTTGTTTAAGTTCATAAATGGACTTTTGCAACTTGCAAACCTTTTGCTCTTGACCTTGGGATACAAATCCCTCTAGTTGTACCATATAGATACTTTCATCAAGATTACCATTCAAAAATGCAGTCTTGACGTCCATTTGCCAAATCTTATAATCGAGACATGCAGCAATGGAGAGAAGAATCCAAATGGACTTAAGCATAGCTACTAGTGAGAAAGTTTCCTCATAGTCAACTCATTCTTTCTGGGTATAACTCTTTGCCACTAGTCTAGCTTTGAAGGTTTCTACCTTTCCATCCACTCCTCTCTTTCTTTTGTAGATCCACTTGTAACCTATGAGTTTTATCCCATCTGGTTGATCTACAAGTTCCTAGACAGAGCTGGAGTACATAGACTCCATCTCGAGATTCATTGCTTTAAATCATTCTTCTTTATCAAAATCCTCAATTGCATCATGGTATGTCAATGGATCATCTACACTCTCATCAGAGATAGCAATCTGTGTCTCTCCAATCTTTCTGTAGCGGATTGGTGGTCTAATAATCCTCCCACTACGATGAGGTGGTAGATGATTCTGATGAAAATCTGTCTGACGTTCAGATGTGGTCTGAATTATGTCTTTGTCAACAACTATTGTTGACGGGGTACTGATCGATTCAGGAAGTAATTCCTCTAGTACAACTTGACTTCGAGATTTGTACTTTCTCATATAGTTTTATTTAATAAATGTAGCGTTTGTCGATACGAACACTTTGTTTTCTTTAGGACTATAAAAGAGTCCGCCCCTAGTCTCTCTAGGATAACCTACAAAATAGATAAACTTTTGAACATGGTTCTAGCTTCCCAGTCTTGTTCTTCAGCACATGACTAGACAACCCCAAATGCGAAAATGTCTTAAACTAGCTTTGCAACCATTCCACAACTCCAAGGGTGTCTTTGGAACTGACTTAGATAGTACAACATTCAAAATATACATTGCAGTTTGCAATGCATATCCCTAGAATGAACTAGGTAATGATGAGAAACTAAACATAGATCTCATCATGTTTAAAATGGTCCGATTTCTCCTTTCTGCAACACCGTTCTGCTAGGATGTTCTAGGAGCAGTCAGTTGGGATAGAATCCCATGCTCAAGTAAGTAATCCTCGAACTCTGTATCGAGATACTCACCTCCATGATCTGATCGTAGAGTTTTCAATGTTTTACCTAATTGATTTTCAACTGCAGCTCGAAATTGTTTGAACTTTTCAAAAGTTTCTGACTTCCGTTGCATCAAGTAAACATACCCATATCTAGAATAATCATCAATAAAGGTGACAAAATATTCATAACCGCCACTAGCTTTAACATTCATAGGACCGCAGACGTTCAAATGTATAAGCTCTAGTGGTTCCTTAGCTCTAAGCCCTTTACCAGTAAAAGGTTTTTTGATCATTTTACCTTCTAGACATGATTCATAAACAGGTAAAGTGTCGATCTTTAACTCACTTAAATGTCCGCTCTTTACAAGTCTATCTAATCTGTCAAGGTTAATATGACCAAGTCTCAGATGCCAAAGATATGTGTCATCATTTTGAGAAATCTTTTATCGTTTTGTTTTTGGTTTTTTAACCTTAAATATTTCAGTATTAAACAGTGGGTTATGCATTAACGATCTTAACACATATAAATTGTTTTCTTGTATCCCTGAATAAATTTTCAAACCATTTCTAGAAATAATAACTAATTTATTATAAAAAGAAACAAAATAATTTAATTCCAAAAGTTTGAATCCATAAATCAAATTTCTTTTAAAACCTGGAATATAATAAACATTGTTCAGTATGATAAAACAATTATTATTGAAATGAAGTCTAACTTCTCCACTGCCTTTGCTGAAACGACTTCCCTAATCCCGACTCGCATGTTGAACTCTCCCTTACCAAATTGCCTATAAGAGTCAATCAGCTGCAAAGAAGAACAAACATGATTAGTGGCTCCTGAATCAATTATCCAAGTGGATGAATCATCCTCCACTAAACAAGATTCAGTGACTAGTAAATCATATTTAACTTTCATCTTCTTCTATTTGAGCTCTTTGAGGTACTTAGGGCAGTTCCTCTTCCAATGCCCATCCACACCACAATGGAAACACTTTCCTTTGGGCTTGGTGGCCTTGAAGCTCTTTTTGTTATTCTTCTTGGTAGCTTGTGTTTTGGGCTTAGCTTTAGCATTTTTGGTATTTCTCTTCCTCTTGTTTTTAGCAGAAGAAGAAGATTCAGCAATGTTTGCTTCACCAGACTTACTCTTATCCTTATTCATTGACTCATAAGTTGTAAGCTCATTAAGTAATTGTGTAAGTGAGTAAGTCAACTTGTTCAAGTGAGTAAGTCAACTTGTTCATAACATAGTTACTCTTGAATTGCATGAAACTCTTCGGAAGAGTTTCCAAGATCATACTCACTTGGCTACGCTCATCTATTGCCCCTCCATGGCTTTCAGCTGTGTTGAAATAGGTTATCATTTTCAAAACATGCTCTCGAACAGATGTACCCTCCTTCATCTTAGCAGTCATCACAGCACAAACAGCTTCGTGTCGTTACTGCTCAGAAGGTTGCCCAAACATACCCTGCAATGACTCTAGCATCTGAGTTGCTGTTGTCATTGACTCGTGCTTAGTAGCAAGCACCTCGGACATCCCTACTAAAAAGTAGCAGCGGGTCTTTTCATCAGCTGTGACCCATTTCTGATAGGCTTCGCGCACAGCACGTCCAACATTATCTACTGGTTGAGGAGGACAAGGTTGAGTCGTGACAAACTTAAGGTCCTTACAGACCAGGACTGTGTTCATATTACTTTTCCATTTGACATAATTTTCCCCATTAAGTTTATCATTAGCAAGAATAGAAATAAACGGAAATACCATTGCTGAAAATAAATAAAATGGAATTCATTTAATATCAATTTGCAAAATTTAATATCATGTAATTTTGGCATAAAATTAAACGTGATGCATGATCCACGAATAATGAATTATCAAAATCCCTAAAATTAATTATTATGCCACGATAATCTAACATACCACAAATAGATGTCGTCGTAGGGTAGGTCAAATATTTGTATATTAGACTGAGACATTCTCAATCAAATAATATAACAGAAAACTCTTTTTCATATATTATTTGACTACCGTTTTTCAGTCAGGAAAAATAAGTAACAATTAATTATTTCATTTATGAGTGTAACCCATCATTTCGGAGTCCATAGACTTAACTCAAGAATTGCCACTGTAGGGTAGGTCAATCACAAGATACATCTAGAATTCCTATCCGTTAGGAAGTCAACCTTGATCAACCTAAATGGACACCATCCGTAGGGGGACGATAACAAAGCCATCTCGAGGGGCCATTTAAGTTTTACTGTGTTGAACTAATGATGGAGACCACAGGATATATTGTCATATATCCCTCTCCCACTCACTATTTTAGGGTTAAGGATTTCTATTAAATTTTCCTAGTCATTGTCTTAGATTATTAACGGCTAAAAAGATTATCTAAATTATTAGGAATTTGTGTGTTATTAGAGTTCGAAACTTATAAATACTTAATAAATTATCAAATTTTTAACATTTAAAAATCTAATTTAATTTATTAATCTAATGAATTACCGGATTTTAACACTTAAAAATCTAATTCAATTTATAAATCTAATCAAAATAATCAAAATTATAAAGACTAGATTTAATATGAAATCATCCGATTTTAACTAATTAAAATCTAATCCACATTATGAATGCCAATTATTGAAATCAAATTTCTAATTTGAAACCTATGATTTTCTATTAAAATCAATTCAAATTATTTAAAAGGCATTCCATGTATTATTTTTCTATTTAATCTGAAATTTTTCAATGTCTATTGATTTAATCACTACATATGATTTGACCCTCCACAAATAGTTCATAATTAGAGTTAGGTCAAATGTCTGTTTTACCCCTCTAATTATTTCTTGATCCTTAAGTACCACTGATTCTCTAATGAACAATATATTCATAATCACTTATGAATTTATCTTTCTGTTTACATATGAATAGAAAGTTGAGCGCTCTTATTGTTCAATACCTGAATCAACCCTTAAGGAAACTACTTTTCTACTTCTCTCAAGAAGAATTGGATTCCATTATTGTATAGGATGTTCTCAGCTATTTATTAAATCATATCCCCAAAGTACGAAGTTATTGATCAGGTATCTACACCGATCTCACCCATGTAAATCAAAGGAAATAACTTAACAAGCAGGAGTTCATAATACACTCAGAATTAAGATCAATTCATATATGATCATCTGGTTGATAAATATAAATCTCTAAGTTTAACGGATATTATTTAGAGATTTATGTTTATTGTAGTCCAGTCCTATATAATCTTTATTATATAAGATGCCTCCATTTCCATGTCACCACATGAATAGTCTCGGATAAGACTGTCGTATCAAGTACGAAAGGGACCGCAACTGTAGATTTATCATAAACGAAGTACCCAGCTTCGTTTGTTTTCTACGAACTTTTTAGATTACTTATCTCAAACTAAATCCGTTAGTGTATAACATTTATACACTTAGTTTGAAATTACATCAGTAATCAAGGATGTTTCTCATGATATATATAAGTTTTGTAAAATATATAAATTTAATGAAATGAATATTTTATTAAAAATTTATAAAACCGTTTACAATATTGCAAGCTCTTAGGACAGAAACCCCAATAAAATATTCCTCATTATTTGACATTATTGTTCCTAATGTGAACCCCGTATATATTGATACGACACCCACAATCAAATTGAAACAAAACCCCAAGAAAGATTAAAACAGGTTTACAACGAAAACTTTGATCCATTGATTATGTCATTCAAAAACCAAAATTATAAAGAATTTTGACCCATTGAATATATGACAATTAAGAACCAAAATTATAACAAAAATGATATTGACGCCACTCCCAAGACATAAATGAGAAGGTGGGAGATAAGTCATGGTTTTGATTGCCACAAGCATAGCTTGATAAGATCACATGTTCAACAATGAACAAAAGAGAAACAAATCTCTCAATTACTTTATTCCATAAGCAACTTCTTGAAAATTTAGGTTTAATAAGCCTTATATAGGCATACAATCCTAAACCTTATTGGAAACTAAATAAAATCCTATTTTTAATTGACTATGACTTTAACTTTGACTTTGACTTTGACTTTTTCTAAACACACCCATATTGGGCTTTTAATTTAAATAATGATTCAGTCCTATAATTAAAAGCCTAATAAATTAAACTAATTTAAAACAATCTCATAATACAAATTAGGCCCAATTTACATCAAACAATTAAATAACAACCCAATTGCATTATAATTGATACCCAAACCTCAAGATTTCTTCAAGTTGATGTTTTTGGACTTGTTCTTGAACTTGAATAATATTGTGAAGCCTAATAAAGTCCAATTGCATTCAATTAGCGTCCCAAAGTCTTCAAGATTAAGTCCAATTGTCTCGTTGTCCAATTGTCTCATTGACCTCCATGATTGCTATCTTGGGAACCCCGTATATATCAATACGACACCTACAATCAAATTGAGACACAACCTCAAGAAAGATTAAAACAAGTTTATAACGAAAACTTTGACCCATTGATTATGTCATTCAAGAACCAAAATTATAAAGAATTTTGATCCATTGAATATATGATAATCAAAAACCAAAATTATCATAAGAATGATATTGACGCCACTCCCAAGACCTAGATGAGAAGGTGGGAGATAAGTCATGGTTTCGATCGCCACAAGCATAGCTTGATAAGATCACATGTTCAACAATGAACAAAAGAGAAACAAATCTCTCAATTACTTTATTCCATAAGCAACTTTTTGAAAATTTAGGTTTAATAAACCTTATATAGACATACAATCCTAAACCTTATTGGAAACTAAATAAAATCATATTTTTAATTGACTATGACTCTAACTTTGACTTTGACTTTGACTTTTCCTAAACACACCCATATTGGGCTTTTAATTTAAATAAATGACTCAGTCGTATAATTAAAAGCCTAATAAATTAAACTAATTTAAAATAATCTCATAATATAAATTAGGCCCAATTTACATTAAACAATTTAATAATAGCCCAATTGCATTATAATTGACACCCAAACCTCAAGATTTCTTCAAGATTGATGTTCTTGGACTTGTTCTTGAACTTGAATAGTATTGTGAAGCCTAATAAAGTCCAATTGCATTCAATTAGCGTTCCAAAGCCTTCAAGATTAAGTCCAATTGCTTCGTTATCCAATTGTCTCATTGACCTCCATGATTGCTATCTTGGTTTCCATCAGTTCCCCCATCAAAGATTTGGATTTCTAGTTCACTTCGATTTTGGAAGAGATCTAAATTTAGATCTCTACAAAAAAAAAAAAAAAAAAAAACAATAAAAAAATTTGGGTAATCGGTAATTATTTAAATTAGAAGATAGTATCTTTTCCCGTGAACGATAATGATTCGAATTGTTTCTATTTTTGTTAAGCTTAGAATGATGGTTATTTTCTTTTTGTACATTTGACTTTTGAAATAAATGGTGATTTGCTCTTTTTGTGCCTTTGACTAATACTTAATGGACCACAACTAACAGTAAAGAGTATAGTTGCAACACCGATGAAACATTGAGTATTATCTGAATAATCATGCCTTAAATTCATGTATCCTTATAATATTATTAAATGTCATTGGTGTTTGCGCAATTTACCTTCTTCAAAAAGGAAAAATAGAAAAAGCAAACTATTATTCAATCAATAAATCGTCAGATACATGCAATATATATCAAATAAGAACTACTAGCAATCCAAACTCTATCTTCCCTACTGACAACAGAGCATGTAAGCAAGAGAATTGGCAACTTTGTTTCTTTCTCTTGGAATAGAAGAAATAAAAACACAACCAAGGAAGAAATTAGAACATTGATATCTTCAATCACATAAAAAAAAAAAAAAAAAAAACCCAAGCAGATATACGATATTGGCTAAAACTCTAGACAAAAAAAAAACCCAAGCAGATATACGATATTGGCTAAAACTCTAGACAACTGTTACATAATCAGATTCGATAAGTTAAAGATAATAATGTGAATTTTTGTAACAACCCCTGCCAATCTTTTCCTTATACGAAACAAAGGGACGTTACCATTATATCTCTTTTTTTATGAAATTGGTATTTGAAAAACCATATATCAAATTATTCATACCAAAATAGTGAATTTCAAAAACAACTTTACAAATTTGATTTAAACTCTTTTATTACATGAGAAAAAAACTGCAAATGTTTCCCATAAAATTTAAACTTTTCCAATTTGTTACAAATTCATCAAGCCCATTTCCAATGCAAATTTTTCCACAAACCAATATTCAACATTTGAAGCCAAACTCCGTTTGGTTCAGGATTATCCATATAAATAACATTTTCCAACTTTTATACAAATTGGTTTCTTTTACAAAAGTCCATACTTGGTATACAAATATATATATATATATATGCATGCAAGTATATATAATTTGAAATTCTTATATACAAAACCAACTATTGTATATACCGAAAGTGCAAATGGATGGATGGATGTGACTGGATAAACTTTTTGCAGATAAGCTTGCTCTTCAGTCTTCGCCCTTCTGACGCTATCTACTATCTGTGCGTGGTAATTCCAATGCGCTAAGCATATTTGCCTAGTGAGTGTACACTAAATTCAAATTTACCATTTTTGAAATATAAAATACTGTATAACAAGGAAAATAAAATTTCAATTTACAATATAATTTAACAAACAATATTCATTAAAAGCTTTTTTTTTTTTCCAAATGTCAGACAATCTTTTTGAAATCCTTTTTCAGAGCCTTTTGTAATCCTTAACATGATACCACAAACCGGAAAATGGGCTCTCGAGCATCGGACACTCGGTGTCTCCCCGCCAAAGCATATCATATACATATCTATCTCAATCAACTGAGACCGAACACTCGGTGCTTCTCAAAGCCCCTAAGTCAATGATTTCGATATTCTATGCAAACATATCGGCGCAGTACTGCTATAGTGACCCTATTGGCATGCCAACCTCTAGTCCCCCTCTTATCATAATCTAGGTTTACTTGGGCCCTCATTAATACATTCATTTCATTTTAATAAATATATTTTCATTTAAAACACACCATTTCCATAAACATAACACCAAACTAAAATTGGTGTTCAAATTTTTCCAATATAAGCAACGTAACGATTTTCTAACTAATTAACACACGATCTACATCAATTTACTAAAATTAAGGTTTATAAAATAATATCTCTCATTTATGACCTCATTCAGCCAACATCTTGAAAATCATATTTGTGCCCAATCAACATTTTAGTTTATCCTATATTCATAGTTAATCAAATAACTTGCAAAAAATCAATTAAATCATTACAACAATCACATTTTTCACACAAAATCACACTAGGGCAGCTTTGCACCCTTATCCAAATCCTTTCATTTTCAACATTTAACACATTCAAACCACTCAAACATTGCATTCAAACATAGTTCACAAGTTAATTCACCCAAACAACAAAATATTACTCATTTAAAATCTATGCCCTAGAATTACAACATAAATTTAAATTAAATGTACACCAACCTTTTGTCATGTTCTTGAATTATTTCACTTTCCATAGAAGTTCAAGCCTTCTCCTTTCCTTTTCCTTGGCTTTCTTGAGTTACTCCTCTCCTAGATTTTTTTTTTAAGAACACCTAGATAATAAATAAAAAGTTCCTTCTATAAATCTAAATGCATGATCTACTTTAAATACTCAAATCATGATACACATGAAAACTTCCATCGAATACTAACCATCACTCAAACCACCTTTCAAATGAGTTCCAAGATTGTAAAACTAACCTCCTTTAGCTTAGTTTCTTGCTTTTAACTTGATTATCTAACTTGGATTGACTTGAAGACTTGGATTGGATGTTGAAAATCACATGAAATCACTTAGTTTCCATTTCTTTCCACCTTGGCTGAACTACACATTTCACTCTCTCTTTGATTTTTGTCTCGGTTTTGGCTTCTTATTTGGTCTCGGGTTAAGTTGCTTCTCTTGCTCTTTCTTTCTTTCTTATGGACGACAACTTGTTTGCTTCTCATTTGATTTCCATTGAATTTGGCTTATATATCATTGCATTAGAAAGTAAAATTGCCATTGGTTTTCCATTTATTTACAAGCTTGCCACTCTTGCATGTGTGACACTTGTCACACGTGCATTCCATTGCATGACAAGTGTCATGCATGCAGCTTATCTTCATGCCACATGTCATTCATGTATTGATTCCTTTGCCACGTGTCAATCGTGCACATCTTTTCATATTTTCATTTAATACGAGTTTTCCGAAAACATTCCTAACGGGTTATTCCGAGATTTCTTCAAAACTTCCCTTTAATTTTCTGGGGTCTATATTCAAATTTCTCTTGTTGTTTCTGTAGTCTCCGAAATTCCTAAAAGTCATTCCATACCCTAATTTGGGTCTACATAATCTTAAAGTTAACTTTAAAACACTTATTGATATAAATCCGATATAAAATCCAGATTTTTTTTTTCGAGAGCATTTTTTAGGATTCTAAAATATTTTTTGAACTTTTTGATATTCACTAGGGATTCCAGTCAAACCATTATTAATATCCGGAATCCTTTCGTAATTCTGACGAGATCCTAAAATATTTCTAATCCACCCATGATTCAACAATTATAAACTTATACACTTCATATACACATTACTAGATCAATAGAATAATTCCATTCACTTTTGACTTATACACGTGTCCAGAAATGCATATTACACAATATCTAAATTTCCTACATTCTTTGGGTACTTTCGTAAATCATTTAGGGTCCTACAATATCACTCTTAATTCATTTTTGCATGCCTAATCTCCATAATCATAATTATAATAAAAATGATATTCATGCTTAATAAATTTAGGGATGTTACAATTTTGAACCAATGCTAAAGTTGTCTTAAGAGAAATAAAGTCACCCAATTTAGGTGAAAAAACACCAAATATCTTTTGTGAGTCTCTAAATGAAAACTCAATAACTTAAAGGGGAAAAATGATAGGTTATAGCAATTTTTCTCCTTTATCAAAGTTAAAATGCAACAGAAAATAAAAACAAATAATAAAAGAGAATTACAGACGAAGATAGAAAGAGCAAATCAAATTTTACATGGAAAAACCTTAAAGGTGAAACAATGGGACCAGAACCCTCTCTAGCCGCTTTCAAATATAACTCCACTTGGAAAAGACGGATTACAAATAGCGTATGTTCACAGCAACTTCCTTTGCCTAGTTGTCTAATCCTTACCTTACTAATATCAGCTTGATCCCATTCTTCACGAACCAACCCAGGTTGATTACTCTTTTTATCTTCTTGATCCACTATAACTTGGAATTCGTTTTTTTGAGTCACGTACAGGCAACATGAACTGTCCTTACTCCTTAACACCAAAAGAAAGCAAGGTCATATGATCAATCAATCAAGGTTTATTCATATGAATATGTATGCACAATCAATGTACTTATCAAAACATACTATGTAAGCTCAGATATAATTCAAGCTCTCCCATTAATAATCTATGCTTCAAAATAAAATAATTGTCTTCTAAGCTTTTAAAAGCTAAGAATGCATAATAAGCATTGTCCTTAAATTTTATGAAAAAGACAACTGTTTATAGTGACGAGCTCCGTTCCTATAACTCTATTTCCGTACCATCAGTAGCCTGCCGACAATCCCATAGTAACCCTCAAGTGGATATTTGATCCAGCTGAAAGATTCCCGTAAAGCTAAGCCGTTTTACTTTGCTATGAATCTTTATCATTCTTCTTTTAGAAACGGAAACGAGAGAATTTTTTTTTTCTCATTTATTTATAAAATAGATTTAATAAAAATTTGGGCAACATAACGTCTATTTTTTTAAACATACTACCCTGTAAGAAATCACAGAAAAATTTGCTCACTTCTAAAAATAAATATTTTCTCAATTTTTGGGAACTTAGGCCCTTTTCATCTTAAAGTTACAAGCAACCCAAAATATACATTCGAATTCAAAGGCAATTTAAAAATCAATTATATGTCTTGCATATATACATATATATACATTTTCCAAAATATATACAAATGAATATATGAGATTTACAAGCATTCAATTCTCTCTTTTTTTAAATATCTATAGCATTTATATATGAATATGTAGCACGCATGACTCAGCCAGTTTAATCCTATGTCGGAGTCTCTGTTACAGATGCACTGGTCTCTGTACCTATCCTTGGGGAGGTTTTGTTTATAAAAACATAAAATATTGGTGAGCTAAACGAGCTCAGTGAATGTCATAAAACTTTATTATAATTTCTTTTTATAAAATAAACCTCCTTGAAATTCTTTAAATATATTTATAAACCTTTCCATGCTATGAAAATAAAATCGGTTTTCTTGAAATTCAATCTTTGAGTTTAAGTGCTTTAATAAACTCCCATTATAAATATAAATCAAACTTTATAACTCTGGTTTTGGAAAATCATTTTGAAATGCTTTTAAATTCTTTGTTGTAAAACATAAACAGTGACAACAACAAAACTTAAGGAAAATCTTTGTACAAAAATAGGCCAACCACTGTTAATTTATATCATATGGTACCCTAGGAACGAGCGGAATGTACCATCGCTCAGGCCTCCATGGAAATTACCTTCACTTCGGCCTCCTGTCCGATAGGGCACTAGCTATAATATACCCTAATCTGTGCGTGGACGATATATTAATCAGACTAACTGACTCAATCTCTCCCGTTATTAGTGACAGACTCCCTTGACACTGTCATGCACAGATTCGAGTACTCTGACTGGAAATCTTGGTAAATTTCTGGACAAGACAATCTTTTTATGTAATGGGTCGGTCCATCCCCACTCTTGGGCCTCGCCTTAACCCTCATGGATTCGAATGCAATGGAATCGCCTAGCTACCCCTTCTCTTGGGCCTTTCTTAGGCCTCAGCCTTTAAGGATTCAAGTAGTAGGTATTGTCCCCTGATCTATCTTTAACTTTATCACGTTCTGGAATACCTATCAAGCGTACTATAGGTTATAAACATAAAATTTAAAATAGATGGAAATACAATAATTCCAATTGTTTCGGAAGGGACACTCACCTATCTCTTTAACTCACCTCACTATAACGAGCAATTTAGACTTTCCTTTGTTTCCCTGTCACCTACATATTTTTGTATTCTAGTTTTATAAAGCATCGCCACTAAAATTAACCATTTATATTTACTTCTATTGGAACATTAATGTACATTTAACATTCTAATAGTCTTCCCTTCAATTTCAATTTACTTTTATTATTCATATAACTCTTAAAATCATTCAAATCATCCAAAAACAACTTTCCACCACAACAAACACATTAATGCCAAAACATGGCAGCTTATTAACCCACATTTTGCTTCTAATTTTAACATCACATTACAACACTTTAACACATACAAAACATTTCCATTGAACTCAATTTTTCTGATCTATGCATTAAATCAATTCTTGGAACCATTTCAACTCTCTTAGGTTGAATGCACTTCATCTTTTACACCATCCATCTAACTCAATTTTTCTCATCATAAACACATTCAAATGCATATATTATGATACAAATTCAAGTTAAACTCATGAAACAATACACTTGAACATCAATACTAATTTTGGTCGTAAACTACATCCTTTATTATCCAACCCCATTTCTTTTAAATTTCATGCCATAACCATCATCAAAACAACCCACAAATCATGCCAAAACAATCAAAACAATCATCCAACATATTATACTTCTCATGGCCGAATATATGGTAATATAAGCTATTATGTTTTTGGTTTTCATTTCAACATTTCCACTTGGTATTCTAGCTCATTTTATGCATAAATTTCACTCAAACACATCAAACACAACTTGAATACACAACCTTTCCTTAGCCTTGCACCACACTCATCATATCATCAAACTTCTTCAAGTTTCTCACTTGAAATTCAATTAAAATCACATTAATCATCATGACAACAAACTAACATTCAAAACTACATCAATCGCATTTTAAATCATAAGATTAACTTAGTTATATGCTTACCAAAACTGCCTTGGATCACTTGTTTTATTTCCCCACAAGATTGAGGCTTCAAAACTCTAAACCCATGCATAAAAATTCCATCAACAACACATGCAGTAAATGAACAGCTTTAAATCCAATTTTTCACACAATAACATCATGGAAACTCAAACTTTTTCACTTGGAAACCACTTACCTTTGTTGAATATTGCTTCTAGACTTATTCTCCACCCTTTATTGGCTTGAAATCCACTAAAAAATGGCTTGAAAAGCATGAAGAACAGTTGTTGTCCTCTAGTCTAGTTTCTGCCGAACAGCCCTGCAATTTCTTCCAACAATCTTCTCAATTCTTCTACCATTTTCCAATTTATATAGCCTTATCATGCCTTAACACTTTGCCCTTCAAGTTTGGGTTATAATTATAAGTATGCCACTAATGTTATTTACCCACTTTAACCCTCATTTTCTCTACACTTTATGCACTCAAAATTTCAATTCCAAATGTACCCTTGTATAACCTCTAATTAGTTCATTTAATCATGCTCTTTCATGAAAATTCCTTTATCACTAATTTTCATTATATACTTTAATAAATCATCATATCACTTTTCGGATTCGAATTTATTTCCAATCAATTCAGAAATTCCACTAGAATTCAATTACATATCCGAAAAATTTAATCAATTTCATTATTCCATAAATGAGGGCATTTTAGTATAATACATTTACAATGCTTATATATCTCATTTACAATACTGGATTCAAAAAAAGGATATCACAAATTCTTCCTCCTATATAAATTTCGTCCTCGAAATTTAGAAAACTCTATTTACTGAAAAAGGTAGGGATATATTCCGGCACATCTGCTTTTCATGCTCTCATGTGGCTTCCTCTACTTCATGATTCCTCCACCTAACCTTTACTAAAGGAATTACTTTACTATGCAGAACCTATTCTCTACGATTTAGGATTTGCACTAGTTCTTCTTCATATGTCAAATTCTCTCTTAATTCTACTAGCTGATATTTGAGTATATATGAGAGATCTGGAATATACTTTCAGAGCATGGACACGTGAAATATATTATGAATTCTATCCAACTGTAGTGGCAGCTTTAACCTGTACGCCACTGATCTCACTTTATCTGCGATTTCGTATGGCCCAATGTAGCGCAGATTCAGCTTACCACGCTTTCCAAATCTAAGCACGCCTTTTCGTAGGGATATCTTAAGGAATACTCTATCTCCAACCTTGAACTCAAGGTCCCTACGACGATTGCTTACATAGAGCTTTTGTCTGTCGTTCGCTATCTTGAGCTTATCTCTGATAACTTTAATCTTGTCTATAGTGATCCAGACAAGCTCGGGCTTATCAATTTCCTATCACCTACCTCATCCTAGCATATAGGAGTTCTACACTTTCCTCTATAAAATGCTTTGTATGGGGCCATACCAATACTGCCCGGATAACTGTTGTTATGGCGAACTCCATGAGTGGTAGATGTGTATCTCAACTCTCCTTAAACTCTAGAACACATGCTCTAAGCATATCTTCGAGTGTTTGGATGGTTCTCTCTAATTGTCCATCTGTCTGGGGATGAAAGATTGTGCTGAAGTTCAGCCAAGTACCAAAAGTGTTCTGCAAACTGGGCCAAAACTTCAATGTAAACATGGGATCACGGTATGAAACAATAGAAACCGGCGTACTATGGAGTCTGACTATCTCATCTATATAGAGATGCGCTAACTTGCTAAGGGGTTAATCACTTCTAATTGGTAGAAAATGGGCGGACTTCGTCAATCTATCAATGATCTATTGCATCATAACCCCTTTGAGTACGCGGAAGCCCTACTACAAAGTCCATGATAATCTTCTCCCACTTCCATTCGTGGATAGGAAGAGGTTGCAACAATCCAACTGGTTTCTAATGTTCTGCCTTCACTTGCTAACATGTGAAGCATTAGGAGACGAATTCTGCTATATCTTTCTTCATCCCTTTCCACCAATAGTGTTTTTTAGGGTATAATAAATTTGTACTGCTCGGATGCATAGCATATGTTGAAGAGTGAGTTTTTTCTATTATTTCTTTTTTAGATCTTCCATATCTGGTACACATATGCGTTGACCCATTATTATTATACCATCTTTCTTGATCATGAAATCTGCTCTTCGGCCATCTTCAATTTCCTTTCTTAATTTCGCCAACTGGGGATCTTGTTTTTATTGTTCCCTTGTGTTTATAGTGGATTGACATTCTTTCCTAGTGCCAAGTATACCATATCTATGGGCTAAATGAATCACACACACCAGTGTGAGGTTTAAAGCTCTTGTACGCCACTACAACATGCCCTCTTGTACGCCACTTGCACCATATGGCATGCCTCTTGTGCTTGTAGCGATTTGACACTCTTTCCTAACACCAAGTACACTATATCTATAGGCAAAATGCACCACACACGCCTATGTGAGGTTTAAAGGTCTTGTACTTGCCTTTCATCATACGGTATGCCCCTTATGCTTATAGCGGTTTAGCATTCTTTCCGAGCACCAAGTACACCATATCTATGGGCTAAATGCACCATATACACCCATGTGAGGTTTAGAGCTCCTGTACGCCCCTTTCACCATACGACACACCCCTCACGCTTATAACAGTTTGACATTCTTTCCTAGCGCCAAGTACACCATATCTATGGGCTAAATGCACCACACACACTCGTGTGAGGTTTAGAGCTCTTGTATGCCCTTTAAACCATATGACACACCTCTTGTACTTATAGTGGTTTGGTATTTTTTTCTAGTGCCAAGTACAACATATCTATGGGCTAAATGCATCACACACGCCCATGTGAGGTTTAGAGGTCTTGTACACCACTTGCACTATATGACACGCCACATGCACTTATAGCGGTTTGGTATTGTTCCCTAGCTCTAAGTACACCATATCTATGAGTTAAATATGCACCACACACACCTGTGTGAGGTTTGGAGGTCCTGTACGCCTCTTACACTGTACGGCACGCCCCTTGTGCTTATAGCATTTTGGCATTCTTTCCTAACTCTAAGTACACCACATCTATGGGCTAAATGCACCACACATGCTGGTGTGAGGTTTAGAGGTCCTGTACATCACTTACACCATACAACATTCCCTTTGCGCTTATAGCGGTTTGGCATTCTTTCCAAACTCTAAGTACATCATATCTGTGGGCTAAACGCACAACACGCGCCCATGTAAAGTTTAGAGGTCCCGTACACCACTTGCACCATACGGCACGCCCGTTGTACTTATAGTGGTTTGACATTCTTTCTAAACACCAAGTACACCACATCTGTGGGCTAAACGCATAACACATGCCCATGTGAAATTTAGAGGTTCTGTACGCCCCTTGAGCTTATAGTGGTTTGACATTTTTTCCTAACACCAAGTACACCATATCTATGGGCTAAATGTACAACACACGTCTGTGTGAGGTTTAGAGGTCTTATACGCTTATAGTGGTTTGGCATTCTTTTTTAACACTAAGTACACCATATCTGTGGGTTAAATGCACCACGCACGCCTATGTGAGGTTTAGAGGTCTTGTATGTTACATGCACCATACGACACGCCCCTTACTTTAATAATGGTTTTGCATTCTTTCTTAACACCAAGTACACCATATCTACAAGCTAAACGCACCACTCACACTAATGTGACGTTGAGAGTTCCGGTACGCCACTAGCACCATATGGCACGTCTCTTGCGCTTATTGTGGTTCGACATTCTTTCCTACCACCAAGTACACCAGATCTCTGGGCTAAATGCACCACGCACGCCCATGTGAGTTTTAAAGGTTCTGTACGCCTCTTGCACCATACGGCATGCCCCTTGGGCTTATAGTGTTTTGGCATTCTTTCCTAGTGCTATGGGCAAAATGCATCACACACGCCCATGTGAGGTTTAGAGGTCTTGCACGTCCCTTGCACCATGTGGCACGCCCCTTGCGCTTATAGCAGTTTGGCATTCTTTCCTAGTGTAGGACCCTAAACTTTTATTTTATGATTAACATTGAATTTACGAATAAATAGTAATATTTCTGGGTGAATAGTACTCGATAAATAGTGAAATTTTGAGACAGACCCTGGAGAATTGAAAATGTTTAGAATGATTAATAGGACCCAATAAAACTGAAACGGAGTAAAAATGAGTCCGTTGGATAGTTTCTGAAGGTTTGGAAAGTTACTTGACAAAAACGCCCTTATGGACAGGATTGTGAATACCGTTGACCTAAACTCCATTTGAATTTTTTTTAAAGCCATGGATTGAGTCCTAAGAGATCTAATTAGAGTATTGTAAAGTTGATTTGATGAATGGGTGATCATAGAATTAATTTGGAATGAATTGTATTAATTTTTAACGTTAAGGGTATAAATAAGATTTTATGCTATTAAACCCATTCTAAAAGCACAATCTATGTGATTATTGATAGACCAATGGTGGATTAACACCTAATAGTCATCTTTTGACTAAATTTGCGCTTATAGCAGTTTTGCATTCTTTCCAAGCACCAAGTACACCATATCTATGGGCTAAATGCACCACACATGTCCGTATGAGGTTTAGAGGTCCTATAAGCCCCTTGCACCATACGGCGGCACGCCCTTTCCGCTTATAGCGGTTTAGCGTTCTTTCCTAGTGCCAAATACACCATATCTATGGACTAAAGGCACCACATAAGCCTATGTGACGTTTAGAGCTTCTGCACGCCCCTTGCACTGAATTGCACACCCATTGCACTTATAGCGGTTTGGCGCTCCTATATGCCTCTTGCCCTATAAGGCACGCCTTTTGCGGTTATAACGGTTTGGTGTTCTTTCCTGGCCCCAAGTACACCATATCCATAGGCTAAATACACCACACACACCCGTGTGACGTTTAGAGCTTTTGTACGCCCCTTGTACATAGCGGCACACATCTTGCGCTTATAACATTTTGGCATTCTTTTCTAGCGCCAAGTACACCATAGCTATAGGCTAAACGCACCAAATATGCCCATGTGACATTTAGAGCTCCGGTACACCGCTAGCACTATACGGCATGCCCCTTGCGCTTTTTGTTTTTGACATTCTTTCTTACCACCAAGTACACCATATCTATAGGCTAAATGCACCACACACGCCCATATGAGGTTTAGAGGTCCTGTACGCCCTTTACAGCATATGACACACCCCTTGCACTTATAGCGATTTGGCAATCTTTCTTAGCGCCAAGTACACCATATCTTTGGGGTAAATGAACCATACATGCGCCTATGTGAGGTTTAGAGATCCTGTACTCCCTTTGCACCATACAGCACGCCCCTTGCGTTTATAGTGGCTTGGCATTCTTTCCTAACATCAAGTATGCCATATCTATGAGTTAAATGCACCACACAGGCCTATGGGAGATTTAAAGGTTCTGTACATCCCTTCACCATGCGGTATGCCCCTTGCACTTATAGCAGTTTGACATTCTTTCCTCGTGCCAAGTAGCCATATCTATGGGCTAAATACACCACACAAGCTCGTGTGACGTTTAGAGCTCTGATACTCCCCTTGCCCTATACGGCACGCCCCTTGCACTTATATCGATTTGACATTCTTTCCTAGCGCCGAGTATACCATATCTATGGGCTAAATGCACCACAAACGCCCGTGTGACGTTTAGAGCTTTTGTACGCCCCTTGCACCATACTGCACTCCCCTTGCGCTTATTGTGGTTTGGCATTATTTCTAGTGCCAAGTACACCAAATTTATGGGCTAAATGCACCACACAGGTTTGTGCGAGGTTTAGAGTTCCTATACGCCACTTGCTCTACACGGCACGCCACATCCAGCTATAGCGGTTTGACATTCTTTCCTGGCTCCAAGTACAACATATTTATGGGCTACATGCACCACACATGCCCGTGTGAGGTTTAGAGGTCTCGTACGCCCTTTGTGCTTATAACGGTTTGACATTCTTTCCTAGCGCTAGGTACACCAAATCTATGGGGCTAAATACACTACACACGCCCGTGTGAGATTTAGAGGTCCTGTACATCACTTGCACCATACAACACGCCCCATACCTTTATAGTTGTTTGACATTCTTTCCTAACACCAAGTACATCATATCTGTGGGCTAAATGCACAATATAGGCCCATGTGAGGCTTAGAGGTCCTATACACCAGTTACACCATACGACACGCCCTTTGCGCTTGTAATGGTTTGACATTTTTTCCTAACACCAAGTACACCACACCAGTCGACTAATACAACCCATGTGAGGTTTAGAGGTCCTATATGCCATTCACATCATACGACATGCCCCTTGCGCTTATAGTGGTTGGATAGTTTTTCCTAATACCAAGCACACCATATCTATGGGCTAAACATACAACAAACGTCCATGTGAGGTTTAGAGGTCTTGTATGTTATTTGCACCATACAACACGTCCTTTACTCTAATAATGGTTTTGCATTCCTTTCTAACACCAAGTGCACTATATCTATAGGCTAAATGCACCACATACGCCCATGTGAGGTTTAGCGGTCTTGTATGCCCCTTGCACCATATGGCATGCCCCTTGCGCCTATAACGGTTCGACATTCTTTCTTAGTGCCAAGGACACCATATCCATGGGCTAAATGCACAACACATGCCCGTTTGAGGTTTAGAGGTCCTATACACCTCTTACACTAGACGACACGCCCCTTGCACTCATAGCGTTTTTGCATTCTTTTCTAGTGCCAAGTACACCATAGCTATGGGCTAAATGCACCACATGTGCTCGTGTGAGGTTTAGAGGTCCTGTATGTCCTTTGCACCACATGGCACACCCTTTGCACTTATAGCAGTTTGGCATTCTTTCCTAACACTAGGTACACCATATCTATGGGCTAAATGCACAGCACACACCTATGTGAGATTTAGAGGTCCTGTACGTTACTTGCACCATACGGCATGCTTCTTACTCTAATAATGGTTTTGCATTCCTTCCTAACACCAAGTACACCATATCTATAGGCTAAATGCACCACTTACGCCTATGTGATGTTTAGAGGTCCGGTACAACACTATCACCAAACGGCACGCCTCTTGAGCTTTTTGTTGTTCGACAGTCTTTCCTGCCACCAGGTACGCCATATTGATAGGTTAAATGCACCATATACGCCCATGTGAGGTTTAGAGGTTTTGTATGCCCCTTGCACCAAATGACACGCCTCTTGTGCTTATAGCGGTTTAACATTCTTTCCTAGTGTCAAGTACATCATATTTATGGGCTAAATGCACCATACACGCCCATGTGAGGTTTAGAGGTCCTATGCACCACTTGCACCACACGGCAAACCCTTTGAGTTTATATCAGTTTGGTATTCTTTCCTAACACCAAGTTTATTATATCCATGGACTAAATGCACCACACATGTCCGTGTGAGGTTTAAAGGTCATATACGCCACTTGCACTACATGGCATGCCCTATGCACTTATAGCGGTTTGGCATTCTTTCCTAGCTCAAAGTACACCATATCTATGGGCTAAATGCACTTCACACGCCTGTGTGAGCTTTATTGGTTTTTTATGCCCATTACACCATACAACACACCCCTTACGCTTATAGCAGTTTGGCATTCTTCCCTAGCGCTAGGTACACCATATCTACAGGCTAAATGCACCACACATATCTGTGTAAGGTTTAGAGGTCCTATACGCCACCTACGCCATACAATACACCCCTTACCCTTATAGTTTCCTAATACAAAGTACACTATATCTGTGGGCTAAACGCACAACACATGCACATTAGAGGTTTAGAGGTCCTGTAAGCCGCTTGCACCATACGGGACACCCCTTGCGCTTATAGTGGTTTGACATTCTTTTCTAACACTAGGTACGCAATATCTTTGGGCTAAATGCACCACACACGCTCGTGTGAGGTTTAGAGCCCTTGTATGCCCCTTGCACCATAGGGCATACCACTTGCGCATATTCCGATTTGACATTCCTACCCAGCGCCAAGTATACCATATCTATGGGCTAAATGCACCACATACGCCCGTATGAAGTTTAGAGCTCTATATGCCACTAGCACCACACGACACGCCCCTTGCTCTTATAGCGGTTTGGTATTCTTTCCTTACACCAAGTATACCATATCTATGGGCTAAATGCACCACATACGCCCGTATGAAGTTTAGAGCTCTATATGCCACTAGCACCACACGACACGCCCCTTGCTCTTATAGCGGTTTGGTATTCTTTCCTTACACCAAGTATACCATATCTATGGGCTAAATACACCACACATGCCCATGTGAGGTCAAGAGGTCCTATATATCCCTTGCACCAATATGGGATGCCCTTTGCGCTTGTAGTGGGTTGGCATTCTTTCTTAACACCTAGTTCACCATATCTATGTGCTAAATGCACTATACATGCTTGTGTGAGGTTTAGAGGTCTTGTATGCTACTTGCATCACACGACATGCCCAATGCATTTATAGTGGTTTGGCATTCTTTCTTGGCTCTAAGTACACCATATCTATGGGCTAAATGCACCACACGCGCTAGTGTGAGGTTTAGAGGTCCGGTATGCCTCTTGCACTATACAGCACGCCCCTTGTGCTTATAGTGGTTTGGCATTCTTTCCTAGCACTAGATACACCACATCAATGGGCTAAATTCACCATACACGCTCGTGTGAGGTTTAGAGGTCCTGTACGTCATTTGCATCATACAACACTCCCCTTACGCTTATAGCGGTGTGACATTCTTTCCTAACCTAACACCAAGTATACCATATCTGTGGACTAAACACACAACACACGCCTATGTGAGGATTAGAGGTCCTGTATGCCACTTGCACCATACCATACACCCTTTACGCTTATAATGGTTTGGCATTCTTACCTAACAGTAAATACACCATGTTTGTGGATTAAATGCACCATGCACGCCTATGTGAGGTTCAGAGGTCCTGTACATTACTTGCACCATGCAACACGCCTCTAACTCTAATAATGTTTTTGCATTCTTTCCTAACACCAAGTACACCATATCTACAAGCTAAACGCACCACTCTCGCCCTTGTGATGTTTAGAGGCCCGATATGCCACTAGCACCATACGACATGACTCTTGCTCTTATTGTGGTTCAGCATTCTTTCCTACCAGGAAGCACACCAGATCTGTAGGATAAATGCACCACACACGCCCATGTGAGGTTTAGAGGTCCTATATGCCCCTTGCACAATGTGGCATGCTCCTTGCACTTATAGCGTTTTTGCATTCTCTCCTAGCACCAAGTATGCCATATCTATGGGCTAAATGCACCACACATGCCCATGTGAGGTTTAGAGGTCTTGTACATCCCTTACACCATACGGCACACACCTTGCGCTTATAGCAGTTCGACATTCTTTCCTAACACCAAGTACACCATATCTATGGGCTAAATGTGCCACACACGCCCATATGATGTTTAGAGGTCCAGTACGCCGCTAGCACTATACGGCACGCCCCTTCCACTTGTTGTGGCTCGACATTCCTTCCTGCCACCAAGTACGCCATATTGATGGGCTAAATACACCATACACGCCCATTTGAGGTTTAGAGGTCCTGTACGCCCCTTGCGCTTATAACGGTCTGGCATTCTTTCCTAACGCCAAGTACACCATATCTATGGGCTAAATGAATCACACACACCCGTGTGAGGTTTAGAGCTCCTATACACCACTTGCCTTATACGCACCTGTGGCGGTTTGACATTCTTTCCTAGTCCCAAGTACACCATATCTATGGGTAAAATGCACCACACACGCCCGTGTGATGTTTAGAGCTTCTGTACGCCCCTTGCACCATATTGCACACCCCTTGCGCTTATGGTGGTTTGGCATTCATTCCTAGCACCAAGTACACCATATCTATGGACTAAATGCACCACACATGCCCCTGTGAGGTTTAGAGTTCCTGTATGCCCCTTGCACCATACGGTACACCCCCTAGCGCTTTGCACCATACGGCAAGTATACCATATATATGGATTTAATGTACCACACATACCCGTGTGAGGTTTAAAGGTCTTGTACGTCCCTTGCACCATACGGCATGCCCCTTACGCTTATATGGGTTTGGCATTTTTTCCTAGCACTAAGTATACCATATCTATGGGCTAAATG
Organism: Nephelium lappaceum; assembly: GCA_021234005.1. Taxonomy (NCBI): domain Eukaryota; kingdom Viridiplantae; phylum Streptophyta; class Magnoliopsida; order Sapindales; family Sapindaceae; genus Nephelium; species Nephelium lappaceum. The sequence goes on from CM038007.1 coordinate 3,733,008, forward strand.
CACCACACATGTCTGTGGGAGGTTTAGAGGTCCTGTATGCCCCTTGCACCATACGGCACACCTCTTGTGCTTATAGTGGCTTGGCATTATTTCCTAGCACCAAGTACACCATATCTACGGACCAAATGCAGCCTACACGCCCGTGTGAGGTTTAGAGCTCCTGTAAGGCCCTAGCCCCATAAGGCATGCCCCTTGCGCTTATAACGGTTTGGCATTCTTCCCTAGCCTTAAGTACATTATATCTATGGGCTAAATGCACCACACACGCCCCTATGATCTTTAGAGCTTCCGTATGCCCCTTGCACCACACTGCACACCCTCTGTGTTTATAGCAGTTTGGCATTCTTTCCTAGCACCAATTACACCATAACTATGGGCTAAACGCACCACATATGCACGTGTGACCTTTAGATGTCCGGTACGCCGCTAACACTATACGGCATGCCCTTGCGCTTATTGTGGTTTGATATTCTTTCCTTCAACCAAGTACACCATATCTATGGGCTAAATGCACAACACACGCCCCTTGCGCTTATAATGGTTTGGCGTTCTTTCCTAGCGCTAAGTACACCATATCTATTGGCTAAATACACCACACATGTCTCTGTGAGGTTTAGATGTCCTGTACTCCCCTTGCACCAAACGGCACGCCCCTTGCCCTTATAGTGGTTTGATATTCGTTTCTAACACCAAGTACACGATAGCTATAGGTTAAATGCACCACACACGCTTATGTTAGATTTAAAGGTCATGCACGTCCCTTGGACCATGCGGCACGCCCCTTGCACTTATAGCTGTTTGAAATTCTTTCCTCGCGCCAACTGAGCCATATCTATGGGCTAAATGCACCACGCACGCCCGTGTGAGGTTTAGAGCTCCTGTACGCCCCTTGCCCTATACGGTATGCCCCCTGCGCTTATAACGGTTTGATATTCTTTCCTAGTGCCAAGTACACCGTTTCTGTGGGCTAAATGCACCACACACGCCTGTGTGACGTCTAGAGCTTCTATACGTCCCTTGCACCATGCTGCACGACCATTACACTCATAGCGGTTTGGTGTTCTTTCCTGGTGCCAAGTATACCATATCTATGGGCTAAATGCACCACACACGTCCATGTGAGGTTTAAAGGTCTGTACACCACCGACACCACACGGCATTCCCCATCCACCTATAGCGGTTTGGCATTCTTTCTTAGCTCTAAGTACACCGTTTTTATGGGCTAAATGCACCACACACGCCCATGTGAGGTTTAGAGGTCTTGTATGCACCTTGCACCATACGGCACGCCCTTTGCGGTTATAACGTTTTGGCAATCTTTCCTAGTGCCAAGTATACCATATCTATGGGCCAAATGCACCACACATGCCCATGTGAGGTTTAGAGGTTCTGTACATCCCTTACACAATACGGCACAACCCTTGTGCTTATAGCTGTTTGGTATTCTTTCCTAGCACCAAGTACACCATATCTATGGGCTAAATCCACCACACATGCCGATGTGACGTTTAGAGGTCCGGTACAACACTAGCACCATACCTCACGCCCCTTGTGTTTATCTTATTCTTTCCTGGCACCAAGTATACCATATCGATGGGCTAATTACATCACAAACGCTGATTTGAGGATTAGAGGTCCTGTACGCCCCTTGCGCTTGTAGCGGTTTGACACTCTTTCCTAACGCCAAGTACACTATATCTATGGACTAAATGCACCTCACATGCCCGTATGAGGTTTAGAGCTCCTGTGTGCCCTTTGCCCCACACGGCACGCCCCTTGCGCCTATAGCGGTTTGGCATTCTTTCCTAGTCCCAAGTACACCATACCTGTAGACAAAATGCACCACATACGCCCGTGCGACGTTTAGAGCTTCTGTATGCCCCTTTCACCATACTGCACACTCCTTGCGCTTATTGCGGTTTGGCATTCTGTCCTAGCATCAAGTACACCATATCTATGGGTTAAATGCACCATACACGCCTATGTAAAGTTTAGAGGTCCTGTATGCCCCTTGCACCATATGGCACGCCCTTGGCACTTATAGCGTTTTGGCATTCTTTCCTAGCACCAAGTATACCATATCTGTGGGCTAAATGCACTGCACTCGCCTGTGTGAGGTTTAGAGTTCCTATACATCCCTTGCACCATACGGCATGGCCCTTGTGCTTATAGCGGTTTGGCATTCTTTCTTAGTGCTAAGTACACCATATCTATGGGTTAAATGCACCACACATGTCCATGTAAGGTTTAGAGGTCCTATACGCCCCTTGCACCATACAACACACCCCTTGCACTTATAGTGGCTTCGCATTCTTTCCTGGCACCAAGTACACCATATCTACGGACTAAATACACTAAACACGCCAGTGTGAGGTTTAGAGCTCTTGTACGCCCCTTGTGCTTATAACGGTTTGCCATTCTTTCCTAGCCCCAAGTGCACCATATCTAAGGGCTAAATGCACCAGACACGCCCGTGTGATGTTTAGAGCTTCTATACGACCTTTGTGCCATACTGCACACCCCTTGCGCTTATAGTGGTTTGCCATTCTTTCCTGGCACCAAGTACACCATAGCTATGGGCTAAACGTACCACATACGCCCATGTGACGTTCAGAGGTCCGGTACGCCGTTAACACTGTACGGCACACCCGCTGTGCTTATTGTGGCTCAACGGTCTTTCCTACTACTAAGTACACCATATCTATGAGTTAAATGCACCACACTTGCCTATGTGTGATTTAGAGGTCCTGTACACCCCTTACACCATACGGCACACCCCTTGTGGTTACAGCAGTTTGGCGTTCTTTCCGAGCGCCAAGTACGCCATATCTATGGGCTAAATGCACCATACAGGCCCGCGTGAGGTTTAGAGGTCCTGTACTCCCCTTGCACGATACAACATGACCTTTGCGCTTATAGTGGTTTGGCATTCTTTCCTAACACCGAGTTCACCATATCTACAGGCTAAATGCACCACTCACGCCCATGTGGCGTTTAGAGGTCCAGCACACCGTTAGCACCAAATGGCACGCCTCTTACTCTAATAATGGTTTGGCATTTTTTCTTAATGCTCATGTGAGGTTTAGAGGTCCTGTACGTTACTTGCACCATATGGCACGCCACTTACTCTAATAATGGTTTTGCATTCCTGCCTAACACCAAGTACACCATATCTAGGGGTGGCAATTCGGGTTGACGGGTTGGGTTGGACACGACCCGATAATTTTTAACACGACACGAACACCACACGATAAGTAAACGGGTTAAACTTACTCGACACGATAATAAACGGGTCAACACGAAAACGACACGATAACCCGTTTATTAACGAATCGTTTGACTGACCCGTTAAACTAACCCGTTGACCCGTTTATAAATTTAATCAAATTTAATATATTTAAATTTTAATTCACATTTAATAAAAAATAACATTAAAATACTCAATTCCAATTCAAAACCTAAAAATATAATTATCATATTTCAATAAAATCATCCACGAATTCAATCAAAAACCTCAAAATAAAATCATCCAAAAGTTCAATCCAAAACATGAAAACACAATCTTCCACAAATACAATAAAAAACATAAAAATACATCCAAAATATAAAAATACATCATCCACATAAATGAATATAAAAAATTACAAACAAAGACACGGCGCGGCGGCACCAGATCTGCGGAGACAACGCGGCGCGAAGAGAAGGAGCTACACGGCAGAGATGACGCGGCGTGGCAGTAGCAGATGCAGCGCAGCAGTAGCGGATGCAGATGCAGCGCAGCAGATGCAGATGCAGTAGATGCAGCGCAGCAGTAGCAGTAGCAGATGCAGATGCAGATGCAGCGCAGCAGTAGCAGTAGCAGATGCAGATGCAGTAGCAGTAGCAGATGCAGATGCAGATGCAGATGTAGAGGAGAAGATGCTGCGAGGAGAAGATACTGGACGGCGGAGGTGAGACGACATGGCGGCAGCAGATCGGCGTGTGTGGGCGGTGGATTGCGCGGCTGCTGCTCAGGCGTGGGTAGTCGGCTGCTGCAGGAGAGAAATAAGAAAGTAGAGATGAAATGAGAAGGGAATGGTAGGGTTAGTGATTTTCAAATATATATATTATTAGTAAAATTACATAAACACCCTTTAATGTAAAATTACCATTTTACCCTCCTTAACGGGTCAACCCGTAATACGATTAGAGGAACACGAACCCGACACGATAAGTTAACGGGTTGAACGGGTTGACCCGTTAATTTATCCAACCCGTTAATGCTCAACCCTAACCCGTAATTATCGTGTCGGTTTCGTGTTGACCCGTTGTGTCGGGTTCCAAATTGCCACCCCTAAACATATCTATAGGCTAAAATGTACTACTGATGGAAACCAAGATAGCAATCATGGAAGATAATGAGACAATTGGACAACGAGACAATTGAAGGCAATTGGGCTTAATCTTGAAGGCTTTGGACACTAATTGAAGGCAATTAGAATCAAGCTGAAGTTAATTGGGTTTAAATAATTTGGGCTAAGTTTATTTTAATTTAAAATGATGGAAACCAAGATAGCAATCATGGAAGATAATGAGACAATTGGACAACGAGACAATTGAAGGCAATTGGGCTTAATCTTGAAGGCTTTGGACACTAATTGAATGCAATTAGAATCAAACCGAAGTTAATTGGGTTTTAAATAATTTGAGCTAAGTTTATTTTAATTGTAATGGATTTTAAATTAAATTAGTTTGTTTTATTTTAACTAATGTTATTTGGGCTGAAACATTTAATTTAGTTTAAGCTCATGAGTGTGTTTAGTTGAGCCCAATTGTTAGGGGGCTAAGTTTTCATGCTAGGTTTTATTTCTTTGCCTATAAAAAGGCTTGTAAATCCTAAGCAAATAGATGATGAATAAAAATGCAGCCAATTATGTTTAATTGAGAGATTTGTTTCTCTTTTGTTCATTGTTGAACATGTGATCTTATCAAGCTATGCTTGTGGCGATCGAAACCATGACTTATCTCCCACCTTCTCATCTATATCTTGGGAGTGGTGTCAATATCATTCTTGTGATAATTTTGGTTCTTGATTATCATATATTCAATGGGTCAAAATTCTTTTTATAATTTTGATTCTTGAATAACATAATCAAAGGGTCAAAGTTTTCATTATAAACCTGTTTTTATCATTCTTGGGGTTGTATTTCAATTTGATTGTAGGTGTCGTATTGATATATACGGGGTTCGCATCAACTACTTACACCCATATGACATTTAGAGGTCCAGCACGCCACTTGCACTTATTGTTGTTAGACATTCTTTTCTTCCACCAGGTACACGATATATATGGGCTAAATGCATCATACACGCCCATCTGAGGTTTAGAGGTCCTATACACCCCTTGCACCATACGACACACCCCTAGCGCTTGTAGCGGTTTGGCATTCTTTCCTAGCGCCAAGTACACCATATTTATGGGCTAAATGCACGACACACACCAATGTGAGGTTTTGATTTCCTGTATGCCCCTTACACTTATAGCAGTTTGGCATTCCTTCCTAGTGCCAAGTACACTATAGTTATGGACTAAATGCACCACACGCTCCCGTGTGAGGTTTAGAGGTCCTGTATGTCCCTTGTACCATACGACATGTCCCTTACACTTATAGTGGTTTGGCATTCTTTCTTGACACTAAGTACACCATATCTATGGGCTAATTGCACAACACATGCCTATGTGAGGTTCAGACGACCTATATGCCACTTACAACATACGGCACACGCCCCTTGTGCTTATAACGGTTTGGTATTGTTTCCTAACACCAAGTTTACAATATCTATGGGCTAAATGCACCACACATGCCCGTGTGAGATTTAAAGGTCATGTATGCCACTTGCACCAAATGACACACCCCATGCACTTATTTGGCATTCTTTCCCAGCTCTAAGTACACTATATCTATGGCCTAAATGTACCATACAAGCCCATGTGAGGTTTATTAGTCGCTTATGCCCCTTGCACCATGCGGCATGCCCCTTGTGCTTATAGCGGTTTGGCATTCTTCTCTAGCGCTAGGTACACCATATCTATACGCTAAATGCACCACACACGTCCGTGTGAGGTTTTGAGGTCTTGTACGCCACCTGTACGATACAGTATGCCCTTAACCCTTATAGCAATTTGACATTCTTTCCTAAGACCAAGTACACCATATCTGTGGGGTAAACACATAACACACCACCATTAGAGGTTTAGAGGTCCTGTACGCCACTTGCGCTTATAGTGGTTTGACATTCTTCCTAACACTTGGTACGCAATATCTATTGGCTAAATGCACTACACATGCCCGTGTAAGGTTTAGAGCTCTTGTACGCCCCTTGCGCCATAGGGCAGACCACTTGCGCTTATTGTGGTTTGACATTCTTACACAACGCCAGGTACACCACATCTATGGGCTAAGTGCACCACACATGCCCATGTGAAGTTTAGAGCTCCTGCACGCCACTAGCACCATACAGCACGCCCTTTGCGCTTATAGTGGGTTGGCATTCTTTCTTAACACCTAGTTCACCACATCTATGAGCTAAATGCACTACATATGCCCGTGTGAGGTTTAGAGGTCCTGTACGCCACTTGTACCACACGGCATGCCTCATGCACTTATAGCGGTTTGACATTCTTTCCTGGCTCCAGGTACACCATATTAATCGGCTAAATGCATCATACACACTCATATGAGGTTTAGAGGTCTTGTACGTCACTTGCACCATACAACACTCCCCTTGCGCTTATAGCGGTTTGATATTCTTTCCTAACACCAAGTACACCATATCTATGGACTAAACGCACAACACATGCCCATGTGAGGTTTAGAGATCCTGTACGCCACTTGCACCAAAGGGCATGCCCCTTACACTTATAGTGGTTTGGCATTCTTTCCAAACACCAAGTACACCGTATCTATGGGCTAAATGCACAACACAAACCCATGTGAAATTTAAAGGTCTTGTACGCCACTTGCAACGTACAAGACACCCTTTAAGCTTATAGTGGTTTGGCATTTTGGCATTTTTTTCTAACACCAAGTGCACCATATCTGTAGGCTAAACGCACAACACACGCCCATGTGAGTTATAGAGGTCCAATACGCCACTTGCACCATACAACACGCCCCTTATGCTTATAGTGGTTTGGCATTCTTTCCTAATAGTAAGTATACCATATCTGTAGGCTAAATGCACCACGCATGCCTATGTGAGGTTTGGAGGTCCCATACGTCACTTGCATCGTACGGCAAGCCCCTTACTCTAATAATGGTTTTGCATTCTTTCCTAACACCAAGTACACCATATCTACAAGCTAAACGCACCACTCATGCCTGTGTGACGTTTAGAGGTCCGGTATGCCACTAGCACCGTACGACACGACTCTTGCGCATATTGTGGTTCAACATTCTTTCTTACCACCAAGTACACCAGATCTATGGGCTAAATGCACCACAAACGCCCATGTGAGGTTTAGAAGTCTTGTGCGCCCTTTGCACCATACAGCATGCCTCTTGTGCTTATAGCGTTTTGACATTATTTCCTAACGCCAAGTATACAATATCTATGGGCTAAATGCATGACACACGTCGGCATGAGGTTTAGAGGTCCTGTACGTCCCTTATACCATATGGCATGCCCCTTGCGCTTATAACGGTTTGGCATTCTTTCCAAACAGCATGTACACCATATCTAAGGGCTAAATGAACCACACATGCCCATCTGAGGTTTAGAGCTCTTGTATGCTAGTTGCCCAATACGACTCGCCGCTTGCGCTTTTAACGGTTTGGCATTCTTTCCTAGTCCCAAGTACACCATATCCATGAGCTAAATGCACCACATACGCCTATATGAGGTTTAGAAGTCCTGTACGCCACTTGCACAATACCGCACGCCCCTTGTGCTTATAGCGGTTTAGCATTCTTTCCGAGCGCTAGGTACACCATATCTATGAGCTAAATGCACCACACACGCCCGTTTGAGGTTTACTGGTCCGGTATGTCACTTGAACCATACAACACTCCCTTTGAGCTTATAACGGTTTGGCATTCTTTCCTAGCACCAAATACACCAAATCTATGGGCTAAATGCACAACACACGTCTATGTGAGGTTTAGAGGTCTTGTACGCCACTTGCACTATACGACATGCACCTCGCGCTTACAGTGGTTTGACATTGTTGCCTAACACTAAGTGCACCGTATCTGTAGGCTAAATGCACCACGTACGCCTATGTGAGGTTTAGAGGTCTTGTACGTTATTTGCACCATGCAGCATGCCCCTTACTCTAATAATGGTTTTGCATTCTTTCCTAACACCAAGTACACCATATCTACAAGCTAAATGCACCACTCACGCCCGTATGACGTTTAGAGGTCTGGTATGCCATGAGCACCATACGGCACGCCTTCTACGCTTATTATGGTTTGGCATACTTTCCTACCACCAAGTACATCAGATTTGTGGGCTAAATGCCGCACACATGCCTATGTGAGGTTTAGAGGTCCTGTACGTCCCTTGCACCATACGGCACGCCCCTTGTGCTGACAGCCGTTTGGCATTCTTTCCTAACGCCAAGTGTACCACATCTATGGGCTAAATGCACCACACACGCCCGTGTCAGGTTTAGAGCTCCTTTATGGAAGGCCCATTATGCCAGTAGCGGTTTGGCAATCTTTCTTAGCCTCTAGTAGACCATATCTATTAGCTAAATGCACCAAACACCCCCGTGTGACGTTTAGAGCTTCTGTACAGCCCTTGCACCATACTGCACACCCTTTCCTCTTCTAGCAGTTTGGCATTCTTTCCTAGCGCCAAGTATACCATATCAATGAGCTAAATGCACCACACACGCCCGTGTGAGGTTTAAAGGTCTTGCACGCCCCTTGTGCTTATAACGTTTTGACCTTCTTTTCTAGCGCTAAGTATACTATATCTTTGGGCTAAATGCACTACATACGCCCGTGTTAAGTTTAGAAGTTCTGTACTTCCCTTGCATCACACAACATGCCCCTTGCGCTTATAGCAGTTTGGCATTCTTTTCGAGCACGAAGTACACCATATCTATGGGCTAAATACACCACACATGCCTATGTGAGGTTTAGAGGTCTTGTACGTCCCTTGCACCATACGACACGCCCCTTGCGCTTATAGCGTTTTGGCATTCTTTCCTAGTGTCAAGTACACCATAGTTATAGGCTAAATGCACTGTATACGCCTATGTGACGTTTAGAGGTCCGGTATGCCACTAATACCATACGGCACGCCCCTTGCACTTATTGTGGTTCGGCATTCTTTCCTACCACCAAGTGAACCACATCTATGGCCTAAATGCACCATACACTCCTATGTGAGGTTTAGAGGTCCTGTACATCTCTTCCACCATACGGCACGCCTTTGCGCTTATAGCGGTTTAACATTCTTTTCTAGCACCAAGTACACCATATCTATAGGCTAAATGCACTACACACTCTCGTGTGAGGTTTAGAGGCCCTATACGCCCCTTCCACCATACAACACGTGATGGAAACCAAGGAAGCAAGCCTATGGATCCTTTGAGTATCAATGGAGGACCTACGACGAGGGCTCGAGCTAAAAGGATGAAGGAAGCTATAAATGGGCTAGTTCAAGATATTTGGGCCAAGAGTCTTGCACAACATGACTTGGACAGCTTGGAGGGAACATCAAGACTTCAAAATATTATTCAAGTTCAAGAACAAGTCCAAGAACATCAATCTTGAAGAAATCTTGAGGCTTGGGTGTCAATTATAATGCAATTGGGCTGTTATTTATTTAATTGATTTACATTGGGCTTAATTTGTATTATGGGATTGTTTTTAATTCAGTTTAATTTATTAAGTTTTAATTAGGAGGCTAAGTCATTAAAAAAGCTCAATATGGGTGTGTTTAGGAAAGAGTCAAAGTCAAAAAGTCAAAGAGTCAAAGTCAAATTAAAAATAGGGTTTTATTTGGTTTCCAATAAGGTTTAGGATTGTACGCCTATATAAGGCTTATTAAACCTAACTTTTTAATCAGTTGTCAATTGAATAAAAGATTTAACTTTTCTCCATTGTTCTCTTGTGAACTTTGAGAATTGCATCAAGATTTGTTCTTGATTTATCAACCTTGACTTATCTCCCACATTCTCATCTCTTTCTTGGGAGTGGCGTCGTTATATCTTTGGTTCTTGGTTTGCTAATCAACGGGTCAAAGATTTTCTTGAAATCTGAATTATTTTTCTTCGGGTTGTGTTTCAATTTGTTTGTGGGTGTTGTATCGATATATACGGGGTTCGCATCAGTTGGTACCAAGAGATTGGGTTTGGGTGCATATGCGCAAGGAGAGGTTTCCTGTTCAACGAAAATCGAAGTTGCATCCACGTGGAGATGGTCCATTCCAAGTGCTTGAATGTATCAATGACAATGCGTACAAGATAGACTTGCCAGGTGAGTATAATGTTAGTGCTACATTTAATGTTTCTGATCTTTCTCCTTTTGATTTTGATGTAGGTTCCGATTTGAGGACAAATCCTTTTGAGGAGAGGGGGAATGATGGAAACCAAGGAAGCAAGCCTATGGATCCTTTGAGTATCAATGGAGAACCTACGACGAGGGCTCGAGCTAAAAGGATGAAGGAAGCTATAAATGGGCTAGTTCAAGATATTTGGGTCAAGAGTCTTGCACAACATGACTTGGACAGCTTGGAGGGAACATCAAACTTCAAAATATTATTCAAGTTCAAGAACATCAATCTTGAAGAAATCTTGAGGCTTGGGTGTCAATTATAATGCAATTGGGCTGTTATTTATTTAATTGATTTACATTGGGCTTAATTTGTATTATGGGATTGTTTTTAATTCAGTTTAATTTATTAAGTTTTAATTAGGAGGCTAAGTCATTAAAAAAGCTCAATATGGGTGTGTTTAGGAAAGAGTCAAAGTCAAAGTCAAAAAGTCAAAGAGTCAAAGTCAAATTAAAAATAGGGTTTTATTTGGTTTCCAATAAGGTTTAGGATTGTATGCCTATATAAGGCTTATTAAACCTAACTTTTTAATCAGTTGTCAATTGAATAAAAGATTTAACTTTTCTCCATTGTTCTCTTGTGAACTTTGAAAATTGCATCAAGATTTTGTTCTTGATTTATCAACCTTGACTTATCTCCCACATTCTCATCTCTTTCTTGGGAGTGGCGTCGTTATATCTTTGGTTCTTGGTTTGCTAATCAACGGGTCAAAGATTTTCTTGAAATCTGAATTATTTTTCTTCGGGTTGTGTTTCAATTTGTTTGTGGGTGCCGTATCGATATATACGGGGTTCGCATCAGTTGGTACCAAGAGATTGGGTTTGGATGCATATGCGCAAGGAGAGGTTTCCTATTCAATGAAAATCGAAGTTGCATCCACGTGGAGATGGTCCATTCCAAGTGCTTGAATGTATCAATGACAATGCGTACAAGATAGACTTGCCAGGTGAGTATAATGTTAGTGCTACTTTTAATGTTTCTGATCTTTCTCCTTTTGATTTTGATGTAGGTTCCGATTTGAGGACAAATCCTTTTGAGGAGAGGGGGAATGATGGAAACCAAGGAAGCAAGCCTATGGATCCTTTGAGTATCAATGGAGGACCTACGACGAGGGCTCGAGCTAAAAGGATGAAGGAAGCTATAAATGGGCTAGTTCAAGATATTTGGGTCAAGAGTCTTGCACAACATGACTTGGACAGCTTGGAGGGAACATCAAACTTCAAAATATTATTCAAGTTCAAGAACATCAATCTTGAAGAAATCTTGAGGCTTGGGTGTCAATTATAATGCAATTGGGCTGTTATTTATTTAATTGATTTACATTGGGCTTAATTTGTATTATGGGATTGTTTTTAATTCAGTTTAATTTATTAAGTTTTAATTAGGAGGCTAAGTCATTAAAAAAGCCCAATATGGGTGTGTTTAGGAAAGAGTCAAAGTCAAAGTCAAAGTCAAAAAGTCAAATTAAAAATAGGGTTTTATTTGGTTTTCAATAAGGTTTAGGATTGTATGCCTATATAAGGTTTATTAAACCTAACTTTTTAATCAGTTGTCAATTAAATAAAAGATTTAACTTTTCTCCATTGTTCTCTTGTGAACTTTGAGAATTGCGTCAAGATTTGTTCTTGATTTATCAACCTTGACTTATCTCCCACATTCTCATCTCTTTCTTGGGAGTGGCATCGTTATATCTTTGGTTCTTGGTTTGCTAATCAACGGGTCAAAGATTTTCTTGAAATCTGAATTATCTTTCTTAGGGTTGTGTTTCAATTTGTTTGTGGGTGTCGTATCGATATATACGGGGTTCGCATCAACACGCCCTTGCGCTTATAGCGGTTTGACATTCTTTCCTAGCGCCAAGCACACCATAGCTATGTGCTAAATGCACCACACATGCCCGTGTGAGGTTTAGAGGTCCTGTACACCCCTTGCACAATACGGCACAACCCTTGCGCTTATAGTGGAATGACATTCTTTCCCAACATCAAGTACGACATATCTATGGGCTAAATGCACCACACATGTCTATGTGAGATTTAGAGGTCCTATGTGTCCCTTGCTCCATGCAGCGAGCCATTTGTGCTTATAGTGGTTTGACATTCTTTCCTCGTGCTAAGTACACCATATCTATAGGCTAAATGCACATGCCCATGTGAGGTTTAAAGGTCCTGTACGTCCCTTGTATCATACGACACGCCCTTTGCACTTATAGCGGTTTGGCATTCTTTCCTAACACCAAGTACACCACATCTATATAGGCTAAACGCACAACACACGCCCATATAAGGAGGTCCTGTATGCCATTTGCACCATACTACATGTACCTTGCGTTTATAGTGGTTTGGCATTCTTTCTTAACACTAAGTACATCATATCTGTGGGCTAAATGCACCATGCATGCCTATGTGATGTTTAGAGGTCTTGTACATTACTTGCACCATGCGGCATGCCCCTTACTCTAACTAAGGTTTAGCATTCTTTCCTTACACCAAGTACATCATATCTACAGGCTAAATGCACCACTCGCGCTCGTCTAATGTTTAGAGGTCCGGTATGCCACTAGCACCATAAGGCATGCCTCCTGCGCTTATTATGGCTCGACGTTCTTTCTGATGGAAACCAACGAAGCAAGCCTATGGATCCTTTGAGCATCAACGGAGGACCTATGACGAGGGCTCGAGCTAAAAGGATGAAGGAAGCTTTAAATGGGCTCGTTCAAGATATTTGGGCCAAGAGTCTTGCACAACATGACTTGGACAGCTTGGAGGGAACATCAAGATTTCAAAATATTGTTCAAGTTCAAGAACAAGTTCAAGAACATCAATCTTAAAGAAATCTTGAGGCTTGGGTGTCGATTATAATGCAATTGGGCTGTTATTTATTTAATTGATTTACATTGGGCCTAATTTGTATTATAGGATTGTTTTTAATTTAGTTTAATCTATTAAGTTTTAATTAGGAGGCTGAGTCATTAACAAGCCCAATATGGGTGTGTTTAGGAAAGAGTCAAAGTCAATTAAAAATAGGGTTTTATTTGGTTTCCAATAAGGTTTAGGATTGTATGCCTATATAAGGCTTATTAAACCTAACTTTTCAATCAGTTGTCAATTGAATAAAAGATTTAACTTTTCTCCATTGTTCTCTTGTGAACTTTGAGAATTGCATCAAGATTTGTTCTTGATTTATCAACCTTGACTATCTCCCTCATTCTCATCTCTTTCTTGGGAGTGGCGTCGTTATATCTTTGGTTCTTGGTTTGCTAATCAACGGGTCAAAGATTTTCTTGAAATCTGAATTATCTTTCTTGGGGTTGTGTTTCAATTTGATTGTGGGTGTCGTATCTTTAAATACGGGGTTCGCATCAGTTGGTATCAGAGCTTTGGGTATTAATTCAGGTTTAGTTTATCAATTTATTTTCTTATTTTCTGATTCTCTTTTAATAGCCGCAAAACACATCTTTTCCGTTTCTTGGATTGGCGCAAACATCAATTATCAATAATTCCTTTCTTTGTTTTGCACTGCACGCCACACAAACAATAGTCATTAGTAATTTCGTCTTTTTGTGCTTACAATCTGCATGCGCACCAAATTCTTGTTAACTGCATGCGCATCACAAACAAAAGCCATCATTAGATATATTTTGTTCTTTGCTCTTGCACTGCACGTGCATCATTAACATCACCCAGAATAGCCGCACACTAATCTTTAATTGTTATTGTCTTCTGGTTCTGAAACTCGTGTATCCCAAACAAATATTATTTGTTTTCTTTGTTCTTGCAATCTACACGTGCAGCATAAACATTCATCACATATATATTCTGTCAATCTGCACATTCTTGAAATTGCATTCTAGAGAGTCTTGATTTCTTGAATTTCTTGAATTTCAAGATTCATATCAATAATTTGTTTGTGGTTCAAATCTGCAATTTACATTCAATTTAGTTTGTGTGCGTTCTAGTTTGAGTCAAAAAAAAAAAAGAAAAAAAAAACAGTATCAGAAAAAAAAAAAAAAAATCAAAAAGTTTGAACGCCATAAATTGCTTGGATTGAAGTGAGTTGTTATTGATTCTCCTTAATTGCAATTCGAGTCTTTTACGGTTTTCTAATCTTACTTGAAAATCAGTTTGCTTTCTGTTCATTGTCATTCTTGTGTTAATTGTTGATTCTTACTTCTTTCGTATTCCTTGTGTGCATTCTTTTCTTTGTTGAGATTTGTCAGGGGTGATTATTTCAAGGGTAACCTTGTTGTGATCGATTAGTTCTATAAAGAACTTGGTGAGAAAAGTTTGAGTGTGGACAGGGAGTGTTGAGTTAAATCAAGAGTGCCGAGTGATAAACACGTGAGGACTAGAGTGAAACACGTGAGGGAGTGTTGTGAATTATTTTCTTTACTAACATTCTTTTCAGGTGTCAAACATGTCTTTAGACAAAAGTAAAGAAGTGGAAGGAGGAGCAAATACAGATGTATCGTTCATGCTCAAGGCAATGCAACAACAATTTGAGAGGATGAACATGGTGTTTATGGATTTTAGGGATCGAATGGATAGGCAAGATGCTGCCATAACTAGATTGCAAAGAGATCCGCAAAGGAGAACTCCAGAATTACGTGGTGTCAATGATGAATTAGAGGCTGATTCACATGGCGAAGAGTTGGAAGGAGATGACAATTCCACTAATGCAAATAGGGGCAGAATTAGAGGTGGTAGAGGTGGTCGTAGAGGTAACGGAGATAATAGGTATTATGGGAATGTGAATGAGAGAGGAAGATGGGATGATAGGCCCGATAGACTAGATAAGGATCTTAGTAGCATTAAGATGAAGATACCCTCTTTTCATGGGAAGACTGATCCTGATGTGTATCTAGAGTGGGAGCAGCGAGTAGAGTTGGTCTTTGAGTGTCATAACTTTTCCGAGGAGAAGAAGGTGAAGTTAGCTGCAGCCGAGTTTGTAGATTATGTCGTGGTTTGGTGGGGACAATTAGTGCAAGATAGGAGGAGAAACGAGGAACGTCCTATAAACACTTGGGGTGAGTTGAAAACAGTTATGAAGAAGCGGTTTGTTCCTAGGTCATACTATAGGGAACTATACCGGCGATTACAAAGCCTTACCCAAGGTTCTAAAAGTGTGGAGGATTACTACAAGGAGATGGAGATAGCCATGGTTAGAGCCAATATTAAGGAAGCTAGAGAGGCTACTATGGCGCGATTTCTGCAAGGCTTGAATGAAGACATTGCCAGTATTGTTGAGTTGCAACATTATGTGGAGCTTGAGGACTTGGTCCATATGGCTATGAAAGTGGAGAAACAACTCAAAAGGAAGGGTGCAATGTCACGATATGGCAGAAATTCGGGTTCTACATCCACTTGGAAGTCGAATTGGAATAGAAAAGAAGATAGGTTATCACAAAAGCCTAAGGCCGAGAGTGCTAAGCCTAAGGAGGGTAGGGATAGCAGCCATGATAAGGGCAAGGTCGTTGCAACACAAGGCAGGAATAGGGATATCCAATGTTTCAGGTGTTTGGGAAGAGGTCACATAGCTTCGCAATGTCCTAATAAGCGAACTATGATCCTAAGAGAGGATGGAGATATCGAGACCGACGGGGAGAGTGATAATGATGAGATGCCACCGTTGGAAGATGCTAGTGATGTTGAAATTGAGTATCCCGCAGATGGGAAGTTGCTAGTGGCAAGACGTGCTCTAAGTGTGCAAGTGAAGGAAGATGATGAGGTGCAACGTGATAATATTTTCCATACTAGATGCCATATCAAGGATAGGGTTTGTAGTATGATCATTGATGGGGGTAGCTGCACCAACGTTGCTAGTACCGAATTAGTGGAGAAATTGAGTTTACCTACTTCAAAACATCCTAAACCATATAAGTTACAGTGGTTGAATGATTGTGGAGAAGTTAAGGTGACAAAACAGGTTCTAGTATCCTTTGCTATTGGTAGGTACAAGGATAAGGTGTTATGTGATGTTGTACCTATGCACGTGGGACATTTGCTTTTGGGTCGTCCATGGCAATATGATAGGAGAGTAATACATGATGGGTTTAAGAATAGATATTCTTTTACCATGAATGGGCGAACAATCACTCTTGTACCATTAACACCTAGACAGGTGTATGAAGATCAAGTAAGGATAAGAGAGAGTGAACAAAAGAAAGAGAGTGAGGGAAGAAGAGAGGCTGAAAGTTCAAACACTAGTGAGGTCGAGAGAAAGAGAGTTGAGTGTGAGAGAAAGAGTGACAAAACACTTGAGTGTAAACGAGAGAATGAGAGGAAGAAAAGTGAGAAAAAGAAAATGAGTGTCTATGCCAAAGGGAGCGATGTGAGGGTTGCTTTTCTAGCCAAGCAACAAATGTTTGTACTTTTGTACAAAGATGCTTATTTTCTAACTCTGACCTTGATTTGTCTTTGCCTAGTGTTGTTACTACTCTTTTGCAGGATTTCAAATATGTATTCCCTGATGACATACCGGATGGATTGCCACCAAAGAGGGGAATAGAACATCAAATCGACTTCATACCCGGAGCTTCAATTCCAAATCAACCAGCATATAGAAGTAATCCCGAGGAGACAAAGGAGCTTCAAAGGCAGGTTGAAGAGTTGATGAAAAAGGGGCATGTGAGGGAGAGCATGAGCCCATGTGCCGTACCAGTATTACTTGTGCCTAAGAAGGATGGGACTTGGCATATGTGCATCAATTGCAGAGCTGTCAACAAAATTACAGTTAAGTATCGACATCCCATACCTAGATTAGATGACATGTTGGATGAACTGCATGGATCTTGTGTGTTTTCTAAGATTGATCTTAAAAGTGGATATCATCAAATTAGAATGAAAGAAGGAGATGAATGGAAAACTGCATTTAAAACGAAACATGGTTTGTATGAGTGGTTAATCATGCCTTTTGGTTTAACTAATGCACCTAGTACTTTCATGAGATTAATGAATCATGTTTTGCGTTCTTTCATTGAAAATTTGTTGTGGTCTACTTTGATGATATATTAGTGTACAGCAAGAGCATAGATGAACATGTTAGGCATTTGCATTGTGTGCTTGATGTGTTAAGAAAAGAAAAGTTGTATGCTAATTTGAAAAAATGTTCCTTTTGCACTGATAAGATTATATTTTTGGGCTATGTTGTTACGACAAAAGGGATAGAAGTAGATGAGGAGGAGGTTAAGGCTATTAGGGAGTGGCCTAGACCTAGGAATGTTAGTGAAGTGCGTAGCTTTCATGGGTTGGCTAGTTTTTATAGGAGATTTGTTAAAGACTTTAGCACCATAGCTGCACCATTAACTGAGGTTGTGAAAAAGAGTGTTGGTTTTAAATGGGAAAGTGAGCAACAACATGCATTTAATTTGATTAAGGATAAGTTGTGTTCTGCACCATTGCTTGCACTACCTGATTGCTCTAAGGCATTTGAGATTGAGTGTGATGCATCGGGAATAGGTATAGGGGCTGTTCTTATGCAAGATAGACGTCCTATAGCTTTTTTTAGCGAGAAATCGAGTGGAGCATCATTGAATTATCCTACCTATGATAAAGAGTTGTATGCTTTAGTTAGGGCCTTAGAAAATTGGCAACATTATTTATGGCCTAAGGAGTTTGTAATCCATACTGACCATGAGTCCTTGAAGCATTTGAAAGGACAATGTAAGTTGAGTAGGAGGCATGCTAAATGGGTAGAGTTCATAGAAACGTTTCCTTACGTGATCAAGTATAAACAGGGAAAGGAAAACGTTGTAGCTGATGCATTATCTCGCAGGTGTACTTTGATTTCTACTTTGAATGCAAGATTGTTAGGGTTTGAGCATATTAAAGATTTGTATGTGAATGATCCTGATTTTGCTTCTGCGTATGTTGCTTGTGAGAAAGGTGCATTTGGTAAATTTTATAGACATGAGGGGTATTTGTTTAGAGAGAGTAGATTGTGCATTCCTCAAGGGTCTATAAGAGAGTTGCTAGTTCGAGAAGCACATGGGGGAGGTTTAATGGGACATTTTGGTGTTAGAAAGACTTTGGATGTGTTAGATGAGCATTTCTTTTGGCCACACATGAAGAGAGATGTTGAGAGAATGTGTGAGAAGTGCATAACATGTAGAAAGTCCAAGTCTAAAGTTTTACCCCATGGTTTGTATACACCTTTGCCCATACCTAGTGAACCTTGGATTGATATTTCAATGGATTTTGTATTGGGTTTACCTAGGTCCAAAAGGGGCCGAGATTCGGTGTTTGTTGTGGTTGACAGGTTTTTGAAGATGGCTCATTTCATACCATGTCACAAGACCGATGACGCCACACATGTTGCTGACTTATTCTTCAAGGAGATTGTTCGACTTCATGGAGTGCCGAAGAGCATTTTTTCAAATCGATATGCAAAGTTCTTAAGCCATTTTTGGAGGACTTTGTGGGGGGAAGCTAGGAACAAAGTTATTGTTTTTTACTGCTTGTCATCCGCAAACTGATGGACAAACGGAGGTGGTTAATAGAACTTTAGGTGCTTTGTTGCGTTCCATCATCCAAAAGAATTTGAAGAATTGGGAAGATTGCTTGCCACATGTAGAGTTTGCTTACAATAGGAGTATGCATTCAACTACTGGTTGTTCACCATTCGAAGTTGTGTATGGGTTCAATCCACTTACTCCTTTGGATTTGATACCTTTACCTATGGAGGAAAGAGCTCACCTGGATGGTAAGAAGAAAGCTGAAGTTGTTAAGCAATTGCACGAGAGAGTTAGGCAACAAATTGAGAGGCGAACCGAGCAATATGCTACTCAAGCTAACAAGGGGCGAAAGAGAATTGTGTTCGAACCAGTAGATTGGGTTTGGGTGCCTATGCGCAAGGAGAGGTTTCCTGTGCAACGAAAATCGAAGTTGCAGCCACGTGGAGATGGTCCATTCCAAGTGCTTAAACGTATCAATGACAATGCGTACAAGATAGACTTACCAGGTGAGTATAATGTTAGTGCTACTTTTAATGTTTCTGATCTTTCTCCTTTTGATTTTGATATAGGTTCTGATTTGAGGACAACTCCTTTTGAGGAGAGGGGGAACGATGAAAACCAAGGAGGCAAGCCTATGGATCATTTGAGCATCAATGGAGGACCTCTGACGAGGGCTCGAGCTAAAAGGATGAAGGAAGCTTTAAATGGGCTCGTTCAAGATATTTGGGCCAAGAGTCTTGCACAACATGACTTGGACAGCTTGGAGGGAACATCAAGACTTCAAAATATTATTCAAGTTCAAGAACAAGTCCAAGAACATCAATCTTGAAGAAATCTTGAAGCTTGGGTGTCGATTATAATGCAATTGGGCTGTTATTTATTTAATTGATTTACATTGGGCTTAATTTGTATTATGAGATTGTTTTTAATTCAGTTTAATTTATTAAGTTTTAATTAGGAGGCTAAGTCATTAAAAAGCGCAATATGGGTGTGTTTAGGAAAGAGTCAAAGTCAAAGTCAAAAGTCAAAGAGTCAAAGTCAAATTAAAAATAGGGTTTTATTTGGTTTCCAATAAGGTTTAAGATTGTATGCCTATATAAGGCTTATTAAACCTAACTTTTCAATCAGTTGTCAATTGAATAAAAGAATTAACTTTTCTCCATTGTTCTCTTGTGAACTTTGAGAATTGCATCAAGATTTGTTCTTGATTTATCAACCTTGACTTATCTCCCACATTCTCATCTCTTTCTTGGGAGTGGCGTCGTTATATCTTTGGTTCTTGGTTTGCTAATCAACGGGTCAAAGATTTTCTTGAAATCTGAATTATCTTTCTTGGGGTTGTGTTCAACTTGATCGTGGGTGTCGTATCAATATATACGGGGTTCGCATCAGTTAGTTTCATGTATGCTCTTGCTGTACACTAATATATCATCAAAGTAGACAAAGTTATTGTTTTCTACTGCTTGTCATCCGCAAACTGATGGCCAAACGGAGGTGGTTAACAGGACTTTAGGTACTTTGTTACGTTCCATAATCCAAAAGAATTTGAAGAATTGGGAAGATTGCTTGCCACATGTCGAGTTTGCTTACAATAGAAGTGTGCATTCAGCTACTGGTTGTTCACCATTCGAAGTTGTGTATGGGTTCAATCCACCTACTCCTTTGGATTTGATACCTTTACCTATGGAGGAAAGAGCTAACCTGGATGGTAAGAAGAAAGCTGAAGTTGTTAACCAATTGCACGAGAGAGTTAGGCAACAAATTGAGAGACGAATCGAGCAATATGCTACTCAAGCTAACAAGGGGCGAAAGAGAATTGTGTTCGAACCAGGAGATTGGGTTTGGGTGCATATGCGCAAGGAGAGGTTTCCTGTTCAACGGAAATCGAAGTTGCAGCCACGTGGAGATGGTCCATTCCAAGTGCTTGAACGGATCAATGACAATGCGTACAAGATAGACTTGCCAGGTGAGTATAATGTTAGTGCTACTTTTAATGTTTCTGATCTTTCTCCTTTTGATTTTGATGTAGGTTCCGATTTGAGGACAAATCCTTTTGAGGAGAGGAGGAATGATGGAAACCAACGAAGCAAGCCTATGGATCCTTTGAGCATCAACGGAGGACCTATGACGAGGGCTCGAGCTAAAAGGATGAAGGAAGCTTTAAATGAGCTCGTTCAAGATATTTGGGTCAAGAGTCTTGCACAACATGACTTGGACAGCTTGGAGGGAACATCAAGATTTCAAAATATTGTTCAAGTTCAAGAACAAGTCCAAGAACATCAATCTTAAAGAAATCTTGAGGCTTGGGTGTCGATTATAATGCAATTGGACTGTTATTTATTTAATTGATTTACATTGGGCCTAATTTGTATTATAGGATTGTTTTTAATTTAGTTTAATCTATTAAGTTTTAATTAGGAGGCTGAGTCATTAAAAAGCCCAATATGGGTGTGTTTAGGAAAGAGTCAAAGTCAAAGAGTCAAAGTCAATTAAAAATAGGGTTTTATTTGGTTTCCAATAGGTTTAGGATTGTATGCCTATATAAGGCTTATTAAACCTAACTTTTCAATCAGTTGTCAATTGAATAAAAGATTTAACTTTTCTCCATTGTTCTCTTGTGAACTTTTAGAATTGCATCAAGATTTGTTCTTGATTTATCAACCTTGACTTATCTCCCTCATTCTCATCTCTTTCTTAGGAGGGGCGTCGTTATATCTTTGGTTCTTGGTTTGCTAATCAAAGGGTCAAAGATTTTCTTGAAATCTGAATTATCTTTCTTGGGGTTGTGTTTCAATTTGATTGTGAGTGTCGTATCTTTAAATACGGGGTTCGCATCACTTTCCTACCACCAAGTACACTAGATTTGTGGGATAAATGCACCACAAACGCCTATGTGACGTTTAGAGGTCCTGTACGCGCCTTATACCATATGACATGCCCTTTGTGCTTCAAGCGTTTTGGCAATCTTTCCTAGCGGCAAGTATACCATATCTGTGGGTTAAATGCACCATACACGCCCGTGTGAGGTTTAGAGGTGCCATACGTCCCTTACACCATACGGCACACCCCTTCCCCTTATAGCGGTTTGACATTCTTCCCTAGCGCCAAGTACACCATATCTATGGGCTAAACGCACAACACACACCTATTAGAGGTTTAGAGGTCCTATATGCCACTTGCACCATACGGCATGACTCTTGCACTTATATGGTTTGACATTCTTTCCTAACACCAAGTACATAATATCTGTAGGCCAAATGCACCATACACGTCCGTGTGAGGTTTAGAGCTCCTATACACCCTTTGCACCATAGGGCACTGCCCTTGCGCTTATAGCCGTTTGGCAATCTTTCCCAGTGCCAGGTACACCAGATTTATAAGCTAAATGCACTACACACGCCCGTGTGAAGTTTAGGGTCCTGTACGCTGCTAGCACCATACAACACGCCTCTTGTGCTTATAATGGTTTGGTATCCTTTCTTTACACCAAGTACACCATATCTATGGGCTAAACGCACAACACATGCTCATGTGAGGTTTAGAGGTCTTGTATGCCACTTGCACCATACAGCACATCCCTTGAGTTTATAGTGGGTTGACATTTTTTTCTAACTCCAAGTACACCATATCTGCAGGCTAAATGCACAACACACACCCATATGAGGTTTAGAGGTCCTATGCACCACTTGCACCATACGGCACACCCCTTACGCTTATAGTCGCTTGACATTCTTTCCTAACACTAAGTACACCATATCTGTGGGTTAAATGCACCACACATGCGTATGTGAGGTTTAGAGGTCTTGTACATTACTTGCACCAAACGGCACGCCCGTTACTCTAATAATGGTTTTCCATTCTTTCCCAACATTAAGGGCACTATACTGACAGGCTAAACGTACCAGTCATGCTTGTGTGACGTTTAGAGGCCCGGTACGCCACTAGCACCACACGGCTCACCTTTTATGCTTATTATGGTTCGGTATTCTTTCCTACCACCAAGTACACCATTTCTATGGGCTAAATGCACCACACACGCCCATATAAGGTTCAGAGGTCCTGTACGCCCCTTGCACCGTACGGCACGCCCCTTGCGGTTATAACGTTTTGGCATTCCTTCCCAGCGCCAATATACCATATCTAGAGCTAAATGCACCATACATGCCCGTGTAAGGTTTATAGGTCTTGTACGCCTCTTGCAGCACACGACACACCTCTTGTGCATATGGCAGTTTGGCATTCTTTCTTTATGCTACGTACACCATATCTATGGGCTAAATGCACCTCATACGCCCCATGTGAGATTTAGAGATCTTGTATGCCACTTGCACCAAATGGCACGCCCCTTACGCTCATAGTAGTTTGGCATTCTTTCCTGACACCAAGTACACCATAGCTATGGGCTAAGTGCACCATACACGCTAACGTGACGTTCAGATGTCCGGTACTCTGCTAGCAACATACGCGCGCCCCTTGCGCTTATTGTGGTTCGACATTCTTTCCTTGATGCGAATCCCGTGTATAAAGATACGACACCCACAATCAAATTGAAACACAACCCCAAGAAAGATTAAAATAGGTTTATAACTAAAACTTTGACTCATTGATTATGTCATTCAAGAACCAAAATTATAAAGAATTTTGACCCATTGAATATATGATAATCAAGAACCAAAATTATCATAAGAAAGATATTGACGCCACTCCCAAGACATAGATGAGAAGGTGAGAGATAAGTCATGGTTTCAATCGCTACAAGCATAGCTTGATAAGATCACATGTTCAACAATGAACAAAAGAGAAACAAATCTTTCAATTATTTTATTCCATCAACAACTTCTTGAAAATTTAGGTTTAATAAGCCTTATGTAGGCATACAATCCTAAATCTTATTGGAAACTAAATAAAATCCTAATTTTAATTAACTATGACTCTAACTTTGACTCTGACTTTGACTTTGACTTTGCCTAAACACACCCATATTGGGCTTTTAATTTAAATAAATGACTCAGCCCTATAATTAAAAGCCTAATAAATTAAACTAATTTAAAACAATCTCATAATACAAATTAGGCCCAATTTACATCAAACAATTAAATAACAGCCCAATTGCATTATAATTGACACCCAAACCTCAAGGTTTCTTCAAGATTGATGTCCTTGGACTTGTTCTTGAACTTGAATAATATTGTGAAGCCTAATAAAGTCCAATTGCATTCAATTAGCGTACCAAAGCCTTCAAGATTAAGTCCAATTGCCTCGTTGTCCAATTTGTCTCATTGACCTCGATGATTGCTATCTTGGTTTCCATCATTCCTGCCACCAAGTACACCATATCGATGGGCCAAATGCACCACACATGCCCATTTGAGGTTTAGAGGTCCTGTACATCCCTTGCACCATACGACACGCCCCTTGTGCTGATAGCAGTTTGGCATTCTTTCCTAACGTCAAGTACACCATACCTATGGGCTAAATGTACCACACACGTCCGTGTGAGGTTTAGAGCTTCTATACGGAACGCCCATGCGCCTATAGTGGTTTAGCTTTTTTTCCTAGCTATAAGTACACCATATCTATGGGCTAAATGTACCACACATGCCCGTGTGACGTTTAGAGCTTCTGTACAGCCTTTGCACCATGTTGCACACCCCTTGCGCTTATAGCAGTTTGGTATTCTTTCCTAGAGACAAGTCTAACAAATCTATAAGCTATATGCACCACACACGCCTATGTCACGTTTAAAGGTCCTATATGCCCCTTGCACTTATAATGTTTTGACATTCTTTCCTACCACCAAGTACACCATAGCTGTGGGTTAAATGCACTGCATATGGCCATGTGACATTTAGAGGTCTGGTACGCCACTAGTACGCCCTTTGCGCTTATTGTGGTTCGACATTTTTTCTTAGCACCAAGTACACCACTTCTATGGGCTAAATGCATCATACATGCCCATATGAGGTTTAGAGGTCCTGTAAACCTCTTCCACCATACAGCACGCCCTTGCACTTATAGTGGTTTAGCATTCTCTCTGAGCGCCAATGATGGAAACCAAGGAAGCAAGCCTATGGATCCTTTGAGCATCAATGGAGGACCTATGACGAGGGCTCGAGCTAAAAGGATGAAGGAAGCTTTAAATGGGCTCGTTCAAGATATTTGGGTCAAGAGTCTTGCACAACATGACTTGGACAGCTTGGAGGGAACATCAAGACTTCAAATATTATTCAAGTTCAAGAACAAGTCCAAGAACATCAATCTTGAAGAAATCTTGAGGTTTGGGTGTCGATTATAATGCAATTGGGCTGTTATTTATTTAATTGATTTACATTGGGCCTAATTTGTATTATGGGATCGTTTTTAATTTAGTTTAATTTATTAAGTTTTAATTAGGAGGCTGAGTCATTAAAAAACCCAATATGGGTGTGCTTAGGAAACAATCAAAGTCAAAGTCAAAAAGTCAAAGAGTCAAAGTCAATTAAAAATAGGGTTTTATTTGGTTTCCAATAAGGTTTTGGATTTTATGCCTATATAAGACTTATTAAACCTAACTTTTCGATCAGTTGTCAATTGAATAAAAGAATTAACTTTTCTCCATTGTTCTCTTGTGAACTTTGAGAATTGCATTCTCATCTCTTTCTTGGGAGTGGAGTCGTTATATCTTTGGTTCTTGATTCGCTAATCAACGGGTCAAAGATTTTCTTGAAATCTGAATTATCTTTCTTGGGGTTGTGTTTCAATTTGCTTGTGAGTGTCGTATCGATATATACGGGGTTCACATCAGTTGGTATCAGAGCTTCGGTTAATTAATTCAGGTTTAGTTTATCAATTTAATTTCTTATTTTCTGATTTTGTTTAAATTGCCGCAAGTCACTATTCTTTTCTTGATTTTTCTTGATTTGCCGCAACATCTCGCACGCCTAAAATCTGTGTTTGTTTATTTCTCATCTTAAAGTGCGCGCATCACAATATATATAATTATTCTTTGATTTTTGATTCTGCACGCCAAAAGCTACACCTATTGCCCACAAATCAAAGATTTTGTTTTGTTTCTTGAAGATCAAAAAAAAAAAAAAAAGTCAATTCTCTTTATTTTCTTTTGTCATTGTCTGCGTCCAATATTCTTGTTTCTTTCTTTCTTGCTGCAATATTAACCATCAATTAATTCTTTTTGTCTGGCATCACAAACATTCATCACATATATATTGCGAGCAATCTGCACATTCTTGAAGTTGCATTCTAGAGTGTCTCGATTTCTTGAATTTCAAGATCCATATCAGTACTTTGTTTGTGGTTTAAATCTGCAATTTACATTCACTTTAGTTTGTGTGCATTCTAGTTTGAGTTAAAAAAAAAAAAAGAAAAAAAAGAAAAAAAAAAAACAGTATCAGAAAAAAAAAAATCCCAGAAAAAAAAAAGTGTCAAAAAGTTTGAACGCCATAAATTGCTTGGATTGAAGTGAGTTGATATTGATTCTCCTTAATTGCAATTCAAGACCTTTACGGTTTTCGAATCTTTCTTGAAAATCATATTGCTTTCTGTTATTCGACATTCTCGTGTTATTGTTGGTCCTTATTTCATTCGTATTCCTTGTGCGCATTCTTCTCTTTGTTGAGATTTGTCTAGGGTGATTATTTCAAGGGTGACCTTGTTGTGATCAATTAGTTCTATAAAGAACTTGGTGAGAAAAGTTTGAGTGTGGACAGGGAGTGTTGAGTTAAATCAAGAGTGCCGAGTTATAAACACGTGAGGACTAGAGTGAAACACGTGAGGGAGTGTTGTGAATTGTTTTCTTTACTAACATTATTTTCAGATGTCAAACATGTCTTTAGACAAAAGTAAAGAAGTTGAAGGAGGAGAAAATGCAGATGTATCATTCATGCTCAAGGCAATGCAACAACAATTTGAGAGGATGAACATGGTGTTTATGGATTTTAGGGATCGAATGGATAGGCAAGATGCTGCCATAGCTAGATTACATAGAGATCCGCAAAAGAGAACTCCGGAAGTACATGGTGTCGATGATGAATTAGAAGCTGATTCAAATGGGGAAGAGTTAGAAGGAGATGACATTTCTACTAATGCTAATAGGGACAGAATTAGAGGTGGTAGAGGTGGTCGTAGAGGTAACGGAGATAATAGGCACTTTGGGGATGTGAATGAGAGAGGAAGATGGGATTATAGGCCCGATAAACTAGATAAGGATCCTAGTAGCATTAAGATGAAGATACCCTCTTTTCATGGGAAGGTTGATCCTGATGTGTATCTAGAGTGGGAGAAGCGAGTAGAGTTGGTCTTTGAGTGTCATAACTTTTCCGAGGAGAAGAAGGTGAAGTTAGCTACAACCGAGTTTGTAGATTATGTCGTGGTTTGGTGGGGACAATTAGTGCAAGATAGGAGGAGAAACGAAGAACGTCCTATAAACACTTGGGGTGAGATGAAAACTGTTATGAGGAAGCGGTTTGTTCCTAGGTCATACTATAGGGAACTTTATCGATGATTGCAAAGTCTTACCCAAGGTTCCAAAAGTGTGGAGGATTACTACAAGGAGATGGAGATAGCCATGGTTAGAGCCAATATTGAGGAAGATAAAGAGGCTACTATGGCACGATTTCTGCAAGGCTTGAATGAAGACATTGCCAATATTGTTGAGTTGCAACATTATGTGGAGCTTGAGGACTTGGTCCATATGGCTATGAAAGTGGAAAAACAACTCAAAAGGAAGGGTTCAATGTCACGATATGGCAGAAATTCGGGTTCCGCATCCACTTGGAAGTCAAATTGGAGTAGAAAGGAAGATAGGTCATCACAAAAGCCTAAGGAGGGTAGTAGCAGCCATGATAAGGGCAAGGCCGTGGCAACACAAGGCAGGAATAGGGATATCCAATGTTTCAGGTGTTTGGGAAGAGGTCACATAGCTTCGCAATGTTCTAATAAGCGAACTATGATCCTAAGAGAGGATGGAGATATAGAGACCGACGGGGAGAGTGATGATGATGAGATGCCACCGTTGGAAGATGCTAGTGATGTTGAAATTGAGTATCCCGCAGATGGAAAGTTGCTAGTGGCAAGACGTGCTCTAAGTGTGCAAGTGAAGGAAGATGATGAGGTACAACGTGATAATATTTTCCATACTAGATGTCATATCAAGGATAGGGTTTGTAGTATGATCATTGATGGGGGTAGTTGCACCAATGTTGCTAGTACTGAATTAGTGGAGAAATTGAGCTAACCTACTTCAAAACATCCTAAACCATACAAGTTACAGTGGTTGAATGATTGTGGAGAAGTTAAGGTGACAAAACATGTGCTAGTATCCTTTGCTATTAGTAGGTACAAGGATAAGGTGTTATGTGATGTTGTACCTATGCACGCGGGACACTTGCTTTTAGGTCGTCCATGGCAATATGACAGGAGAGTTATACATGATGGGTTTAAGAATATATATTCTTTTACCATGAATGGGCGAACAATCACTCTTGTACCATTAACGCCTAGACAGGTGTATAAAGATCAAGTGAGGATAAGAGAAAGTGAGCAAAAGAAAGAGAGCGAGAGAAAACGAGAGGCTGAGAGTTCAAACACTAGTGAGGTCGAGAGAAAGGGAGTTAAGTGTGAGAGAAAGAGTGACAAAACACCTGAGTGTAAACGAGAGAATAAGAGGAAGAAAAGTGAGAAAAAGAAAATGAGTGTTTATGGAAAAGGGAGCGATGTGAGGGCTACTTTTCTAGCCAAGCAGCAAATGTTTGTACTTTTGTACAAAGATGCTTATTTTTCTAACACTGACCTTGATTTGTCTTTGCCTAGTGTTGTTACAACTCTTTTGCAGGATTTCAAGGACGTATTCCCTGAGGAGATACCAGATGGATTGCCACCAAAGAGGAGAATAGAACATCAAATTGACTTCATACCCAGAGCTTCAATTCCAAACCGACCTGCATATAGAAGTAATCCCGAAGAGACAAAAGAGCTTCAAAGGCAGGTTGAAGAGTTGATGAAGAAGGGGTATGTGAGGGAGAGCATGAGTCCATGTGCCGTACCAGTATTACTTGTGCCTAAGAAGGATGGGACTTGGCGTATGTGCATCGATTGCAGAGCTGTCAACAAAATTACAGTTAAGTGTCGACATCCCATACCTAGATTAGATGACATGTTGGATGAATTGCATGGATCTTGTGTGTTTTCTAAGATTGATCTTAAAAGTGGATATCAGCAAATTAGAATGAAAGAAGGAGATGAATGGAAAACTGCATTTAAAACGAAACATGGTTTGTATAAGTAGTTAGTCATGCCTTTTGGTTTAACTAATGCACCTAGTACTTTCATGAGATTA
Source organism: Nephelium lappaceum (assembly GCA_021234005.1). NCBI lineage: Eukaryota > Viridiplantae > Streptophyta > Magnoliopsida > Sapindales > Sapindaceae > Nephelium > Nephelium lappaceum. The sequence continues at coordinate 3,762,341 of CM038007.1, forward strand.
ATGAATCATGTTTTGCGTTCTTTCATTGGCAAATTTGTTGTGGTCTACTTTGATGATATTTTAGTGTACAACAAGAGCATAGATGAACATGTTAGGCATTTGCATTGTGTGCTTGATGTGTTAAGAAAAGACAAGTTGTATGCTAATATGAAAAAGTGTGCCTTTTGCACTGATAAGATTGTATTTTTGGGCTATGTTGTTACCGCAAAAGGGATAGAAGTAGATGAGGAGAAGGTTAAGGCTATTAGGGAGTTGCCTAGGCCTAAGAATGTTAGTGAGGTGCGTAGTTTTCATGGGTTGGATAGTTTTTATAGGAGATTTGTTAAAGACTTTAGCACCATAGCTGCACCACTAACTGAGGTTGTGAAAAAGGGTGTGGGTTTTAAATGGGAAAGTGAGCAACAACATGCATTTAATTTGATTAAGGATAAGTTGTGTTCTGCACCATTGCTTGCACTACCTGATTGCTCTAAGGCATTTGAGATTGAGTGTGATGCATCGGGAATAGGTATAAGGGCTGTTCTTATGCAAGATAGATGTCCTATAGCTTATTTTAGCGAGAAATTGAGTGGAGCATCATTGAATTATCCTACCTATGATAAAGAGTTGTATGCTTTAGTTAGGGCCTTAGAAAATTGGCAACATTATTTATGGCCTAAGGAGTTTGTAATCCATACTGACCATGAGTCCTTGAAGCATTTGAAAGGACAAGGTAAGTTGAGTAGGAGGCATGCTAAGTGGGTAGAGTTCATAGAAACGTTTCCTTACGTGATCAAGTATAAACAGGGAAAGGAAAACGTTGTAGCTGATGCATTATCTCGCAAGTATACTTTGATTTCTACTTTGAATGCAAGATTGTTAGGGTTTGAGCATATTAAAGATTTGTATGTGAATGATCCTGATTTTGCTTCTGTGTATGTTGCTTGTGAGAAAGGTGCATTTGGTAAATTTTATAGACATAAGGGGTATTTGTTTAGGGAGAGTAGATTATGCATTCCTCAAGGGTCTATAAGAGAGTTGTTAGTTAGAGAAGCGCATGGGGGTGGTTTAATGGGACATTTTGGTGTTAAAAAAACTTTGGATGTGTTAGATGAGCATTTCTTTTGGCCACACATGAAGAGAGATGTTGAGAGAATGTGTGAGAAGTGCATAACATGTAGAAAGTCCAAGTCTAAAGTTTTACCCCATGGTTTGTATACACCTTTGCCCATACCTAGTGAACCTTGGATTGATATTTCAATGGATTTTGTATTGGGTTTACCTAGGTCCAAAAAGGGCCGAGATTCGGTGTTTGTTGTGGTTGACAGGTTTTCGAAGATGGCTCACTTCATACCATGTCACAAGACCGATGATGCCACACATGTTGCTGACTTATTCTTCAAGGAGATTGTTCGACTTCATGGAGTGCCGAAGAGCATTGTTTCAGATCGAGATGCAAAGTTCTTAAGCCATTTTTGGAGGACTTTGTGGGGGAAGCTAGGAACAAAGTTATTGTTTTCTACTGCTTGTCATCCACAAACTGATGGACAAACGGAGGTGGTTAATAGAACTTTAGGTACTTTGTTGCGTTCCATAATCCAAAAGAATTTGAAGAATTTGGAAGATTGCTTGCCACATGTCGAGTTTGCTTACAATAGAAGTGTGCATTCAACTACTGGTTGTTCATCATTCATAGTTGTGTATGGGTTCAATCCACTTACTCCTTTGGATTTGATACCTTTACCTATGAAGGACAGAGCTAACTTGGATGGTAAGAAGAAAGCTGAAGTTGTTAAGCAATTGCATGAGAGAGTTAGGCAACAAATTGAGAGGCGAACCGAGCAATATGCTACTCAAGCTAACAAAGGGCGAAAGAGAATTGTGTTCGAACCAGGAGATTGGGTTTGGGTGCATATGCGCAAGGAGAGGTTTCTTGTTCAACGAAAATCGAAGTTGCAGCCACGTGGAGATGGTCCATTCCAAGTGCTTGAATGTATCAATGACAATGCGTACAAGATAGACTTGCCAGGTGAATATAATGTTAGTGCTACTTTTAATGTTTATGATCTTTCTCCTTTTGATTTTGATGTAGGTTCCGTTTTGAGGACAAATCCTTTTGAAGAGAGGGGGAATGATGGAAACCGAGGAAGCAAGCCTATGGATCCTTTGAGCATCAATGGAGGACCTATGACGAGGGCTCGAGCTAAAAGGATGAAGGAAGCTTTAAATGGGCTCGTTCAAGATATTTGGGCCAAGAGTCTTGCACAACATGACTTGGACAGCTTGGAGGGAACATCAAGACTTCAAAATATTATTCAAGTTCAAGAACAAGTCCAAGAACATCAATTTTGTAGAAATCTTGAGGCTTGGGTGTCGATTATAATGCAATTGGGCTGTTATTTATTTAATTGATTTACATTGGGTCTAATTTGTATTATGGGATCGTTTTTAATTTAGTTTAATTTATTAAGTTTTAATTAGGAGGCTGAGTCATTAAAAGCCCAATATGGGTGTGTTTAGGAAAGAGTCAAAGTTAAAGTCAAAAAGTCAAAGAGTCAAAGTCAATTAAAAATAGGGTTTTATTTGGTTTCCAATAAGGTTTAGGATTGTATGTCTATATAAGACTTATTAAACCTAACTTTTCAATAAGTTGTCAATTGAATAAAAGAATTAACTTTTCTCTATTGTTCTCTTGTGAACTTTGAGAATTGCATCAAGATTTGTTCTTGATTTATCAACCTTGACTTATCTCCCACATTCTCATCTCTTTCTTGGGAGTGGCGTCGTTATATCTTTGGTTCTTGATTCGCTAATCAACGGGTCAAAGATTTTCTTGAAATCTGAATTATCTTTCTTGGGGTTGTGTTTCAATTTGCTTGTGGGTGTTGTATCGATATATACGGGGTTCGCATCAGCCAAGTACACGATATCTATGGGCTAAATGCACCACATGCCCCCGTGTGAGGTTGAGAGGTCTTGTACGCCCCTTCCACCATACGGCACGCCGTTACACTTTTAATGGTTTGACTTTCTTTCCTAGCGCTAGGTACACCATAGCTATGGGCTAGTCCACCACACACGACCGAGTGAGATTTAGAGGTCTTGTATGCCCTTTGCACCACATGGCATACCCCTTGCGCTTATAGTGGCTTGACATTCTTTCCTAACATCAAGTATGCCACATCTATAGGCTAAATGCACTACACACACCTATGTGCGATTTAAAGGTCTTGTACATCCCTTGCACTATATGGCAACCCCTTTACGCTTATGGCGGTTTGACATTCTTTTCTCGTGTCAAGTACACCATATCTGCGGGCTAAATGCACCACACATGCCTGTCTGAGGTTTAGAAGTCTTGTACGCCCCTTCCCCCATACGACACGCCCTTTGCGCTTATAGCGGTTTGACATTCTTTCCTAGTGCTAAATACACCATATCTATAGGCTAAATGCACCACACACGCTCGTGTGACGTTCAGAGCTTCTATATGCCCCTTGCACTATACTACCCGTCTCTTACGCTTAGAGTGGTTTGACGTTCTTACCTAGCACGAAGTACACCGTATCTATAGGCTAAATGCTCCGCACATGCCCATGTAAGGCTTAGAGGTCCTGTACGCCACTTGCACCATACGGCATGCCCTTTGCGCTTATAGCGGTTTGTTATTCTTTCCTAACACCAAGTACACGATTTCTATGGGCTGAATGCACCACACACATCCGTGTAAGGTTTAGAGGTCCTATACGCCACTTGCACCACACAACATGCCCCATGCATTTCTAGTGGTTTGGCATTCTTTCCTAGCTCTAGGTACACCATGTCTATAGGCTAAATGCACCACAGCCACTCATGTGAGGTTTAGAGGTCCTATACGTTACTTGCACCATGTAGCACGCCATTTGCCCTTATGTTTGACATTCTTTCCTAACACCAAGTACATCATATTTATGGGCCAAACGCACAACACATGCCCCATGTGAGGTTTAAAGGTCCTATACACCACTTGTACCATACGACATGCCCCTTGCGCTTATAATGGTTTGCCATTCTTTCCTAACACCAAGTACACCATACCTGTGGGCTAACACACGCTCATGTGAGATTTAGAGGTCCTGTATGCCATTTGCACCATATGGCATGCCCCTTGCGCGCTTACAGTGGTTTGGCAGTTTTTTTTAATTCCAAGTACACCATATCTATGGGCTAAACACATACCCATGTGAGGTTTAGAGGTCCTGTACGTTACTTACACCATATGACCCTCACCTGACTGTAATAATGGTTTTGCAATCCTTCCTAACACTAAGTACGCCACTAGCACCAAACAGTACGCCCCTTGCGTTTATTGCGATTCGACATTCTTTCCTACCACCAAGTACACCATGTAAGCCCTTAATTTCATTTATGGTTTTTCTAGTACTAGTACTAAGTGATGTGTTGAAAGCCCCATTCTCAGCCACTCAAAAGCTTCCTAAGTGGTGAAGATTGATGTATTTATAGGTTGGAGAGTTAGGGCACAAAAATTGGGTTGGAATGTTGTAAAATGTCATTTTTTTCAGGTCCAGTGCTCATCCAGGCGCTTGGAGAGGAGTGGGCGTGCAAGGGAGTGCACTTGTGGTAGTGTGTGGCACTCCCTTGGGCGCCTAGAGGCTGGTAAGCACATAGGTAGGCGCGTTGGTGGAGTGTGGGCACGCTGGCTCGCGCTCTGGGTGGTGCGGAGGCGTGCAGGTTGGTGGCAGCATTGACTTTTGGTCACTAAAATGGTCATAACTTTCTCTACCGACCTTCGATTCATGAACCGTCAGTTGCTATGAAAACTAGACATCCGTAGCTTTAATTCATAGGTTGTAGCTCACATAACTCAAACAAATGACTCCACACGAGTTGTCATGAGTCAACCAATCTTTTATGCCTGACAATCCACAATATGCAATTTTTCTTACATGATCCAAACCCAATACTTTTTGAACTTGATTTCAAATCCCTTCCAACTAAGTAAACACCCCAATTAGAAGCAAATATATCATATTTGGGTCAAAATGGAATTAAGCACAAGTTCAAGGGCAAAAACCAAATTTTCCTAATTTCAAAAAAAAAAAAAAAAAAAAAAAAACCAAATTTTCCTAAGACATAATTGATGGAAACCAAGGCAGCAATCTTGGAGGACAATGAGATAATTGGACAACGAGGCAATTAAAAGGGAATTGGGCTTAATCTTGAAGGTTTTGGATGCTAATTGAAGGCAATTGGAGGCAAACTGAAGTTAATTGGGCTTTAAATAATTTGAGCTAAGTTTATTTTAATTGTAATGGGTTTTAAATTAAATTAGTTTATTTTATTTTAACTAATGTTATTTGGGATGAAACATTTAATTTAATTTAAGCCCATAAATGTGTTTAGTTGAGCCCAGTTGTTAGGAGGCTAGGGTTTTATGCTAAGTTTTATTTCTTTACCTATAAAAAGGTTGTAAACCCTAAACAAAAAGGATGAATAAAAATGCAGCCAATTATGTTTAATTGAGAGATTTGTTTCTCTTTTGTTCATTATTGAACATGTGATCTTATCAAGCTATGCTTGTGGTGATCGAAACCATGACTTATCTCTCACATTCTCATCTACATCTTAGGAGTGGCGTCAATATCATTCTTGTGATAATTTTGGTTCTTGATTTTCATATATTCAATGGGTCAAAATTCTTTATAATTTTGGTTCTTGAATGACATAATCAATGGGTCAAAGTTTTCATTGTAAACCTGTTTTAATCTTTCTTGGGGTTGTGTTTCAATTTGATTGTGGGTGTCATATTGATTTATACGGGGTTTGATGCGAACCCCGTATATAACGATACGACACCCACAAGCAAATTGAAACACAACCCCAAGAAAGATAATTCAGATTTAAAGAAATCTTTGACCCGTTGATTAGCGAATCAAGAACCAAAGATATAACGACGCCACTCCCAAGAAAGAGATGAGAATGTGGGAGATAAGTCAAGGTTGATAAATCAAGAACAAATCTTGATGCAATTCTCAAAGTTCACAAGAGAACAATGGAGAAAAGTTAAATCTTCTATTCAATTGACAACTGATTGAAAAGTTAGGTTTAATAAGCCTTATATAGGCATACAATCCTAAACCTTATTGGAAACCAAATAAAACCCTATTTTTAATTGACTTTGACTCTTTGACTTTGACTCTTTCCTAAACACACCCATATTGGGCTTTTTAATGACTCAGCCTCCTAATTAAAACTTAATAAATTAAACTAAATTAAAAATGATCTCATAATACAAATTAGGCCCAATGTAAATCAATTAAATAAATAACAGCCCAATTGCATTATAATCGATACCCAAGCCTCAAGATTTCTTCAAGATTGATGTTCTTGGACTTGTTTTTGAACTTGAACAATATTTTGGAGTCTTGATGTTCCCTCCAAGCTGTCCAAGTCATGTTGTGCAAGACTCTTGGCCCAAATATCCAGAACGAGCCCATTTAAAGCTTCCTTCATCCTTTTAGCTCGAGCCCTCGTCATAGGTCCTCCATTGATGCTCAAATGATCCATAGGCTTGCTTCCTTGGTTTCCATCATTCCCCCTCTCCTCAAAAGGATTTGTCCTCAAATCGGAACCTACATCAAAATCAAAAGGAGAAAGATCAGAAACATTAAAAGTAGCACTAACATTATACTCACCTGGCAAGTCTATCTTGTACGCATTGTCATTGATACGTTCGAGCACTTGGAATGGACCATCTCCACGTGGCTGCAACTTTGATTTTCGTTGAACAGGAAACCTCTCCTTGCGCATATGCACCCAAACCCAATCTCCCGGTTCGAACACAATTCTCTTTCGCCCCTTGTTAGCTTGAGTAGCATATTGTTCGGTTCGCCTCTCGATATGTTGCCTAACTCTTTCATGCAATTGCTTAACAACCTCGACTTTCTTCTTACCATCCAAATTAGCTCGTTCCTCCATAGGTAAAGGTATCAAATCCAAAGGAGTAAGTGGATTGAACCCATACACAACTTCGAATGGTGAACAACCAGTCGTTGAATGCACACTTCTATTGTAAGCAAACTCAACATGCGGCAAGCAATCTTCCCAATTCTTCAAATTCTTTTGGATAATGAAACGCAACAAAGCACCTAAAGTTCTGTTAACCACCTCCGTTTGTCCATCAGTTTGCGGATGACAAGCAGTAGAAAACAATAACTTTGTTCCTAGCTTCCCCCACAAAGTCCTCCAAAAATGGCTTAAGAACTTTGCATCTCGATCTGAAACAATGCTTTTCGGCACTCCATGAAGTCGAACAATCTCCTTGAAGAATAAGTCAGCAACATGTGTGGCATCATCGGTCTTGTGACATGGTATGAAATGAGCCATCTTCGAAAACCTGTCAACCACAACAAACACCAAATCTCGGCCCCTTTTGGACCTAGGTAAACCCAATACAAAATCCATTGAAATATCAATCCAAGGTTCACTAGGTATGGGCAAAGGTGTATACAAACCATGGGGTAAAACTTTAGACTTAGACTTTCTACATGTTATGCACTTCTCACACATTCTCTCAACATCTCTCTTCATGTGTGGCCAAAAGAAATGCTCATCTAACACATCCAAAGTCTTTCTAACACCAAAATGTCCCATTAAACCTCCCCCATGTGCTTCTCGAACTAGCAACTCTCTTATAGACCCTTGAGGAATGCACAATCTACTCTCTCTAAACAAATACCCCTCATGTCTATAAAATTTACCAAATGCACCTTTCTCACAAGCAACATACACAGAAGCAAAATCAAGATCATTTACATACAAATCTTTAATATGCTCAAACCCTAACAATCTTGCATTCAAAGTAGAAATCAAAGTATACCTACGAGATAATGCATCAGCTACAACGTTTTCCTTTCCCTGTTTATACTTGATCACGTAAGGAAACGTTTCTATGAACTCTACCCACTTAGCATGCCTCCTACTCAACTTACCTTGTCCTTTCAAATGCTTCAAGGACTCATGGTCAGTATGGATTACAAACTCCTTAGGCCATAAATAATGTTGCCAATTTTCTAAGGCCCTAACTAAAGCATACAACTCTTTATCATACGTAGGATAATTCAACGATGCTCCACTCAATTTCTCACTAAAATAAGCTATAGGACGCCTATCTTGCATAAGAACAGCCCCTATACCTATTCCCGATGCATCACACTCAATCTCAAATGTCTTAGAGAAATCAGGTAATGCAAGCAATGGTGCAGAACATAATCTATCCTTAATCAAGTCAAATGCATGTTGTTGCTCACTTTCCCATTTAAAACCCACACTCTTTTTCACAACCTCAGTTAATGGTGCAGCTATGGTGCTAAAGTCTTTAACAAATCTCCTATAAAAACTAGCCAACCCATGAAAGCTACGCACTTCATTAACATTCCTAGGTCTAGGCCACTCCTTAATAGCCTTAACCTTCTCCTCATCTACTTCTATCCCTTCTGCCGTAACAACATAGCCCAAAAATACAATCTTATCAGTGCAAAAAGAACACTTTTTCAAATTAGCATACAACTTTTCTTTTCTTAACACATCAAGCACACAATGCAAATGCCTAACATGTTCATCTATGCTCTTGCTGTACACTAATATGTCATCAAAGTAGACCACAACAAATTTTCCAATGAAAGAACGCAAAACATGATTCATTAATCTCATGAAAGTACTAGGTGCATTAGTTAAACCAAAAGGCATGACTAACCACTCACACAAACCATGTTTCGTTTTAAATGCAGTTTTCCATTCATCTCCTTCTTTCATTCTAATTTGGTGATATCCACTTTTAAGATCAATCTTAGAAAACACACAACATCCATGCAATTCATCCAACATGTCATCTAATCTAGGTATGGGATGTCGATACTTAACTGTAATTTTGTTGACAGCTCTACAATCGATGCACATACGCCAAGTCCCATCCTTCTTAGGCACAAGTAATACTGGTACGGCACATGGACTCATGCTCTCCCTCACATGCCCCTTTTTCATCAACTCTTCAACCTGCCTTTGAAGCTCCTTTGTCTCCTCGGGATTACTTCTATATGCTGGTCGATTTGGAATTGAAGCTCCAGGTATGAAGTCAATTTGATGTTCTATTCCCCTTTTTGGCGGTAATCCATCTGGTATGTCCTCAGGGAATACATCCTTGAAATCTTGCAAAAGAGTTGTAACAACACTAGGCAAAGACAAATCAAGGTCAGAGTTAGAAAAATAAGCATCTTTGTACAAAAGTACAAACATTTGTTGCTTGGCTAGAAAAGCAACCCTCACATCGCTCCCTTTGGCATAGACACTCATTTTCTTTTTCTCACTTTTCTTCCTCTCATTCTCTCGTTTACACTCAAGTGTTTTGTCACTCTTTCTCTCACACTCAACTCTCTTTCTCTCGACCTCACCAGTGTTTGAACTCTCAGCCTCTCTTCTTCCCTCGCTCTCTTTCTTTTGTTCACTCTCTCTTATCCTCACTTGATCTTCATACACCTGTCTATGTGTTAATGGTACAAGAGTGATTGTTCGCCCATTCATGGTAAAAGAATATCTATTCTTAAACCCATCATGTATTACTCTCCTATCATATTGCCATGGACGACCTAAAAGCAAGTGTCCCGCGTGCATAGGTACAACATCACATAACACCTTATCATTGTACCTACCAATAGCAAAGGATACTAGAACCTGTTTTGTCACCTTAACTTCTCCACAATCATTCAACCACTGTAACTTATATGGTTTAGGATGTTTTGAAGTAGGTAAATTCAATTTCTCCACTAATTCGGTACTAGCAACGTTGGTGCAGCTACCCCCATCAATGATCATACTACAAACCCTATCCTTGATATGACATCTAGTATGGAAAATATTATCACATTGCACCTCATCATCTTCCTTCACTTGCACACTTAGAGCACGTCTTGCCACTAGCAACTTTCCATCTGCGGGATACTCAATTTCAACATCATTAGCATCTTCCAACGGTGGCATCTCATCATCATCACTCTCCCCGTCGGTCTCGATATCTCCATCCTCTCTTAGGATCATAGTTCGCTTATTAGGACATTGCGAAGCTATGTGACCTCTTCCCAAACACCTGAAACATTGGATATCCCTATTCCTGCCTTGTGTTGCCACGGCCTTGCCCTTATCATGGCTGCTATCCCTACCCTCCTTAGGCTTAGCACTCTCGGCCTTAGGCTTTTGTGATGACTTATCTTCTTTTCTATTCCAATTCGACTTCCAAGTGGATGTGGAACCTGAATTTCTGCCATATCGTGACATTGTACCCTTCCTTTTAAGTTGTTTCTCCACTTTCATAGCCATATGGACCAAGTCCTCAAGCTCCACATAATGTTGCAACTCAACAATATTGGCAATGTCTTCATTCAATCCTTGCAGAAATCGCGCCATAGTAGCCTCTCTATCTTCCTCAATATTGGCTCTAACCATGGCTATCTCCATCTCCTTGTAGTAATCCTCCACACTTTTGGAACCTTGGGTAAGACTTTGCAATCGTCGATAAAGTTCCCTATAGTATGACCTAGGAACAAACCGTTTTCTCATAACAGTTTTCATCTCACCCCAAGTGTTTATAGGACGTTCCTCGTTTCTCCTCCTATCTTGCACTAATTGTCCCCACCAAACCACGGCATAATCTACAAACTCGGCTGCAGCTAACTTCACCTTCTTCTCCTCGGAAAAGTTATGACACTCAAAGACCAACTCTACTCGCTTCTCCCACTCTAGATACACATCAGGATCAGCTTTCCCATGAAAAGAGGGTATTTTCATCTTAATGCTACTAAGATCCTTATCTATTCTATCGGGCCTATCATCCCATCTTCCTCTCTCATTCACATCCCCATAGTATCTATTATCTCCGTTACCTCTACGACCACCTCTACCACCTCTAATTCTGCCCCTATTAGCATTAGTAGAAATGTCATCTCCTTCTAACTCTTCCCCATGTAAATCAGCCTCTAATTCATCATTGAGACCATGTAATTCCGGAGTTCTCCTTTGCGGATCTCTATGCAATCTAGCTATGGCAGCATCTTGCCGATCCATTCGATCCCTAAAATCCATAAACACCAAGTTCATCCTCTCAAATTGTTGTTGCATTGCCTTGAGCATGAATGATACATCCGTATTTTCTCCTCCTTCCACTTCTTTACTTTTGTCTAAAGACATGTTTGACACCTGAAAAGAATGTTAGTAAAGAAAATAATTCACAACACTCCCTCTCGTGTTTCACTCTAGTCCTCACGTGTTTATCACTCGGCACTCTTGATTTAACTCAACGCTCCCTGTCCACACTCAAACTTTTCTCACCAAGTTCTTTATAGAACTAATCGATCACAACAAGGTCACCCTTGAAATAATCACCCCTGACAAATCTCAACAAAGAAAAGAATACGCACAAGGAATACGAAAGAAATAAGAATCAACAATTAACACAAGAATGACAACGAACAGAAAGCAAACTGATTTTCAAGTAAGATTAGAAAACCGTAAAAGACTCGAATTGCAATTAAGGAGAATCAATATCAACTCACTTCAATCCAAGCAATTTATGGCGTTCAAACTTTTTGACACTTTTTTTTTTTTTTTTTTTTTTTTCTTCTGGATTTTTTTTATACTGTTTTTTTTTTTCTTTTTTTTTTTTCTTTTTGACTCAAACTAGAACGCTCACAAACTAAATTGAATGTAAATTGCAGATTTGAACCACAAACAAGAGTAATATATGAATCTTGATGAATCAAGAAACGCCAAGAAACAATTATGTTGATATATGGTGCACAAGAAACAGAAGCAAACAGAATTAATTAAGATGGGTGGGACGTGCAGATTCACAAAGCAAAGAAAGAACAATTCTTATATGTGATGCACGTGCAGTTTGCGGATCAAAGAAAGAATTGATGTGCGGCAATATTGTGATGAATTTCAAAAACCAGAAGAGAATAACAAATAAAGATTAATGTGCAGCTATTCTGGGTGATGTTAATGATGCACGTGCAATGCAAAAGCAAAGAGCAAAATATATCCAATGATGGCTTGATGGCTTCTGTTTGTGATGCGTATTATTGCGCAAAAATCAAGAAACAATAATCTAAACAAATTGTTGGTGTGCAGACTCAAAAGTCAAAGAATGATTATATGTATAAAAGTCACGGCCAATAATTGTGATCGCACTTTAAGATGAGAACAAACACTGATTTTAGGCGTGCATGATGTTGCAGCAAATCAAGAAAATCAAGAAAAGAATAGTGACTTGCGGCAATTGAATCAAAAATCAGAAAATAAGAAAATAAACTGATAAACCAAACCTGAATTAATTAACCAAAGCTCTGATACCAACTGATGCGAACCCCGTATATAACGATACGACACCCACAAGCAAATTGAAACACAACCCCAAGAAAGATAATTCAGATTTAAAGAAATCTTTGACCCGTTGATTAGCGAATCAAGAACCAAAGATATAACGACGCCACTCCCAAGAAAGAGATGAGAATGTGGGAGATAAGTCAAGGTTGATAAATCAAGAACAAATCTTGATGCAATTCTCAAAGTTCACAAGAGAACAATGGAGAAAAGTTAAATCTTCTATTCAATTGACAACTGATTGAAAAGTTAGGTTTAATAAGCCTTATATAGGCATACAATCCTAAACCTTATTGGAAACCAAATAAAACCCTATTTTTAATTGACTCTGACTCTTTGACTTTGACTCTTTCCTAAACACACCCATATTGTGCTTTTTAATGACTCAGCCTCCTAATTAAAACTTAATAAATTAAACTAAATTAAAAATGATCCCATAATACAAATTAGGCCCAATGTAAATCAATTAAATAAATAACAGCCCAATTGCATTATAATCGACACCCAAGCCTCAAGATTTCTTCAAGATTGATGTTCTTGGACTTGTTTTTGAACTTGAACAATATTTTGGAGTCTTGATGTTCCCTCCAAGCTGTCCAAGTCATGTTGTGCAAGACTCTTGGCCCAAATATCCAGAACGAGCCCATTTAAAGCTTCCTTCATCCTTTTAGCTCGAGCCCTCGTCATAGGTCCTCCATTGATGCTCAAATGATCCATAGGCTTGCTTCCTTGGTTTCCATCAGGGTTCGCATCAATAATGGTCATTTTTGAAAAAAATCAATATAAATACAAACTCTTAACACTCTCTCACGCCAAAACAAGAAGAAAAAATGTGAAACCAAAGAGCAATAAAGGGGTGAATTCGACCATGCTTGGAAAGGTGGAGAACAAGTGGTTTCAACCAATTTTCAAGCTTCCAATCAAGTCTTCAAGCTAACCTAAGTTAGATAATCAAGTCTGGAGCAAGAAGTCAAGAAGAAAGAGGTTAGTTCTATGATTTTGAACTTGTTTATATGATGGATTATGTTGATGATTTGGTTGAAAATTTATTTATGTTATAAGTTAAATTTAAGGAGAACCCAAAACAAGTGTAAACTACATGAAAATATTTAAGTTTGATGAGTTAGGGTTTGTATGGGAGAGACCCTAAGTTTGATATGGGATGGTTGTAATTGAAATAAGTTGCTTGTTAGGTGTTTGATGAAATGTCTAAGTGAAATTACATGAAAAATTTGAATGAAATGAACTTGGTATGTGTTAGTCCATAAAAGGCCATAGTGAGCGAAGTATGATACCAAAGTCATTTGATGTTTTTAAGCATGATTCCATGTTGAGATTAGGTTAGAGAAACCTATAATAAATTCATGGAAGTGTTAGAAATCAAAATGGACCATATGTACTTTATAGCCTATATGAAGGGCATTCATGGGAATGATGGAATACCACTTCATGTATGTGTTTTAATGCATTAAATGAGTGTGTTTGAGTATGTATAGCATTAAGGAAAAGAGAATTGAAGTTAGGAATGAAAAATGAGAAAGTTGCTCCTAAATTAGTATTGAAAAAAAAAAAAAAGGAGTTTTAGCTAGAAACCAATATCCGATGGCCGTTTCTTTTCAGTTTGACTTTTGGATCGACCTAAGTGCGAGTTACGGAGTTGAATGGAGCCAAAATAGAGAGAAGAAAACCTAGGGATTGCTCCCTAGGTTAGATTCAACCAAAAGGGGTATGAAAACATCATTTTTCGTTTCGAGCTTCAAAAACTTTTTTCGAGTATATGGGGTGTTCCTAGGAGAGAATAAGTAGGATTCATGCAAAGAAAACGGAATTTTAAAGCTTTGGTTAAGTTGAAATCGAGAATGGAAGTTTGTAGGCAAAATGGATTTCAATAGAGTTAGTTGAATTAGAAGTTATGTGATAAGTTTGGTGAAGTTAAAATTAGTGTATTCTAAACGAATATGTGATGTGTAGGTGAAGAGCAAGCAAGTAGAACGAGCAAAGGCTATTGAAGCTCCTAATACAAAGCTTGAGATTAGGTGAGTGCTACACTTTATTTTGAAGTGTTTGCAATTAGATTTGAAAGTTATAAAAAAATTTCTATTGTGAGTGCTAAAGTAATTTTATATATAAGTTTAGGTTTGTTTTAAGTGTTTAAGCATTTTGTACATGTTAAATGCCATTTTAGAAGCTTAAATGAGTTATTTTTATGCTTTTTGCAATTAGTAAGCTATTGTGTGCTTGTTGCACTTAAAAGAAATGAGTATTTTGATGGATATGATGTTTTGCATAAGAATAGTAGCATTTATGATTTCACAAGTATGAGCTGTTAGGGTTTGTGCCCTAAAAGCTTGTAAGTTGTAAACGTTTAAATAAATAATAAATAAATAAAATTTATTTTATTCAAATTAATGTGCATTTATGAAATGTTTGCTTCATACGAATATCATGTAACATCCATGATTACTTATGTAGTCTCAAATTAAGTATGTAAGTGTTATATACAAGAGGATTTAGTTTGAGATTAGTAATCTAAAGAGTCCGTAGAAAGCAAACAAAGTTGGGTACTTTGTTTGTGGTAAATGTACAGCTGCGGTCCATTTCGTATTTGATACGATGATCTTATCCGGGATTGTTCATACGGTGATATGAAAATGGAGGCACTTATATAATAGAGATTATATATGACTGAACTACGATAAAATGAATTTCTTATTAACATCCGTTAAACAAAGAAATTCTTATTTATCGATTAGATGATCATATATGGATTGATCTTAATCCTGAGTGTTTAATAGACTCCTATTTGTTGGGTCATGTCTTTTGATTTACATGGGTGAGACTGTTATAGATTTATAGTCAATAAGCTTCGTACTTTGGAGATGTGATTTAATAAGTGGCTGGGAATATTCTACATAATAGTAGAATCCACTGCTTCTTGTAAGAAGTAGATGAGTAGTTCCTTTAAGTGTTGATTCATGTCTTGAACAATAAGAGCGCTTAACTTTCTGTTTACGAGTAAACGGAAAGATAAATTCATAAATTGTTATGGATATATTGTTCATTAGAGATCAATGGTACTTAATGGAACAAGATATAATTAGAGAGGTATAACGGATTTTAATAACCTAGCTTTAATTATGAACTACTCGTGGATGATCAAATCATATGAAATGATTAAATCGATGGACACTGAAAATTCAGATTGTGTAAAACATCTACAATTTTGAGAGTGCAACCTTAAGTTTTTAGTGGAGTAACTCTAAGGTTAATAATAGTGAATTATTAATTAAAGAGTTTAATTAATAATTTCGATATTATTAGAGCTCAAATTGTAGGTCCATTTGGGCCCCTTGCTAGCTCATAACCACATAAAGAAACAAGTTGAAGAATATAATTGGATTGTCCGATTATTGGTGTACATATAAATTTATATACATGTTCATAAATTGTTTAAATAATTTGATTATTTAAATATTTATAATTATTTAATTAATGGTTAATTATTTAATTATTTGTAGAGGTCATGGGTTCAATTCTAAATGATGTCATTAAATTAATTATGATTTAGAATCATTTAATTTAATAAAAAATCATTTAATTAATTAATGGAAATAATAATTTTAATTGGAATAAGATTCCATTTAAATTATATTAAAAGAGTTTTAATTTAATGGAAATTAGATTCCATATTAAATTAAAACAATAGAATTCTAATCCAATAAGGAATTTAATTCCGTATTGGACATGAATTAAGTCTTTCAATTTTAATAGGAATTTAAATTCCTTATTGAAGAACCCTAATTTGTCATTATAAAAAGATGTTTTTATAATTGGTAATGGTAGTGGTAATAGAGAGAATTTTTGGCTACTTGAACCAAAAATTTCCATTGATTAAAAATCACAAAAAAAAAAAAAAAAAAAACCATCTACTTCAAAAGGATCTTGAAAAAGATTGTGCCCACACACAGTTTTTTTTGTGAAGAGTCATAGTAAGGAAGATCAGGTGGTGAAGAATCTGCGAATCAAAAGGAATTAATTCAATTTTCATCCAAGGTAAGATTTGATCTTATTAATTTAATTATTGAATCGTTATTACTAGCATCGATCGGGCATGTTTTGTTTGAAAATTTTTAAAATTCACATTTTCGCATTCGAATTAAAATCGATTTTTTTCCTTCAAATTGGTATCAGAGCCCGGTTTTCGCTAGTTTAATAATTGATTCAATAATGATTGAATTTTCTTTTGATTATGATTCTTTGTATGTCATAGGGTAGGCACTAATCATTAATGTGCATATTTTAAATTCAGGTTTGATGAATTGGATTTGTATGGATTGATCGTTAATTGTATGGTTCTTTGGGTAATTTAATTTGATTAATTTGTAAGCCATTTGTGGCATTAATTTCCGTTGTAATTATAGATTTAGGTTTATTTAATTTTACTCAAGATTGCGATTGAATACGGAATTGGTTTAAGAATATTTCTGTGCCTTCGGTGCAAAAGTTGCACGTAGTGAGATGAGTGCATAAGATGCGCATCACGCACAAATAAATTGAATGATCCTAGACAGCAGCAGAACCGGACAGCAGGTGGAAACACCCAAGATGTTGTAATCTGTTTGGCTGGGTGACAGTTTGATGTGCGGTCCAATTCAGAGATGCGGTCAGGTGACTGGTTTTTGAACCAGTTCGTGTGCGTATTAGATGCACTAAGAGACAGCGAACGGATGCAACAAATATGTACCAGCAGTGCATGTGATGCACAACAGAACTGGTGCATGGTTTGGTGTGACTGAATGGCTTGTGGTGCATTGGTGTGCGGCTGGACTGCAGTGCACAGGTCTGGTCCAGAGGCTGCGCATAGATGGCTGAGTAGCTGTGCGGACTGGTTTCGAACCGGTTGGGTGTGCAGCTGAATGGTTGTGCGGATATCAGGACGCGTTCTGAACTGGTTTTAAGCCAGTTTAATGTGTAGAATCGAAGGCAGCACACTACAGCAGTTCTGGTGTCATTTGCTGCGTCCAGTGGCTGCGCTTGTGCGGCTAGGCTTGAATGGATGAATGACAGCGTCAAGGACTGGTTTCAACCAGTTTTGATGTGTCTTGCACCGACCAAGTCATGCACATTTGATGTGCAAGTGGCAGACCAAAACAAACTGGTGTGCATGTGATGCACGACCAAAGGTGGCATGCACAAAGTGTGCATGTGTGATGCACATCGAGTGCAGCAGCCTGGAAACAGTCCAACTGCTGCCGTGTGGTAGCAGCTTTTTGGCTGCCAAGTGGCAGCAGCCGCATGCACCAGATGGCATGCGGCTGCTGCCACTTGGCAGCCAAAAAGCTGCTACCACACGGCAGCAGTTGGACTGTTTCGAACAGTCCCTAACGCAGTCCGTTTTCAAATTTTCTTGGATTTCAGGTTTCCGTTTTTCGATCGTAAAATTATTTAAAATTGTCCATCGTTTGGATAATTTTACTTGGACCCTAAAATCATAAAATGGGTTCTAGCTCAATCCATTTGATGGAGATTCTTAATAATTAAATTGGATTTAATTATGAGCCCATGAGAGCCCATCGAGACCATGAAGACCATAAAGTTCTTGAAGATTACAAGTAAAGGCCAAGGAATGCCTTGGTTAATTTTGTAATATCTAAAATTAGTTTTAGGTCGTTAAAGCCAAAGAACCCGGTCAATCACATATTGTTTATTTAAATTGTTTATCATGTGATGATTGAATAATTTGTTGATAACATGATCATGCATAAAATATGTCATATAGAATAGGGAGTGCCTACTCATGCATTATAACATGACATACATACATGTATTATTATTTATTTTTTCTATTAAATAGTTTATTAGTTAAAATAAAGATAATAATATATTAAATACCAATTTCATAATTTGTTAGGATTTTAGTTGAAAATCCTAGGTTGACAAATTAGAAATATATAAATAGTTTTAATGTGATTAAAATAAATATATTTCAAATAATTGGTAGTTATAATGTGGATTAGATTTTAAGAGTTAAAATTGGGTAATCTCACATTAAATCTAATCTTCATAATTAAAGAGTTTAGATTATATAGATTAGATCTTCCATAATAAATTAGATTTTTAAGAGTTAAAAATTTGGTAATTTATTAGGTGTTAATAGGATGATGATTCTAGTAACATACTGATTCCTAGTAACTTAGATTATACTTGTTAGCCGTTAATAATCTAAGATGATGACTAGGAATATTAAAATAGAAAACCCTAATCCTAAAATAGTGAGTGGGAGAGGGATATATGACAATATATCTCACGGTCTCCATCGTTAGTTCAACACCGTAAAACTTAAATGGCGCCTCGAGACGGCTTTGTTATCGTCCCCTTACGGATGGTGTCCATTTAGGTTGATCAAGGTTGACTTCCTAACGGATAGGAATTCTAGATGTATCTTGTCATTGACCTACTCTACGGCGGCAATTCTCGAGTTAAGTCTATGGACTCCGAAATGATGGGTTACACTCATAAAGGAAATAATTAATTGTTAATTATTTTTCCTGACCGAAAAACGGTAGTCAAATAATATATGAAAAAGAGTTTTTTGTTATATTATTTAATTGAGAATGTCTCAGTCTAACATACAAATATTTGACCTACCCTACGACAGCACCTATTTGTGGCATGTTAGATTATCGTGGCATAATAATTCTTTTTAGGGTATTTCTTATTCATTATTCATGTATCATGCATCATGTTTAATTTTATGCTAAAACTTATGATATTCATATGAAGCAAATTTTCAATAAAATGTTTTGTTTATTTATTTCAACAATGCCGTCACCTTTAATTACCATACTTGCCAATGATAAACTGAATGAGGATAACTATGTTAAATGGAAAATTAATATGAACGCCATTTTGGTCTGTGAGGATCTAATATTTGTCCTGACGGAGGAGTGTCCTCCTGTGCCACCTGCAAATGCCACGCGTAATGTACGTGAAACCTACCAAAATTGGGTTAAGGCCGATGAAAAGGCCCGTTGCTACTTGTTAGCAGGAATGTCTGATGTGCTTACTAAGAAGCATGAGGCAATGACTACAACATCTCAGATGATGGATTCATTACAAGGGATGTTTGGGCAACATTCTGAGCAGTAGCAACATGAAGCTATTTGTGCTGCTATGACTGCTAAGATGAAGGAAGGGACATCAGTTCGAGAGCATGTCTTGAACATGATGACCTATTTTAATATAGCTGAAACTCATGGTGGGGTGATTAATGAGCTCAAAGAGATGAAGATGAAAGGTAAATATGATTTATTGGTCATTGAATCTTGTTTAGTGGAGGATGATTCATCCACTTGGATAATTGATTCAGGAGCCACTAATCATGTTTGTTCTTCTTTGCAACTGATTGACTCGTATAGGCAGCTTGGTGAGGGAGAGTTCACCATGCGAGTTGGCATTGGGGATGTCGTTTCAGCTAGAGCAATAGGAGAAGTTAGACTTCAATTTTCAAATAGTTGTTTGATTGTTTTGAACAATGTTTATTATATTCTGAATTTTAGAAGAAATTTGATTTCGGTTTCTAGATTAATGGAACATAATTATTCAATTTCTTTTAGTAATAAAGATGTTATTATTTCTAGAAATGGTTTGAATATTTGTTTCGAAATATTAGAAAACAACATTTACATGTTAATATCGTTAACACGTAATTCACTGCTCAATGCTGAATTGTTTAAAGTTGAAAAACCTAAAGCAAAGCGATAAAAGATTTCTCCTAATGATAATACCTATCTTTGGTATCTAAGACTTAGACATATTAATCTTGACAGAATAGACAAACTAGTAAAGAGCAGAACTTTAAGTGAGTTAATGATCGGTACTTTACCTGTTTGTGAATCCTGTTTAGAAGGTAAAATGACTAAGAGATCTTTTAAGACAAAAGGTTATAGAGCCAAAGAACCGCTAGAGCTTATACATTCGGATGTTTGTGGTCCAATGAATGTTAAAGCTAGAGGTGGTTATGAATATTTCGTCACATTCATTGATGATTATTCTAGATATGGGTATGTTTACCTAATGCAACGAAAGTCTGAAACTTTTGAAAAGTTCAAAGAGTTTAAAGCTGAAATTGAAAATCAATTAGGTAGAACATTGAAAGCTCTACGATCAGATCGTGGATGAGAGTACCTTGATACAGAGTTCAAGGATTACTTGATTGAGCATGGGATTCTATCCCAACTGATTGCTCTTGGAACACCCCAGCAGAATGGTGTTGCAGAAATGAGAAATTGGACCCTTTTGGACATGATGAGATCTATGTTTAGTTTCTCATCATTACCTAATTCATTTTGGGGATATGCATTGCAAACTGCAATGTATATTTTGAATGTTGTACCATCTAAGTCAGTACCAAAGACACCCTTGGAGTTGTGGAATGGTCGTAAAGCTAGTTTACGACATTTTCGCATTTGAGGTTGTCCAGCACATGTGTTGAAGAACAAGACTGGGAAACTGGAACCACGTTCAAAAGTTTACCTATTTATAGGTTATCCTGGAGAGACTAGGGGCGGACTCTTTTATAGTCATGAAGAAACAAAATGTTTGTATCGACAAACGCTATGTTTCTTAAAGAGAACTATTTGAGAGAGTACAAATCTCGAAGTAAAGTTGTACTAGAGGAATTATTTTCTGGTACGACCAATACCCCGCAACAATAGTTGTTGATAATAACATAGTAAGACCACGTCTAATCGTCAGACAGACTTCCATTAGAATTATCTATCACCTCGTCATAGTGAAAGAGTTATTAGACCACCAATTCGCTATAGAAAAATCGGAGAGGCACAGATTGCTATCTCTGATGAGTGTGTAGATGATCCATTGACATATCATAATGCAATGGAAGATTCTGATAAGAAAGAATGGCTTAAAGCTATGAATCTCGAGATAGAGTCTATATACTCAAACTCAGTCTGGGAACTTGTGGATCAACCAGATGGGTAAAACCCATAGGTTGCAAATGGATCTACAAGAGGAAGAGAGGAGTGGACAGGAAGGTGGAGACCTTCAAAGTTAGGCTAGTGGCAAAAGGTTATACTCAAAAAGAGGGAGTTGACAATGAAGAAACTTTCTCACCAGTAGCCATGCTTAAGTCCATTCGTATTCTTTTATCCATAGCTACATGTCTCAATTACGAGATATGGCAAACGGATGTCAAGACTGCGTTCTTGAATGGCAATCTTGATGAAAGCATTTATATGGTACAACCAGAGGGATTCGTAATCCAAGGTCAAGAGCAAAAGGTTTGCAAGTTATAAAGGTCTATTTATGAACTTAAGCAAGCTTCTCGATCTTGGAATATTAGATTTGATACTTCGATCAAGTCTTATGGTTTTGAGCAAAATGTCGATGAATCTTGTGTATACAAGCGTATCATCGATAAGAAAGTGGTTTTCCTCGTACTTTACGTCGATGATATTCTACTCATTGGGAATGATGTATGAGCATTATCTGATGTAAAGAACTGGCTTGCTAACCAATTCCAAATGAAAGATTTGGGAGAGGCTAGTTATGTTCTTGGGATCCAAATCATACGAGATCGTAAGAACAAACTGTTAGCATTGTCTCAAGCATCATACATTAATAAGATCCTTGTACGTTATTCGATGCAGAATTCCAAGAAAGGTTATTTACCTTCTCGGCATGAAGTTCACTTGTCTAAGGAACAATGTCCTAAGACACCTCAAGAAGTTGAAGATATGAGACGAATTCCCTATGCCTTTGCAGTAGGCAGTCTCATGTATGTTATGCTATGCACGAGACTTGACATATGTTATTTAGTGGGAGTAGTCAGTCGTTATCAATCTAACCCAGGATTGGATCATTGTGTGGCAGTAAAATGTATTCTCAAATATCTTCGGAGAACGAGAAACTATATGCTAGTATATTCTAGTGAGAATTTGATTCCAATAGGATATACAAATTCTGATTTTCAGTCGGCTAAGGATTCTCGAAAATCCAAATCTGGGTCAGAATTCACCCTAGGTGGTGGGGCTATAGTATATATGAGATATGTCGGTGATGAAAATAGTTTCACAGGACAACCATGCTGATCCGTTTACAAAGGCCTTAACGGCTAAAGTGTTTGACGGACATTTAGAGAGTCTAGAATTACGAGATATGTCTTATTTGCTCTAGGGCAAGTGGAAGATTGTTAGGGTTTGTGCCCTAAGAACTTGTAAGTTGTAAACGTTTAAATAAATAATAAATAAATAAAATTTATTTTATTCAAATTAATGTGCATTTATGAAATGTTTGCTTCATACGAATATCATGTAACATCCATGATTGCTTATGTAGTCTCAAATCAAGTATGTAAGTGTTATATACAAGATGATTTAGTTTGAGATTAATAATTTAAAGAGTCTGTAGAAAACAAATAAAGCTGGGTACTTTGTTTGTGGTAAATCTACAGCTGCGGTTCATTTCATATTTGGTACGATTATTTTATCCGAAATTGTTCATATGGTGATATGAAAATGGAGGCACTTATATAATAGAGATTATATATGACTGGACCACGATAAAATGAATTTCTTATTCATATTCATTAAACAAAGAAATTCTTATTTATCGATTAGATGATCATATATGGATTGATCTTAATCTTGAGTGTGATGCGAACCCCGTATATATCGATACGACACCCACAAGCAAATTGAAACACAACCCCAAGAAAGATAATTCAGATTTAAAGAAATCTTTGATCCGTTGATTAGCGAATCAAGAACCAAAGATATAACGACGCCACTCCCAAGAAAGAGATGAGAATGTGGGAGATAAGTCAAGGTTGATAAATCAAGAACAAATCTTGATACAATTCTCAAGTTCACAAGAGAACAATGGAGAAAAGTTAAATCTTTTATTCAATTGACAACTGATTCAAAAGTTAGGTTTAATAAGCCTTATATAGGCATACAATCCTAAACCTTATTGGAAACCAAATAAAACCCTATTTTGAATTTGACTTTGACTCTTTGACTTTTTGACTTTGACTTTGACTTTGACTCTTTTCTAAACACACCCATATTGGGTCTTTTTAATGACTCAGCCTCCAAATTAAAACTTAACAAATTAAACTAAATTAAAAACAATCCCATAATACAAATTAGGCCTAGTGTAAATCAATTAAATAAATAACAGCCCAATTACATTATAATCGACACCCAAGCCTCAAGATTTCTTCAAGATTGATGTTCTTGGACTTGTTCTTGAACTTGAATAATATTTTGAAATCTTGATGTTCCCTCCAAGCTGTCCAAGTCATGTTGTGCAAGACTCTTGGCCCAAATATCTTGAACGAGCCCATTTAAAGCTTCTTTCATCCTTTTAGCTCGAGCCCTTGTCATAGGTCCTCCGTTGATGCTCAAAGGATCCATAGGCTTGCTTCCTTGGTTTCCATCATTCCCTCCCTCCTCAAAATGATTTGTCCTCAAATCGGAACCTACATCAAAATCAAAAAGAGAAAGATCAGAAACATTAAAAGTAGCACTAACATTATACTCACCTGGCAAGTCTATCTTGTACGCATTGTCATTGATACGTTCAAGCACTTGGAATGGACCATCTCCACGTGGTTGCAACTTCGATTTCCGTTGAACAGGAAACCTCTCCTTGCGCATATGCACCCAAACCCAATCTTCCGGTTCGAACACAATTCTCTTTCGCCCCTTGTTAGCTTGAGTAGCATATTGCTCAGTCCGCCTCTCGATATGTTGTCTAACTCTCTCATGCAATTGCTTAACAACCTCAGCTTTCTTCTTACCATCCAAATTAGCTCGTTCCTCTATAGGTAAAGGTATCAAATCCAAAGGAGTAAGTGGATTGAACCCATACACAACTTCGAATGGTGAACAACCAGTAGTTGAATGCACACTCCTGTTGTAAGCAAACTCGACATATGGCAAGCAATCTTCCCAATTCTTCAAATTCTTTTGGATGATGGAACGCAACAAAGCACCTAAAGTTCTGTTAACCACCTCCGTTTGTCCATCAGTTTGCGGATGACAAGCAGTAGAAAACAATAACTTTGTTCCTAACTTCCCTCACAAAGTCCTCCAAAAATGGCTTAAAAACTTTGTATCTCGATCTGAAACAATGCTCTTTGGCACTCCATGAAGTCGAACAATCTCCTTGAAGAATAAGTCAGCAACATGTGTGGCATCATCGGTTTTGTGACATGGTGTGAAATGAGCCATCTTTGAAAACCTATCAACCACAACAAATACCGAATCTCGGCCCTTTTTGGACCTAGGTAAACCCAATACAAAATCTATTGAAATATCAATCCAAGGTTCACTAGGTATGGGCAAAGGTGTATACAAACCATGGGGTAAAACTTTAGACTTAGACTTTCTACATGTTATGCACTTCTCACACAATCTCTCAACATCTCTCTTCATGTGTGACCAAAAGAAATGCTCATCTAACACATGCAAAGTCTTTCTAACACCAAAATGTCCCATTAAACCACCCCCATGCGCTTCTCTAACTAACAACTCTCTTATAAACCCTTGAGGAATGCACAATCTACTCTTCCTAAACAAATACCCCTCATGTCTATAAAATTTACCAAATGCACCTTTCTCACAAGCAACATACACAAAAGCAAAATCAGGATCATTCACATACAAATCTTTAATATGCTCAAACCCTAACAATCTTGCATTCAAAGTAGAAATCAAAGTATACCTACGAGATAATGCATCAGCTACAACGTTTTCATTTCCCTGTTTATACTTGATCAAGTAAGGAAACGTTTCTATGAACTCTATCCATTTAGCATGCCTCCTACTCAACTTACCTTGTCCTTTCAAATGCTTCAAAGACTCATGGTCAGTATGGATTACAAACTCCTTAGGCCACAAATAATGTTGCCAATTTTCTAAGGCCCTAACTAAAGCATACAACTCTTTGTCATAAGTAGGATAATTTAACGATGCTCCACTCAATTTCTCACTAAAATAAGCTATAGGACGCCTATCTTGCATAAGAACAGCCCCTATACCTATTCCCGATGCATCACACTCAATCTCAAATGTCTTAGAGAAATCAGGTAATGCAAGCAATGGTACAGAACATAATCTATCCTTAATCAAATCAAATGTATGTTGTTGCTCACTTTCCCATTTAAAACCCACACTCTTTTTCACAGCCTCAGTTAATGGTGCAGCTATGGTGCTAAAGTCTTTAACAAATCTCCTGTAAAAACTAGCCAACCTAAAAAAGCTACGCACTTCACTAACATTCCTAGGTCTAGGCCACTCCCTAATAGCCTTAACCTTCTCTTCATCTACTTCTATCCCTTCTGCCGTAACAACATAGCCCAAAAATACAATCTTATCAGTGCAAAAGGAACACTTTTCAAATTAGCATACAACTTTTCTTTTCTTAACACATCAAGCACACAATGCAAATGTCTAACATGTTCATCTATGCTCTTGCTGTACACTAATATATCATCAAAGTAGACCACAACAAATTTTCCAATGAAAGAACGCAAAACATGATTCATTAATCTCATGAAAGTACTAGGTGCATTAGTTAAACCAAAAGGCATGACTAACCACTCATACAAACCATGTTTCGTTTTAAATGCAGTTTTCCATTCATCTCCTTCTTTCATTCTAATTTGATGATATCCACTTTTAAGATCAATCTTAGAAAACACACAAGATCCATGCAATTCATCCAACATGTCATCTAATCTAGGTATGGGATGTCGATACTTAACTGTAATTTTGTTGACAGCTCTGCAATCAATGCACATACGCCAAGTCCCATCCTTCTTAGGCACAAGTAATACTGGTACGGCACATGGACTCATGCTCTCCCTCACATGCCCCTTTTTCATCAACTTTTCAACCTGCCTTTGAAGCTCCTTTGTCTCCTCGGGATTACTTCTATATGCTGGTCGATTTGGAATCGAAGCTCCGGGTTCAAAGTCAATTTGATGTTCTATTCCTCTCTTTGGTGGCAATCCATCTGGTATGTCTTCAGGGAATACATCCTTGAAATCCTGCAAAAGAGTTGTAACAACACTAGGCAAAGACAAATCAATGTCAGAGTTAGAAAAATAAGCATCTTTGTACAAAAGTACAAACATTTGTTGCTTGGCTAGAAAAGCAACCCTCACATCGCTCCCTTTGGCATAGACACTCATTTTCTTTTTCTCACTTTTCTTCCTCTCATTCTCTCGTTTACACTCAAGTGTTTTGTCACTCTTTCTCTCACACTCAACTCCTTTTCTCTCGACCTCACTTGTGTTTGAACTCTCAGCCTCTCTTCTTCCCTCGCTCTCTTTCTTTTGCTCACTCTCTCTTATCCTCACTTGATCTTCATACACTTGTCTAGGTGTTAATGGTACAAGAGTGATTGTTCGCCCATTCATGGTAAAAGAATATCTATTCTTAAACCCATCATGTATTACTCTTCTATCATATTGCCATGGACGACCCAAAAGCAAGTGTCCCGTGTGCATAGGTACAACATCACATAACACCTTGTCCTTGTACCTACCAATAGCAAAGGATACTAGCACCTGTTTTGTCACCTTAACTTCTCTACAATCATTCAACCACTGTAACTTATATGGTTTAGGATGTTTTGAAGTAGGTAAACTCAATTTCTCCACTAACTCGGTACTAGCAACGTTGGTGCAGCTACCTCCATCAATGATCATACTACAAACCCTATCCTTGATATGGCATCTAGTATGGAAAATATTATCACGTTGCACCTCATCATCTTCCTTCACTTGCACACTTAGGGCACGTCTTGCCACTAGCAACTTTCCATCTGTGGGATACTCAATTTCAACATCACTAGCATCTTCCAACGGTGGCATCTCATCATCATCACTCTCCCCGTCGATCTCTATATCTCCATCCTCTATTAGGATCATAGTTCGCTTATTAGGACATTACGAAGCTATGTGACCTCTTCCCAAACACCTGAAACATTGGATGTCCCTATTCCTGCCTTGTGTTGCCACGGCCTTGCCTTTATCATGGTTGCTATACCTACCCTCCTTAGGCTTAGCACTCTCGGCCTTAGGCTTTTGTGATGACCTATCTTCTTTTCTACTCCAATTCGACTTCCAAGTGGATGTGGAACCCGAATTTCTGCCATATCGTGACATTGAACCCTTCCTTTTGAGTTGTTTCTCCACTTTCATAGCCATATAGACCAAGTCCTCAAGCTCCACATAATGTTGCAACTCAACAATATTGGCAATGTCTTCATTCAATCCTTGCAGAAATCGCACCATAGTAGCCTCTCTATCTTCCTCAATATTGGCTCTAACCATGGCTATCTCCATCTCCTTGTAGTAGTCCTCCACACTTTTGGAACCTTGGGTAAGGCTTTGCAATCGTCGGTAAAGTTCCCTATAGTATGACCTAGGAACAAACCGCTTTCTCATAACAGTTTTCATCTCACCCCAAGTGTTTATAGGACGTTCCTCGTTTCTTCTTCTATCTTGCACTAATTGTCTCCACCAAACCACGGCATAATCTACAAACTCGGCTGCAGCTAACTTCACCTTCTTCTCCTTGGAAAAGTTATGACACTCAAAAACCAACTATACTCGCTTCTCCCACTCTAGATATACACATCAGGATCAGCCTTCCCATGAAAAAAGGATATATTCATCTTAATGCTACTAAGATCCTTATCTAGTCTATCGGGTCTATCCTCCCTTCTTCCTCTCTCATTCACATCTCCATAGTACCTATTATCTCCGTTACCTCTACGACCACCTCTACCACCTCTAATTCTGCCTCTATTAGCATTAGTAGAAATGTCATCTCCGTCTAACTCTTCCCTATGTAAATCAGCCTCTAATTCATCATTGACACCATGTACTTCCGGAGTTCTCATTTGCGGATCTCTATGCAATCTAGCAATGGCAGCATCTTGCCTATCCATTCGATCCCTAAAATCCATAAACACCATGTTCATCCTCTCAAATTGTTGTTGCATTGCCTTGAACATGAACAATACATCTGTATTTTCTCCTCCTTCCACTTCTTTACTTTTGTCTAAAGACATGTTTGACACCTAAAAATAATGTTAGTAAAGAAAATAATTCACAACACTCCCTCACGTGTTTCACTCTAGTCCTCACGTGTTTATCACTCGGCACTCTTGATTTAACTCAACACTCCCTGTCCACACTCAAACTTTTCTCACCAAGTTCTTTATAGAACTAATTAATCACAACAAGGTCACCCTTGAAATAATCACCCCTAACAAATCTCAACAAAGAAAAGAATGCACACAAGGAATACGAAAGAAATAAGAATCAACAATTAACACAAGAATGACAATGAACAGAAAGCAAACTGATTTTCAAGTAAGATTAGAAAACCGTAAAAGACTCGAATTGCAATTAAGGAGAATCAATATCAACTCACTTCAATCCAAGCAACTTATGGCGTTCAAACTTTTTGACACCTTTTTTTTTTTTTTCTTCTGGATTTTTTTTTTATACTGTTTTTTTTTTCTTCTTTTTTTTTTTTTTTTTTTTTGACTCAAACTAGAACGCACACAAATTAAATTGAATGTAAATTGCATATTTGAACCACAAACAAAGTACAGATATGGATCTTGAAATTCAAGAAATTCAAGAAATCAAGACACTCTAGAATGCAACTTCAAGAATGTGTAAATTGCTCGCAATATATATGTGATGAATGTTTGTGATGCCAGAAGCAATAGACAAAACAAAAAGAATTAGTTAATGGTTAATATTGCAGCAAGAAAGAAAGAAACAAGAATATAAAAGAAACAAGAATATTGGACGCAGACAATGACAAAAGAGACAAAAGAAAATAAAGAGAATTGACTTTTTTTTTTTGGGGGTCTTCAAGAAACAGGACAGAATCTTTGATTTGTGGGCACAAATAATAGGTGTAGCTTTTGGCGTGCAGAATCAAAACTCAAAGAATAATATATATTGTGATGCGCGCACTTTAAGATGAGAAGTAAACAAACACAGATTTTAGGCGTGCGTGATGTTGCAGCAAATCAAGAAAATCAAGAAAAGAATAGTGACTTGCGGCAATTGCAACAAAAATCAGAAAATAAGAAAATAAACTGATAAACCAAACCTGAATTAATTAACCAAAGCTCTGATACCAACTGATGCGAACCCCGTATATATCGATACGACACCCACAAGCAAATTGAAACACAACCCCAAGAAAGATAATTCAGATTTAAAGAAATCTTTGACCTGTTGATTAGCGAATTTAAGAACCAAAGATATAACGACGCCACTCCCAAGAAAGAGATGAGAATGTGGGAGATAAGTCAAGGTTGATAAATCAAGAACAAATCTTGATGCAATTCTCAAGTTCACAAGAGAACAATGGAGAAAAGTTAAATCTTCTATTCAATTGACAACTGATTCAAAAGTTAGGTTTAATAAGCCTTATATAGGCATACAATCCTAAACCTTATTGGAAACCAAATAAAACCCTATTTTGATTTGACTTTGACTCTTTGACTTTTTGACTTTGACTTTGACTCTTTTCTAAACACACCCATATAAGCTTATCCTAGGTTTCTTCATTATAATTCCAACATGGAATCATGCTTAATACCATCAAATGACATTGGTATCATACTTTCCTCATTATGGTCTTACATGACCTAATACATAACCAATCCATTTAATTCAATTTCTTCATTTTATTTCACTTAGGCATTTTATCAAACACTTGGTGAGCAACTTATTTCATTTAAACAATCTCCATTCAACTTTGTGGTTTCTCCCACCAAAACCTAACTCATCAAAACTTAGTGATTTCTATGTGGTTTATACTTAGTTTATAGCTCTTAAAATTTACTCCATAACACACATATAATCCCAAATCAAAACCCAACCAAATCACCACACAACCATCATCACAATCATCATTGAAACAACTTCAAAAATCATAAAACTGAAGGGAAAATTCGATTTTTAATTCGAATGCGGAAATGTGAATTTTAAAATTTTTCAAACAAAACATGCCCGATCGATGCTAGTAATAATGATTCAATAATTAAAATAATAAGATCGAATCTTACCTTGCATGAAGATTAAATTGATCCCTTTTGATTAGCAGATTCTTCACCACCTGATCTTCCTTGCTATGACTCTTCACAAAAGAAAATGTGTGTGGGCACAATCTTTTTGAATATCCTTTTGAAGTAGATGGTTATTTGGTGATTTTTAATCAATGAAAATTTTTGGTTCAAGTAGCCAAAAATTCTCTCTACCACCATTACTATTACCAATCATAAAAACATCTTTTTATATATTAGTAAACTAGGGTTCTTCCTTTTTAACAAGGAATCCAAATTCCTATTTAAATTGAAAGACTTTATTTATATCCAATATGGAATCGAATTCCTTATTGGATTAGAATTCTATTCTTTTAATTTAATATGGAATCTAATTCCTATTAAATTAAAACTCTTTTAATATAATTTAAATGGAATCTTATTCCAATTAAAATTATTACTTCCATTAATTAATTAAATGATTATTTCATTAAATTAAATGATTCTAAATCATAATTAATTTAATGACATCATTTATAATTGAATCCATGACCTCTACAAATAATTAAATAATTATAAATATTTAAATAATCAAATTATTTAAATAATTTATGAACATGTACATAAATTTATATGTACACCAATAATCGGACAATCCAATTATATTCTTCAACTTGTTTCTTTATGTGGTTGTGAGCTAGCAAGGGGACCAAATGGACCTACAATTTGAGCTCCAATAATATCGGAATTATTAATTAAACTCTTTAATTAATAATTCACTATTATTAACTTTAGAGTTATTCCACTAACAACTTAAGGTTGCACTCTCAAAATTGTAGATGTTTTACACAATCTGAATTTTCAGTGTCCATCGATTTAATCATTTCATATGATTCGATCCTCCACGAGTAGTTCATAATTAGAGCTAGGTTATTAAAATCCGTTATACCTCTCTAATTATGTCTTGTTCCATTAAGTATCATTGATTCTCTAATGAACAATATATCCATAACAACTTATGAATTTATCTTTCCATTTACTCATAAACAGAAAGTTGAGCGCTTTTATTGTTCAAGACTCGAATCAACACTTAAGGGAACTACTCATCTACTTCTCGCAAGAAGGAGTGGATTCCATTCTTGTGTAGAATGTTCCCAGCCACTTATTAAATCACATCTCCAAAGTACGAAGCATATTGACCGTAAATCTATAACAGTCTCACCCATGTAAATCAAAAGATATGACCCAACAAATAGGAGTCCATAAAACACTCAGGATTAAGATCAATCCATATATGATCATCTAGTTGATAAATAAGAATTTCTTTGTTTAACGGATATTAATAAGAAATTCATTTTTATCATGGTCCAGTCCTATATAATCTCTATTATATAAGTGCCTCCATTTTCATATCACCATATGAACAATCCCGGATAAGATCATCGTATCAAATACGAAATGGAACGCAACTGTAGATTTACCACAAACAAAGTATCCAACTTTGTTTGCTTTCTACGGACTCTTTTTATTACTAATCTCAAACTAAATCCTCTTGTATATAACAGTTACATACTTAATTTGAGACTACATAAGTAATCATGGATGTTACTTGATATTCGTATGAAGCAAACATTTCATAAATGCACATTAATTTGAATAAAATAAACTTTATTTATTTATAATTTATTTAAACGTTTACAAATTACAAGCTCTTAGGGCACAATGCCTAACAAAAACCAACCTTGGTTTGGCTTGGATTTTGCTCCAAACTTGTTTTCCTAGTTTAGGTCAGCTTGAATCCTTGGTTTGGAGGCTTGAAAATGGATTGAATCACTTGGTTCCCCTTTGTTTCTTCATCGCCGAACACACCCCTCTTTTTGTCATTCTCTCTCGGTTTGTGTTTGTATTTGGCGTGAAAATGGGTGGAAAATGGGCTAAGTGTTTATAATTATATTGACTTTCTTTAAAAATGACCATTATATCTTAAGAAAATTTGGTTTTAATTGACAAAACCCAATTCAAATCTTACCGTACTTATATTTGGAAGGTCCTGCCTTGTACCCTAACGGATCCCTTTTAACTCTACTAGATGTGTTACGAGAAATCCACGGAGCGAACCCTTAAAATCTCTTTTTTTTTTTTTTTTTTTTTTTTGTAAAACTAGAATGAATTAGATTTTTTTTTTTTTCAATTGGAAAATTCGACAGCATATCGGCTGCGCTTTCAATGTTTCCAAAATACTTTTAAGGTAAAATATGTTCCCATATGCTTTCATTTATCCAACCCAACTTCTTCCACAACCAAATATTGAAATCACAAATCCATTTCGTTAAAAATCAAAAGCATAAAATCATAGTCAATTTAGTTGCAATTTCATAAAATGTTTTGAAAACTAAAATTTTCATACATTAATTGAAATTGGACCACTCATTTAATATTAAACATATATTTACATATGATTTTCTTCACATAAAAAATATGAAAAATGTATTTATACAAGAGCACTTTCGCGTCATTGCCCAACATACTCTTTCGGAGGAGCCTTCTAATCTTGGTCATCCACTTCAATACCTGAAGAGGTTTTTGACATAAAAACAAAAGCTATGAGCTATGGAAGCTCAGTGAATGTTTTATTTCTTTTTAGCTTAAAATGTTTTATTTCTTAAAATACCTCCTTAAAATATTTTTCAAAATTCATTTCCATTTCTTAAAATTTCTCATAAATTTCAAAACTTACTTCGTTGTAAAGTGTGAGTGCAGAATTTATAAAACGCATGTGTGCATAAAATTTCACGAAAAACTTATAAATCCATAAAACTCGTAAAAATATCATAATAGATGCATATCTTATAACTTGAAAATTAATTTAAACTTAAAAATGCATAAAATCTCATAAAAACTTGTAATTAGTAAGCACATAAATGAATTCCTATTCCTTACACTTTTCAAACTTAAATATTGAATTTCAAAACATACTTAAATAACTTTAAAACTTCTATTTACATAGAATTTCGTATAGCTTGCAACTTAAAATGAAAATATAACTCTTACTTAGATTGCAAAGCATACATAAAAAATATAAAAACTATAACTCATAAGTGTATAAAATTTATATCAAACTTATGAATTAAATGACATCTTGAAATTAAACATACATAAGGCTTCACTAGGACTTAAAATTTACAAAGCATATTAAAAATTTAAATCTCATTTCAATGCATTGCTTAAATTAAAAAATCCATAAAACTTATATATATATATATATATATAACCAAATGCTAAAGCTAGTAAAGCTCATAAATTAATAAAATTTCATATAGAGCATATTTATTTCAATGCGAAATATGCATGGAGAACTTATAAAACTTAATTTTACGTAATTTCATAATAGACTTGTAAAATGAAAATCATACAAAGTGTCAAATACTTAAAATCACTTATAAAAAAAATCTAGAAAGTGATTTTCTTTGCTTTTAACATTTCAAATACTTATTTTAGTTTATAAGAGCAACATTCACATTCATACCGCATAATACTTACAACTATGTGATAGTTATGATAACGCTAACCGACGTGGAATCACATGTCGCTTTTCACAAACACCAATGATGATACTTACTTACTTACAAAAACATCTCGTAATTATGTGCAAAATGTTATATCGCTAACCATAACGCGAGATAATATCCCACACAAGTAGAGGTGACATGACAAACTCAGTTTTTCCCCTTAGTTAGTGACGCATCAACACCACCCACCACCACCACCCCCCCCCCCCCCCCCCCCCCCCCCCCCCCCCCCCCCCCCCCCCCCCCCCCCCCCCCTCCCCCCTCAAGAACTTGTTATACTAATATGGGATATACCAGCTGGGTCTAAACTTACTTATAAGAGTGGGTATGCTTATGACATTTGAAAATTCATTTTATTTTCTTACTTAATGCAAAAGCACAGAATCTAATTCCTAAGTAGTACGTAAAGCACAAACTCATATTTCAAAATGCATAAAGCTTTAGAATCTCATTTTCTTAGTGGATAAAGCACGAGATAATGTCATTAAGTGCAAAGAGCATAAAATAACTTATCTTTTAAAATCCATAAATCTCACTTTTATTTGCATAAATATAGAACATAACTTAAACTAAAACTTAAATTTTGTTTCTAAATAAATTCATACTCTTAAAATCATAAACCTTAAAATTTCCATAAAAAAAAAATAACATCACATAAATTAGAATGCTTATGTCAAATATTAAAATGACAAATATATTCACAAAATGTTTAAACACTTAAAACAAGCATAAAATATATATATATATAATTTCTTTAACCTTCACCATAAAAATTACTCTTATATAATATTTCAAAACCAAGTGCAATCACTTAAAAATAAAACATAACATACACAATAAAACTTTCTTATACCCTTCAAAAATAATTGTAAAT
This sequence comes from Nephelium lappaceum, assembly GCA_021234005.1. Lineage (NCBI taxonomy): Eukaryota > Viridiplantae > Streptophyta > Magnoliopsida > Sapindales > Sapindaceae > Nephelium > Nephelium lappaceum. The sequence goes on from CM038007.1 coordinate 3,797,306, forward strand.
ACTTCAAAACACAATGAAGCACTCACCTTGAATTCAAGATAGGCATTAGGACTTCAAATGCCCTTCACTCGTTCCGATTACTTGCCCTTCACCTACACATCACATATTTGCTTAGAATACACTAATTTTAACTTTATAAAACTCATCATAATGCTCTTGACTCAATTACTTCCATTAAAAGCTATCTTTCCTACAAACTTTTGATTCCAATTTTAACTTAACCAAATCTTTAAAATTCCATTTTCTTCGCGTAAATCCTACTTATTATCACTTAGGAACACCCCCATACACTCGAAACCATCATTTGAAGCTCGAAACGAAAGTTGGTGTTTTCACACCCCCTTTGGCCGAATGGTATACCCCCTATCCATTAGTTTTCTTTGCTCAATTCTTGCTCCATTCATCTCCCTAACTCGCATTTAGATCACCTGTAAATCGGTTATGAAAAATTCCAACGAATGGGTAACGAAACCTTGGAAAAACCTCACTTTTCCACTACTTTTTCAATGAAATTTTCACATTTTACATTCTAAAATCTTAATTCTCTTTTCCTTAATACCACACATACTTAAACATATTCATTTAATGCATGAAAACACCTACATGAGGTGATATTCCATAATTTCCATCAATACCCTTCACTTAAAGTTATAAAAGACAAGTTGTCTAAATTAATTTCTAACATCTCCACTAGCTTGTTTCCTTATCACAATTTCAACATGGAATCATGGTTAAAACATTAGAATTCCATTGGATTCCATCATCCCTCACTATGGCCTTTAATGCCATAACATACACCAATTTCATTTCATTCAAATTTCTCATTTTATTTCACTTAGGCATTTCATCAAATACTTGGTGAGCAACTTATTTTAACTAAAACCGATTCAATACAAACTTAAGGATTTTTCCATACAAACCCTAGCTCATCAAACCTAATGATTTCCATGTGATTTACACTCATTTTTAGTCTCATAAAACTCAACTTAAATCATACATAAATACCCCATCAAAAATCCAACCAAACCATCAACATAAACATGATGGAAATAATTTTAAAAACCATAAAACTAACCTTGGTTTGGCTTGATCTTGCTTCCAAACTTGTTTTTCTTGCTTAGGATGGCTTGGAGACTTGATTTGGAGGTTGAAAATGGCATAAAACAACTTGATTCTTCCTTCCCTCTTCATGGTCGAACACCACCCATTTGCTTCTCTGTTTGTGGCGTGAAAAATGGCAAGAAGTGGTTAAGTATTGAAAACACACACCTATTTATACTTATGACTTTTCCATAATGACCATCATGTCCTTTAATTAATTGCTTTTTGATCCTTAAACTCTTGCTTATTCTATCTTGACCCATAAATGTAAACTTATTTCTAATTTAGTCCATAAGTCATACTAACTTATAAACTCCAATGACAATGACCATTTTACCCTTATACTAGCTTAGTCTACAAATGGGGCTCAATCAATCTCTACATTCTTATAACACTTCCATTAGTCACTTAGAGTTTTAAATATCACTTGGGGATTATTATTAGGGAAACCATAAATAAACATCGAGGGTTTACATTTCCACCCCTTCTTATAAAAATTTCGTCCTCGAAATTTAAATCACATACCTAGCTCATAAGATGTCATTATTAGGCACACATAATCTTTGTCCCATTGTTTCTTACTAAAAACTTACTCTGTTACCCATATTCTATCTCATCTCTAAACTTTATTAATTTTGGATCCTGGGTTTGAAATTCTCTTACTTAAAATCTTACTTATCATTGGACGGATATGAAATGCTGCTAGTAAAGCTCTTAAATCTATCATTTCTAACTTAACACCCACATATCTCAACCTTACTAACATAAGCAAAACATTGCCTTCAACTGGACTAATGAACCATCAGACTTACAGCTTAATGCATCCGTTACCATATTCGCCTTTCCAGAGTGATACTTAATTATGTAGTTATAATCTTATACAAGCTCTCTCTTTTGCTGCATAATTATACACCCTAAACCTTATCTGGAGGTATCATTATAAACTATAAACTATAAACTCATAATTCCATAATGGAAGGGTAATTACAAGCGCCAAGGTCGATTTCTTCTTCTTCAACTTATCAAAACTACGCTAGCACATGTCTAACCATACAAACTTCTCTTCTCTTTCCTTATCAACCTCTACTTTCTAGGAGCTTACTGATATTCCATCTGCTAACTTCATATGACCTATAAATGCTACCTTATCTAGCCAAAATTGGCACTTACTTAACTTTACATAAAATTGGTGCTCCCATAATGTCCGTAATACAATCTTAAGGTGTTCAGTGTAATTCTCTCGGTTATCTAAATATCAATATATCATCCATAGAGATAATAACAATTTTACCTAAGTAAGGCCTGAAATCTTTACTTAACAATTCCATGAAAACGGATAGGGCATTCATCAGTCTGAACGACATTATTTAGAAACTCATAATGCTCTTAATGAGTTCTGAAGGCCATCTTAGAGACATCTTTCTTACGCATCCTTAATTAATAGTACCCTGATCTCAAATCATCATTGGAAAACACCCTGGCTCCTTACAACTGATCACATAGATCATCAATCCTTGGTAACAGATATTGATTCCATATATCCACTCGGTTCAGCTGTCTGTAACCTATGCATAACCTAAGGTTTTCATCTTCCTTCTTTATAAACATACTAGAACTTCCCAAGGTGAAATACTCGACTTACTAAATTCTTTACTTACTTATTTTGCCATTTGAACTTCTAACTATCGTAACCTCTTTTAATCTTAACTTGTTGTTCTTCGGTTCCACTGCATAAGCCAAGTACTCTTAACACGCATTTCTTAACATCTTATTAGCTTCCATCATACTTATCATGCTCGTAGGAAGCATCTTTCTCACATTACCTAAAATTACATCTGATTCCCCTGGTCCGTTGAACTTCAACAATTTACCGTAATTCTATATTTAGCAACCGATCCATACCTAATGAAACATCAAAATCATACATACATTCAGTAGCATTAGGTCTGCCTTAAACTCTTGACCTGTTATTTTCATTCTGCTACCCATATAAACTATAGTCGCTATAAGCGAATCATCCGTAGAAAACTATACTAAAATGTTGCAAATTGGGGGTTCCATTCTCTACAATAATCATCCTCATGTCGCTTTAAATGATCATACTTAAGACTATTCCGAGCAGTAATCATTTTATTATCATCACTTCTAATAATAATCAAAACTTAATAATTCAATTTGCATATGCTTATACTTTATACAACCGTTAAATACTAGATTAATAAACAATTCAAACTTCCTTATTATCCTTTCCCATCCATACTCTTTAATACTAGCACATCCTTCAAGAACCATATACGATGACAACAATACGATATCATATTCTTATAAATTTCCTTTATTTACCTCAACATTAATATCCATTATTTCATGACTTCGAATTCAATTTAAAGGTTACGCATCATGCTTTCACTACGCAACTCTACTAATTAACAATGATTTCTCACTTTGAACCACTTAACTTACCATGGATAACCATGATCGCCTTGCTTCTCTTCTTTTTCTTACCTTCCTTCATCAACCCCTTTGCCTTACCAACTATATCTCAATTAACAAATCAAATTAACTTACAAGGGATCTAATATGATAAACATTTCTACTTAAAATCAATGCTCTAACATCATCATAATAAAAAGTCTTATATCAAATTCATCACCAATGCTTATAAAATTCCATCAAAATGGCATCTAAGACACAAAACTTGAGCAATTCCATAACTTACTTTATAATCATATTTAGATTCAATCTTAACGCTAAATAATATAACATTGTACCGCAATTTACACTTATCACTATATCCATTCGAATCAATCAATACATAAGGAATTTCTTCCTATTTTATTCCTTCTGCAACCATATATTGTAACATAAAGCCTTAATAATCGACTTATTCTTTATTCTATCTCAAAATCATAAATATTTAATAAAATTAATCCTTCAGGAATTCTTAACTCACTTATCAACATACTTCTCTTCAAGTGTGGGTGCCTATGCGGCTATCCTCCTCGTTCTCGGGCAACCACGACAATGCATACTTCTATGAGATTAAAATATAAATGAGTGGTCATGTAATGCATAAAAATAACTTCAAAACTTTCTAAAATCTTTCTTAACAGTTTACCAAACCATAGTTCTGATACCACTCTGACAAGACCCAATCCAAATCTTACCGTACTTAATTCCGGAAGGTCCTACCTGACATCTTAACGGATCTCTCCTAACCCTACTAGATGGGCTAAGAGAAATTCACGGAGTGAACCCTTCAATTTTTTTTTTTTATTTGGTAAAACTAGAATGAGTTAGATTTTTTTTTTTTTTTTTTCCAATTAGAAAATTCAACTGCATATTGGTTGTGCTTTCAATGTTCACAAAATACCTGCAGAATTAAAAAAATACACTCTCATATACTTTCATTTATCCTACCCAACTTCTTCCACAACCAAATATTGAAATCACAAATCCATTTCGTTAAAAATCAAAAACGTAAAATCATAGTCAATTTAGTTGTAATTTCATACAATGTTTTGAAAACTAAAATTTTCATATATTAATTGAAATTGCACCACTCATTTAATATTAAACATATATTTAAATATGATTTTCTTTACATACAAAATATGAAAAATGTATTTATGCAAGAGCACTGTTGCATCATTGCCCAACGTACTCTTTTGAAGGAGCCTTTCGATCTTGGTCACCTGCTTCAATACCTGAAGAGGTTTTTGACATAAAAACAAAAACTATAAGCTATGGAAGCTCAGTGAGTGCAGATATTTCTTTTTAACTTAAAATGTTTTATTTCTTAAAATACCTCCTTAAAATATTTTTCAAAATTCATTTCCATTTCTTAAAATTTCTTATAAATTTCAAACTCACTTTGTTGTAAAATGTGAGTGCGGAATCTATAAAACGCATGTGTGCATAAAATTTCACGAAAAACTTATAAATCCATAAAACTCGTAAAAGTATCATAATAGATGTATAACTTATAACTTGAAAATTAATTTAAACTCATAAATGCATAAAATCTCATAAAAACTTGTAATTAGTAAACACATAAATGAATTCCTATTTCTTAGACTTTTCAAACTTAAATATTGAATTTCAAAACATACTTAATTAACTTTAAAACTCATGGTTACATAAAACTTCATATAGCTTGCAACTTAAAATGAAAACATAACCCTTACTTAGTTTGCAAAGCAAACACATTAAATATAAAAACTATAACTCATAAGTGTATAAAATTTATATCAAACTTATGAATTAAATAACATCTTGAACTTAAACATATATAAGGCTTCACATAGGATTTAAAATTTACAAAGCATATAAAAATTTAAATCTCATTTCAATGCATAGCTTAAATTAGAAAATCCATAAAACTTATATATATATATATATATATATATAAAACCATATGCTAAAACTTGTAAAGCTCATAAATTAATAAAATTTCATATAGAGCATATTTATTTCAATGTGAAATATGCATGGCGAATTCATAAAACTTAATTTTACATAATTTCATAATAGACTTGTAAATTGAAAATCATACAAAGTGCCAAATACTTAAAATCACTTCTAGAAAAATCTAGAAAGTGATTTTCTTTGCTTTTAACATTTCAAATACTTATTTTAGTTTATAAAAGCATAATTCATACTACATAATACTTACAACCACGCGATAACTATGATAACGCTAATCAACGTGGAGTCACGTGGCGCTTTTCATAGACACCAAACGTGATACTTACTTACTTACAAAGACAACCCGTAATTATGTGTGGAATGTTACATCGCTAACCATAACACGAGAAAATATCTCATACAAGTAGAGGCGACACGACAGACTTAGTTTTCCCCTCAAGTTAGTGATGCATCACCCCCTAACCCCCCTCCCCTTCGAACTTGTCATACTAATGTGGGATATAGCGGCCGGGTCTAAACTTATTTATAAGGGTGGGTATATTTATGGCCTTTGAAAATTCATTTTATTTTCTTATTTAGTGCAAAAGCACAAAATCTAATTCCTAAGTACATAAAACACAAACTCATATTTCGAAATGCATAAAGCTTCAAAATCTCATTTTCTTAGTGCATAAAACACGAGATAACGTCGTTAAGTGCTAAGAGCATAAAATAACTTATCTTTTAAAATCCATAAATCTCACTTTTATTTGCATAAATGTAAAACATAACTTTGTTTGTAAAAAGAGCTTAAACTAAAACTTAAATTTCATTTCTAAATAAATTCATACTCTTAAAATCATAAACCTTAAAATTTCTATAAAAAAAAAAAACATCACATAAATTAGAATGCTTATGTCAAATATTAAAATGACAAATATATTCACAAAATGTTTAAACACTTAAAACAAGCATAAAATATATATATATATAATTTCTTTAACCTTCACTATAAAAATTACTCTTATAATATTTCAAAACCAATTGCAATCACTTAAAAATAAAACATAACATACACAATAAAACTTTCTTATACCCTTCAAAAATAATTGCAAAATACTTCAAAACACAATGAAGCACTCACCTTGAATTCAAGCTAGACATTAGGACTTCAAATGCCCTTCGCTTGTTCCGATTACTTGCCCTTCACCTACACATCATATAATTGCTTAGAATACACAAATTTTAACTTCATGAAACTCATCATAATGCTCTTGACTCAATTACTTCCATTAAAAGCTATTTTGCCTTCAAACTTCCGATTCTAATTTCAACTTAACCAAAGCTTTAAAATTCCGTTTTCTTCTCATGAATCTAACTTATTCTCACCTAGAAACACCCCCATACACGCGAAACCATCATTCAAAGCTCGAAACGAAAATTGGTGTTTTCACACCCCATTTGGCCGAATGGTATACAACCCCCTATCCATTAGTTTTCCTTGCTCAATTCTTGCTCCATTCATCTCCCTAACTTGTTTTTAGATCACCCGCAAAACGGTTCTGAAAAATTCCAACGAATGGGTGATGAAACCTAGGAAAAACCTCACTTTTTCACTACTTTTTCAATGAAATTTTCACATTTTACATTCTAAAATCTTTATTCTCTTTTCCTTAATGTCATACATACTTAAACATATTCATTTAATGCATGAAAACACATACATGAGGTGATATTCCATAATTTCCATCAATACCCTTCACTTAAAATTATAAAAGACAAGTTGTCTAAATGAATTTCTAACATCTCCACTAGCTTATCCAAGGTTTCCTTATCACAATTTCAACATCGAATCATGGTTAAAACATAGAATTCCATTGGATTTCATCATCCCTCACTATCGCCTTTTATGCCATAACATATACCAACTTCATTTCATTCAAATTTCTCATTTTATTTCACTTACGCATTCCATCAAACACTTGGTGAGCAACTTATTTTAACTAAACCAAATTCAATACAAACTTAAGGATTTTCCCATACAAACCCTAGCTCATCAAACCTAATGATTTCCATGTGATTCATACTTATTTTTAGTCTCATAAAAGTCAACTTAAATCATACATAAAGACCCCATCAAAAATCCAACCAAACCATCAACATAAACATGATGGAAATAACTTCAAAAACCATAAAACTAACCTTGGTTTGGCTGATCTTGCTTCCAAACTTGTTTTTCTTGCTTAGGATGGCTTGGAGACTTGATTCGGAGGTTGAAATGGCATAAAACAACTTGATCCTTCCTTCCCTCTTCATGGCCGAACACCACCCATTTGCTTCTCTCCTTGTGGAGTGAAAAATGGCAAGAAATGGTTAAGTATTGAAAACACACACCTATTTATACTTATGACCTTTCTATTATGACCATCATGTCCTTTAATTAATTGCTTTTTGATCCTTAAACTCTTGTTTATTCTATCTTGGCCCATAATATGTAAACTTATTTCTAATTTAGTCCATAGGTCATACTAACTTATAAACTCCAATGACAATGACCATTTTACCCTTATACTAGCTTAGTCTACAAATGGGGCTCAATCAATCTCGACATTCTTATAACATTTCCATTAGTCACTTAGAGTTTTAAATATCACGTAAGGATTTTTATTAGGGAAACCATAAATAAACATCGAGGGTTTACATTCAACCTTAAACTTTGCTTAACTCCATTTTGACCCCAATTAGAGAAACTTGTTTCATTTTAGTTTCTTATCACTCAATGCCATTTTATCATTTTACCCTTATACTTATTTATTAAATCTCCAATTGGGTTCAATCAATTTTTAAAAATTTCCTACATTCATTGACACTTCCATTTATCATCTAGGATCCCAAAATATCGCTTAGGGACTAGTATTAGGAAATCCATAAAATAGGGTCAAGGGCTTTTCAAAGAATAAGTAAGATACATGGAAAGAAAATGGAATTTTAAAGTGTTGGTTAAGTTTAAACCAAGAAGAGAAGTTTGTAGGTAAAATGGGTTTCAATAGAGTTTGGTGAGTTGTGAAAGTAATTGGATAATTTATAATTAGTAAATCATGCATTTTGATTGATGGAATAAACTTTTTATTCATTATCTATGTGTTCGTGAAAATCTAGGAGAGGAGGCAGCTCAAGGAAGCCAAAGAAAAGGAAAAGAGAATGTGTAAGCTTCCATTGGAGAGTGAAATAACCCAAGAAAGAGGCAAAAAGGTTGGTGCACACTTAATTTGAACTTTTGTTTTTAATTGTATGCATATGGCTTTCTAAAATGTTAATATTTGAATTATTTAATCAAATTGATTTGTTAACCTTGTTTGGAATGTGTATTTTAAATGATTATGTTGATTCTAGTGAGAATTGTATACCAAAGGTAATTTGGTTAAATGATGAATGAAATCTTTTAATTGAAAAGAAATTGTGTAGTATAATGTATTCATTTGAAATATTAAATGAGCCTTAGTAAACCTGAGTATTGGTAGGTGAGGATTGGAATTTGGCATACCAATAGGGTTATTATAGCAGTACTGAGTTGTTATGTTTTGAAATAAAATTAAAATCATTAATTTATGGACCATGAGAGGCATCGAGTGTCCGATTCCAAATAATTTATTTATATATGTGTGATGCGATTCGGAGGGTAGACACTGATTGTCCAATGCCAGAAATCTAGTTTCCAGTCCAAGACATCATACTAGTGTTTACAAAGGGCAATAGAAAATGTTTTAGATAAATTGTGAAATTGTATGCTAGAATTGGTTTTTAAAAATGTAAAATGAGTTTGTTAAATTTATTTGAAATGAAATCTTTGTATTTTTTTTTTTTATTGTATGATATTTTTATATTAAAAACTGTAAATTCGAATTTAATGTACACCCACTAAGCAAATATACTTAGTGCGTTAGAATTACCATGCCCAGGTAGTAGATTGAGCCAAGAGGGCGAAGATTGAAGAGAAAGTTCATCTGCAGTAGGTCCATCAAGCCACATTCATCCATCCATCCTTCCATCTTTATTTTGGATATATACCATATTTGGTTTTGTATATAATAGTTTCAATTTGTAATCACACGCATGCATACATGTATTTGTGTATTGAGCGTGTACTTTTGTTAATAAAACCAAATTGTATACATTTTGAGATAATGTTGTGTATATGAATAATGTTGAACCAAACGGAGTTTGGTTCCAATTGGTGAATATGTTTGTGGAAAATTTTGTGTTGGAAATGAAAATATTTAATTTTAAATAGGTTAGGAAACTTCGAATTTTAGAGGAAACTCTTGTAGTTTTTCCGCCTGAAATAAAAGAGTTTAAATCACTTTGTAAAGTTTTTGAATTTCTCTATTTTGCTATGAATAAATTAAATATCTGGTTTTCTAAGTAAAGATTTCGTAAAAAGGATAAAGGTACCGCCTTTTGGATTCGTCTAGAAGAAGGACGAGTTGGGGGTGTTATAGTTAAGTTGGTATCAAAGCTGTGGTTTAGGCATTCCCAGACCTAGGCGTATAAATATGTATAAGTATATTTGGACATTTGAGTGAGCATGCATTTGCATAAGAAAATGGAAGGATGTGACTCTGACGTGCAGATTTCTATTCTATCTAATTTAGGATAAGAAATGGAACCCTCTGATGCCTAAGGAGCTGAGGGTAGTGAGAGACTTGAGCAAGATAGTCCTGCCAATATAGCTGGGGGAATTTCTGGTGAGTCTGCGAGTTCTCGAAGATGGCTCAATAGGAGGCTTAGGATCAATTGACGTTTATGAGCAGATAGCTTATTTCTTTTAAAATGTAGCCAGAGCCGCACCACGGAAATCCATGATCGAGAGATTGGCAAAGTACAGACCCACGGATTTCCACGAAAGAAAAGATGAGGATGTTTCCTCTACTGAGTATTGGTTAGAGAGGACCGAGGAGGATTTTACAGTAGCTACATTGCACACCTGAGGAGAGTGTTGCGTGTGTAGTATCCCTACTTCAGGAGGATACCTATCAGTGGTAAACCTCGATAGTAGATACAGTATGGCTAGAGGAGAGGACCTGGGAATTTTTCCTAAGAGAGTTCCGGAGAAAATATATTGGTTGTATCCACCTTGATAATATGAAGAAAGAGTTTCTCAACTTGAAGCAAAGACAGATGACAGTTACTGAGTACGAGAGAGAATTCATCAGGCTTAGTAAATATACTCGGGAGATTGTGGCGACAAAGGCAGATAGGTGCAGGAGTTTGAGGATTGGTTGAATGATTGCCTCCAGCTTACAGCCCTATAGTTAGAGGATTTTCCTCGATTAGTTTCAGCACCCTTGAATGTTGAACGAGTAGAAAAAGAAGAATAAGCCAGGAAAAATAGAAGCCAACAGAAAAGGGGTCAAGGACAGTCCAGTGCCTCACAGCCATCGAGTAAGAAACAGAAGGGACCCCAGACTAGTAGTCAACCACTGACACAGAAGCAGGGACAAGAATCTATTGTTAAGACAGGCCAGTCGGCATCATCAGTGGCCAGTACCTCTAGGAGTACAGCGAATGGACCAACACCACCTCCATATGATCATTGTGGAAAGAGGCATTCAAATGAGTGTTAAAGACTAACAAGGGCATGTTACAGATATGGGTCACACGACCATTTCAAGAAGAATTGCTCGAAGAACAAAGCACTTCTACCGCTCCGAGAGGCAAGAAACCGAGTTAGACGGATGTTAAAGGGAGCAGTCTGAGAGCTGTTTAGGAGATAGTGGGGAGACTAGATACCCATACTCCAGCACATGCATATGCCATCAAGGCCCAAGAGAATCAAGATACGCCAGATGTGATAGTGGGCATGATTTCAATCTTTGATATTTCAGCACGTGATAGATCTAGGATCCACACATTCATATATTTGCATATCCATACCTAGAGAGAGAAATTTGAAGGTAAATACTACAGAGCATGAAATCCTAGTTAGCAATCTCGTAGGTCATAGTAAGATCGTGAATAAGGTTTATAAGGATTATCCTATTTGGATTCAGGGGTATGACTTTCTAGGCGATCTAATGGAATTACCTTTTCATGAGTTTGATGTAATTTTGGGCATGGATTAGTTATCCAGACATCTGGTTATCATTGATTGTTCCAAGAAGAGAATTACCCTTAAAACAGCAAATGATGTAGACGTAACAATGGTAGGAGAGAGATCATATTTCCTCTTTAACGTTATTTCAGTCACTACTATTAGAGAATTGATAAAAAAAAAATGTGAAGCTTATCAGGCACATGTGATTGATTCTCAAAGAATTGGTTCTAGTCTTCAGGATATACCAACTGTGTGTGATTTCCGAATGTATTTCCGAAAGATTTACCTGGTTTACCACTGGAGAGAGAGGTTGAATTCGTTATTGAGATTATGTCGGGTACTACTCAAGTTTCGATTACTCCTTATAGGGCGACACCCATTGAATTCAAGGAATTGAAGATACAACTCCAAAAACTGCTAGACAAAGGATTTATACGACCTAGTGTATCCCTCTGCGGAGCTCTTGTATTATTTTTAAAGAAGAAAGATGAGTCGTTAAAACTGTGTGTAGATTATAGACAACTGAATAAGCTTACAGTCAAGAACAAGTATCCTTTGTAACACCCCCCACCCGTCCTCCCCTGCAGATGGATCCAATGGGCGCTACCTTTATATCTTTTTTATGAAATACATATTTGGAAAACCATATATTCATATCAAAATAGGGAATTTCAAAAATATTGTAAAATGATTTAAACCATTTCTGATTTTTGTGGAAAAAACAGCATGAGTTTCCCTTAAAATTCGAATTTTCCAACTTGTTACAAATTCAGTATTTTCATTTTCAACGCAAATGTTCCACAAAACAATATTCAATAATTGGAACCAAACTCCGTTTGGTTCGACATTATCCATATACACAATATTTTACAAAATTTACACAAATTGGATTTCATTACAAAAGTCCCTACTCTATATACAAATAAATATGTGCATGCGTATTTATGCAAATTAAAATTCTTATATGTAAAAATAGATATGATATCTACCTAAAATATGGATGGATAGATGTAACTAGTTAGACTTGTTGCAGATAAGTTTTCTCTTCAATCATTGCCCTCTTAACGCAATCTACTACATGCGTGTGGTAATTCCAATGCGCGAAGCATATTTGCTTAGTAGGTGTACACTAAATTCGAATTTATAGTTTTTGAATATTAAAAAAATAATTCTATACAAAAAAAAATAACATAAATTTCAGCGCAAATAATTTAATGATTGGTTATATGTTTTTGAAATAAACCAAATAATAAACTTTTAAGTTCAAATAAATTTAACAATCTCATTCCACATTTTTGAAAACTAATTCTCGCATACCATTTTACAACTTGTCTAAAATATTTTTCATTGCCCTTTGTAAATACTAACATGATACCTTAGACTGGAAAACAAGCTCTTCGGTATCGAACACTCGGTGCCTACCCGCTGGATTGCATTACACATATATAAATCAATCATTTGGAATCGCACACTCGGTGCCTCTCATGGTCCATAAATTAATGATTTTCATTTTATTTCAAAACGTATCAACGCAGTTGAGAAAACCTAATCCGAATTCCTTTGTACGTACGTTCGGAGGGCCCTACCTGACATCCCAATGGATCCCTCCTAACCCTACTAGATGGACTAAGAGAAATTCGCAGAACGAACCCTTAAAAATCTTTTCTTACTTTGTAAACTAGAATGGGCTGGTTTTTTTTTTTTTTTTCAAAAGGAAAAATTCAACAGCATAACGGCTGTGTTTTCAATATTTCCATAATATTTGCAAGGTAAAACACACTTCAATATACTTTTACTTATTGAACCCAACTTCTTCCACAAACATATATTTCAAATTACAAATCCATTTCGTTAAAAGTAAAAGTACGAAGTTGTAAACCAAACAATTGCAATCTCATACATTGGTTCAAAAATTTAAATTTTCATATCATAAATAAATTTAGACCACACATTTACATATTAAAATATTTGTTTACATACGAATACTTCCAAGTGCAATCTATGGAAAATAACACTGTACAGTAGCATTGTTGCGTCATTACCTACTTACTCTTCTGGAGGAGCCTTTCCATCTCGGACGCCCACTTTCATACCTGAGGAGGTTTTTAACATAAAAATAGAAAACTATGAGCTATGGAAGTTCAGTGAGTGCAGATATTTCTTTTAACTTCAAATGTTTTATTTCTTAAAATACCTCCTTAAAACACTTTTCAAAATCCATTTCCATCTCTTAAAATTTCTTATAAATTTCAAAAATTATTTCGTTGTAAAGTGTGAGTGTAGAATCTATAAGATGCATGTGTGCATAAAATTTCACGTAAAACTTATAAAACCATAAAACTCGTAAGAATATCATAACACAGAAAACTTATAAATTGAAAATTTATTTAAACTCATATATGCATCGAGTTTCATGAAACTTATAATTAATAAGCATATAAAAGAATTTCTATTTCCCAGACTTCTTAAACTTAAATACTCAATTTCAAAACATACTTAAATAACTTTAAAGCTCATGTATACATATAACTTCGTATAGTTTGCAACTTAAAATTAAAACATAACATTTACTTAGTTTGCAAGGCATACAAACAAAAATATAAAAGCTATAACTCATAAGAGTATAAAATTCATATCAAGCTTATGAATTAAATAACATCTTGAACTTAAACATACATAAGGCTTCACATAGAACTTAAAATTTACAAAGCATAAAAAATTTAAATCTCATTTCAATGCATAACTTAAATTAGAAAATCCATAAAATTTATATATATAAAATCATATGCTAAAACTTGTAAGGCTCATAAATTAATGAAACTTCATATAAAACATATTTATTTCAATGCGAAATGTGCATGGAGAACTCATAAAACTTAAATTTACATAATTTCATAATAAACTTACAAATTGAAAATCATACAGAGTGCCAAATACTTAAAATCACTTATATAAGAATCCGGAAATTTACTTTCTTTGCTTTTAACTTTTCAAATACTTATTTTGGTTTCTAAAAACACCATTCGTATCCTATAATACTTACAACCACACGATAGCTGTGATAACGCTAACCAACATGGAGTCACGTGGCGCTACGTGACATTTACTTACTTATAAAGACATCCCGTAGTTACGTGTGAAATGTTACATTGCTAACCATAACACGAGATAATATCACACAAAAGTAGAGGCAACATGACAGACTCAATTTCTCCCCAAGTTAGTGATTCATCACCCCTCAGAACTTTACCATACTATTGTGGAATATACCGACTGGGTCTAAACTTACTTATAAAAGTGGGTATACTTATGGCTTTTAAAAATTCATTTTATTTTCTTACCTAGTGCAAAAACACAAAAATCTCTTATTGGAGTGCAATAAGCATAAAACTTAATTCAAAAACATAAAACACAAAATTCATACTTGAAAATGCATAAGGCTTCAAATTCCATTTTCTTAGCGCATAAAGCACAAAATATCACTTTTCTTAATGCCATAAATACGAAATAACTTCGTTAAATGTGGGAAGCATAGAATAACTTATCTTTTCAAGTCCATAAATCTCATTTTCATTTACCTACACATTGAACATAGCTTAATTCATAAAAAGAATGTAAAACTAAAAGTTAAATTTCAAATTAAACAACTCATACTTATAAAATCATAAATGATAATTTTCCATACAAAACTCATATAACCCAAATGTTCATTTCGAATACTAAAATAACAATACGTTTACAAAATGCTTAACACTTAAAACAAACATAAACGTATATATATAACTTACTTGAACAATCATTTAGGAAATTTTCTTATAATTTAATTCCTTAAAGATCTTTATAAATCCATCACAAAACTTTCAAAACATGACATAGCACTTACAATAAATATATTCTTATAATTTCCAAATCCAATTGCAAATGCTTTAAAAATTAAGTGTAGCACTCACATATCATTCACACATAGACTTTGATACAAAAATGTTCAAGTACTTCAATTAAACATAAACTTTGATAAAACTAATTTAGCACTCACCTAATTCAGGCTTCCTTAAGTGAGCTCCCATGGCCTTCTTCGGTTCCTCTTACTTCCTCTTCATCTACACATTACATATTCACTTAAAATAGGCTAAACTTAACTTTATAAAACTCATCACATAGTTTTTAACTCAATTCATTTAAACACTACTTTTCCTACAACCTTCCCTACTCAGTTTCAACTTAACCGAAGCTTTAAAATTCCATTTTCTTTCCATGAATCCTACTTATTCTCACTTAGGAACACCCCCATACACTCGAAACCATCATTTGAAGCTCGAAACGAAAAATGGCATTTTTGGACATGCCTTGGCCGAATAGTATACAACCATTTACCCTTTGGTTTTCTTTGCTCAACTCTTGCTCCATTCATCTCCTTCACTCGCATTTAGGTCACCCGTAATACAGTTCTGAAAAATTCCAACGAACGGGTGACAAAACTTAGGAAAAACCTCACTTTTTCACTACTTTTTCAATTTTATTTTCACATTTTTACATTCTAAATCTTAATTCTTCTTTCTGTAATGCCATACAGACTTAAACATATTCATTTAATGCATGAAAACACACACATGAGGTGATATTCCATAATTTCTATCAATGCCCTTCACTTAAAGTTATAAAAGACAATTGTCTAAATGAATATCTAACATGTCTACTAACTTATTCTAGGTTTCCTTATCACAATTTTAACATGGAATCATGGTTAAAACACTAGAATTCCATTGGATTCCATCATCCCTCACTATGGCCTTTTATGCCATAACATACACCAATTTCATTTCATTCAAATTTCTCATTTTATTTCACTTAGGCATTTTATCAAACACTTGGTGAGCAACTTATTTTAACTAAAACCAATTCAATACAAACTTAAGGATTCTCCCATCAAAACCCTAACCTATCAAACTTAATGATATGAGGTTTACACTTACTGTTAGTCCCTTAAAACCAAACTTTAGTCATACATAAAAACTCATACCAAAAACCAACCAAATCATCAACACTAACATCATTAGAACAAGTTCAAAAGTCATGAAACTTTCCATTTTTCTTCTTGATTTCTTGCTCAAACTTGTTTTTCTTGCTTAGGTTGGCTTGGAATCTTGATTGGAACTTGAAAAGGCATGAAACCAACTTGTTTCACCTTTCTTCCATGCATGGCCAAAGCTTCTCTTCTTCCTCTCTCTCAATCTCGGCTTAAGTTTGTTTTAGGCATGAAATGAGTGAAAAAAATTGACTAAGGTATGTTTTTATATTAAAATTCTTTAAAAATGATCATCATGTCCCTTAATTAATTGTTTTTTCATCCTTAATTGTTGCTTATCTCATCTTGACCCCTAATCATGTAAACTTGTTTCACTTTAGTGCATACATCACATTAACTTATAATTTCCAATGACAATGACCAATTTATCCTTATACTAACTTAGTCTACAATTGGGGCTCAATCAATCTCTACATTCCTATAACACTTTCATTAGTCTCTTTAGGGTTTTAAAATATCACTTAGGATTTGTTACTAGGGAAACTATAAATAAATATCGAGGGCATACAGTTTCACCCCTCCTTATGAAAATTTTGTCCTCGAAATTTACATCACCTACATATCTCAAATAGATAAGGGTGCTGGGGCACGTATTTGCTCCTCATACTTTCATCATCTCTTTCTGAGAAGTTATTCTACTGCCCAGATTCTACCTCATTCCTTAACTTTATCAATTATGGATTCCTGGGTCTGAAATTCTCCTACTTAATTTTACTTATCACTGGATGGATATAAAATGCCGCTAGTAAAGCTCTTAAATCCGTCATCTTCAACTTAACACCCATGGATCTCAACCATAATACATCTTGAACTTAAACATACATAAGGCTTCACATAGAACTTAAAATTTACAAAGCATAAAAAAATTTTAATCTCATTTCAATGCATAGCTTAAATTAGAAAATCCATAAAATTTATATATATAAAATCATATGCTAATACTTGTAAGGCCCATAAATTAATGAAACTTCATATAAAACAGATTTATTTCAATGCGAAATGTGCATGGAGAATTCATAAAACTTAAATTTACATAATTTCATAATAAACTTACAAATTGAAAATCATACAGAGTGCCAAATACTTAAAATCACTTATAGAAGAATCTGGAAATTTACTTTCTTTGCTTTTAACTTTTCAAATACTTATTTTTGTTTTTGAAAACACCATTCGTACCCCATAAGTTTACGTGAAATTTTATGTACACATGCATTTTATGAATTTGGCACTCTCACTTTATAACGAAATAAGTTTGAAATTTATGAGAAACTTCAAGAAACGGAAATGTTTTTTGAAAAGTGTTTTAGGAGGTATTTTAAGAAATAAAACCTTTTAAGTTAAAAAGAAATAAAGCACTCACTGAGCTCCTAAAGCTCACCGTTTTCTATTTTCATGTTAAAAAACCTCCTCAGGTATGGATGTAGGTGACCAAGATGAAAGAGCTCCTCCAGAAGATTAAGTGGGCAATGATGCGATAATGCTTCTGTATAAATACATTGCATATTTTGTATTTGTAGGGAATCATATGAGTATATATATATATATATTCTAAGTTGTATATGAGTGGTCTAGATTCAATTAAGATATGAAAAATTTTAGTTTTCAACCCATTATATGAAATAGGAAATGTTTGGTTTATAGTCTCATGTTTTTATTTTTAAGAAAATGGAAATTACGTTTTATGCAATTATAAGTATGTTTGTGGAAGGAGTTGGATTGGAAAATGAATCCATTTAGAAGTGTATTTGACCTTGCAGGTATTTTGGAAATGTTGAAAACGCAGTCGTTATGCTACTAGAATTTATTTTATGAAATGACTTGTTTTTAAAGTGCTGAAATGAAACTTTAGTTTTGAAAAAAAAAAAAAAAAATCCAACTCATTCTTGTTTTTACAAATTAAGAAATGATTTTAAGGGTTCTCTCCATGATTTTAAGTGCGATAAGGTTCGAATTGGGTCTTGTCAGGGTGGTATCAGAGCTAAGGTTTTGTAAACTTTTAAGAAAGATTTTTGCAAAATTTAAAGCTGTTTTTATACACTTCATGACCACTCATTTATTTGTAAATTTCATAGAAGCATGTACTGTCGTAGTCACCCAAAAGTGAGGAGAATAGCCGGAAAGGCACCCACACCTGAAGAGGAGTATGTTAATGAGTGGGGGTAAGTATTCATGAAAGATCAATTTTATTAGGTATTTGTGATTTTGAGATAATATGAGGAATAAGTTGATTATTAAGGCCTTGTGTTACGATGTATGGTTGCAGATAGAATGAAATAGGAAAATATTCATTATGCATTGATTGATATGAATGGATATGGTGTTATATGTAAATCGAAGTATTATGCTATATTTTTAAGTGTTAGGATTAAATCCCCTTACGATTATGAAGTAAGTTATGGATTTATTCAAGATTATGTCTTAGATGCTATTTGATGAAATTTTATAAGCATTGATGATGAATCTGATAAGATTTTCAATGATGTTGAGATAGGTGCATCGATTTTAAGTAGGAAATGTTTACTATTTTAGACCTCTCTTAAGTTAATTTGAATTGTTAAGTGAGGTGTAATTGGTAAGGCGAAGGGGTCGATGAAGGAAAGAAGGTAAGAAAGGAAAAGAGAAGTGATATGGCAATAATTATCTATGGTGAGCTAAGTGATCCAAAGTAAGATATTATTGTTGATTGGTAGAGTTGTACAGCAAAAGCATGATGCGTAACCTTTGAAATTGAATGTGAAGTTATGAAATAATGGATATCAATGTTAAGGTAAATGGATAGAAATTTGTAAAGATATGATATTGTATTATTGTCGTAAGTATATGATTCTTGAAGGATTTATTAGTATTATTAGTATGGATGAGAAAGGATAATAAGGTGGTATGAACTGTTTATCGATGGATGGCGATTTAATAGTTAACCGTTATATGAAGTGTAAGAATAAGCAAATCAATTTATTAAGCTTTGACAATTTTTATTAGAAGTAATGATAAGAAAATGATTATTGCTTGGAATAGTTTTAAGTATGATTATTTAAAATGATATGAGGATGATTAATGTAGAAAATGGGACCCCCCAATTGTAGAATTTTAGTATCGTTCCCTACAGGTGATTCGCTTAGGGCGGATGAAGTTTATATGGGGAGCAGCATGAACATAACAGGTCAAGAATCTAAGGCAGACCTGATGCTATTGGATATGTATGACTGCGATGTCATATTAAGTATGAATTGTTTGATTAAGTATAAAATTCTTATGGATGATTGTAGAAAGGAAGTGAAGTTCTGCAAACCTAGGAACTCAGATGTAAGTATATGGAAAATGGTTCCTACGAATATGATAAGTATGATGGAAGTTAACGAGATGGTAAGAAGGGCATGATAGGGTACTTGGTTTATGTAGTGGCACTAAGAATAATAAGTTAAGATTAGGAGGGATTTCAGTAATTAGAAATCCGTAGGGAAGAATAAGTATGTGAAGAATTTAGTAAGTCGAGTATTTCGTTATGGGAAGCCCCAGTGTTACTTAGAAGAAAGATAGGCACCTCAGGTTATGCATAAGTTTTGGACGGTTGAACCGAGTGGATATAAGAAATCAATATGTGTTACCAAGGATTGATAATTTAATTAATCAATTTTAGGAAATTATGATGTTTTCTAAGATTGAATTAAGAGTAAGATATTACTAATTAAGGACACTTAAGAAAGATGTTTCTAAGATGGCCTTCAGAATTCGTTAAGGGCATCATGAACTCCTAAGTGATATAATTTAGATTGATGAATGCCCCATCTGTTTTTATGGAATTGATAAGTGAAGGTTTCAGGCCTTATTTAGGATTATTGTCTTTATGAATGATATACTGATATTCAAGTAGTCGAGAAGATTAAGCTGAACACCTTAAGATTGTATTACGGATAGTACAGGAGCTCTAATGTTATGTAAAGTTAAGTAAGTGCCAATTTTGGCTAGATAAAGTGATAACTCTAAGTCATATGGTGTAAGTAAATGTTATAACAAATTGACCTCGGCTCATGTATTTACCTTCCAGTATGAAATGATGAATTTATGGTTTATAATGATACTTCCAGATAAGGTTTAGGGTGCATGATTATGCAGTAAGATAGAATGAAAGGCAGAGTATTGCTTATGTTAGTAAGGTTAAGATCTATGGATATTAAGTTAAAAGATTACGAGAGCATGAGAAGCAGATATGTGCCCTAGCACCCCTATCTATTTAAGATAGGTATGTGACCTAAATTTTGAGAACGAAATTTTAATAAAGGGGGGGGGGGGGGGGGGGGGGCGGGGGCGGGGGGGGGGGGGGGGGGGGGGGGGTGGGGTGTGGTGAATTGTAGGACCCCAAATTTTCATTTTATGATTTACAGGAAATTTATGAATGAATAGTAATATATTTCGGATGAATAGTATCTTCGATGAATAGTACTTGCTGAATAATGAAATTTTGAGATAGACCCTAGAAAATCGAAAATATTTAGAATGATTAGTAAGACTAAAACAAAGTAAAATGAGTCTGTTTGGGTAGTTTCTGAAGGTTTCGAAAGTTACCCAATTAAAACACCCTTATGGACAGGATTATGAATACCATTGACCTAAACTCCGTTTGAATTTTTTTAGAAACCATGAATTGAGTCCTAAGAGATTTAATTAGAGTATTGTAAAGTTAATTGATGAATGGGTGATCATAGAATTAATTTGGAATTTATTTCGGAATGAATTGTAAATGGTATTGATGCGAACCCCGTATATATCGATACGACACCCACAAGCAAATTGAAACACAACCCCAAGAAAGATAATTCAGATTTAAAGAAATCTTTGACCCGTTGATTAGCGAATCAAGAACCAAAGATATAACGACGCCACTCCCAAGAAAGAGATGAGAATGTGGGAGATAAGTCAAGGTTGATAAATCAAGAACAAATCTTGATGCAATTCTCAAAGTTCACAAGAGAACAATGAAGAAAAGTTAATTCTTTTATTCAATTGACAACTGATTGAAAAGTTAGGTTTAATAAGCCTTATATAGGCATACAATCCTAAACCTTATTGGAAACCAAATAAAACCATATTTTTAATTTGACTTTGACTCTTTCCTAAACACACCCATATTGGGCTTTTTAATGACTTAGCCTCCTAATTAAAACTTAATAAATTAAACTAAATTAAAAACAATCCCATAATACAAATTAGGCCCAATGTAAATCAATTAAATAAATAACAGCCCAATTGTATTATAATCAACACCCAAGCCTCAAGATTTCTTCAAGATTGATGTTCTTGGACTTGTTCTTGAATTTGAATAATATTTTGAAGTCTTGATGTTCCCTCCAAGCTGTCCAAGTCATGTTGTGCAAGACTCTTGGCCCAAATATCTTGAACGAGCCCATTTAAAGCTTCCTTCATCCTTTTAGCTCGAGCCCTCGTCATAGGTCCTCCATTGATGCTCAAAGGATCCATAGGCTTGCCTCCTTGGTTTCCATCATTCCCCCTCTCCTCAAAAGGATTTGTCCTCAAATCAGAACCTACATCAAAAAACTTTGACCCATTGATTATGTCATTCAAGAACCAAAATTATAAATAATTTTGACCCATTGAATATATGATAATCAAGAACCAAAATTATCATAAGAATGATATTGACGCCACTCCCAAGACATAGATGAGAAGGTGAGAGATAAGTTATGGTTTTGATCGCCACAAGCATAGTTTGATAAGATTACATGTTCAACAATGAACAAAAGAGAAACAAATCTCTCAATTATTTTATTCCATCAACAACTCCTTTAGAATTTAGGTTTAATAAGCCTTATATAGGCATACAGTTCTAATCCTTATTGGAAACTAAATAAAATCCTATTTTTAATTGACTATGACTCTAACTTTGACTCTGACTTTGACTTTTGACTTTGACTTTGACTTTTCCTAAACACACTTATATTGGGCTTTTAATTTAAATAAATGACTCAGCCCTATAATTAAAAGCCTAATAAATTAAACAAATTTAAAACAATCCTATAATACAAATTAGGCCCAATTTATATCAAACAATTAAATAACTGCGCAATTGCATTATAATTTATACACAGGCCTCGAAATTTCTTTAAGATTGATGTCCTTGGATTTGTTCTTGAACTTGAATAATATTGTGAAGCCTAATAAAGTCCAATTGCATTCAATTAGCATCCCAAAGCCTTCAAGATTAAGTCTAATTGCCTCGTTGTCCAATTGTCTCATTGACTTCCATGATTGCTATCTTGGTTTCCATCACAATAATACATTAAAATACTAATTTCATAATTTGTTAGGATTTTAGTTGAAAATCCTAGGTTCACAAATTAGAAATATATAATTAGTTTTAATGTGATTAAAATATATATATATTTCAAATAATTGGTATTTAAAATGTGGATTAGATTTTAAGAGTTAAAATTGGGTAATCCCACATTAAATATAATCTTCATAATTAAAGAGTTTAGATTATATAAATTAAATATTTCATAATAAATTAGATTTTTAAGAGTTAAAAATCTGGTAATTTATTAGGTGTTAATAGGATGATGATTGTAGTAACATACTGATTCTTAGTAACTTAGATTATACTTGTTAGCCGTTAATAATCTAAGATGATGACTAGGAATATTAAATAGAACACTCTAATCCTAAAATAGTGAGTGGGAGAGGGATATATGACAATATATCCCACGGTCTCCATCGTTAGTTCAACACCGTGAGATTTGAGTGGCGCCTCAAGACGGCTTTGTTTTCGTCCCCCTAAGAGTGGTGTCCATTTGGGTCAATATCAAGGTTGACTTCCTAACGGATAAGATTTCTAGATGTATTTTGGGATTGACCTACCCTAAGGCTGGCAATTCTCAAGTTAAGTTTGAGAGATTTGAAATGATGGGTTACACTCACAAAGGAACAAATTAATTAGTTAGTTTATTCCTTGACCGAAATAAGCGGTAGTCAAATAATATAGGAATAAGAGTTATTCTATTATATTATTCGATTGAGATTTTCTCAATCTAACATACAAATATTTGACCTACCCTAAGGTGACATTTATTTGTGGCATGTTAGATTATCGTCGCATAGTAATTCTTTTTAGGGTATTTTTTATTTATTATTCATGTATCATGCATCATGTTTAATTTTATGTTAAAATTTATGATATTCATATGAAGCAAATTTTGAATAAAATATTTTGTTTATTTATTTCAGCAATGCCGTCACCTTTAATTACCATACTTGCCAATGATAAACTGAATGAGGATAACTATGTTAAATCGAAAAATAATATGAACGCCATTCTGGTCTGTGAGGATCTAAAATTTGTCTTGACGGAGGAGTGTTCGCCTGTGCCACCTGCAAATGCCACGCATAATGTACGCGAAACCTACCAAAATTAGGTTAAGGCTGATGAAAAAGCCCGTTGCTACCTGTTAGCAGGAATGTCCGACGTGCTTGCTAAGAACCATGAGGCAATGACTATAACATCTTAGACGATGGAGTCATTACAAGGGATGTTTGGGCAACCTTCTGAGCAGCAGTGACATGAAGCTGTTTGTGCTGCTATGACTGCTAAGATGAAGGAAGGGACATCAGTTCAAGAGCATGTCTTGAACATGATGACCTATTTTAATACTGCTAAAACTCATGGTGGGGTGATTGATGAGCCTAGCCAAGTGAGCATGATACTGCAAACTCTCCCAAAGAGTTTTATGCAGTTCAAAAGCAATTATGTTATAAACAAGCTGCAGTATAATATTACTCAATTGCTCAATGAACTCACTACTTATGAGTCCATGAATAAGGACAAGATTAAGTCCGGTGAAGCAAATGTTGCTAAAACTTCCACCTTTAATAAGAAAAAGAGGAAAAGGACCACCAGTAAGGCTAAGGCAAAGCCTAAGAAACAGGTTACCCAAAAGAAGAAGCAAAAGAGCTCTAAGACTTCCAAACCCAAAGGAAAATGTTTTCATTGTGATGTGGAAGGTCATTGGAAGAGGAACTGTCCTAAGTACCTCGAAGAGCTCAAGAACAAAAAGAAAATGAAAGGTGAATATGATTTACTTGTCATTGAATCTTGTTTAGTGGAAAATGAATTATTCACCTGGATAATCGATTCAGGAGCCACTAATCATGTTTGTTCTTCTTTACAATTGATTGATTCTTGGAAGAAGCTTGATGAGGGCGAGTTCACCATGCGAGTTGGCACTGGGGATGTCGTTTCAGCTAGAGCAGTGGGAGAAGTTAGACTTCAATTTTCAAATAATTGTTTTATTGTTTTGAACAATGTTTATTATATTCCGAATTTTAGAAAAAATTTGATTTCGGTTTCTAGATTATTGGAGCACAATTATTCAATTTCTTTTAGTAATAAAGATGTTATTATTTCTAGAAATGGTTTGAATATTTGTTCTGAAATATTAGAAAACAGCATTTACATGTTAAGGTCGTTAACACGTAATTCACTGCTCAATGCTGAATTGTTTAAAGTTGAAAAACCTAAAGTAAAGCGACAAAAGATTTCTCCTAATGATGATACCTATCTTTGGCATCTAAGACTTGGACATATTAAATAATCTTGACAGAATAGACAGACTAGTAAAAAACAGAACTTTAAGTGAGTTAAAGATCGGCACTTTACCTATTTGTGAATCCTGTTTAGAAGGTAAAATGACTAAGAGACCTTTTAAGACAAAAGGTTGTAGAGCCAAAGAACCGCTAGAGCTTATACATTCGGATGTTTGTGGTCCAATGAATGTTAAAGTTAGAGGTGGTTATGAATATTTCATCACATTCATTGATAATTATTTTAGATATGGATATGTTTACCTAATGCAATGAAAGTTTGAAACTTTTGAAAAATTCAAAGAGTTTAAAACTGAAGTTGAAAATCAATTAGATAAAACATTGAAAGCTCTACGATCAGATTGTGAAGGAGAGTACCTTGATACAGAGTTCAAGGATTACTTGATTGAGAATGGGATTATATCCCAACTCACGGCTCCTGGAACACCGCAGCAGAATGGTGTTGCAAAAAGGAGAAATCGTACCCTACAGAATATGATGAGATCTATGATTAGTTTCTCATCTTTAAATAGTTTTTTCTGGGGATATGCATTACAAACTGCAGTATATATCCTGAATGTAGTTCCTTCCAAGTCTATTTCTAAAACACCTTTAGAGTTGTGGAATGGTCGCAAAGCTAGTTTGCAACATTTTCGCATATAGGGGTGTCCAGCACATTTGCTGAAAAATAAGACTGTGAAGCTGGAACCACGTTCACAAGTTTGCCTATTTGTAAGCTACTCCAGAGAAACTAAAAGTGGATTCTTTTATGATTCTAAAGATAACAAAGTAATTGTATCAACAAATGCTACGTTTCTTGAAGATAATTACATAAAAGAACATAAACCTCAAAGTAAGATTGTACTCGAGGAGTTATTATCTGGTTCGACCAGTATCCATTCAACAATAGTTGTTGATAATAATATAGTTAAAACCACGTCTGAGCGTCAGCCAAACTTTTATCAGAATCATCTACCACCTTGTCGTAATGGAAGGGTTATTAGACCACCTTTCGTTATAGAAATATCGGAGAGGCACAGATTGCTATCTTTGATAAGAATGTAGATGATCCATTGACATATAATGATGCAATGGAAGATTCTGATAAGGAAGAATGACTTAAAGCTATGAATCTCGAGATAGAGTCCATGTACTTAGACTCAGTCTGGGAACTTGTGGATCAACCAGATGGGGTAAAACCATAGGTTGCAAATGGATCTACAAGAGGAAGAGAGGAGTGGATGGGAAGGTAGAGACCTTCAAAGCTAGGCTAGTGGCAAAAGGTTATACTCAAAAAGAGGGAGTTGACTATGAAGAAACTTTCTCTCCAGTAGCCATGCTTAAATCCATTCGTATTCTTCTATCCATAGCAGCATGTCTCGATTACGAGATATGGCAAATGAATGTCAAGACTGTATTTTTGAATGGCAATCTTGATGAAAGCATCTATATGGTGCAACCAGAGGGATTCGTGATCCAAGGTCAAGAGCAAAAGGTTTGCAAGTTGCAAAGGTCTATTTATGGACTTAAGCAAGCTTCTCGATCTTAGAACATTAGATTTGATACTTCAATCAAGTCTTATGGTTTTGAGCAAAATGTCGATGAACCTTGTGTATACAAGCGTATCATCGGTAAGAAAGTGGTTTTCCTCGTACTTTACGTCGATGATATTCTACTCATTGGGAATGATGTAGAAGCATTATCTGATATAAAGAACTGGCTTGCTAACCAATTCCAAATGAAAGATTTGGAAAAGGCTAGTTATGTTCTTGGGATCCAAATCATATAAGATCGTAAGAACAAACTGTTAGCATTGTCTCAAGCATCATACACTGATAAGATCCTTGTATGTTGTTCGATGTAGAATTCCAAGAAAGGTTATTTACCTTCTCGGCAAGGAATTCACTTGTCTAAGGAACAATGTCCTAAAACACCTCAAGAAGTTGAGGATATGAGACGAATTCCCTATGCCTCTGCAGTAGGCAGTCTCATGTATGTTATGCTATGCACGAGACTTGACATATGTTATTCAGTGGGAGTAGTCAGTCGTTATCAATCTAACCCAGGATTGGATCATTGGGTGGCAGTAAAATGTATTCTCAAATATCTTCGAAAAACTAGAAACTAAATGCTAGTATATTCTGGTGAGAATTTGATTCCAACAGGATATACAGATTCTGGTTTTCAATCGGATAAGGATTCTCAACAATCCACGTCAGGGTCAGTATTCACCCTAAGTGGTAGGGCTATAGTTTGGAGGAGTGTTAAGCAATCTTGTATCGCTGACTCCACCATGGAAGCAGAATATGTTGCAGCTTGTGAAGCAGCTAAAGAAACAGTTTAGCTTCGTAAGTTCTTGACAGATTTAGAAGTTGTTCCAAATATGGATAAGCCAATCACACTTTATTGTGATAATAGTGGCTAATTCCAAAGAACCAAGAAGCCATAAGCGTGGAAAGCATATAGAAAGAAAATATCATCTCATCAGAGGGATAGTACATAGAGGAGATGTGTCGGTGATGAAAATAGCTTCACAGGACAACCATGCTGATCCGTTTACAAAGACCTTAACGGCTAAAGTGTTTGACGGTTATCTAAAGGGTCTAGGATTACAAGATATTTCTCATTTGCTTTAGGCCAAGTGGGAGATTGTTAGGATTTATGCCCTAAGAGCTTATAATTTGTAAACGTTTAAATAAATAATAAATAAATAAAATTTATTTTATTCAAATTAATGTGCATTTAAGAAATGTTTGCTTCATACGAATATTATATAACATCCATGATTACTCATGTAGTCTCAAATTAAGTATGTAAGTGTTATACACAAGAGGATTTAGTTTGAGATTAGTAATCAAAAGAGTCCGTAGAAAGTAAACAAAGCTGGGTACTTTGTTTGTGGTAAATCTATAGCTACGGTCCATTTCGTATTTGATACGATAATCTTATCTAGGATTGTTCATATGACGATATGAAAATGGAGGCACTTATATAATAGAGATTATATAGGACTGGACCACGACAAAATGAATTTCTTATTAATATCCGTTAAACAAAGAAATTTTTATTTATCGATTAGATGATCATATATGGATTGATCTTAATCTTGAGTGTTTAATAAACTCCTATTTGTTGGGTCATGTCTTTTGATTTACATGGGTGAGACTGTTATAGATTTACGGTCAATAAGCTTCGTACTTTGGAGATGTGATTTAATAAGTGGCTGGAAACATTCTATACAATAGTGAAATCCACTCCTTCTTGCAAGAAGTAGATAAGTAGTTCCCTTAAGTGTTGATTCGGGTCTTGAACAATAAGAGCGCTCAACTTTCTGTTTACGAGTAAACGGAAAGATAAATTCATAAGTTGTTATGAAAATATATTATTCATTAGAGAATCAATGGTACTTAATAGAACAAGATATAATTAGAGAGGTATAACGAATTTTAATAACCTAGCTCTAATTATGAACTACTCGTGGAGGATCAAACCATATGAAATGATTAAATCGATGGACACTGAAAATTCAGATTGTGTAAAACATCTACAATTTTGAGAGTGCAACCTTAAGTTTTTAGTAGAGTAACTCTAAGGTTAATAATAGTGAATTATTAATTAAAGAGTTTAATTAATAATTCCGATATTGTTGGAGCTCAAATTGTAGGTCCATTTGGTCCCCTTACTAGCTCACAACCACATAAAGAAACAAGTTGAAGAACATAATTGGATTGTCCGATTATTGGTGTACATATAAATTTATGTACATGTTCATAAATTATTTAAATAATTTGATTATTTAAATATTTATAATTATTTAATTAATGTTAATTATTTAATTATTTGAAGAGGTCATGGGTTCAATTCTAAATGATGTCATTAAATTAATTATGATTTAGAATCATTTTATTTAATGAAAAATCATTTAATTAATTAATGGAAATAATAATTTTAATTGGAATACGATTCCATTTAAATTATATTAAAAGAGTTTTAATTTAATGGGAATTAGATTCTATATTAAATTAAAAGAATAGAACTCTAATCCAATAACGAATTTGATTCCATATTAGATATGAATTAAGTCTTTGAATTTTAATAGGAATTTAAATTCCTTATTAAAATTGAAGAACCCTAATTTGCCATTATAAAAAGATATTTTATGATTGGTAATAAAAAATAAAAATGGTGGTAGAGAGAATTTTTGGCTACTTGAACCAAAACTTTTCATTGATTAAAAATCATAAAATTACCATCTACTTCAAAAGGATCTTCAAAAAGATTGTGCCCACACATAGTTTTTTTTGTGAAGAGTCATAGCAAGGAAGATTAGGTAGTAAACAATCTGCGAATCAAAAGGGATCAATTCAATCTTCATGCAAGGTAAGATTCGATCTTATTAATTTAATTATTGAATCGTTATTACTAGCATCGATCGAGCATGTTTTGTTTGAAAATTTTTAAAATTCACGTTTCCGCATTTGAATTAAAATTGAAATTTTCCCTTCAATTCTTTCCTAAGACCGAGCACACCATATCTGTGAGTTAAACACTTCACACACGCCCGTGTGCAGTTTAAAGGTCTTCTACGCCCCTTGCACCATGCGGCACACCCCTTGCGCTCACAATGGCTCGACAATCTTTCTTGTAGCTGAATACACCATATTTATGCGCTAAACTCTTCACACACACACACCTATGTGAGGTGTACAGGTCCTGTGCGCCCCTCGCACCATGTGGCACGGGTCTTGTGCTCATAGCAGCATGACATTCTTTCCTGGGGTCGAGTACACCATATCTGTGGGCTAAACGCACCACACACGCTCGTATGAGGTTTAGAGGTCCTGTACGCCACTCGCATCATACAGCACGCCCCTTGCGCTCACAGCGGCTTGGCGTTCTTTCCCACGATCGAGTACACCAAATCTGTCGGCTAAATGCACTATACACACTTGTGTGAGGTTTAGACGTCCTGTACGACCCTTGCACCATACAGCTCGCCCCTTGCGGTCATAAAGGCTTGGCATTCTTTCCTAGGGCCCAGTACACCATATCTATGGCCCCAAGGCTCCATACACACTCGTGTGAGGTTTAGAGGTCCTGTACACCCCCGCACCATGTGGCACGGGTCTTGCGCTCACAGCAACATGACATTCTTTCCTAGGGTCGAGTCCACCATATCTTTGGGCTAAACGCACCACACACGCTCGTACAAGGTTTAGAGGTCCTGTACGCCACTCGCACCATACAACACGCCCCTTACGCTCACAGCGGCTTGACATTCTTTCCTACGACCGAGTACACCAAATCTGTGGGCTAAACGCACTACACACACTCGTGTGATGTTTAGAGGTCTTATACACCCCTCGCACCATGTAGCTAGCCCCTTGCGATCATAGAGGCTTAGCATTCTTTCCTGGGGCCTAGTACATAATATCTATGGGCTAAAGGCTCCACACACACCTGTGTAAGGTTTAGAGGTACGGTGGTGCGGCACCCCCCACCCCCCCCCCCCCCCCTATGGCACGCCCATTGCACTCACAACGGCTTGGCATTCTTTCCTTTGGCCGAGTACACCATATGTCTAGGCTAAACGCACCACACACGCCCAGGTGAGGGTTAGAGGTCTTGTACGCCCCTTCCTCTCACAGCGGCTCGGCATTCTTCCAAGGGCCGAGTACACCATATCTGTGGGCTAAACACACCACACACGCTCGTGTGAGGTTTAGAGGTCCTGTATGCTGCCCGCATCATGCTGCACGCCCCTTGCGCTCACAACAGCTTGGCATTCTTTCCTACGGCTGAGTATACCATATCTGTGGGGTAAATGCACTACACACACCCGTGTGATGTTTAGAGGTCTTATACACCCCTCACACCATGCAGCTCGCCCTTTGCGATCACAAAGGCTTAGCATTCTTCCCTGGGGCCTAGGACACTATATCTTTGGACTAAAGGCTCCACACACACCCGTATGAGGTTTAGAGGTCCTGTGTGCCCCCTTTACCATGCGGTATGCCAATTGCACTCACAACGGCTTGGCATTCTTTCCTTCGACCGAGTACACCATATCTCTGGGCTAAACGCACCATACATGCCCGTGTGAGGTTTAGAGGTCCTATGCGTCCCTCGCACCATACTGCACACTCCTTGCACTCACAGAGGCTTGGCATCCTTTCCTCGGGCCAAGTACACCATATCTGTGGGCTAAAGCCACTACACATGCCCATGTGAGGTTTAGAGGTCCTGTATGCCCTGCGCACCATGCGGCTCGCCCCTTGTGCTCACAGCGGCTTGACATTGTTTCCTTAGGTCGAGTACACCATATCTGTGGGCTAAACGCACCATAAACGCCCATGTGAGGTTTAGACGTCTTATATGCCCCTCACACCATGTGGCACGCCGCTTGTGCTCACAGTGGCTTAGCAATCATTCCTAGGGCCGAGTACACCATATTTGTGGGCTAAAGGCTTCACATAGGCCCGTGTGAGGTTTAGAGGTCCTTACACCCCCCGAACCATGCGACACGTCTCTTACGCTCACAGCACCTTGGCATTCTTTCCTTTGGCCGAGTACATCATATCTGTGGGCTAAACGCACTACACACACCCTTGTGAGGATTACAGGTTCTGTATGCCCCTTGCACCATGCAACTCGCCCCTTGCGATCATAGAGGCTCGGCATTCTTTCCTAGGGCCTAGTATACCATATATGTGGGCTAAAGGCTTCACACACACCCGTGTGCCCCTCGTACCATGCAGCACGCCCCATTGCGCGCACAGCGGCTTGACATTCTTTCCTCGGGCCGAGCACACCATATCTATGGGCTAAATGCACAACACATGCCTGTTTGAGGCTTAGAGGTCTTGTACGCCCCTTGTACCATGTGGCACACCCCTTGCACTCACAACGGCTGGACATTCGTTCCTCAGGCCGAGTACACATGGCTCCATACATGCCCGTGTGAGGTTTAGAGGTTTTGTACCCCCCTCGCACCATGTCGCGTGCCCCTTACTCTCACAACTGCCTGTCATTCTTTCCTAGGGCCGCGTGCACCATATCTACGGGCTAAACGCACCACACACACTGGTGTGAGGTTTAGAGGTCCTGTACGCCCCTTGCAGCATGTGGCACACACCTTGTGCTCACAGTGGCAAGGCATTCCTTCCTAGGGCTGAGTGCACAATATTTGTGGGGTAAAGGCTCCACACACGCCCTTGTGAGGTTTAGAGGTCATGTATGCCCCTTGCACCATGCAGCATGCCCCTTGCACGCACAATGGCTTGGCAATCTTTCCTGAGGCCGAGCACACCATATCCATGCGCTAAAGTCCCCACACTTGTCCGTGTGAGGTTTAGAGGTTTTGTACGCCCCCTGCACCATGCGGCACGCGCCTTGCGCTCATAGCGTATATAAAGATACCAACTGATGCGAACCCCGTATATAAAGATACGACACCCACGATCAAATTGAAACACAACCTCAAGAAAGATTAAAACAGGTTTATAACGAAAACTTTGACCCATTGATTATGTCATTCAAGAACCAAAATTATAAAGAATTTTGACCCATTGAATATATGATAATCAAGAACCAAAATTATAACAAGAATGATATTGACGCCACTCCCAAGACATAGATGAGAAGGTGGGAGATAAGTCATGGTTTCGATCGCCACAAGCATAGCTTGATAAGATCACATGTTCAACAATGAACAAAAGAGAAACAAATCTCTCAAACTTTATTTCATCATAAGCCACTGCTTAAAATTTAGGTTTAATAAGCCTTAAATAGGCATACAATCCTAAGCCTTATTGGAAACTAAATAAAATCCTATTTTTAATTGACTATGACTCTGACTCTGACTTTGACTTTTCCTAAACACACTCATATTGGGCTCTTTATTAACTCAGCCTCCTAATTAAAAAGCCTAATTAATTAAACTAAATTAAAACAATCCCATAATACAAATTAAGCCCAAATTAATTAAAACCCAATTAACTTCAGTTTGCTTCCAATTGTCTTCAATTAGCGTTCAAAACCTTCAAGATTAAGCACGATCGCCTTTAATTGCCTCGTTGTCCAATTGTATCTTTGTCTTCCATGATTGATATCTTGGTTTCCATCAGCGGTTTGGCATTCTTTCCTGGGGTCGAGTACACCATAATTGTGGGCTAAACGCACCACACATGCCCGTATGAGGTTTAGAGGTCCTATACACCCCTCGCACCATACGGCACAGCCTTGGCTCTCACGGCTTGGCATTCTTTCCTAGGGCCGAGTACACCATATCTGTGGGCTAAAGGCTCCACACACACCTGTGTCAGGTTTAAGGTCCTGTACGCCCCTCGCACCATACGTCAAGCCCCTTGCGCTCACAACAGCTTGCCATTCTTTCCTACGACCGAATACACCAAATTTGTGGGCTAAACCCACTACATATGCCCGTGTGAGGTTTAAAGGTCCTGTATGCCTCTCGCACCATGCTGCTCACCCTTTGTGGTCACATAGGCTTGGCATTCTTTCCTAGGGCCTAGTACACCATATGATAGGCCCCTCTTCCTATAGGCAGCCTGCCCGACACCTCACGAAAGCCCTCCAGTCGATATCTGATCTGGCTAGAAAGTTCCCGTGAAGCAAAGTCGTTTCATTTTAAAAGCCTTTCTAAATTTCTATTTGATGGCGGAAACGTGGAAAAATTTTTCATTTTAATTAATTCAATCGTAAAATAGTTTCGTAAAAATTTGGGCAACACGACTATTTTTCTAAATATGCCACTCTGTAAAAGTTTACAAAAATTACATTTCGAAAATCACCTTCATTTTCCCCAAACTGCCGAGCCTCTAGTCCTTAATTTCTTAATCACAGCGCAATCATTTCAACAAGTTAAATCAGAAAATCAGAACAGACAAGATTCATCTGAAGTAATACCAATCTCAGAACAAAATATACACAATTGTTATAACTCTGAACAATTTGATTTACAAACCTTTCTTTTACAATATGTACATTTTAATTGACAGAACAACACAATTGATCCACTTAGTCTTGAGGGGGTGTCCTTACGATAGACACACCAGTACCTGCATCTGGGGAGGTTTGTTTAAAACACAAAAATTTGGGTGAGCTACAAAAGTCCAGTGAGTGTCAAGTATTTCTAATCAATTTGCTTTTATAAAATTTCCTCTCTGAAAATGTTATGTTAAAACAGTTTAATACTATACTATAATGTAAAATCATGCTTTCAATATGAAATTTAAAATTATGTTTGCAAAAATAACACGTAACATGTATGTGAATCATAATAACATTCCATCAAAGGTTCCCTTTTTATGTAACAGGCAGATTAATTCCCAATCTTAGGTCATGGCCTCGACCTTCATGGATTCAGATGTAACCGCCCCGGCCGCCCCCTGTCTTGAGCCTTTTCTCTAAGCCTCGACCCTCCAAGATTCCGGCAGCAAGTACTGTACCCTTGGTGATATGGTGGGACGGAATTCCTGCATCACTCAGGCCGCAACGGGTTATAGAATGGAATTCCTACATCGCTCAAACCACCAATACTAATAAACGTAACAGAATTCCTGCCTCATCACATGAAAGCTAGCTCGCGAACTGAATATTAGTGATAGATGCCCTGTACGTGCAGAGGGCGACACACTGGACTGAACAACTAACACAATCCCAACCCATATTAGTGACAGACGCCCCTGGCGACACTGCCATACACGATTAGGGTACTCTGACTGACAATATCATAATTTACCATAAGGGTGTACTGTATGCAAAAGCTTTCCTTTCAAAACATGCTGCTTAATATTTATGAATTATATAAAACATTTTCATAACTGATAATTGAGGAAATAAAATTAAAGCAGCATTATAATGATTCACATATGCAATTTTTGAATTTCGAATTATGTTCAATCGATAAAATTCACATGAAACATTTTTCAAGAATGTATTTCTCAAAGCATAACATATATATATAACTCATTTGATTAGAAATAAAAACTTTCGAAAACATTTTAAAGACAGTCACCGCTTCCTATTGCGAAACCTACGAATTCAACCTTTCTCGCTTCCTTGCTACCTACAACATTCGTACACTAATTTAGGCTATTTCGGAACCTAATTTTAAAGGTTTACAAGCGGCCATAACATTTAATATGGTGGGTATACTTATGACCTTTGAAAACTTCTTTTTGTTTTTCTTACTTAGTGCAAAAGCACAAAATGTCTTTACTAAAGGCAAAAGGCCCAAATTTACTTATCTTAATCATGCAAAAATTTTTAACATAGCAATTGTTTACGCATCAACATTTAAATCTAAAATTTCACTTGTGTTTGCATAATCTTATTTGCCAAAAAGACTTAAAACTAAAACCTTGTAAATTCTTTTCTAAATAAATTTCATACCTACAAAATCATAAAGGCTTAAGCTTAAAAACAAAACCTCATATCAATAAAAGTGCTCATTTCAAACTTAAAGCTTACATAATAGGAAATCTTCTTATAAATTTTCTCATAAACAGTAAACCTCACACGGGCATGTGTGGTGCGTTTAGCCCACAGATATGATGTGCTCGGCCCTAGGAAAGAATGCCAAGCAACTGTGAGCGCATGGGGAGTGTCACATGGTGTGAGGGGCGTACAGGACCCCTAAACCTCACAGGGGCGTGTGTGGGGCGTTTAGCCCATAGATATGGTGTGCTCGACCCTAGGAAAGAATGCCAAGCTGATGTGCGCACATGGGGCGTGTCACATGATGAGAGAGGCGTACAGGACCCTTAGTTTAGGTGGGCGTGTGTGTTGCGTTTCGCTCACAGATATGGAGTGCGCAACCCTAGGAACGAATGCCAACCTGCTGTGAACGCATGGGGCATGCCGCATGGTATGAGGGGCGTACGGGACCCTTAAACCTCACACGAACATGTGTTGGTTCGCTTAGCATACAGATATGGTGTGCTCGACCCTAGGAAATAATTGCACGTACGGGGTGTGCCACATGGTGCAAGAGGCATACACGATCCCTAAATGTCACACGGGCGTGTATGACGTGTTTAACCTACAGATATGGTGTGTTCGGCCCTAGGAAATAAATGTCAAGCTGATGTGAGCGTACGGGGTGTGCTGCATTTTGCGAAGGGCGTACAGGTCCCCTAAATCTCACACGGGCATGTGTGGTGCATTTAGCCCACAGATATGGTGTGCTCGGCCCTAGGGTACAGGACCACTAAACGTCACATAGGCATGTGTGGTACGTTTAGCCCACAGATGTGGTGTGCTTGGCCCTAGGAAAGAATGCCAAGCAGCTGTGAGTGCACGGGTCGTGCCACGTAGTATGAGGGGCGTATAAGACCCCTAAACCTTACAGGGGCGTGTGTGGGGTGTTTAGCCCACAGATATGGAGTGCCCGGCCCTAGAAAAGAATGCCAAGCAACTGTGAGCACACAGGGCGTGCCACATGGTGCAAGAGGCATACAGGACCCCTAAACCTCACAGGGGCATGTGTGGGGTGTTTAGCCCACATATATGGAATGCTCTGCCCTATGAAAGAATGCCAAGCCCCTGTGAGCGCACGGGGTGTGCCACATGGTGCGAGGGTGTATAGGACCCCTAAACCTCATAGGGGCATGTGTGGGGCATTCAGCCAACAGATATAGAGTGCACGGCCCTAGGGAAGAATGCCAATCAGCTGTGAGCACATGAGGCGTGCCACATGGTGTGAGGGACGTACAGGAACCCTAAACCTCATAGGGGCGTGTGTGGGGCGTTTAGCCCACAGATATGGAGTGCTCGGCCCTAGGAAAGAATGTCAAGCGGCTGTGAGTGCACTAGGCGTGCCCCATGGTGCGAGGGCGTACAGGACCCCTGAACCTCACAGGGGCGTGTGTGGTGTGTTAGCCCACAGATATGGAGTGCTCAGCCGGAGTAAAGAATGTCAAGCCGCTGTGAGCGCACGGGGCGTGCAGCATGGTGCGAGGGGCGTACAAGACCCCTAAACCTTATAAGGGCATGTATGGGGTGTTTAGCCCACGAATATGGAGTGCTCGGCCCTAGGAAGGAATGCCTAGTAGCTATGAGCGCACGGGGCATGCCACATGGTGCGAGGGGCGTACAAGATCCCTAAACCTCACACAAGCGTGTGTGGTGCGTTTAGCC
Source organism: Nephelium lappaceum (assembly GCA_021234005.1). NCBI lineage: Eukaryota > Viridiplantae > Streptophyta > Magnoliopsida > Sapindales > Sapindaceae > Nephelium > Nephelium lappaceum. The sequence goes on from CM038007.1 coordinate 3,834,748, forward strand.
CTCAGATATAGGTGTACTTGGCCCCAGGAAAGAATGCCAAGCCCCTGTGAACACATGGGGCGTGCCGTATGGTGCGAGAAGCGTGCCGTATAGTACGAGGGGCGTGTATAGAGCCTCTAAACCTCACACGGGCATGTGTGGGGCGTTTAGCCACCACATATGGTGTATTCGGCCCTAAGAAAGAATGCAAAGCCACTGTGAGAACACAGGGTGTTGCACATGGTGTGGGGGCATACAGGACCTCTAAACCTTACATGAGCGCATGTGGTGCATTTAGCCTATAAATATGTAGTGCTCAAAGCTAGGAAAGATTACCAAGTCGTTGTAAGCGCACGGGGGGTGTCGTTGTGGTGCGAGGAGCGTACTGGACCCGTAAATCTCACATGGGCGTGTGTGGTGCATTTAGCCTACAGAAATGGTGTGCTCGGCACTAGGAAAGAATGCCAAGCTGCTGTGAGCGCACGGAGAGTGCCGCATGGTGCGAGGGGTGTACGGGACCTCTAAACCTCACACAGGCGTGTGTGGTGTGTTTAGCCCCCAGATATGGTGTACTCGACCCTAGGAAAGAATGCAAAGCTGCTGTGAGCGCACGGAACGTGCCGCATGGTGCATGGGGCGTACAGGACCACTAAACCTCAAACGAGAGTGTGTGGTGTGTTTAAACCCCAGATATGGTGTGTTCGACCCTAGCAAAGAATGCCAAGCTGCTATGAGAGCACGGGGCATGTCACATGGTGCAAGGGGCATAACGAACACCTAAACCTCACACGGGCGTGTGTGGTGCATTTAACCCCCTAATATGGTGTGCTTGGCCCTAGGAATTAATGCCAAGCCGCTATGAGCGCAAGGGGAGTTTTGCAAGGAGCGAAGGGCGTGCAGAGCCTCTAAACCTCACACGGGCGTGTATGGTGCGTTTAGCCCCCAGATATGGTGTGCTTGGTCCTAGGAAAGAATACCAACCTTCTGTGAGTGCAAGCCGTATAGTGCGCTGGGTATACAGGACCACTAAACATCACATGAGAGTGTGTGGTGCGTTTAGCCCCCAAATATGGTGTGCTTGACCCTAGGAAAGAATGCCAAGCCACTGTGACGCACGGGGCATGCCGCATGGTATGAGGGGCGTACACAGGTTCCCTAAATCTCACACGGGTGTGTGTGGTGTGTTTAGCCCCCAAATTGATGGAAATCAAGATATCAATCATGGAAGACAAAGATACAATTGGACAATGAGACAATTAAAGGCGATCGTGCTTAATCTTGAAGGCTTTGAACGTTAATTGAAGACAATTGGAAGCAAACTGAAGTTAATTGGGTTTTAATTAATTTGGGCTTAATTTGTATTATGGGATTGTTTTAATTTAGTTTAATTAATTAGGAGGTTGAGTTAATAAAGAGCCCAATATGAGTGTGTTTAGGAAATGTCAAAGTTAAAGTCAAAGTCAGAGTCAGAGTCAAAGTTAGAGTCATAGTCAATTAAAAATAGGATTTTATTTAGTTTCTAATAAGGTTTAGGATTGTATGCCTATATAAGGCTTATTAAACCTAAATTTTCGTAGAATGGCTTATGATGAAATAAAGTAATTGAGAGATTTGTTTCTCTTTTGTTCATTGTTGAACATGTGATCTTATCAAGCTATGCTTGTGGCGATCGAAACTATGACTTATCTCCCACCTTCTCGTCTATGTCTTGGGAGTGGCGTCAATATCATTCTTATTATAATTTTGGTTCTTGATTCGCTAATCAACGGGTCAAAGATTTCTTTAAATCTGAATTATCTTTCTTGGGGTTGTGTTTCAATTTGCTTGTGGGTGTCGTATCAATATATACGGGGTTCGCATCAGTTGGTATCAGAGCTTTGGTTATTAATTCAGGTTTGATTTATCAATTTAATTTCTTATTTTTCTGATTCTCTTTTGTTTGCCGCAAAATCAATATCTTTCTCCTTCTTGATTAGCCGCATATCAATTCTTCACATTCGTGTCTTCCTTTTATATTTTTGTTTCTTGACTTTGTCGCAGAATAAGATCAGCCGCATCACAAAGCTGAAATATATAATTATTCTTTGCTTTTGTGATCTTGCACGCCACACAATCAATGTCCATTATCTTTTGTTTCTTGGAGACCACAAATCAGCTTTCTTTGTTTTTTTTTTTGTCTGCACGTCACAAACAAATATGAATTGTTTTTCTTTGTTCTTGCAAACTGCACACACCATCTCAATATTTGTTTGTCTTTTGTTTCTATTGCACATACGTCACAAACAATTGTGTTCTTGTTTCTTGAAGAGCCGCATATCATCAATTATTTTGAATTCTTGAATTCTTGAATTTATTTCTTATTCAGTCCTTGAATTGATTTATCAATTAGAGTTCTAGAATTCACAATATCGAGATTCTTGAAATCGCATTCTAGAGTTTCTTGAATTCTTGAATTTCAAGATTCGTATCAATAATTCTGTTTGTGGTTCAAATCTGCAATTTACATTCAATTTAGTTTGTGTGCGTTCTAATTTGAGTTTAAAAAAAAAAAAGAGAGAAAAAAAAATGAAAAGTTTGAGGGTGGACACGAAGTGTTGAGTGATAATTACGTGAGCGAGTGGAGTGAAACACGTGAGGGAGTGCGTGAGGTTTTCTCTTAACATTCTTTTCAGGTTTCAATCAAGTCCCTTGGACAACATTACAGATTTCACGATTTGAGGACAAATCGTTTTGAGGAAAACGGGAATGATGGAAATCAAGATATCAATCATGGAAGACAAAGATACAATTGGACAATGAGACAATTAAAGGCGATCGTGCTTAATCTTGAAGGCTTTGAACGTTAATTGAAGACAATTGGAAGCAAACTGAAGTTAATTGGGTTTTAATTAATTTGGGCTTAATTTGTATTATGGGATTGTTTTAATTTAGTTTAATTAATTAGGAGGTTGAGTTAATAAAGAGCCCAATATGAGTGTGTTTAGGAAATGTCAAAGTTAAAGTCAAAGTCAGAGTCAGAGTCAAAGTTAGAGTCATAGTCAATTAAAAATAGGATTTTATTTAGTTTCTAATAAGGTTTAGGATTGTATGCCTATATAAGGCTTATTAAACCTAAATTTTCGTAGAATGGCTTATGATGAAATAAAGTAATTGAGAGATTTGTTTCTCTTTTGTTCATTGTTGAACATGTGATCTTATCAAGCTATGCTTGTGGCGATTGAAACTATGACTTATCTCCCACCTTCTCGTCTATGTCTTGGGAGTGGCGTCAATATCATTCTTATTATAATTTTGGTTCTTGATTATCATATATTCAATGGGTCAAAATTCTTTATAATTTTGGTTCTTGAATGACATAGTCAATGGGTCAAAGTTTTCGTTATAAACCTGTTTTAATCTTTCTTGGGGTTGTGTTTCAATTTGCTTCCAATTGTCTTCAATGGGCCACTGTGAGCGCATAGGGCGTGCCACTTGGTGCGAGGGGTGTATAGGATCCCTAAACCTCACACGGGCGTGTGTGGTGCGTTTAGCCCCCAAATATGGTGTGCTCCGCCCTACATAAGAATGCCAAGCCGCTGTGAGTGCAAGGGGCGTGCCGCATGGTGTGAGGAGTGTACTGGGCCTCTAAACCTTGCACTAGCGTGTATGGTGCGTTTAGCCCTTAGATATGGAGTACTCGACCCTAGGAAAGAATGCCAAGCCACTGTGAATGCACTGGGCGTGCCACATGGTGCGAGGGGCGTACAAGACCCCTACACCTCACACGGGCGTGTGTGACGCGTTTAGCCTACACAAATGGTGTGCTCGGCCCTAGGAAAGAATGCCAAGCTGCTGCGAGCGCACGGGGAGTGCCACATGATACGAGGGGCGTACAGAACCCCTAACCTTCACACAGGCATATGTGGTGCGTTTAGCCCATAGATTTGATTTGGTGAGCGCAAAGGGCGTGCCGGATGGTGCAAGGGGCATACCGGGGCCTCTAATCCTCACACAGGCGTGTGTGGTGCATTTAGCCCCCAGATATGGTGTACTCAGCCATTGGAAAGAATGCCAAGCTGATGGAAACCAAGGTAGCAATCTTGGAGGACAATGAGATAATTGGACAACGAGGCAATTAAAGGGAATTGGGCTTAATCTTGAAGGTTTTGGATGCTAACTGAAGGCAATTGGAGGCAAACTGAAGTTAATTGGGCTAAGTTTATTTTAATTGTAATGGGTTTTAAATTAAATTAGTTTATTTTATTTTAACTAATGTTATTTGGGCTGGAACATTTAATTTAATTTAAGCCCATAGATGTGTTTAGTTGAGCCCAGTTGTTAGGGGGCTAGGGTTTTATGCTAAGTTTTGTTTCTTTGCCTATAAAAAGGTTGTAAACCCTAAGCAAAAAGGATGATGAATAAAAAAATACAGCCAATTATGTTTCATTGAGAGATTTGTTTCTCTTTTGTTCATTGTTGAACATGTGATCTTATCAAGCTATGCTTGTGGCCATCGAAACCATGACTTATCTCCCACTTTCTCATCTATGTCTTGGGAGTGGCGTCAATATCCTTCTTGTGATAATTTTGGTTCTTAATTATCATATATTCAATGGGTCAAAAGTCTTTATAATTTTGGTTCTTGAATGACATAATCAATGGGTCAAAGTTTTCTTTATAAATCTATTTTAATCTTTCTTGGGGTTGTGTTTCAATTTGATTGTGGGTGTCGTATTGGTATACGGGGTTCGCATCACAAGCCGCTTTGAGCGCACAAGGCGTATAGAACCACTAAACCTTGCACAGGAGTGTGTGGTGCGTTTAGCCCCCAGATATGGTGTGCTTGACCCTAGGAAAGAATGTCAAGCCGCTGTGAGAGCACGAGGCATGCCACATGGTGTGAGGGGTGTAACGGCCCCCTAAACCTCACAGGGACGTGCGTGGTGCATTTAGCCCCCCAATATGGTGTGCTCAGCCCTAGGTAAGAATGCCAAGTTGCTGTGAGTGCAAGGGGCGCGCTGTATGGTGCGAGGGGTGTATTGGGTCTCTAATCCTTACATGGGCAAGTATGGTGCGTTTAACCCCTAGATATGGGGTACTCAACCCTAGGAAAGAATGCAAAGCCTCTGCGAGCGCACGGAATGTGCCGCATGGTGCCCGAGGCGTACAGGACCACTAAACCTCACACGGTAGTGTGTGGTGCATTTAGCCCACAGATTTGGTGTGCTAGACTCTAAGAAAGAATGTCAAGCCGCTGTGAGCACACAGGGCATTCCACATGGTGCAAGGAGCCTGCAGGACCCCTAAACCTTGCACGGGAATGTATGGTGCTAAAGCCCACAGATATGGAGTGCTCGGCCCTAGGAAAGAATGCCAAGCTTATGTGAGCGCACGGGGCGTGCCACATGTGGTGAAGGGCGTACAGGACCCCTAAATCTCACACGGGGCGTGTGTGGCGTATTTAGCTTACAGATATGATGTGCTTGGCCCTTGGAATGAATGCCAAGGTACTGTGAGGGCACGAGGAGTGTCCGATGGAAACCAAGATAGCAATCATGGAGGACAATGAGACAATTGGACAACGAGGCAATTGGACTTAATCTTGAAGGCTTTGGGGCACTAATTGAATGCAATTGGACTTTATTAGGCTTCATAATATTATTCAAGTTCAAGACCAAGTCCAAGAACATCAATCTTGAAGAAATCTTGAGGCTTGGGTGTCAATTATAATGCAATTGGGCTATTATTTAATTGTATGATGTAAATTGGGTCTAATTTGTATTATGGGATTGTTTTAAATCAGTTTAATTTATAAGGCTTTAAATTATAGGGCTGAGTCATTTATTTAAATTAAAAGCCCAATATGGGTGTGTTTAGGAAAAATCAAAGTCAAAGTCAAAATCAGAATCAATTAAAATAGGGTTTTATTTGGTTTCCAATAAGGATTAGGATTGTATGCCTATATAAGGTTAAACCTAAATTTTCAAGAAGTTGTTTATGGAATAAAGTAATAGAGAGATTTGTTTCTCTTTTGTTCATTGTTGAACATGTGATCTTATCAAGTTATGCTTGTGGCGATCGAAACCATGACTTATCTCTCACATTCTCATCTATGTCTTGGGAGTGGCGTCAATATCATTCTTGTTATAATTTTGGTTCTTGATTATCATATATTCAATGGTCAAAATTTTTTATAATTTTGGTTCTTGAATGACATAATCAATGGGTCAAATTTTTCATTATAAACCTGTTTTAATCTTTCTTGGGGTTGTATTTTAATTTGATTGTGGGTGTCCTATCTTTATATACGGGGTTCGCATCAGGAACTATTCATCTACTTCTTACAAGAAGAAGTGGAATCCACTATTGTGTAGAATGTTCCCAGCCACTTATTAAATCACATCTCCAAAGTACGAAGCTTATTGACCGTAAATCTATAACAGTCTCACCTATGTTAATCAAAAGACATGACCCAACAAATAGGAGTCCATTAAACACTCAGGATTAAGATCAATCCATATATGATCATCTAGTCGATAAATAAGAATTTATTTGTTTAACGGATATTAACAAGAAATTCATTTTATCATGGTCCAGTCCTATATAATCTCTATTATATAAGTGCCTCAATTTTCATATCGTCATATGGACAATCCCGGATAAGATCATCCTATGAAATAGACCGCAGTTGTAGATTTACCACAAACAAAGTACCCAGCTTTGTTTGCTTTCTACAACTCTTTTAATTACTAATCTCAAACTAAATCCTCTTGTATATAACACTTACATACTTAATTTGAGACTACATGAGTAATCATGAATGTTATATAATATTCATATGAAGCAAACATTTCATAAATGCACATTAATTTGAATAAAATAAACTTTATTTTTTTATTATTTATTTAAACGTTTACAAATTATAAGCTCTTAGGGAATAAATCTTAACAATATCTGCATGCTAAACTCACCACACACGCCCGTGTGAGGTGAAGGGGTCCTGTACGCCCCTCGCACCATACGGCACACCCCTTGCACTCACAGTGGCTTGACATTCTTTTCTAAGGCCGAGTACACCATATCTGTGGGCTAAATGCACACCACACACGTCCGTGTGAGGTTTAGAGGTCTAGTACGCCCATCACACCATGCGGCACTCCCCGTGCGCTCACAGCGGCTTGGCATTCTTCGCTAGGGCTCAGTACACCATATGAGGGCTAAACGCACAACACACGCCCGTGTGAGGTTTAGAGAGCCTGTACACCCCTCGCACCATGCGGCACACCTTGTCCACTCACAACGCTTGACATTCCTTTCTAAGGCGGAGTACACCATATCTGTGGACTAAACGCACCACACACGAACGTCTGAGGTTTAGAGGTCTAGCACGCCAATCGCACCATGTGGCACGCCCTGTGCGCCCACAACGGCTTGGCATGCTTTCTTAGGACTGAGTACACCATATCTGTGGGTTAAATTCACCATACATGCCTGTGTGAGGTTTAGAGGCCCTGTACGCCCCATTCACTCACAACGGCTTGACATTCTTTCTTAGGGCCGAGCACACCATATCTTTGGGCTAAACGCACCACACACGCTCGTGTGAGGTTTACAGGGCCAGTACAACCTTCGTTCCATGTGGCACGTCCCCTACGCTCACAGTGGCTTGGGATTCTTTCCTAGGGCCGAGGACACTATATCTAGGGGCTAAACGCACCACACACGCCCGTGTGAGGTTTAGGGGGCCTGTACGCCCCTCACACCATGTGGCACGCCCCGTGCACTAACAGCGGCTTGGCATTCTTTTCTAAGGCCGAGTACACCATATCTGTGGGTTAAATGCACCACACATGCCCGTGTGAGGTTTGGAGGTCCAGTACGCCAATCGCACCATGCGGCACTCCCCGTGCGCTCACAGCGACTTGGCATTCTTTCCTTGGGCTGAGTACACCATAGCTGAGGGCTAAACGCACCACACATGCCCGTGTGACGTTTAGAGAGTCTATACACCCCTCGCACCATGCGACGCCTCGTCCACTCACAACGGCTTGACATTCCTTTCTAAGGCGGAGTACACCATATCTGTGGACTAAACGCACCACACACGAATGTCTAAGGTTTAGAGGTCTAGCACGCCAATCGCAACACCCGTGCACCCACAACGGCTTGGCATGCTTTCTTAGGACTGGGTACACCACATCTGAGGGTTAAACGCACCATACATGTCCGTGTGAGGTTTAGAGGCCCTGTACGCCCCGCACCATGCAGCACGCCCCATGCACTCACAATGGCTTGGCATTCTTTCTTAGGGCTGAGCACACCATATCTTTGGGCTAAATGCACCACACACGCTCGTGTGAGGTTTAGAGGGCCAGTACAACCTTCGTTCCATGTGGCACGTCCCCTACGCTCACAGTGGCTTGGCATTCTTTCCTAGGGCCGAGGACACTATATCTAGGGGCTAAACGCACCACACACGCCCGTGTGAGGTTTAGGGGGCCTGTACGCCCTTCGCACCATGCGGCACGCCCCGTGCTCTAACAACAGCTTGGCATTCTTTTCTAAGGTCGAGTACGCCATATCTGTGGGTTAAATGCACCACACATGCCCGTGTGAGGTTTGGAGGTCCAGTACGCCAATAGCACCATGCGGCACTCCCCGTGTGCTCACAGCGGCTTGGCATTCTTTCCTTGGGCTGAGTACACCACAGCTAAGGGCTAAACGTACCACACACGCCCGTGTGAGGTTTAGAGAGCCTGTACATGTAGGACCCCAAATTTTCATTTTATGATTAACAATGAAATTATGGTGGAATAGTAAAATTTTGAGATGGACCCGAGAAAATCGAAAACATCTAGAATGATTAGTATGACCCAATAAAACTGAAATGGAGTAAAAATGAGTCCGTTTGGATAGTTTCTGAAGGTTCTGAAAGTTACCCGATGAAAACGCCCTTGTGGACAAGATTGTGAATACTATTAGCCTATGCTCCGTTTGAATTTTTCTTCGAAGCCATGGATTAAGTCCTAAGAGATCTAATTAGAGTATTGTAAAGTCAATTTGATGAATGGGTGATCAGAGAATTAATTTGGAATTTATTTCGGAATGAATTGTATTAATTTTTAACATTAAGGGTATAAATGAGATTTTATGATATTAAACTCATTCTAAAAGCACAATTAATGTGATTATTGATGGACCAATGGTGGATTAACACCTGATAGTCATCTTTTGACTAAATTTGTGGTTGAGATTAATTAAAATTTGATTAAAGACAATTGAATGGATAATTATGGAAGTTTATGGATTAATTTGAAATAAGTTTACATGACTTGGGCCAAGATAGAATAAACAAGAGTTAAGGGCCAAAAATCTAATTAATTAAGGGACATACTTGTCATTTTTAAGAAAGATCAATATATTTACATTGATTTGTCACAAATTGAAGCCATTCACACCAAAATGAAGGAGAAAAACCGAAGGGGTGTGAAGAGAAAGGGGAAACTCGGCCAAGTGAGGAACCAAGGGGAAAGCAAGTGATTTCAACCCACTTTTGAGCTCCAAGCCAAGATTTCAAGCCACCCTAAGCTAGAGGAACAACTTGGAAGCAAGAAATCAAACAAATAAAGGTTAGTTTATCACTTTTGAACCCATTTTCATGATGTTATAAGTTGGTGTTTGTGATGATGATTTTGGTTGGGTTTTGAGATGGGTTAAGTATGATAGTAGTTGAATTTTATGACACCAAAAGTAAGTACAAACCATGTGGAAATGATTAAGTTTGATGTGTTAGGGTTTTGTTGGAAGAAATACTAAGTTTGATTGAATTTGTTTTAAGTGAAGTTTGGTGCACACCAAGTGTTTGACAAAATGCCTAAGTGAAATAAAATGCAAAACTTCAATGAAATGAATTGTTTAGGTGTTAGGTCATGTAAGACCATAAGGAGGGAAGTATGAAACCAATGGCGTTGGATGATATTAAGTAAGATTTCATGTTGGAAGTATGATGAGAAAACCTAGGATAAAACTTATGGCAATGTTAGAAATTCATTTAAATAACTTGTCTTTTATGGCCTCAAGTGAAGGGCATTGATGAGTACCATGAAATATCACCCCATGTATGTGTTTTCATGCATTAAATGAGTATGTTTAAGTATGTATGACATTAAGGAAAAGCGAGTTAAGATTTTAGATTGAAAATGGTGAAAATGACATTGAAAAAGTGACGAGAAAAGAAGGTTTTTCCTAGGTTTGGACACCCGTTTGTTGGAATTTTTCAGAACCATTTTATGGGTGATCTAAATGCGAGTTAGGGAGATGAATGGAGCGAAAATGAGGTCAAGAGCAAACCTAGAATCGGCTGTGAACAGTCTCGGCCTAAAAGGGTACCAAAATTTTGACTTTTCGTTTCAGGTTCCAGAAAATTATTTCGGGCATATGTGGATGCTCCTAGGTGTATATAAGTAAGGTTCATGCAAAGAAATTTGAATTAGAAAGCTTCGGTTAAGTAAAAACCGTGTAGAGACATTTTTTAGGGAATATGTTCATTTATTGTTGAATTGAGTTATAAGTTGTGTAATAAGTTTTGTGAGGTTAAAATTAGTCTATTCTAAGCGAATATGTGGTGTGTAGGTGAAAAGGAAGGAAGCGGAACCAAAGGAGGCCATGGGTTAATTGGGTTTTAATTAATTTGGGTTTAATTTGTATTATGAGATTGTTTAAAATTAGTTTAATTTATTAGGCTTTTAATTAGAAGATTGAGTCATTTATTTGAATTAAAAAGCCTAATATAGGTGTGTTTAGAAAAAGTCAAAGTCAAAATCAATTAAAAATAGGGTTTTATTTAGTTTCCAATAAGGATTATAATTGTATGCCTATATAAGGTTTATTAAACCTAAATTTTCAAGAAGTTGCTTATGATAGAATGAAGACGCAACCAATTATGTTTAATTGAGAGAGTGAATTCTATACGGGGTTCTTATCAGTAGGTATCAGAGCTTTGGGTATTAATTCAGGTTTGATTTATCAATTTACTTTCTTGTTCCTATTTTATTTGTTTTAGCCGCATAACATTAAATTCTATAGGGTTCTTTATTTTGTTTGTTTATTCTGCTCAATTAATCTTGTAATTGTCTGCGTCCATATATTAATTGCAGAAATATATTCTTGTTTCTTTCTTTCTTGATTTTGCTGCAACATCAACATTATTGCTGCAAAAACCACCAGGTCTGTTCTACTTTGTCTTTTGGACATCAATTAATTGGCTGTTTTGTCTTTTCTTTTTTTCTTTGTCTGCACGCCTCACAAACATCATATTCTCTGTTCTTGCAATTTGCACAGCTCACGAACATCAGCCGCATCACAAACATTAATCACTATTATATATATTTTTTCTTTGATATTGCAATTTGCTTGCATCAACAGCAACCGTCACTTTCTTTTCTTTGTGAGCAATTTGCACGTGCATCACATATAAAAATTGTTCTTTTGATTCTGAGTCTGCACGCCACATTTACCAGCCATTCTTCCTTTGTTTCTTGAAAGACCACAAGCCAATTCTTGGCTTTGCAAACAAAAGTCAAATTGTTCTGCTTTGTCTTTTGACATTAATTGAACTCTGTTCTGTTTTATGCTTTTGGCGTCACAAACATCAGAGTCTTGCAATCTGGTCTACTTTCTTTCTTATTGTCTGGTTTGAGTCTTATTTCTTATTTCATCTTGTTGGTTCGTTTTAATTATTGTGCGCGTTTCTAGAATGATTTAAAAAGAAAAGGAAAAGTTTGAGTGGGGAAAGGAAGTCTTGAGTGATAAACACGTGAGTAGAGTGAAACATGTGAGTGAGTGTGTGAGATTCTTTTTCTAACATTCTTTTCAGGTTTCAATTACATCTTCGAACAACAATAACGATGGATCACGATTTGAGGACAAATCGTTTTGAGGAAAGCGGGAATGATGGAAACCAAGATAGCAATCATGGAAGTCAAAGATACAATTGGACAACGAGGCAACTAAAGGCAATTGTGCTTAATCTTGAAGGCTTTGAACGCTAATTGAAGGCAATTGGAATCAAACTGAAGTTAATTGGGTTTTAATTAATTTGGGTTTAATTTGTATTATGGGATTGTTTAAAATTAGCTTAATTTATTAGACTTTTAATTAGGAGGCTGAGTCATTTATTTGAATTAAAAAGCCCAATATGAGTGTGTTTAGAAAAAGTCAAAGTCAAAATCAATTAAAAATAGGGTTTTATTTAGTTTCCAATAAGGATTAGGATTGCATGCCTATATAAAGCTTATTAAACTTAAATTTTCAAGAAGTTGCTTATGATAGAATGAAGATGCAACCAATTATGTTTAATTGAGAGAGTGAATTATCTCTTTTATTCATTCATGAATAGGTGATCTTATCAAGCTATGCTTCTGGCAATCAAAATCATGACTTATTTCCCACCTTCTCATCTATGTCTTGGGAGTGGCGTCTTATGATAATTTTGTTTATTGATTATCATATATTCAATGGGTCAAAATTCTTTATAATTTTGGTTCTTGAATGACATAATCAATGGGTCAAAGTTTTCGTTATAAACCTGTTTTAATCTTTCTTGGGGTTGTGTTTCAATTTGATTGTGGGTGTCGTATCTTTCCATACGGCGTTCGCATCGCTATGTATTAACGAGCAGGAATCTTCGGGGTATTTGTGCAAATAGGTATAATCCATGTAATCGAAGAAACTATCAAAATGAAAGAATTGATGATAATAGGTATAAGTATACGAAAAACCCCTTTTTTTGTAATTCCTATGATGCAATTGGAGCTTTTCGGCAGAAAAGAATCAATTTAGATAGTCCTTTGTGGCTCCGGTGGCGACTAGATCAACTGTGTTATTGTTTCAAGGGAAGCTCCCATCGAAGTTCACTATGAATCTTTGGGTACCTATCATGAGATTTTTGGACATTATCTAATAGCAAGAAGTGTAAAAAAAGAAATTCTTTGTATATACATTCGAACCACCGTTGGTCATATTTCTCTTTATCGAGAAATCGAAGAAGCGATACAAGGTTTTTGTCGGGCCTGCTCATATGGTACCTAATCATATGGTGTCTAAGCTAAGTAATTCTATGACACTGGTGTGAATTCGGGCCTTTCCGGTTCAACTAGGACCGTAGTCTTCTACGCGAATTAAGATCGAGAAAAGGAAGTTTTCCAATTATTGACTATTGACTCAAACCCATTGTCGAATCCTACTCAGTGGAATATGGAGGTACTTATGGCGGAGCGGGCGGGTCTGGTCTTTCACAATAAAATGATAGATGGAACTGCCATTAAACGACTTATTAGCAGGTTAATAGATCACTTCGGAATGGCATATACATCACACATCCTGGATCAAGTAAAGACTCTGGGTTTCCAGCAAGCCACTGCTACATCCATTTCATTAGGAATTGATGATCTTTTAACGATACCTTCGAAGGGATGGCTAGTCCAAGATGCTGAACAACAAAGTTTGATTTTGGAAAAACACCATCATTATGGGAATGTACACGCGGTAGAAAAACTGCGCCAATCCATTGAGATATGGTATGCAACAAGTGAATATTTGCGACAAGAAATGAATCCTAATTTTAGGATGACTGATCCGCTTAACCCAGTCCATATAATGTCTTTTTCAGGAGCTAGAGGAAATGCATCTCAAGTACACCAATTAGTGGGTATGAGAGGATTAATGTCTGATCCCCTAAGGACAAATGATTGATTTACCCATTCAAAGCAATTTACGCGAAGGGCTGTCTTTAACAGAATATATCATCTCTTGCTATGGAGCCCGCAAAGGAGTTGTGGATACCGCTGTACGAACATCAGATGCTGGATATCTTACACGCAGACTTGTTGAAGTAGGTCAACACATTGTTGTACGTCGAACGGATTGCGGCATCGTCCGAGGAATTTCTGTAAGTCCTCAAAACAGGATGATGTCGGAAAGAGTTTTTAGCCAAACATTAATGGGTCGTGTATTAGCAGACGATATATATATAGGTCCGCGATGCCTCGCCATTCGAAATCAAGATATTGGGATTGGACTCGTCAATCGATTCATAACCTTTCGAACACAAGCAATATCTATTCGAACCCCCTTTACTTGTAGGAGTACCTCTTGGATCTGTCGATTATGTTATGGTCGGAGTCCAACCCATGGTGACCTGGTTGAATTGGGAGAAGCTGTAGGTATTATTTCGGGTCAATCTATTGGGGAACCGGGGACTCAACTAACATTAAGAACTTTTCATACCAGCGGAGTATTTACAGGGGGCACCGCAGAACATGTACGAGCCCCCTCTAATGGAAAAATAAAATTCAATGAGGATTTAGTTCATCCCACACGTACACTGTCACGGGCATCCTGCTTTTCTATGTTATATAGATTTGTATGTAATTATTGAGAGTGAAGATATTATGCATAAGGTAACTATTCCACCGAAAAGTTTTCTTTTAGTTCAAAATGATCAATATGTAGAATCAGAACAAGTAATTGCCGAGATTCGGGCGGGAACATACACTTTGAATTTTAAGGAGAGGGTTCGAAAACATATTTATTCGGACTCAGAAGGAGAAATGCACTGGAGTACCGATGTGTACCATGCACCGGAATTTACATATAGTAATGTCCACCTCTTACCAAAAACAAGTCATTTATGGATATTATCAGGAGGTTCATGCGGATCTGGTGTAGTTTCTTTTTCACTCTACAAGGATCAAGATCAATTGAGCATTCATTATCGTTCTGTTGAACGAAGATACATTTCTAGCCTCTCAGTGAATAATGATCAAGTGCGACACCAATTAGTTAGTTCAGATTTTTCTGATAACAAAGAAGACGGGATTTCTGATTATTCGGGATTTAATCGAATCATAGGTATTGGTCATTGTAATCTCATACATGCTGCCATTCTCCACGAGAATTCTGATTTATTGGCAAAAAGACGAAGAAATCGATTTCTCATTCCACTCCAATCGATTCAAGAACAAGAGAAAGAACTAATGCCCCATTCAGGTATCTCGATTGAAATACCCATAGAGGGTGTTTTCCGTAAAAATAGTATTTTTGCTTATTTCGATGATCCTCGATACAGAAGAAAGAATTCAGGAATTACTAAATATGGGACTATAGGGGCGCATTCAATCGTCAAAAAGGAGGACTTGATTGAGTATCGAGGCCGAGGAGGCAAAAAAATTAAGCCAAAATACCAAATGAAATTTGATCGCTTTTTTTTCATTCCCGAGGAAGTGCATACTTTACC